>BSBM01001504.1:1922500-2602500 GCA_027924585.1 Larix kaempferi | reverse complement strand
TATAGTAAATAAATATGACTACAATAACAAAATGTTTCGATTTTTTTCGGTTAACATTCGATTTTCACTGTTACCATTCGCTTTTTCTTGCTTATTGTGAATATTTCCATATGATAACATGCTTATTACACTGTGGCAGGGGTTTGCTCATCGCCATGGACCAAAACATCTATCTTCTCCTTCGGAGGTAAAAGTAAATATTATTGCAATATCTCATTTTTGTTTATGTTACAATTATTGAATCAACTAAATATAGTAACTAAATATGACTACAATAACTAGAAACTCCAACCCGAGAAGATTTCCATGTGACAACATGCTATTACACTGTGGCAGGGGACTTCCCGTGTTCATCATGAAACAGAATGCGTGTCCTCTACTTCTGAGGTAAAAATAAATATTATTGCAATATCTCATTTTTTATTATGTTACAATTATTTTCATAACATTTAGTTATTGATTTATTGTGTCAAGGTGGCGCCAGTGGAAAGGCACCTGCTGCTTCCATGGTCCAGGGTGACCGTGGAAGGTCACACTCTGTGCCCCGCCAGGTAAGTGTTAAATATAATAACTAAATGTTTCAAGTTTTTTGTTAACATTTGATTTCCACTATTCACATTTGCATTTTTCTGTGCTTATGATGAATTATTGATTGATTTATCGTGTCAGGGTGAGGACCGTGGGAAGTCACCGGCCACAAGACTGCATTAGGTAAGTATTAGTTATTAATAGTAACTAAATTTCATTACAATAAAAATGTTTGAATGATGTTAAAATTATTTTTCTTAATTTATTGTTTGATGAATTTAGTCCAGTGCACTTGATATGGGTGATGAGGATCTTGAGGATGAAATTTACTATTCCATAGACCCAATGGAAACTATGAAGAAGGCCTTGAAAAAGGAAAACATAGAAATGCTTTCCTTGGCTCACATAAGGCCCATGACACAGGAGATCAAGGAAAGGATTGAAGAGCTAAAAGAACGAATAAAATCTTATGGGGTAAGTGGCATCTTCACATATTTTTTTAAGATATGACATGATTTCATATCTGATATTATGTTTTCTATTTTTCCAATTGATCTGATAAAGTTAAATTTTTCATTTGTAGGATTTTTTACAACCCTTGACTAGAGAAACCGCCGAGACAGGTATAGGTAGCAGTGATGCTCCAATGCAACAACAAAATCGACAAAGCAATGTACCAATGAGTCTTTTTGACACTCCTGTGGTTGGCATCCAATCCATTGATGAGGGAACTAATTTTGAACGGAATGACATGCCGGAGCATGATGAGACGGAGCCTAGGACTCCACATGAATCTGGAGATGAACATATTGTAGATGACCAGGAAACTTTTCCTGGAGAAACACGAGTTAAAACCACCAGATCACTAGATCTCACCTTTCTAGTGGATGACGCTTGTGTTCCGATCAAGATTCAAAAGATTGCAGGTATTTATTAATTAATTTATTCATTTTAATCATGAAATTGAAATGGACATACGTTGAAATTATTAAAAATTAATGGATTACACGTTTCTGCAGGAAACGATGTTTTCTACAGGAATTTGAATGACAAAGAATTGGAATTGTTTGGCCCCACCATTCGCACACGGTGGAATAGCCAAGATAGCGCAAAGAGAGATGAATTGATAGACCACGTGGTAAACTGTAACGTCCCCTTCTCCATAGAACAATAGGGAAGGAAACATTAACAACATACCGGGCTTTTGGTAAACTTAGCCCCAATATTTTTGCTCATAATAACTTCATAACAATTAAAAACTTATGTATGCAGATTCGACTTCAATAAAACACAGCAGAAATTAAACGTAATAACACACATGAGAACAAACCGAAGATGATTCCATAAGCAGGGGTTCAATCCCATTCATATGCTATGCACAGACTTCATTTCAATTTCATTAACATGAAGAATAATCATTCAAATAACACATTGCAGAACCCACATATATATATATATAAATTAAAGTCACGGAGAGCACTTATCTTGCAACGCAATATCCAACGACTGGCTACGTGAGAGCAACATTCCACCCAACCATAGATCTCTGTCCAGCCTGTATTCTTTCAGCTGAGAGATCACCCCCGAGCTGGGCTGTGTATCCACTAAGGAAGAACTAGATGGCTCACTCACAGTCAGGGTTTCACTCAAACATCCATGCTAAGCCAACACACGGTTGGGTTTCTCAAGAATGCAATAGGAGATGGAGGAGGATGCTAGTCCACTGAGCTCAAACCCAGAGCCACATACCCTTCAAAACTAGACTCAGCAATCCCATCCTCTATTCATATATCCACAATCGGATTTCTCACAAATCTGTCACAAACAACCCAAATCCGTCACTGATTTTCTGGGCCATTAAAACTGGGTTTTCCCGTGGCTTTTGGGGTAGCTATTGCTCCCAAATTCGCCCCAAGGTTCCTACCAATGGATCCCCCATTGGATTTCTCTATCCAATACCAAATCGGGACGTTTTTGGCTTCCCAAAACGTGGGTTCTCTCACAGTCGCGATTTCTGGATTTCTCACCCTTGGGAACTCGTTTTTGGATGGAGAAAGATGTCCCATGCTTTCACCAATGGAATGGGGATAACGATGGAGCAACCCCCAAGATGTAGAGTGACTTGTGGGACAAGTCAAAAGAGCTCATACCTACCCATACGAATTTCAGGGCTGCCCATACTCCATCAAAGTCATGGGCTGACATCTCAACCATTCTCTTACAACAGGAATAAATGTCATCTAGAAAGGTCAAATGGGTTCCCATAAAGACATATGGCAACCTATGGTTTACTCCCATAGCCCCCTCACCACTCCCTAGTGGATACACGTGGCCCCTTCTCATTCGTTGCCTCCATAGCTAGTCTTGGAATTTTATATTGCATGATGTTTATTTACATCCTATTACAATTTCCATGGCTTAAGAGCACAAGGTGTCAAAATATCAAATACTTGCCCTTAAATCAAATTCGGGCTTTCACTAGCGGGGCGGGGTTCAATCCCATTCATATGTTATGCACAGACTTCATTTCAATTTCATTAACATGAAGAATAATCATTCAAATAACACATTGCAGAACCCAGATATATATATATATATAAATTAAAGTCACAGAGAGCACTTATCTTGCAACGCAATATCCAACGACTGGCTACGTGAGAGCAACGTTCCACCCAACCATAGATCTCTGTCCAGCCTGTATTCTTTCAGCTGAGAGATCACCCCCGAGCTGGGCTGTGTATCCACTAAGGAGGAACTAGATGGCTCACTCACAGTCAGGGTTTCACTCAAATAGCCATGCTAAGCCAACAAACGGTTGGGTTTCTCAAGCATGCAATAGGAGATGGAGGAGGATGCTAGTCCACTGAGCTCAAACCCAGAGCCACATACCCTTCAAAACTAGACTCAGCAATCCCATCCTCTATTCATATATCCACAATCGGATTTCTCACAAATCTGTCACAAACAACCCAAATCTGTCACTGATTTTCTGGGCCATTAAAACTGGGTTTTCCCATGGCTTTTGGGGTAGCTATTGCTCCCAAATTCGCCCCAAGGTTCCTACCAATGGATCCCCCATTGGATTTCTCTATCCAATACCAAATCGGGACGTTTTTGGCTTCCCAAAACGTGGGTTCTCTCACAGTCGCGATTTCTGGATTTCTCACCCTTGGGAACTCGTTTTTGGATGGAGAAAGATGTCCCATGCTTTCACCAATGGAATGGGGATAAGGATGGAGCAACCCCCAAGATGTAGAGTGACTTGTGGGACAAGTCAAAAGAGCTCATACCTACCCATACAAATTTCAGGGCTGCCCATACTCCATCAAAGTCATGGGCTGACATCTCAACCATTCTCTTACAACAGGAATAAATGTCATCTAGAAAGGTCAAATGGGTTCCCATAAAGACATATGGCAACCTATGGTTTACTCCCATAGCCCCCTCACCACTCCCTAGTGGATACACGTGGCCCCTTCTCATTCGTTGCCTCCATAGCCAGTCTTGGAATTTTATATTGCATGATGTTTATTTACATCCTATTACAATTTCCATGGCTTAAGAGCACATGGTGTCAAAATATCAAATACTTGCCCTTAAATCAAATTCGGGCTTTCACTAGCGGGGCGGGGTTCAATCCCATTCATATGCTATGCACAGACTTCATTTCAATTTCATTAACATGAAGAATAATCATTCAAATAACACATTGCAGAACCCAGATATATATATATATAAATTAAAGTCACGGAGAGCACTTATCTTGCAACGCAATATCCAACGACTGGCTACGTGAGAGCAACATTCCACCCAACCATAGATCTCTGTCCAGCCTGTATTCTTTCAGCTGAGAGATCACCCCCGAGCTGGGCTGTGTATCCACTAAGGAGGAACTAGATGGCTCACTCACAGTCAGGGTTTCACTCAAACAGCCATGCTAAGCCAACACACGGTTGGGTTTCTCAAGCATGCAATAGGAGATGGAGGAGGATGCTAGTCCACTGAGCTCAAACCCAGAGCCACATACCCTTCAAAACTAGACTCAGCAATACCATCCTCTATTCATATATCCACAATCGGATTTCTCACAAATCTGTCACAAACAACCCAAATCCGTCACTGATTTTCTGGGCCATTAAAACTGGGTTTTCCCATGGCTTTTGGGGTAGCTATTGCTCCCAAATTCGCCCCAAGGTTCCTACCAATGGATCCCCCATTGGATTTCTCTATCCAATACCAAATCGGGACGTTTTTGGCTTCCCAAAACGTGGGTTCTCTCACAGTCAGATTTCTGGATTTCTCACCCTTGGGAACTCGTTTTTGGATGGAGAAAGATGTCCCATGCTTTCACCAATGGAATGGGGATAAGGATGGAGCAACCCCCAAGATGTAGAGTGACTTGTGGGACAAGTCAAAAGAGCTCATACCTACCCATATGAATTTCAGGGCTGCCCATACTCCATCAAAGTCATGGGCTGACATCTCAACCATTCTCTTACAACAGGAATAAATGTCATTTAGAAAGGTCAAATGGGTTCCCATAAAGACATATGGCAACCTATGGTTTACTCCCATAGCCCCCTCACCACTCCCTAGTGGATACACGTGGCCCCTTCTCATTCGTTACCTCCATAGCCAGTCTTGGAATTTTATATTGCATGATGTTTATTTACATCCTATTACAATTTCCATGGCTTGAGAGCACATGGTGTCAAAATATCAAATACTTGCCCTTAAATCAAATTCGGGCTTTCACTAGCGGGGCGGGGTTCAATCCCATTCATATGCTATGCACAGACTTAATTTCAATTTCATTAACATGAAGAATAATCATTCAAATAACACATTGCAGAACCCAGATATATATATATAAATTAAAGTCACGGAGAGCACTTATCTTGCAACGCAATATCCAACGACTGGCTACGCGAGAGTAACGTTCCACCCAACCATAGATCTCTGTCCAGCCTCTATTCTTTCAGCTGAGAGATCACCCCCGAGCTGGGCTGTGTATCCACTAAGGAGGAACTAGATGGCTCACTCACAGTCAGGGTTTCACTCAAACAGCCATGCTAAGCCAACACACGGTTGGGTTTATCAAGCATGCAATAGGAGATGGAGGAGGATGCTAGTCCATTGAGCTCAAACCCAGAGCCACATACCCTTCAAAACTAGACTCAGCAATCCCATCCTCTATTCATATATCCACAATCGGATTTCTCACAAATCTGTCACAAACAACCCAAATCCGTCACTGATGTTCTGGGCCATTAAAACTGGGTTTTCCCATGGCTTTTGGGGTAGCTATTGCTCCCAAATTCGCCCCAAGGTTCCTACCAATGGATCCCCCATTGGATTTCTCTATCCAATACCAAATCGGGACGTTTTTGGTTTCCCAAAACGTGGGTTCTCTCACAGTCGCGATTTCTGGATTTCTCACCCTTGGGAACTCATTTTTGGATGGAGAAAGATGTCCCATGCTTTCACCAATGGAATGGGGATAAGGATGGAGCAACCCCCAAGATGTAGAGTGACTTGTGGGACAAGTCAAAAGAGCTCATACCTACCCATACGAATTTCAGGGCTGCCCATACTCCATCAAAGTCATGGGCTGACATCTCAACCATTCTCTTACAACAGGAATAAATGTCATCTAGAAAGGTCAAATGGGTTCCCATAAAGACATATGGAAACCTATGGTTTACTCCCATAGCCCCCTCACCACTCCCTAGTGGATACACGTGGCCCCTTCTCATTCGTTGCCTCCATAGCCAGTCTTGGAATTTTATATTGCATGGTGTTTATTTACATCCTATTACAATTTCCATGGCTTAAGAGCACATGGTGTCAAAATATCAAATACTTGCCCTTAAATCAAATTCGGGCTTTCACTAGCGGGGCGGGGTTCAATCCCATTCATATGCTATGCACAGACTTCATTTCAATTTCATTAACATGAAGAATAATCATTCAAATAACACATTGCAGACCCCAGATATATATATATATATATAAATTAAAGTCACGGAGAACACTTATCTTGCAACGCAATATCCAACGACTGGCTACGTGAGACCAACGTTCCACCCAACCATAGACCTCTGTACAGCCTGTATTCTTTCAGCTGAGAGATCACCCCCGAGCTGGGTTGTGTATCCACTAAGGAGTAACTAGATGGCTCACTCACAGTCAGGGTTTCACTCAAACAGCCATGCTAAGCCAACACACGGTTGGGTTTCTCAAGAATGCAATAGGAGATGGAGGAGGATGCTAGTCCACTGAGCTCAAACCCAGAGCCACATACCCTTCAAAACTAGACTCAGCAATCCCATCCTCTATTCATATATCCACAATCGGATTTCTCACAAATCTGTCACAAACAACCCAAATCCATCACTGATTTTCTGGGCCATAAAAACTGGGTTTTCCCATGGATTTTGGGGTAGCTATTGCTCCCAAATTTGCCCCAAGGTTCCTACCAATGGATCCCCCATTGGATTTCTCTATCCAATACCAAATCGGGACGTTTTTGGCTTCCCAAAACGTGGGTTCTCTCACAGTCGCGATTTCTGGATTTCTCACCCTTGGGAACTCGTTTTTGGATGGAGAAAGATGTCCCATGCTTTCACCAATGGAATGGGGATAAGGATGGAGCAACCCCCAAGATGTAGAGTGACTTGTGGGACAAGTCAAAAGAGCTCATACCTACCCATACGAATTTCAGGGCTGCCCATACTCCATCAAAGTCATGGGCTGACATCTCAACCATTCTCTTACAACAGGAATAAATGTCATCTAGAAAGGTCAAAAGGGTTCCCATAAAGACATATGGCAACCTATGGTTTACTCCCATAGCCCCCTCACCACTCCCTAGTGGATACACGTGGCCCCTTCTCATTCGTTGCCTCCATAGCCAGACTTGAAATTTTATATTGCATAATGTTTATTTACATCCTATTACAATTTCCATGGCTTAAGAGCACATGGTGTCAAAATATCAAATACTTGCCCTTAAATCAAATTCGGGCTTTCACTAGCGGGGCGGGGTTCAATCCCATTCATATGCTATGCACAGACTTCATTTCAATTTCATTAACATGAAGAATAATCATTCAAATAACACATTGCAGAACCCAGATATATATATATATATATAAATTAAAGTCACGGAGAGCACTTATCTTGCAACGCAATATCCAACGACTGGCTACGTGAGAGCAACGTTCCACCCAACCATAGATCTATGTCCAGCCTGTATTCTTTCAGCTGAGAGATCACCCCCAAGCTGGGCTGTGTATCCACTAAGGAGGAACTAGATGGCTCACTCACAGTCAGGGTTTCACTCAAACAGCCATGCTAAGCCAACACACGGTTGGGTTTCTCAAGCATGCAATAGGAGATGGAGGAGGATGCTAGTCCACTGAGCTCAAACCCAGAGCCACATACCCTTCAAAACTAGACTCAGCAATCCCATCCTCTATTCATATATCCACAATCGGATTTCTCACAAATCTGTCACAAACAACCCAAATCCATCACTGATTTTCTGGGCCATTAAAACTGGGTTTTCCCATGGCTTTTGGGGTAGCTATTACTCCCAAATTCGCTCCAAGGTTCCTACCAATGGATCCCCCATTGGATTTCTCTATCCAATACCAAATCGGGACGTTTTTGGCTTCCCAAAACGTGGGTTCTCTCACAGTCGCGATTTCTGGATCTCTCACCCTTGGGAACTCGTTTTTGGATGGAGAAAGATGTCCCATGCTTTCACCAATGGAATGGGGATAAGGATGGAGCAACCCCCAAGATGTAGAGTTACTTGTGGGACAAGTCAAAAGAGCTCATACCTACCTATACGAATTTCAGGGCTGCCCATACTCCATCAAAGTCATGGGCTGACATCTCAACCATTCTCTTACAAAAGGAATAAATGTCATCTAGAAAGGTCAAATGGGTTCCCATAAAGACATATGGAAACCTATGGTTTACTCCCATAGCCGCCTCACCACTCCCTAGTGGATAGACGTGGCCCCTTCTCATTCGTTGCCTCCATAGCCAGTCTTGGAATTTTATATGGCATGATGTTTATTTACATCCTATTACAATTTCCATGGCTTAAGAGCACATGGTGTCAAAATATCAAATACTTGCCCTTAAATCAAATTCGGGCTTTTAGTAGCGGGGCAGGGTTCAATCCCATTCATATGCTATGCACAGACTTCATTTCAATTCCATTAACATGAAGAATAATCATTCAAATAACGCATTGCAGAACCCAGATATATATATATATATATATATATATATATATATAAATTAAAGTCACGGAGAGCACTTATCTTGCAACGCAATATCCAACGACTGGCTACGCGAGAGAAACGTTCCACCCAACCATAGATCTCTGTCCAGCCTGTATTCTTTCAGTGAGAGATCACCCCCGAGCTGGGCTGTGTATCCACTAAGGAGGAACTAGATGGCTCACTCACAGTCAGGGTTTCACTCAAACATCCATGCTAAGCCAACACACGGTTGGGTTTCTCAAGCATGCAATAGGAGATGGAGGAGGATGCTAGTCCACTGAGCTCAAACCCAGAGCCACATACCCTTCAAAACTAGACTCAGCAATCCCATCCTCTATTCATATATCCACAATCGGATTTCTCACAAATCTGTCACAAACAACCCAAATCCGTCACTGATTTTCTGGGCCATTAAAACTGGGTTTTCCCATGGCTTTTGGGGTAGCTATTGCTCCCAAATTCGCCCCAAGGTTCCTACCAATGGATCCCCCATTGGATTTCTCTATCCAATACCAAATCGGGACGTTTTTGGCTTCCCAAAACGTGGGTTCTCTCACAGTCGCGATTTCTGGATTTCTCACCCTTGGGAACTCGTTTTTGGATGGAGAAAGATGTCCCATGCTTTCACCAATGGAATGGGGATAAGGATGGAGCAATCCCCAAGATGTAGAGTGACTTGTGGGACAAGTCAAAAGAGCTCATACCTACCCATACGAATTTCAGGGCTGCCCATACTCCATCAAAGTCATGGGCTGACATCTCAACCATTCTCTTACAACAGGAATAAATGTCATCTAGAAAGGTCAAAAGGGTTCCCATAAAGACATATGGCAACCTATGGTTTACTCCCATAGCCCCCTCACCACTCCCTAGTGGATACACGTGGCCCCTTCTCATTCGTTGCCTCCATAGCCAGTCTTGGAATTTTATATTGCATAATGTTTATTTACATCCTATTACAATTTCCATGGCTTAAGAGCACATGGTGTCAAAATATCAAATACTTGTCCTTAAATCAAATTCGGGCTTTCACTAGCGGGGCGGGGTTCAATCCCATTCATATGCTATGCACAGACTTCATTTCAATTTCATTAACATGAAGAATAATCATTCAAATAACACATTGCAGAACCCAGATATATATATATATAAATTAAAGTCACGGAGAGCACTTATCTTGCAACGCAATATCCAACGACTGGCTACGTGAGAGCAACGTTCCACCCAACCATAGATCTCTGTTCAGCCTGTATTCTTTCAGCTGAGAGATCACCCCCAAGCTGGGCTGTGTATCCACTAAGGAGGAACTAGATGGCTCACTCACAGTCAGGGTTTCACTCAAACAGCCATGCTAAGCCAACACACGGTTGGGTTTCTCAAACATGCAATAGGAGATGGAGGAGGATGCTAGTCCACTGAGCTCAAACCCAGAGCGACATACCCTTCATAACTAGACTCAGCAATCCCATCCTCTATTCATATATCCACAATCGGATTTCTCACAAATCTGTCACAAACAACCCAAATCCGTCACTGATTTTTTGGGCCATTAAAACTGGGTTTTACTATGGCTTTTGGGGTAGCTATTGCTCCAAAATTCCCCCCAAGGTTCCTACCAATGGATCCCCCATTGGATTTCTCTATCCAATACCAAATCGGGACGTTTTTGGCTTCCCAAAACGTGGGTTCTCTCACAGTCGCGATTTCTGGATTTCTCACCCTTGAGAACTCGTTTTTGGATGGAGAAAGATGTCCCATGCTTTCACCAATGGAATGGGGATAAGGATGGAGCAACCCCCAAGACGTAGAGTGACTTGTGGGACAAGTCAAAAGAGCTCATACCTACCCATACGAATTTCAGGGCTGCCCATACTCCATCAAAGTCATGGGCTGACATCTCAACCATTCTCTTACAACAGGAATAAATGTCATCTAGAAAGGTCAAATGGGTTCCCATAAAGACATATGGCAACCTATGGTTTACTCCCATAGCCCCCTCACCACTCCCTAGTGGATACACGTGGCCCCTTCTCATTCGTTGCCTCCACAGCCAGTCTTGGAATTTTATATTGCATGATGTTTATTTACATCCTATTACAATTTCCATGGCTTAAGAGCACATGGTGTCAAAATATCAAATACTTGCCCTTAAATCAAATTCGGGCTTTCACTAGCGGGGCGGGGTTCAATCTCATTCATATGCTATGCACAGACTTCATTTCAATTTCATTAACATGAAGAATAATCATTCAAATAACACATTGCAGAACCCAGATATATATATATAAATTAAAGTCACGCAGAGCACTTATCTTGCAACGCAATATCCAACGACTGGATACGTGAGAGCAACGTTCCACCCAACCATAGATCTCTGTCCAGCCTGTATTCTTTCAGCTGAGAGATCACCCCCGAGCTGGGCTGTGTATCCACTAAGAAGGAACTAGATGGCTCACTCACAGTCAGGGTTTTACTCAAACAGCCATGCTAAGCCAACACACGGTTGGGTTTCTCAAGCATGCAATAGGAGATGGAGGAGGATGTTAGTCCACTGAGCTCAAACCCAGAGCCACATACCCTTCAAAACTAGACTCAGCAATCCCATCCTCTATTCATATATCCACAATCGGATTTCTCACAAATCTGTCACAAACAACCCAAATCCGTCACTGATTTTCTGGGCCATTAAAACTGGGTTTTCCCATGGCTTTTGGGGTAGCTATTGCTCCCAAATTCCCCCCAAGGTTCCTACCAATGGATCCCCCATTGGATTTCTCTATCCAATACCAAATCGGGACGTTTTTGGCTTCCCAAAACGTGGGTTCTCTCACAGTCGCGATTTCTGGATTTCTCACCCTTGAGAACTCGTTTTTGAATGGAGAAAGATGTCCCATGCTTTCACCAATGGAATGGGGATAAGGATGGAGCAACCCCCTAGATGTAGAGTGACTTGTGGGACAAGTCAAAAGAGCTCATACCTACCCATACGAATTTCAGGGCTGCCCATACTCCATCAAAGTCATGGGCTGACATCTCAACCATTCTCTTACAACAGGAATAAATGTCATCTAGAAAGGTCAAATGGGTTCCCATGAAGACATATGGCAACCTATGGTTTACTCCCATAGCCCCCTCACCACTCCCTAGTGGATACACGTGGCCCCTTCTCATTCGTTGCCTCCACAGCCAGTCTTGGAATTTTATATTGCATGATGTTTATTTACATCCTATTACAATTTCCATGGCTTAAGAGCACATGGTGTCAAAATATCAAATACTTGCCCTTAAATCAAATTCGGGCTTTCACTAGCGGGGCGGGGTTCAATCTCATTCATATGCTATGCACAGACTTCATTTCAATTTCATTAACATGAAGAATAATCATTCAAATAACACATTGCAGAACCCAGATATATATATATAAATTAAAGTCACGCAGAGCACTTATCTTGCAACGCAATATCCAACGACTGGCTACGTGAGAGCAACGTTCCACCCAACCATAGATTTCTGTCCAGCCTGTATTCTTTCAGCTGAGAGATCACCCCCGAGCTGGGCTGTGTATCCACTAAGGAGGAACTAGATGGCTCACTCACAGTCGGGGTTTTACTCAAATAGCCATGCTAAGCCAACACCCGGTTGGGTTTCTCAAGCATGCAATAGGAGATGGAGGAGGATGTTAGTCCACTGAGCTCAAACCCAGAGCCACATACCCTTCAAAACTAGACTCAGCAATCCCATCCTCTATTCATATATCCACAATCGGATTTCTCACAAATCTGTCACAAACAACCCAAATCCGTCACTGATTTTCTGGGCCATTAAAACTGGGTTTTGCCATGGCTTTTGGGGTAGCTATTGCTCCCAAATTCGCCCCAAGGTTCCTACCAATGGATCCCCCATTGGATTTCTCTATCCAATACCAAATCGGGAAGTTTTTGGCTTCCCAAAACGTGGGTTCTCTCACAGTCGCGATTTCTGGATTTCTCACCCTTGGGAACTCGTTTTTGGATGGAGAAAGATGTCCCATGCTTTCACCAATGGAATGGGGATAAGGATGGAGCAACCCCCAAGATGTAGAGTGACTTGTGGGACAAGTCAAAAGAGCTCATACCTACCCATACGAATTTCAGGACTGCCCACACTCCATCAAAGTCATGGGCTGACATCTCAACCATTCTCTTACAACATGAATAAATGTCATCTAGAAAAGTCAAATGGGTTCCCATAAAGACATATGGCAACCTATGGTTTACTCCCATAGCCCCCCTCACCACTCCTTAGTGGATACACGTGGCCCCTTCTCATTCGTTGCCTCCATAGCCAGTCTTGGAATTTTATATTGCATGATGTTTATTTACATCCTATTACAATTTCCATGGCTTAAGAGCACATGGTGTCAAAATATCAAATACTTGCCCTTAAATCAAATTCGGGCTTTCACTAGCGGGGCGGGGTTCAATCCCATTCATATGCTATGCACAGACTTCATTTCAATTTCATTAACATGAAGAATAATCATTCAAATAACACATTGCAGAACCCAGATATATATATATATAAATTAAAGTCACGCAGAGCACTTATCTTGCAACGCAATATCCAACGACTGGCTACGTGAGAGCAACGTTCCACCCAACCATAGATCTCTGTCCAGCCTGTATTCTTTCAGCTGAGAGATCACCCCCGAGCTGGGCTGTGTATCCACTAAGGAGAAACTAGATGGCTCACTCACAGTGAGGGTTTCACTCAAACAGTCATGCTAAGCCAACACACGGTTGGGTTTCTCAAGCATGCAATAGGAGATGGAGGAGGATGCTAGTCCACTGAGCTCAAACCCAGAGCCACATACCCTTCAAAACTAGACTCAGCAATCCCATCCTCTATTCATATATCCACAATCGGATTTCTCACAAATCTGTCACAAACAACCCAAATCCGTCACTGATTTTCTGGGCCATTAAAAATGGGTTTTCCCATGGCTTTTGGGGTAGCTATTGCTCCCAAATTCGCCCCAAGGTTCCTACCAATGGATCCCCCATTGGATTTCTCTATCCAATACCAAATCGGGACGTTTTTGGCTTCCCAAAACGTGGGTTCTCTCACAGTCGCGATTTCTGGATTTCTCACCCTTGGGAACTCGTTTTTGGATGGACAAAGATGTCCCATGCTTTCACCAATGGAATGGGGATAAGGATGGAGCAACCCCCAAGATGTAGAGTGACTTGTGGGACAAGTCAAAAGAGCTCATACCTACCCATACGAATTTCAGGGCTGCCCATACTCCATCAAAGTCATGGGATGACATCTCAACCATTCTCTTACAACATGAATAAATGTCATCTAGAAAGGTCAAATGGGTTCCCATAAAGACATATGGCAACCTATGGTTTACTCCCATAGCCCCCTCACCACTCCCTAGTGGATACACGTGGCCCCTTCTCATTCGTTGCCTCCACAGCCAGTCTTGGAATTTTATATTGCATGATGTTTATTTACATCCTATTACAATTTCCATGGCTTAATAGCACATGGTGTCAAAATATTAAATAGTTGCCCTTAAATCAAATTCGGGCTTTCACTAGCGGGGCGGGGTTCAATCCCATTCATATGCTATGCACAGACTTCATTTCAATTTCATTAACATGAAGAATAATCATTCAAATAACACATTGCAGAACCCAGATATATATATATATAAATTAAAGTCACGGAGAGCACTTATCTTGCAACGCAATATCCAACGACTGGCTACGTGAGAGCAACGTTCCACCCAACCATAGATCTCTGTCCAGCCTGTATTCTTTCAGCTGAGAGATCATCTCCGAGCTGGGCTGTGTATCCACTAAGGAGGAACTAGATGGCTCACTCACAGTCAGGGTTTCACTCAAACAGACATGCTAAGCCAACACACGGTTGGGTTTCTCAAGCATGCAATAGGAGATGGAGGAGGATGCTAGTCCACTGAGCTCAAACCCAGAGCCACATACCCTTCAAAACTAGACTCAGCAATCCCATCCTCTATTCATATATCCACAATCGGATTTCTCACAAATCTGTCACAAACAACCCAAATCCGTCACTAATTTTCTGGGCCATTAAAACTGGGTTTTCCCATGGCTTTTGGGGTAGCTATTGCTCTCAAATTCGCCCCAAGGTTCCTACCAATGAATCCCCCATTGGATTTCTCTATCCAATACCAAATCGGGATGTTTTTGGCTTCCCAAAACGTGGGTTCTCTCACAGTCGCGATTTCTGGATTTCTCACCCTTGGGAACTCGTTTTTGGATGGAGAAAGATGTCCCATGCTTTCACCAATGGAATGGGGATAAGGATGGAGAAAGCCCCAAGATGTAGAGTGACTTGTGGAACAAGTCAAAAGAGCTCATACCTACCCATACAAATTTCAGGGCTGCCCATACTCCATCAAAGTCATGGGCTGACATCTCAACCATTCTCTTACAACAGGAATAAATGTCATCTAGAAAGGTCAAATGGGTTCCCATAAAGACATATGGCAACCTATGGTTTACTCCCATAGCCCCCTCACCACTTCCTAGTGGATACACGTGGCCCCTTCTCATTCATTGCCTCCATAGCCAGTCTTGGAATTTTATATTGCATGATGTTTATTTACATCCTATTACAATTTCCATGGCTTAAGAGCACATGGTGTCAAAATATCAAATACTTGCCCTTAAATCAAATTCGGGCTTTCAATAGCGGGGCCTTGGCCTTGAGCTCCACGCTAGGAAAACATACATCACATGTACACATTATTTTCATTAAAAGCTAATATATCCTCAGGGTCGAATTGGAGGTATTACATAAACTTGTTCGGCAATACATTCAACAAGAAAGTGGTTGCAAAGTTAGCTGGAGAGATCTTAAAATATACCAGGGCCCAATATAGGGATAAATTATAACTTGACCTCAAGCATGAGCACCCTCCCATGGTTCCGGAGAAAGAGTGGAAGGCACTCATAGCGGATGCAAAGGAGAACTTGCTAAAAAGACAAGGAAAACAACCACGGCCTGGAAAAGCAAGGTACACCACATATCATCTTTTTAGTGAAATATGCGCATTTATTTTTTTCTATTTTGTTTAAAGTAAGAATTCTGATATCTAACGTTTTTCAAAATTTTCATATATGGGCTACCTGACACGTCCAAAGCAACCAAGGCTATAGTGGAAAAGCATGGGCAGCATAGACTGGGCCAGGGTGGCTATAGAAAACTAAGAGCCCGAATCGTAAGAGTTAAATGATTAACCGTGGGGAATATTTATTTGACAGTAGCAAACAAATATATGTTTTTGATACTGGAAATTTTAAATGTGTTATGCATTGCAAGGAAATACGTTCCAAGATGCTGTCACCAAGGAATAACTAAAGCTTGGTTTCAAGTATGGTTTTAAATGTGTGATTGAATATCGGAAAAGATTAAGGTAGACTCCAATCTCCCCAATGACGCAGATGCAAGTAAATAAAATGAATAAGGACATCATTGCAGTATACTATTAAAGTATATTCAGTTTTGATTATTTCACCCATAACTAAGTATTTATGTTTTCTTTTAAGCAACAGTGCAACCGCAGCAGTGAATCTAGCGCTACTCAGCACGTACCAGCTGATGTTGGGGTGTGCATGTCCCATGATAGTGGGGAGCATAGTATCCATTATGGTATGTGTGATTTGGAAATAGAAATATCTACTGTGATTATAGATATTTATATCCTGACGTATACTTATAAATTTTCTTCTTTCAATGGAAGACCATGTAGCTTAGGAGGGTGAACCACAAGAGGAATTAGCAAGAAGAGAAACAATTAACACACCAGCTATCACAACTACACAAACAGGTAAATAGAAATATTGTAATTTTAATCAAAATAATGAACTATTAATTTCAATAATATTTCAACATATCGATATGCCCATTTTCGTTGTTGCAGTTCATGCCCCTTCAGAACTGCCTCCACGCCGTACTCAATGACGTACAAGAAGTATGATACATGAGGGCATGGAAACACAAACACTAGCAGGACATGGCTCTGTAGATATTCCACCAAATGATGATGATAATACCCTAATCGTCCGTTATTACAATGCAAAAAAACAGAAAACAAAGAAAAAGTAGATGTATAAATTCATGACTTGTATTTGGATGTATATCGATGTTGTTAGTATGAAACATTTTCTATATGAATTACCTCATTATGCTTCAATGTTTTTATGTTTATATGTCTTGATAACTAGCCTAGTTATGCATGAATGCTTATATGTTTTCTATGTAAACAACATCATTTATTGGGTATGGGTAATTGAGAGCGATGTGAGGGGGGGGAGGGGCCAATTAAGCTTCCACATTCACATGGTTGGCCCTATTCAGTAGAGAATATAAAACTATTCTCGAAACAGAGAGGAGCTCAATAAGGTATAATAAATACTCTTTTATTACTATGTATTAAAGATGGTTGTAAATTTTTAAATGCATGTTTATTTCTTAAAATATTGTTAATAAATTTGACATTTCATGGTTCATTGATTTCTATAGGACTTTGTAGTAGGATTTAAATGACTGTTTATTTGCTTATATATTATTTACTGATATAAAAATTCCGTCTTTGATTATTTATGTGGGTCTTGGTGATGGAAATGCATCTCGTGGACAACTCTTATCAAGTTGTATGGGCGAATGGATCTGGCGAAAGGACAATGATAAGGTAAGGGTTTTTACTTGTTCTTTATCCTTAATGTGTTTGTCTTTATCCTTGAATTATATTTCATTCTATTAAGATACATATATATAACATCTTAGCCAAAGGAAATTTCTTTCATTATGTGGTTTCTCTTCTTCCTTTAACTTTGATTTAAACTAGAAAAGTATTATATTTAGCTTAAGTTCAACACCACAAGAAGCCATCAAATCAACCTACTTCAAAAATTATAAAAAAAGGGAATACTGGGAGAGTATAATCAAGTCTAGTGTTTCTATTTCTCTCGTGAAGCTCAGTACATGCCTTAGGAAATTAAAAACAAAATAAGAAAGATATGAGAACTGCAGGTCAAAATCCAAGAGCTCATAACTCATTATCTGATTTTTTGGTCTTCTTGCTAGTTGATACCTCTACCTAAGAATGTCTACCCTTCAACTACCCCTAATTAGGATCCAAGGATTGGTGATTGTTTGTCGCATTGGTAGCTTGCTACTTTGGGCTAGCTGATTCATCTCATATACAATTGCCTCTCTTATTCACCATTACATTATCCATGGCAACCTGGTATCTGTGTAACTTTAGCATCATGTCAAGGATGTCCTTGATTTCCTTCCAACCCTTATTTTCTCCATCCTTCCCACTTTACTCCTACTGAGTTTGATCTCAATTATTTGTCTCTCACAGGAAATATTTGATGTGAAATTTAAAATCTGAGTACAAGGAAGGTTCTTCCCATCAGGTAAGTCATCAGATATGATTTTGACATGCTTGTTCTGCGATTTTGCTGCGTTGTTTGTTGTTTAATGGCGCATACAATATTTAATGGTAGCCTTGCATCATGGTATGTCTTGGTAGGTGGTAGTATGATTCCTTGTTATTGGTTTCTAATTTTTCAAGTGCTAAGGAGTTTGTATATATAAAGACTAAGGTTCCCACACTCTTCATCAATGTACAACACTTCATTCATGGGTGCTCCATTTCAACACATAGTTTTCATCTCTTTTAACTTTAACACAAGGACCTATTGGCCCTTGGGAGTATTAAGGTTGAAAGAGATGAACATTATGTTTTGATGGAGTAGTTGAAAGAGATGAACATTATGTTTTAATGGAGTAGTTGAAAGAGATGAAAATTATGTTTTAATGTTACAACTGTGTTATCTTGGTTCACTAATTTTGTTGGTGCAAGTGTGCTTCCATGTTTGGTTTCCCCTTGGTTGGGTATTTTGAAAGTCGGATTCCGATGGAACCTAACTGAGGATGAGAGGATCACATCTTCCAAGTTGAACCCTTCCTATATAGTGATGATAAACTTTTAGTTGTTGCATGGAACATATATGGACCATAAATTGATATGTCTAGATCTTCAAAGGTAGCAGATAAAGTGATGTTATTACATAAGGAGTGTCTCCAAGGAAATTATGATATGGTTTCTAAACTACAAATTGCATGCTCGACTATGCAACCTACTTCTCAGTGCCAAAAGGTAATTTATGATGAATTTTTTGCTACATGCGATCATTCCTAGTAATAGAATAGAAATAAGTTGTCAAATTTTTGTTGATTAACATGTCTCTTTCCCATCATGTGCTCAAGGGACTATTTTTATCTTATGGGCATATTGGATACTAACTTGACCAATTTTGGCCATGCTTGAGAAGGTTGCATAAGAAGGATCAACTTTTCATATTATGATGAATATGGTTGTCATTGATGACAACACATTAATGACAAAGACTAAATGACATGGAAACCATGATATGATGACAAGGACATTGATGACATGACAGATGACATGGAGCATTTTATGACAAGGCATTTTGGAGAGTTGTGGGCATCTTAGTGCTCTTGTGGGCATCTAAGAAAATTCCTTTGTGGGCAATTTGAAAGACCTTGTTGCGGTCATTTTTGAAGCACCTACAGGCATGTTGATAAGGAGCTGCAGGCATAAATCATAGCCTTGCGGGCATATTTAAAAAGGCAATTGTGGGCATTTTTGAAGAGCCATGTGGGCATCTTGGATGGCCCCATTGCGGGAATTGGTTGGAAGGTCTTATTATCCCATTGCAGGCATCTCCATGAGGGTGTGTGGGCATTTTATTCAAGGCCTGCGGGCATTTTTAAATATCTCATTGTGGGCATTTTCAGAGTGACCATGAAGACCAGTGCAGTCATTTTGAGAGGAGACTGCAGGCATTTTGTAATGACCCTTGCGGGCATAATAGTGGGGTCCATGCGGGCATAAAAATGGAAACCATGTGGGCATGAAGACCGATGATGTGGCTAAAAGACCAAATATATATTTATATATATTTGTTGAAGATAACATGGAATGAAAAAATATATTTGAATTAAATGTAATAAAAATGACAAGTTGGCCTCCTAATATCATGGATAAGACAAGTATAAATAAAAATCAAATCGTTGATTTGAATGAAATTGTGTGGACGATTTCGGATGAGTGTGAGTGAGCTCTGAATTTCGGGGGTCAGGATGAGAACAGTTTCGGTGGTGGAGCAGCAACAGCAGTAGCAGTAAAACATTTTTTTTGTTTATCTCTTATTTCTGGGTTGGTTTATTGCTGAAGACATTATGCTTGGGTGATGATATAGCAGCAAGATGATGAAGAATTTTTATCTCTGATTTCTGGGAAGCAATAAAGGCAGCTTGATGTGCATAATATAAATGGAAAGAATGAGAAGATGTTGGGCATGATGAAGCTTGGACAGACTGATTGTGATGATTATAATTTGATGTAGATGTAGACAGTGTAAAGTGTATGGACATAATTAAGATGAACCTACAAGACCCCTCTCAGTGAGCCATTGTGTCTAACAACCTCTTCCAATAATGAGCAACATCAAAACAACTTGCCACCAGTTGGCACTACAAAGATCCTGCACATATTTTCCAGGTGAACAACTACTCTTTTTCCCTAGGGGTTGAGTTATTTATTTATTTTTCAATAAAGACGAATTTAGTGCACCTTATGTTTTTTGTAGTATGATGAATTATGGCTAGTAGCTCTTCACATGTAGTAGAGCAAGTGATTCTATTTCATGAGGAGAATATAAAACTATTATCGAAGCAGAGAGGAGCTCAATAAGGTATAAATACTCTTTTATTCCTATGTATTAAAGATGTTTGTAAATTTTTAAATGCATGTCTATTTCTTAAAATATTGTTAATAAATTTAACATTTCATGTTTCATTGATTTCTATAGGACTTTGTAGTAGGATTTAAATGGTTGTTTATTTGCTTATATATTATTTACTCATATAAAAATTTTGTCTTTGATGATTTAAGCGGGTCTTGGTGATGGACACGCATCTCGTGGACAATTCTTATCAAGTTGTATGGGTGAATGGATCTGGCGAAAGGACAATGATAAGGTAAGCGTTTTGACGTGTTTTTTAAAGTGGGTTTTGACATGGTTTTCTCCTTCTGCTTTCCAAGTTCTTGTTGGAATATTCTCCCCATCATTTTTCAATTTTGCATGTCTGCATACATTTTGCATGCATCCAGTCATCATCTTGATGGTCCTCCCAGCACCTACATCTTTCTTCTAGCTCTCCAGAGCCTGTCTTTAGCCCCCAGTTGGCCTCCTACCTACCTCATGCGCCCTATTTGACCTTTCTGCATGCAAAGTGCAACTTTTCTCACCTACCACTCAGTTAGTGTGCCTTTTCTCACCTACCTTCAGTTATCACTCAGTTAGAGCACCCTTCTTCACCTACCAGGAGCTATCACTCAGTTAGTGCATGGATTGAGTATTTCTTCCACTAATTGCTCATCCTAACTAACTGTAGCTCCTAGTTAGCTAGTTTTGGAGTGCCACTTGACCCTATGACAGACTCATACGCCCCCCTTGGAGTCTACATTCCCTGATTTATGCCTAGATGGTTCTGTTACACTCAGAGACACACTTGACTGACTATTACCATTTATGACTGATACTACTAACTGGATGATGTCTCCATTGTTATCTAAGCTAGACTTTGAGCTAGATTCGAATGACCTACTTGGATAATTCGAATCCTATATGATGCTACACCATAGTTTATTGTAACACATTCATTATTATTCATTATTCACATAGTGCCAGCTTACAGCTGATGTATGATACTATTGTTCTACATTTTCTGTGTTCATGAGTGATTATTGAGTGCATTCTTCTCTTCTTCTTTGCAACATTCTTGAGAGTTTGATTGTGATTTTGTTACACTTTCTAGATCCCCTGTAGATTGTCACAGTTTTCCGGTTATTTTAGTGTTTAGAAGATCCGTCTTGAAATGCATCAAATATATAATTATTTTATGTTTGGGGATCATAATCAACATTTTGAATTTTGGTTTCTATTTTTTAATTGATGTTTACTAGTGAAGGATAATAGGCATCCATTGTGTTGAAATACCACTCTCAGGTCAAGACCATAGTCATCACACAGTAAGACAAAATTCTTAGTGAAATCTGACATGGTGAAAATTTGTTGTACCACTATGGAGAAAAGGTTCTCTAGGAACCAATATTTTGCTAGTGCAAGGAGTAATCAATTCAATAAGGTCTTATATTAACAAGAATGGCTTAACAATTTCATGGCTTAGCACAACCAAGGACTCTATACTCTGAATCGTAGATCCCTCCCTCATAGAATAAGATGATCTGGAATCCCTTGGAAACCCAAGGTTGTTTCCCATAACAATGTTGCAGAAGGACATTCAAGTACTAAGTAGCAGGGGGAGGCATAATGGGAAGGGAATCCTCCTCATGTCTTTTAGTCTTAGTGTAAACTCATACTCTTCCAAAGATGCGATGATAAAGTATGAATCTGACTACAATGCCCACAATTACCACCCATTTCCCATGGTCTTTTCTCATGCGAAGGATGTACATGTAAGGGACCCAAAAGGTCACAAATACTCAATCAGCATCATGTCACCAAGTTGTTAATCACTCAGTGAAGCCCCAGAAATCAAAGATACAAAGATAATTTCATTCTGATGTACTCCTCTTCCTCAATCATTATGATGCTTCTCTATCATCATCCAAACATCATGTAACCAACCCAACAATAAGAGATAAACAATAATGTTTTACTGCTCCTCCACCCAAATTGTCCTCACTATCCTCATATTCTCCAAACCCCGAAATCAGAGCTACCGTCCCTCCGAATTCTTCCACTCAAAAATCCACACTCAAATAAAACTTGTCTTCTATATTTATACTTTTTATATCCTTGAATTTTTTGAAGGCCGACTTGTATTTGGTTATTTTATTTTATCAAATAATATTTAATTTCCATAGTTTCCTCATCAAATATATATATATATATATATATATATGTTTATTTAATCTTTTTTCTACATTGGCAAAGTGGGCTTGTCACCATTTTAACCCTTCTTACTTGACCTTTTAGTATGCATGCAATGCTTCATTGTCATGCCCACATGGACCCCACAATTTATGCCCACAAGGGCCTTTTGTTTTATGCCCGCAAGGGCCATTAAATGCCCGCAGGAATGTCCTCCAAAATGCTCACAGCTGCCTTATTAAAATGCCTGCATGGCTTCATAAAAATGCCTACAATACTCTTTACTAAATGCTGACATGGGCCATTACTTATGCCTACAGTGGGCTCCACTTTGATGCCCACAACATCACTTAAAAATGCCCGTAGTAGTGCTTGAAGTATGCCTGCAGGAGGCCTTTAAGATTCCCGCAGGAGGCCTTTAAGATGCCCGCAAGGGGTTATAGATTGCTGGTAATAAGCATTGATGGTTATTTTTTTTAAAATTCCAGGTATCGTCAATATAGCGACGCACATTCGCCACAAGTATAGCAAAATCGTCAGACGTTCTACCTTCGTTTGGTCTGTTCGACGCACGTTCGTCAATACTTGCGACGGAACATCATCGCAAGTATAGAAAAATCATCGCAAGGTCCGCCTTCTTTTGGTCTATTCGTCGAACGTGCGTCGATACTTGTGACGGCATATCGTCGCAAGTATAACAAAACTCTCTCTTTGTTTCGACGCAAAACTGTCGCTAGAGAGATGGTGTTTCGTGGAAGCAAATTAGCAAAACCATCAGACATTCTACCTTCGTTTGTTCTGTTCAATGCACCTTCGTCGATACTTGCGACGGAACATCATCGCAAGTATAGATAACCCTCTCTCTGTTCGACGCAAAACCATTGATAGAGAGACGATGTTTCATGGAAGCAAATTTCTATGCAACGCTGTTGCGACAACTTTTTGTCGTTATAGGGACGTGGTTTCATCGATCTAGGGATGATTTGTAGAAAATGAATTAAAAAAATCAATTTCAATGCCACCTTATAGAAGACACGTGGCCAACATTTTTCGTCTCTAATGCGACGGCTTTTCAAGTTCGTCGTTATATCCATGACACAGGTTCCACGAACAAACGAGGCCATGATCGTCGAAATTGAGACAAAAAAAACGTGTAAATAACAACGAAAAACCGTGGCAAATTTCCTCATATGTATTATCGGATCCACAAGAACAAATGTCTCATCATTATCGACTCCCTCTTTCTGAGAGAACCCTCTGGCAACAAATCTAGACTTGTGTTTTTCAATACTCTCATTTGCTCCATGCAAAATATGTTGTGCCCATCTAGGCCTCTTCTGTCCTATTGCAATGTCTCTAGGAACATCAACTAGCTCATTGGAATCGATGGGTTCATCCTCTTCTGCTAAATCCCTCTGAACCGTTGGAGGGGGAGATGATCTCATCTTCTTTGGTTCTATCACTTTATCTCATCATCGACTCCATGTATGATCCTCTGCATCTTCTGACAACCATCTCTTCTTCAAAGGACACATGTATATATAGACTGGACATTCAAAGATCCGATGGTGGCCCACTTCTGGTTTCAGTCTTGTGAACTCTTCTTTCGAGGTCATCCCTCTAGGCTGAGATTCATACTCCTAGAAACTTCCCATTGAACATCAACAGGATTCATGTGTCCACCACTTATTCATCGGAACAAGTCTCATCATCCTTCTCTTGTAGGCCATATCACATGGTCTTTCCCCTACAAGTCAAATACTGACTGATGATCATTGACATTGCATAATCAAATTTAACTGAGGTCTATTTCAATGCAACAACAATAGTTTACACAAGCATCTTGGCTAATGCTTTAGCACAACAATCATAAACATGTATTCCAAACACATCTGAAAACTATATAGATGTATTCTATATCCACTAGAACATGCCATCGAGAGTTTGCACTACTCTAAGCATGCAAGAAGGAGATATCATCTAGACTAGCTCCATCATGTGTTCATGGAATGTCGTGTAGCTCATATGCATAGAAAATACAACAATAGACTATGTCAAATCAAAAGTAAACTATATCAACTTCTCAACACACTTCCCGATAGATATGCATATAATTCGATTTGTATAAGACAAAACAGATCTATGTGAGCAATAAAAACAAATACTTATCTCTTATTGTTTTTGTGTGTGGGCTCCCACTTCCTTCTTGTGGGAACCATGGAGAGACCTCTATTCTGGAATTCTGGATATTCATATCTCCTCAACATATGGAGAACTAAAAGAAGAACTCCGAAAGACCATCATTCCTTGACTTCTTGTGAGGAGTTTCTTCATCAACATCAACAGTTGAGGCTTCATGCTTCCTTTTAATTGAACTTCGACAATTATTGGCGTAATGACCATATGCCTTGCACCTGTAGCATTGTATCTAAGACAAATCATTCTTCTTCTCCTTCTGATCTAGAGGAGGAATTGATCTCCTACCTTGGTGCTTGTGTTTGTAAAATTTTCTTCCCCTTCCCTTGCCTTTCTTGTCATGGGACAAGAATGCTTGATTCTCCTTAGGTTGACTGCCATGAAGTCTCTACCTTGCTGCTATTCTTGTCTCTTCCTGAGTGCAATATTCCCATAGCTTATCAAATTTGGGTAGCTTGGATCTACCACTTATACTTTGAATGAAGGACTCCCAAGATGGTGGGAGACCATTTAGAGTAGTAATGGAAAGCTCCTTATCATCAATGGGATATCAAATGGTACTAAGCTTGTCCCTTAGTTTTTTGATCCTCATGAAATATGAGGCATTGGATTCTGACTTGGACATCTTCATATTTGATAGCTGGTTCCTTAATGTGAGTGTCACATTGATACTACTATTTTCAAATAGATTCTTTATGGTTTTGAACATCTTTCGAGCTGTCTTCTTTCCAGATATTTGAGGAACCAAGTGGTCTCTAACTGAGTCCACCAAAATCCTTCTTGCTTTGGCATCATTCTTCCTCCAGCGAGATTTGTCCTCTCCAGCTTCTAGTTCTAGGACCTTCTCATTGACAAACTACAAGAGATCATTTTCTTCTAGTAAGAGAAGAACCCTAGAATTCCAAGAGATGAAGTTGGAATACCCTTCCAGACGATCTTCAACCTTCATTCCAACCATCCTGACTGCAGATTTGAAGTAGAAACCCTAGCAGGAGCTAGGTCAAAAATGAAAGTTGGATTCTTGGAAAACTAACTCCACAGGGAGATGCGCCTTAGCAAGGTGAGTTGAGAAAAGGTGGGGCCAAGCCAAACTGTGTAGGAAGTACGTAAAAAACTAAAACCCTAATTTCTACTACAGCTGTAGAATTAGGTCAAAAATTGAAAATTCTCAGAATTGGATTCTTCCTTCAACAAAAGATGTGCCCTCCTTAGAGCGAAATTCCCAAGGCTATTTTTCTACCAAAACGTTGAGTGAAGGCCTTTAAAGATGAAAACCTAGTTCTGGCAATGGATTCTTCTAGTACCCGCTCTGAAACCATGTTAGTGTTTTATACAATTATAGAATAATAATTCAATTGCATAAATTCAATAGGATCACTAGAAGAAAGACAAAGCACAGAAACAAGAACACAAGAATTTATCCTGGGAAACTCAATCGAGAGAAAACCCAGCAACCTTCGTATAGAGATGAATAATTCTGAGAACATAGTACAAAGATGAGAAAGAGAAAGTAGAAAATCTCTCTAACCAAAACCCCAAAAATAAGCTTCTCCTAGCTGCAGGTGCTAGCTCCTCTCCAAGTTATGTGAACTTGTTGTGAATGGGTGAGTGAACAAATGAGGCATACGACCTCTCTATTTATACACATGTAAAAATGAATTTTTCCCTTTCTGGTCCGACCTGATTGGGGTAGTTATTCCGATTGTTTGGGGCAGAATGCCCACTGTTTTGGGGAATTTTACCCACTGGGCCGACTTGTCTAACTAACAGGGCCAACTTGTCTTGGGGGGAGTATAAAAATACATTTAATAATCATTTTCTTTACTTAATTTTATCCCCAAGGTTTACATTGATTCTTTCAAGGGTTTACATGATTAACTACATCAAGATCAACTCCCGTAGGAGGTACAAATAATTACAATAAAATATAATAAGAATATCTTCCGAAGTTGCACAAAATCCAACATGAAGCTCCAGTATATTGCGACAGACGAGCAGATAGTCGATGTGTTGACCAAGCCTCTGTTAAGGGTAAAGTTTGAATACTTCAAGGACAAGCTTGGAGTGGTACAAATGGATTTCTCTCGTGAGAGGGAGTGATGAGTTACATATGTGATTTCAGGAGGTAGTAGCACATTGAGTGTGGCAGCTGCAGGTATTCATTAACAGACTAGTTCCCTAGATTCTGTGTGAGCTATGTGAAGTCACGTAATGACATAAGGTCTGAAAGGACATCAAGACCCATAAGGTTCGAAAGGACGATGAGGCTACACCCACTAGTGAGATGATATGTTGATATCCTGATAGCATGATATGATTAAGGCCTTGCTCATACAAAAATTCTAGTGATGGATATATTCGTGAAAGGTTGTGTACAAGTCAATAGAAGCAATGTTGAAGATTATGTCAGAAGAATACCTTCCTTGCTAAGAGGTAGTGTTGATGTATTATGTGGCTTCAAAAGATATTCTTATCAAGTCAAAACATTAAAAGAATAATGCTAAAACATACTTTTAATATTGTCTCAAGAAATCAAGTGAAAATACACAAGTCGGCCCCATAAGAATCACTGGGTAAAATTGCCCCCAACACTGGGCAAAACTACCCCAGAAAAGTTGGCCTAGTCACCTAGTGAATTCGGCCTTATAGTGAAAAAGTCATACAGAAAAGAGTATAAATAAATAGGGTGCTCTCCTCATCTCGACACACAAGAAATTTCGCTCAAGCAAGTGAACAAGTGCGCAACTCTAGAGGAGCAGAAGAAACAACATTGTGAAGACATTTTTGGGGTTATCTCTCTTGTTCTCGAGAAGACTATTCTATCAGGAATTTTATTTTGCAGCTCTCTCTTGTGTATCCATTATTTAGGGATATATTTCTATGAGAGAGCTTTAGCTCTTCGTTGTATTGACAATATACTTTGTTGACGAATCTATACTGAAGAAGTTCTGCTGGGTTTTCTTCCCCGAGAGGGTTTTCTAGGATATGTATTTTTGTGCATGGTTATTCTTTTAGTGATCCTTATATGCATGCAGTTAATGTTTATGTGAATGGAAATGTTATAAATTTTTGACAAATTTAATAACATTTAAGTCCTAAGAAAAATTCAACACAAATCCCATTGCTAGTAGGAATAAAATTAATGCAAGATAGATAAAATATGTTAGGCATACAAATCCATTTCCAAATGTTCTAACCTGGAACATGACTTCCCTCATATCCTCTTTTTCTAAGTTAGCAATGTTCATTCCTTTCCTTAAGTATTCTCTAATGAGTTCCATTGAGGCATCCTTGATATCAACCTGTAGAGTATCCACCACCACTGCTAGCAACCATACCATTGTCATTGGACTTCATCTTCACAAGTTCATCCTATTGTGAGAAAATAAAACAGTCTATATTAACAACTCAAACATATCAAATATCATGTATAATGACTAATTATCATGAACATAAAATACCTTTAGTTGTCATATCTGTTCACACAAAATGTTCACATCATCCTCAGTTTCCTCATTCACAACTGATTTGTTTTGTATGCCTTTTGGTCACTTTGCAAACCTTAATGTGCTTAAATTTTCATTCCTGCAACTGCATAACCATGGAGAGGAAAATGAAAGTCGCTCTCTTTCACCCATGTACATGGATAGAGGACATATAATTACATTCAATGAACAAAAAATGTTTGAATAAAAGCAACACCAAGCCAAATACTCTGATACCTAAGTGGAATGAATATCATGTGGAAAATGACTTCTTGAAGATCCCATAAATTATCTTAACAATCCTTCAACAAGGCATATTTGACTATTTCCTTGGATTTTTGGGTTTATAGTATATACTATAGTCCATCTAAGCTTAACTAAATATTAGGATGTCTCAGGTGCCTACATGAGTAATTTTTGTCTACTGTTCGAATGATGTCATAATTTCTAATGAAGTCATTTAGTTTTTACCAGTTGCAGTTCCTATCATGTTTGACCAAATCAATGTGTAGTTTGCATCCAGTTTGACCATATTACTATTTAGTTTGCATCACATGCTAGATAACTGTCGAATAATTTTCATATACCAATATTATATCTTAACTTCTTGAAATGATATTGACTTATTTCGATGGGAAGGAACAGTGTAAAATTTAGCTTTCCCCCTGTTAAGATTCCATCTAATTGTCATTTATCTTTTGAGTAGAGGATGAATTGATTGATGTTCAAGTACAAGTAAAACAGTTATGAGCATGCAAAATATTTCTCAACATCTAGATGTAAAAATTAAATCTTGAATTGTTTTGGGCTCATTTTCTTATGCTAGTAAACTTATTGCCCATTTTATTATTTGTATGTTTATGCTATGCTACTTTGTCCTTGTAATGTAAGCATATAATGATATTCAGTCCATTACAGTTTCTTGGGAATAATAAGGGCATTACAGTTCATCCATGCTTTCTCACAGTTGTGTGGTCTAACCTCAAGAGTCAAGACAAAGCCTCCAATGGGAACCTAGATCTTCCTATTCAAACATACATTGATGAAAAGGGGAAAGTTTGTGTCAGTAGGGTGAGAGGAATGGGAGTTCGTCTGATTGTTGATTTGCAATGGAATTTGTATTTAATGAAAAAATATGAGGAGCAGGCTTTGGAAACAATAGAGAATAATGGGAGGGGTCAAAGTGATAGCAATAGAGCTCTTTGGAAATATGAAAGGCTTACTAGTCAAGCTGATATTTGTCATTGTCAAATGAATCAAATGAGGTGACGAATTTAGGTATGGAAGATATAGGTTGTGAAAATAAGAGCTTATGTAGTACATCTACAGGTGAAAAGGAAATTCCAATTAAGGAGTCTAACCATGTTCTCTCTAATCCATAAGTGGTGTGTGTAAAGATTTTGCAGTTATCCTTTTTAGAGGATGAAATTGGTGAACTAGGACAAGGATATGAACTTTTTATAACCTTAGTAGCTGGCTAATAAATACCAGATGCAAGTAGAGGTATCAACATATGCAACCAGTTAGAAGATGAGACCTCAAAATGTGAATGGGAGGAAGGGTAGTTGTAATTGACTGATAATTAAGAGAGTGAAGTTTTAGACTATTGTTTTGGAGAGAAATAAAAGGATGTAAGCCATACAATCGCTTCATGGCATATCTAAGTAGGTTGGGGATTAATTGTGCATTCTAAACCATGTGTGAATGAATTTGGGCATTTGAAAAGGAGCAATTTATCCAATTCTGGATGACTTGGGCATGTTGAGACAATTTCAGCCCTATCTTGTGCTCGAACATCTTGATAAGAAGGAATTATGGGCATACTTTAGCCTTCTATCAGGCAGTGAATATTAGTAACAACCCCAACTGCTAATTATGGACACTTCTGAGCATTAAAAAAACACTAAGGAGGATTATTTTAAATCTAGGCACATTCTAGGTCAGCCTGTAGCATGACATGAACAAAAACCCTAAATCCTATGTTCTACTTATGGCCATTTCTGGACATTATTTCACCCTCATACAATAGTAAAGTGGGAGTTCTTAGCATACCTAAGGGTAAAAACAACATCAAAACTACTAAGAAGCAGTTATGTGGGTGAAAGCGGCAACTGGTCTCCAATTTTGTGCAATTTGTGGATGAAAAGGGCATTAAAAAACCTCAAATTTCAGTTCTGGGCATCCCAATGGCATACATTTGAAGGTCATTGGGAATATTTGAGGGTTTAATCCAACATTTCATCCCTGCAGGCCTAATAGTCTAGCAGTGCATCTTGAGGAGGCCAACGTTCACTTTTTAGCCTTACCTTGAGACAATGTTCAACCATTAGGAGGCTCCTCTCATTGTTTGGAGAACTTATACATTTTTTTTGTGTTGTTTAGAGGGGATGTTCCCCTTGGAGGAGGTTTATTTCATGTTTTCTATTCCTGATGGAGGGTGCGTCTAGCTTAGCTAGGAGACTTGTTGGGGAAGTTTACTCTTTGAAGGGTTTCTATGCCACATATGGAAGACATCATTTAACCTTAGGGTATTTGTTAAGCTAACAAACACCTTTGATGATTTTTATTCCTTTTATGGAGGACTTCATCCCTTTGGAGGGTCCCTTTTTTTGGATTGTTCCATTCATTTTGGGCCATTAATTTTAAGCAACCTCTCTTGAAGATTGAAAGTGTGTTGCCATGTGGACACTCTTGCTGGAACACACCTCTTGGAGAATCCTTTGGAGGATGTTGTGGCATCTTTTCTTGGACACATTGCCAACTTTATGGAGTACATTTTTCATTTGGAGGGACTATAGGCTCTTGTTGGCTTCTATGTGGGCACATTTTCATTGGATTGCTACCTTGAAGAAGCTTTTGGAAGCTTATATGTGGATTATTCTTAGCATTTGTTCTTAATTTGGAGGAGACTCCCCATCTCATTCTTGGGGCCTTTGTATCTTATGTTTTAAACATGAATTAGTTAGTTGTAAGTAGTGGGGTTTTTGTCATTATTTACTACACCCTAGGCTAGATCTAGGAATCAATGATTATTTTATTCTAAAGGAACTTGAGATACTCTTCTATGTAAAGAGATCCACTTCCTTGGGTCCTCTTTATCACGTGTGGTAACACTCTCTGAAGGAGAGAGCAAAGCAACAAAAAACACAGGAAAATGTGCCAATTTCAGAGGGTTTATGGGCTTTTATAGGTCAGCCTGAGTTTGATTCTCCTGAGGGTCAAAATTGTTTGTTTGAAGGTCTAGCAGAGTCAAACTTCGGAAATGGAAATCCGGAAGCATTGATTTAAACACATATGAGTGCTCTATTTCTTTTTTGTTGCAGTGTATCATATATGAAGATAACCTGATATATGTTTTTTTTTCCTGAATTGCTGCATGTTTTGTTTTTGGATTTGAATTCTTGTAATTTATTAATAATTACTATGCAACATTCGGGGCTTGAATTTGTGCTTGAAAATGGCATTGTGGTTGATATGCTTAGGAACTTGAGAAAATACAATACAAGGTATGATTTGAAGCAGTTATTCATAGGTATGTTATTCAATTATGTTATTATTTCAGTACTTTACAAGGTATACTATTTGAACAACTTCTATGTTGGAAATGCCTTGGATTCTTTTTCCAATCTATCCTTGATTGACATTTGTAAAATATATTTCTCAAATACAATCAACCCCTCTAAGCACATGACATCCTATCCTACTTATCACGACCGCAACAATTAATTTTGATATCTTAATATTAAAACATGAATTGTGACATATTAGTAAAATCATCATTGCTTGCATGATTCTAACAAAATTTCATCTTAGTTCCAACATACCCTCTAACTTGGCAGTATCTACACAACTAGCAGAACTTCAGTGGTCAATATACAATTAGCATAGTTTCCCTCAACTAGGGGCATACAAACGAAATCGAGCAACGAAATTGAGTTCCCTGCAGGTGTGTTTGGGAAAGGGAGAGATTACCATGATTCTCACACACCCGCTCCCCATATTTTTTAAAATCTTATCCTATGGTGCAAAAATTGCACTGCGCGTCACTAAGCAAAAACCCTATTTTAGAAAACTGTCAAAATAGACACCTTTCGATGCATGAAGCCACTGGACATGGGTCTTTCTATAGGTACTCATATGTCACGAATCCAACAAAACTGACGATTTGTCTATCAGAGTCACGGTTTTTCGTGTTGTGGCTAGTTTCATATCGCTTCCCAAGGCCATCTAGGGACACTAGGCAAATTTCAACTAGGGGCATAAAACCAAACCGAGCAAAGGAATTGAGTTATGTTGCTTGCTACAGGTGTGTTTGGGAAAGGGTTAGATCACTGCGATGCCCATGCACTCGCTTGGAACACTTAAAATCTTAGCCTATCGTGTATATATTCCACTACACATCACTTAGCAAAACCCTAGTTTAGAAAACCGTAAAAATAGACAACATTCATTCCATCATACCACCAAACAAGGGTGTATATAATGGTAATCAGATGTCACAAATCCAACGGAACTGATGGTTTGTAATTTTGAGCCTTAGTTTTCGAGTGATGGAGAGTTTCATCTTGATTCCCAAAGCCATTTAGGGACACTAGGAAAATTTCAATTGGGGGCATAAAAACCAAACCGAAAAACAAAATTGAGTTATGTTACCTCTTGCAGGTGTGTTTGGGAAATGGTGAGAGGACCACAATTCCCATGCACTCACTTGACACATTTAGAACATCTTATCCTATCGTGCAGAAATTGCACTGCGCGTCTTTGATCAAAACCATAGTGTAGAAAACCATCAAAATAAACAATATGTGGTCCATGATGTCATCAGACAGGGGTGTCCCTGGAGGTACTCGGATGTCAATAATCCATCGGAGCTGATGGTTTGTCCATCCGAGCCTTGGTTTTCGATTTATTGCAAATTTCAACTTGCTTTCCAATGCCATTCAGGGATACCAAGAAAAAATTCAACCGAGGGATTAAAAACCAATCCAAGCATTGGAATTGAGTTATGTTACCTCCTGCATGTACTTGGATAACACGATTCCAACGAAGCTTTTCAAGCTCTGTGATTGTTATACCAATGATATGATTAATATGTTAAAAACTATATCTATGATAATATTCTTTGAGTCATGTTTATGAGGGGATATTATCAATCGTGTTATATTAAATCTACCTTTAGATTACAATGTAAACAATTCATGAACTTGATCGAGAGATGAAAACCATGGTTAATATGCTCTTAAAGATATAGATTGAATAACATTTTATATATATAGACTTAATGATATAAAAAATTTAGGAAAAAAAATGGTTCGAAGCGAATAGTATATGTGATATTATATTTTTGTTCACTTTATATATAGTCATTGGCATGTCTATTTTTCATTGCCTCTATGTCTTGTTCTATTGTGATACGAAAATTTATGGTGTACATGTGTGTGTATGCATGAATATGTGCATGTTTGTGGATACACTTGATAAGTGTGGTTACTATCTGTTGATGAGATGATGTTTATATTCATGGTTGGAAAACTCGTGAGAATGCATAAATTATCACACTAATATTTGCAATATAACAAAAAATATGCATTATGTAATGAAACTAATACTGATGCTTTAAATTGATCATTTCTTGTTGTTTGCAGAAAAATGGTGAAGATGACTGCGTAGATGATGATCCAGATTATGTTGTCACCAATGTACTAGAGAAAGATATTGCTCATAATGATGCAGATGGATCAGATGAAAATGATGATGGATATGATGTTGGGATAGATGAGGATGATGAGGATGAGGATGAGGATGAGGATGATGGTATACATTGATGCTACTATTGAGATTGTGGATGTTTATTGCTTTCTCCATGCTACTAGACACGTATTGTTATTTTTGTGATGATCCAAGTTCATATTACATTCTGGTTCATTTTGATTTGTATGGTGAATTCATGTTGACATATAAACTTTGATTACCCTTGATCATTTTGACATTTCTAGATATGGATATCAAAAAAATTATTTCTTGTGATATTGGTATTTTCACTATATATATCGTTCACTTGTTCTTTTAACCTTAATATGATGATCTGTATGATAGGTTATTTATGTGATGATGTTTTATAATTTCACTTCTTTTGATCAAAGATAGTGGTGATGTTATTGTTATTATACTGTAAATTTATATATATTGGAAGTTGTTGATGATTTTTTCATGGAAAATTAATATATATGATGATGTTACTACTTTGGATAAATGTTTTATGTTTGTGTTAAATTTATTCATAAATGCTATGCAATTAATTTCAATATTGGTATCTACAATTAATTTGAATGTTTCATTATATTACTTCAGAACTATGAAGTAAATGATATATGAAAGCTATTGGAATTAATGAAATAATTATAATAATTTGATATAGTTGTAGGTGTTAAATAGAAAGTCTAAAGTGGTGCTAATAAGGAAGAAAAAAAGGAAGAAAAACTAGGAGCTAAAACAGAAGCCCAATATGTCACAGATCTAGAAGTAACATTGGATGCAAAACCTGGTGCTAAGTTGGAAGTCAATTTTGTTTCTATTTTGGATGCCAAACTAGAAGATAAATTAGTTTCCAACAAAGAAGCAAAATTAGATGCTAAATGGGAATCTAAATGCAACGTTCATGAGGAAGCAAAATAAGAAGAAATCCAATGAGCTAAACGAGAATCAAAATGTGGCACTAGCGTCAGAGTAAAAATGGACGCTAAAGTGGTAGCAAAACATGGTGCTAGTGTGGACATCAATAGAGATGCAAAACTAGGTGCTAAAAATGATGCAACACTTGGCGCTAATGAGGAAGCCAAACATGGCGTTGATATGGTAGAAAAATAAGACGTTACTTTGGATGCAAAACATGGCACTACATAGGAATAAAAATATGGTGCAACAATAGAATAAATATTTGGCGCCATTTTGGTAGCAAAACATGATGCAAAAAAGGGAGCAAAAATTGGTTCAAATTTGGAAGCGAAAATTGTCACATATTTGGAAGTAGAATGTGGTGCAAAATGGGATGCTAAAGTGGTAGCACATATGGATGCAATATTGGATGCTAATTTGGATGCAAGTATGGCACAAACATAGATGGAAACATAGATGCTAACATGGCGTTATTAAGGATGAAAATATGGCGCTAATGGGGACATAATTTAGGAAGTGAAAGAGGATGATCTATATGAAGCAAAATATGGCGTTATTTAAAAAGCAAAATTGGACGCTATTTTGGATGTCAGAAAGGATGCTATCTAGGACGAAAAAAAAGATGATATTTTATATGCTTTATGTTTTGCACATGACATGTCCCATTTAGTGTCTACTTCAACTACTCAATGTAAAAAAAATTACACTAAAAGGGACGCTAATTTCCGGATTTGTTGTAGTGAAATGTTGGCGGTAAAGGAGTAAATTGAGAATTTGCACCAAGCAGGTTTCATATACCCAATCGTGTACATCACTAGGGTTTCTAATCCCATCCCCGTGAATAAAAATCAAGGCTCCATTCATGTCTGTACCAAATTCTAGGATTTGAATCTGGCCTGCCTCAAGACAACTTCCCGACCCCATTTATTGATCAACTCATTGATGTGTGTGCTGGTCACAAGGTCCTTTCCTTCATGGATGGATTCTCTGGTTATAACAAGATTCATATCCCTAAAGAGGATCAATATAAGACTGCATTCACCACCCCTTGGGGCACCTTTTCCTACCGAGTTATTCCATTTGGACTTAAAAATGATGGAGCCACTTCCCAACGAGCCGTGACTTTTTGTTTTCATGACTTATTCTATATCATACTAGTATACTTGGATGATCTCATGACTCGATCCAAGAAATGAACTCAACACCTAGAAGACCTTCGAGAAGTATTCATGCGATGTCTAAAGTATAACATTCACCTGAACCCCCTCAAGTGTCATAATGTCTATAACATCACATAGGCATGTATGCATATAGGATCCCCTACAACTTCCTCATCAAAAATAAAATCCAAGTACATCAATAAAAAATCCACATGTCCATAGCATTGGGGGAAACTCCACCAACTTCCAACTAATCATCTGAGTCCTCTGACTCGTCATCCTTAGTATCCTTTTCCATGTCCTCCTCCTCATCCTCTAGAGGCACGTCACCTCGGGCCATAGCTCTCATAGTCTCGGCCACCACAGCGATCCACTGCATGATAGACCTCCACTCCGAAGGAGCCTGGTAGCATATGGCGATCAAGTCCTCGTCCAGAAACTGCCACCCATCATCTATGACTCCCTCCAGTATCTATTCAATCCCCATCCACAGTGACTCAAGAGTCACCGAAGCACTCTGCTGACACTGATGCCCACGTCCGGGAGGGTATATACCCTCTACTCTACCCATGCGCCTTCGATATCTCGCTGGGGGAACTGGGCCAATATCTGCACACACATGTTCAAGTCATCAGTATCATCGCCATATCAAAATATCTAGCTAACATCTATGCCAGGAAGTGTAAAATATGGCACTGTAAAGAAACTATATACATCATGTCGGGTCCCTAGGCCTGACCGGGAGGTCGAGGCAGCTCCGCATCTCCCCTCCCCTAAATTCCATGCTCACCTAGTGTTAGTCCTCAATCACAACTGGCAACTACCACCACTGAGAAAATAAATCCCATGTAAAGAACCTTCCCACCAGTCTGCATCCCCTTCAAGTGATTATCTCTCCCCACCGCCGCATCCTTGTCTCAGTGGACCCACCGTCACACACTCCCACATGCGACCATAGTGTCGGCACCTGCTCAAGGAAGAATGAGCATATAAATGATGGGAAACAAAATTCCCCTCTAATCCATCTCACCTTGTTCAACTCTCGTCGAACAACCATCAGGTACATCTGAGCCCACCCAAAGTAGGTACCCACCAGTATCCGCTCCACCAACATCAACTATCTGCATAAGATCTTGTGCAACCCTCTATACCCAAGAACTCGCACTACCGAGGCCGCCACCTCTTGTGTCTCAAGGCTCTCAATGTCACATATGAGAATGTAGGTGTCATGCACCTCTATCGTCCCATAACAAGACGAGCTATCATATCGTGCATCGAGACGTCTGCTGGATGTCTCGGTTGAGTGTACGCATTCACACCTAATTGCGAGAGCCCTGTCATAAAGTACACATCATCCAGGGTAAGCTCTATCCACTCACCCTGTACCACAAAATCCCCTACATCTCGATCCCAAAAATCAACCATCTTGTTCAGTAATAACTTGGTCGCGCACATCAGAGGAACCATAACAAACTTCAGCAAACCGCACCAGGCCAAAATGTCATGCACAACCTAGTCGCCATTGATATCCCCTAGCAGGTCTCCCATTTCCTACTCTCTCCAATTCACCTACGGCATTTTTCCATCCCATAAGAACCCAGTCAATATCATGCAGGAAAAAATATCCCTCTGGTCCCAAGTCACGCCTTTTTGGCCTAAAAGCACACTCCAGGTCATGCTAATATGTAAGATAGGCACAACCTGGGTCACATCTATCTCCCATATAAGCGCAACCTAGGGCGTGTCTACCTAGTCGAAAAGCATGAACCAAGGTGCACATTTACCCTGGAAAAGCGTGACCCAACCTTAGAGGCCCTAATAGTCCCCACCAGGGTCCCAGGAGGCCAAAAATAAATAAAAAATAAACCAATAAAATGATCAATAAAGGCGTAAAGAGTTTCCTAGAATTCATAGAATTCGAATCCGCCGATTCAATATGGAGAAATTAGCTAGAAGAGTTCTCCATTGCATAATTTTATGCTTTTTCAGGATTTGGGGACTAACTTACAAAAAATACCACTCATGGATTCTTCTTCCTGCTTTTAGATTCTCTAAAATTGAAAACACCAATGAGCATTGACTGTTTTAGGCTCGATCAAATCCACAGGATAGTACCATCATGAGCACAGTTCTATCCCTTCTTTGAGCCCATTACACCATGAAGAATGCCCAAACAGTGCCTTTCGGTGCCCCTGCAGATCACATATAGTCTCTTATATCGGCAACATCCCTAGTCACCTTTGTTCAGAGTACTATGCGATGAGTTATCCTTGGATTTAGTCAAACATCATATATCAAAATATACCCCTCCCTCTGAGTTTAACACATTTGCAGTCATACTGCTTGGTACCTCAGCTATGTCCCCCTCTCCCGAGCTCAGTTTCATATGTTTCTAGGTCATCCCTGCCACCATACTCTGAACAAAGGAATTTTGATCCCCCTTAATCATTGACCCTCATATCCCCCAGTAGTGTCTCAGTCCCATGTGTCGTTATATCACATCTTGGTTCTCTGCCTTGTGCTCCTGTCAAGGACTCATAAATGCCTTGGAAGTTGCACGGCTCCCTCTATCGACGCTAATTCATCTATTCCAGAGGATATACCTAGAGGTCCATGTACCTTGGCCTCATCATCATCAATGGTGAGTTCCTATGGACCACCTGAGGTAATTCCCTACAACCCCTTCGGACGGTTGTTTCTAATGTGCTCGACTACAGCTTCATCATCGCACCATTGAGATGTGTACGGGGTATTGGTTCACTTATGGTATTGGTTCGAACCCAGATGTCCCTTGAATCTAGCATATTGGTGAGTCTCTCTGGTACCCGTCTAGTGGTATGTTCTTGAGGATATACGGGCTACGTTGGCAACAATGTTTGGAAATCCCATCAGTCCATGCTTCCTAGTGTATCCAGTTTCAGATGCAGTTCATTATATCTCTACGATTACAAATCTTAGTTGTTGAGTCCATACAATGGTTGGACCCATTTATATCCAACAGAGCATCAGTAGTTGTTATACTGCATTCATGATGAATGCCATTGTTTCCAGTTTCATTTCTCCATATCAACAATGGTTGGACCATGATTACGATCTAGATTTGTGTCCCCTTTAGACCATTATGATGTACACAAGAGTTCTTCTTGTATATCTCAAGTCCCCTTTGGGACTTATTATTATTTTTATATTGTGATACATTGATACGAGCATGGGTATGCCCGCCTCATTTGTATATTTTCTATTATATGTACCTCATCCATTTTGAGTGTTGTATTTGCAGATTTGGCCCTTGTAGTCCTAATACTTCAACATTTCCGAATTGTTACTAATAATTCCCTAAGTATTAGTAGGTGCATTTCTACACCATCTAGTGTGAATAACCTAGCTATGGTAAGCTTACATAGGAATTCTTATCTATCTAGTTGTTTTTGGGCTTCTTCCAGTGCTATAAATAAAAGGCTCTTCACTTGTAATTTACATTATTCAAATTAATAGAGATTTTCTTTTATTCTCATGAGGTTCATTTATGATCCAAATTAATCTCAAATATTTATGAGATTAAAAATGATTCTACTCTTATACAAACATAACTTTTAGTTATAGATCTTCATTCCATATGAGTCTTTTAAAACATAATTTTTAGTTATAGATCTCCATTCCATATGAGTCTTTTAAATTCTTTCATACACTTAAATTGGGAAATGATAATATAGCTAACAATGTTTCAATGTATAAATATATAACTAAAAAATCACAACGAGCGGCATTTTCCGTGACAAGAGAAAGATGGGAATGCAAGAGGAACAACAGATGCATGAGTGCAACTGCAGAAATTTTCATTTGCAATGGGTGGCAGAGCGCCCCCATTTTTGTAGGAAAAAAAAGGTCTGTGTAAATAGATTCATGAATATATGCCATATTGATAACAAATAAATGACAAGGCAATGACAACATTGTTAGGATATTTCAATACTCCATCCTTGTCCTACCTAGCATTATTTATTTTTCCTAGTTGTCGATGATGTCATTTCCCCCCTATTAGTGAGTAGATGTCATCCAGGATCCATATACCACCTTCTAATCCCTGCATGCATCATTTTAGGACCACTTCAGTTGGTTCCCTATTTTATCGGAACCTACTGAGTGTTCCAGTGCAGTCCACTTGAGTTATCTGACTCTTGTGGGGGTTTAGAGCTCCGGATGCCACTAATTGTGGCCTCATGCGCCCTTTTCTGACTGGCATGCATGACAGACTCACTATTGCACCCTCCTTAGTTAGTTAACTAATTGTGACTTCAGTTAGCTGAGTTTAGGTTCAGTTTAGTTGACTTTGAGTCTTCCAAAGCACTCCAGTGGTGATAATCCCTATGCTAGACCAACCGAGGTTCGAATTCTCCTGCATGATTCAAATTCTCTCCATTGTAACATCATTGTTTATTATACTGATAATTGGATCATGTGACATTATTCTGCTCCTATTTGAGTTCTGCTGCGTTATTATTCTTCTGTTATTTTTTACTATAGTTTTCACTCTTCTTCAAATTTTCTGCTCATTCTTTCTTTGTGAGGTATCCTTAGCTCTTTAGATCTATCGTGACATAGAATTTCACATGGTCTCAGAGCCATTTGAGCGAATAGGTTGAGAAGATTCTTTCGGTAGTGCACCAAAAGCCTTTGGATTTCCACAGCAAATCCTGGTGCCATTGCATTGAATTCATTGGAGAAATCCAATGAGGTCTATCTAGGTGTGAAAGATCCGGATAAAAGTGCCTACTGTCCTAAATCAATGCTCAGTAGTAGTTTACCTCCTTATTGATATTTTTTTGCAAGTTATTCAAATTTTTTGAGTGCAACATCAGTTGTAGTAGTTACAACATTTTTCTGTAGTTGCAGCAGTTACAACAGTTTTTTGCAGTTGCAGCAGTTACAACAGTTTTCTGCAGTTGCAACATTTTTTCTACGGTAGCAACACTTTCACCTTGTATTCGCTCCAGCAGTTGTAATGTAAAATTCGAACTCTCCTCTCTCTCCCAGGATCTTGACACCCTTCAATTATCTTGATTGGAGGTCTGATATGCAGATGGTATTGCGAAACACATCACTGTACAGGGTGACAATGGGGAAGGATCCCGAACCAACATTAGCTGTGGAGAAAACCAAGTATCTGAATAGATTGGATGAAGCATTTGGTTTCATGTGTATTCATATTTCTAGAGATCTACTCTTCCACATCGAAGGATTGAAGAGTCCAAGAGAGTTATGATTGAAGTTAGAGACCCTCTTCGACAAACAAGATGAGCTAAGAGGCCATATTATGGAAAATGAGTTTATTTCTCTACAACCAAGCATTTTTTAGACCATTCAGCAGTTCTTTTCAAAATTCAAATCTCTGGTTATGCAATGCAAGCAGTGTGGCATTGAGAAGAAGGATGAGCATCTAGTGCTATCCATTCTGAGCAAGCTAGGTCTTGAGTTCTCTATCTTTGTCTCTACCTTCCATTTTGGGCGAATGTCAATCCCTGGTTGCAAGATGCCCTCCTTAGATGTTTTCACTGAATCTATCATCCAAGAACAAGATAAGATGATACAGATGGGTGCCTGCAGGCCTCCAAAGATCAAACTCTTATGGCTGGAGAAGCAAAAAGTGCAAATGGGAAGGGGAAGCACAAAGGCAAGGATAAGATGCAATCTGAACCCAAGCAGAATTCCAATTCAATTCCATCAGAAGGAGCCTCTAGCTCTAAGAAGGAAAAATAGAAGGGATTTGAGAAATCCAAGTGTTCCTGTTGCAAGAAAGGAACCACCCAGAGAGATATTGCATGCAGAACAAGATAGATCAGATGACCAAGATTATTGAACAACACAACATTGCCCTCCCAAAAGGTGCAAGAGAGACTAATTCTGGAAGTGATTCTGATGGTCATGAGAGTTTCCATGCACTGAAGGATGGATTTTCAAAATCACAATCCCTCCTCATAGATTAAGGAGCCTCCAACCACATGGTTTCCTCTAGAGAATAATTTTCTTCTCTAGATCTCAAATATGGTCTAATTATTCACATGGAAGACATCTCTCATATCTCTACTGAAGGGAAGGGAACAATACATATGGAGAATGGAAAGTTCAAGAATGTTCTCTGTGTGCCTTCTTTGTCGGAAAATTTGTTGTCTGTATATCATATGACTCACACAGGTTCACCGAATAAAGTGGTATTTGGTCCTAACACAATTGAGATTGCAGAGATCTCCATTGGGAATATTATAGCGAAAGGGTTTGCAAACCATGCCTCCAAGGCAAATGAATTCTCACATTTTTTTCCATACTCTCTGCCTACCCCATCGGAATCTGATGAAGATCGGAGTGATACCTCTTCTAATGAAGATGGGGATCAAGATATTTATGTTGAGAATAAAGTTCAAGGAGATTCAGATCCAGATCCAACACATGCTCCCAATCCATGGCCAAGGCAAATATGGGATCACAAAGTCCTTGTAGCTGTTGGGAACATAGTTGGGGATCTATCTAACCATAGAACCACTAGATATCAATATCATGCAAAACTTGCACTATGTCATGCAGATCTACTTCTCTCAGAGAGGTGTTGCATGATGGTGCGGTTTGATCCACAATCTCCTGGAGAGACTTGCCATGGGGGATCTTCAACCAAGAAACAATCTCGGTTGTATGACAAAAGTTACTCAAAGGTTCATAATTTGGACCACACTGAGCCATTCGGTCTAGTAGCAAGAAGGGTTCTTGAAAGACTTGTTTCAGAAAATACAACTTCTACACAGTGGGAGGCACATCAGAGGAGCAGATCCAGATCTAGCACCTGCATTGCTATCCTACAGAGGAGTAGCTTTCCAATATTTTTGCAAAGGATTTCACTGAGGAAAGTTTTTTCCTTCTCTACATAGCATGAAGGTTCTTTGAGTTCCCTATTGATGTTCTTTTTGAGGGGGGGTATTTTTCCCATGAGGTTTTTCCCCATTTCCTTGGTTCATTGACAGTTCTTTATTTTGTATAATTTATTTGATTGTATGGGTGACCTTTGGTCTTAGTAACCATGGCCCAAGATACAAAGTATGGATTAAGGGGGGGTGTTAGGATGTTTCAAACTCCATCCTTGTCCTACCTAGCACTATTTATTTTTCCCAGTTGTTGATGATGTCATTTTTCCCCTAGTGGTGTGCAGATGTCATCCAGGATCCATCTACCACCTTTTGAGCCCTGCATGCATCATTTTAGTACCACTTCAGTCAGTTCCCTATTTTATAGGAACCTACTGAGTGTTCTAGTGCAGTCAACCTAAGTTATCTGACTCTTGTGGGGAGTTAGAGCTCTGGATGCCACTGATTGTGGCCTCATGCGCTCTTTTCTGACTGGAATGCATGATAGACTCACTATTGCTCCCTCCTTAGTCATTTAACTTATTATGACTTCAGTTACTTGAGTTTAGATTTAGTTCAGTTGACTTTGAGTCTTCTGGAGCACTCCAGTGGTGATAATCCGTATGCTAGACCAACTGAGGTTCGAATTCTTCTGCATGACTTGAATTCTCTCCATTGTAACATCATTGTTTATTATACTGATAATTGTGTTATAGCTTGAAATGACACCTCTCCGTCCGTGACGACATTTGTTTCCTTTGGTCGCATGACGACATTTCTTGAGATCAAGTTCAGTCACACAAAAGGACATTTGTGGATGGAGGAGTCATTTGGGACACTAAAAATGGTTGAAATTACCTCATTCTTGACCCATTTGATGTATATGACCCTTAGGAACATTTTTCCAAACCAAACCATCTCCTGAAAATGAGCAGAAAAGCTTGTTTTTGGCCATTTTTCAACATGAGCGCTGGTACACAGGCATGATAGTAGCGTGTGTACGCGACTCCACTGTGAAATAGTAGCGCTCAATTCCATATGTACTCGACTTTGTCTATTGTAGAGTAGCATACACCCCTGTTTTGGTCAAAAATATCAAAATTCGAGTAAGTTAAGTTGGTTGGGAAATCTCTTGAGCGGTTATAACTTCTTTTCCTCTTCCTCACTGACTATATAAGGAGGGTAGAAGGGCCATGTGAGGAGACTAAGCCCAATTACAAAGTTATGCTGGAGGAATGGAGACCCTCATCCCCCTCTCTTGTGCTTCAGTTTTGGTAAACCCTAGTACAATTGCTTAGAGGCTGGGATCCTTGGAGAACGGAAGCAGGAGACCTTGAATCTAGGTTTCGTGAAGTGCCAAGCTTGAAGGAAGGTATAACTTTATGTACTTGCTTTCATTCATTAATAAAGATCAGACGTTCTTCTCTTTCCAAATATGACCTATTAATGTGTCTTAGATTTGATTAATGTTTGATTGTAGTTTGATGTCTTCTTCTATTATGAATATCAATCTTATATATGTAGTCAAATGTGTTTGAGAAAGGTATCAAGTTGTTTTGCAGGTCTGGGCATTGCAACAATCGATAAGCATTGAAGAGTGAGGGAGGCAAAGCTAGGATCAACCTTCTGAATGAGGTGCCTACATCTCTAAACCCTAATCTCTTCATTTATTTGTTGTATCTGTATAATGTTTGAAAGTCTATCTTTATCACCGTAAGTTGGTAGTTTCTCCCCTTAACTATAGGTGCATTTTCCCCACAACAGACTGGCGACTCCACTGGGGATAGCCTAACTGCTTAGGGGTATCCAAGGTCATTTCTTCAGTCTTGTTTGATGGTCTTTGTTCATTTTATTGATTAGGATCAGTTAGTAGTCTCTATTTGACCCTCCTTGGCTCTTACTGACCCTTCCTAGCCCTTGCAAACCCTTGTGGACCCAGGTGTGGTGGTTTTAACCCCATTTTTCCAACTTTTTCCACCTATACGCTACTGTTTGTACCACACAGTAGCGCCCATACGCTACTTTTACTCTACACAGTAGCGCCCATCCTGATATGGGCACTAGTTTCCTTCATACACAATAGCGCTCATAATCTGGGTTTGATTTTTTTTTGAGTTTTTGGGTTGTGGACCCAAATCTGGGGGCTGTGGCTGCATTTTTTGGGGTCCCTGATGACCCTAGGTCTGAGTTAAACCACTGTAAGTGGTCTCCCATCCTTGTACTGATCCTACATTCATGATTTGAACCTCTTTTGATCAATTTGGGCTTGTTTGGAAAGTTTTGGGGTTTGTTGACCCAAGTTGGGGGGTTGTGGACCTGTTTGGTGTTTTGTACCCTAATTTGAGTCTGACTGAACTTGCTTGCCCCATTTCCAGTGGATTTGAAACCTCTTGAGTCTTCTTGACACTGTTTGTATCTATTTGAGTGAAATTTCTCTTTTAGGTTGGTTTCTTATCCTCCCTTATGCTTTTAGTTTTTCTTTTGTAGTGAAAGCTCAAGTGCTTTGGCAGTTTTTCAAGACCTTGTTTGCATTGTTTATGTGCAGACCTGACTTTACCAAACCATACTTCTTCATAGGTCATTTGCTTCATTTGGGTCTAAAAGTAGTTTTTGTACTCTTTTCCCAATGGTTGGCATGCTTACATCAATAAGAATTTGAAAGTCATATTTGGTAGCTTTTACTGTTTCATAAAGAGAACCTGAAAGTTTCTTTGCTTTTGTTTTGATAGTAGGGTAGTTTCAGTTTTGTTTCCTACCTTTGAAAAGCATAAAGAATTTTGATTCATTTTCTGAATAGAGTACCTTGCAAGTGGCTTAAAAGATTTTAGAGTGCTTTGCATCAAAAAGAACAAGTTTTCTTTTGTATACCTATTTGTTTGAGTAGTTGCATTCTTAGGTTTTGAGTTTAGACTTTATTTTTACCTTTTTTGCATTCGAAAGATTAAAAATTGCATTTGCATATGCATTCTAGATCATAATTTTAAGACTTGCATTGAAAAGAAAAGATTTGTTTGGTGGTAAATATTTCATTTTCAGTACTCTATCTCTATTATAACCACTCTCACACACCCACTACCTTTTTTGAGTAAGCAAGTAACCTTTAAAATGAACCCTAATAAAATGTACTAGTAACATTTTCTTTTCTAGGTTACACTACACCAACTAGTCTTGGTTAGGATCTTGGGTTTAAAACACCTTAAACCACCCAAGATCACACATTACGCAAAGATCGTAGTTCGACTATCACAGGTAAATCCATTTCACTCAAAGATTGCCTAGGATTTATGCAGTAGGTCTTGTGAGATTAGATTGTTGGGAATACTCCTCCTACTTTCTGTTTCGGGCATATAGCAGGATTCGATCGCGTATCGGGACTCTTTAGAGTTTCGGGCTCAGTTACCCTTCCCACGCCTTCTGATTCGACTAGCGACTGTTCCCCCAGGAGTTTTTAGTGTTGTGGTATCCTTAGTATCTGACTTTAGGTTCATACACAGGTGACAGCAGAGGGTATATCTACTGTACCTAGGACAAACGTGGGAGGAAATCCCTTGCAGGTCTTTGGGAGGGCGGTTGGGTGATTCCAGCGCTTGCACCCTTAGTCATTGTATTGTGGACCCCGGGTAACTGTTCTTCATCCTTCATTGATCTGTTCTGGGCCCTCATCATCCCAGACACTTTCCCGGAAGGCATCTGTTTTCCTGGTTTGATTTACCTAGGACTTTTTTTTAGTGGTGTGCTCTTTGTGCTACTTGTATTAGTTTGCCTTAGATAACTTCTTGCTCATTTGAGAAGGAAACTATGTCTAGCATTCTGGCGAGTGCCGATCAAGGTACCCCTGTTCTGGGGGATGCTTGTGTTGTTCCATTCATTGGAAACATTGGTACTCCCTTAATGGATACTCTGAATCTTCCTGGATTCACTATTGGGCTGCCGGTTTGGTTGTTTTCCACTCCGAATGCCTTGCATGCTCCTGACGCTTCTTTTGTGAGCACCTCAAATCAAGAGCATCAGAACCATGTGCCTCCTTTGCCAGTAACATCTTCTCCTCCTCCTTCTACCTCTTGTGGCGAAAGTAGCAATACTAGTAGCCAACAGTCTAAAAGGAATAGACGGAGGAAGAATAGGAAGAAGATGCCAAAACAAGGGGACAGCAACCCAGCCTCTGTAAGTCATGCTGGGGGCAAGCACCCTGCCTCTGCAAGTCATGCAGGGGGCACCTACCCAGCCTCTGGAGGTCATGCTGGGAGAAAAAATTTAGTCACTGAAAATCATACTGAAAGTTTATCTTCAACCACTGTCAGTCATGTTGAGGACACGTCATTGATCACTGCTAGTCATATTAATGACAAGTCACCAATTCCTGTGAGTCATACTGGAGACACCAGATCAGTCACTGCAAGTCATGCTGAGGGAGTTGACATTGTCGACAAACCAAACAAACAGAAGCTTAAGTTCCCTTGTAAGTTTTGTGAGGGAGATCACCTTACTTACTTGTGCCCTGTACTTCCAGAAGTGCAAAAAGTGTGGTCCTTAGTTCAAAAGTCTGATGCTTCTGAGCAACCAGCCTCTGTGAATCATGTTGGGGGCAAGCTATCAGCCAATGCTAGTCATGCTGAGAGTACTGACGTTGTAAAGGATTCTAAACCTATAGGACGGAAACCAAAGTTTCCTTGTAAACTTTGTAAGGGCGGTCACCTTACTCACCGATGCCCTTCCATTCCAGAGGCACGAAGAGTGTGGTCCATGTCTGAAGGAACCTCTGTTCCTGAGTTGTCTATAGATTCCCTACAGTTAGATCAACCTTTGGTTGATAAAGTGGTTGAACCAATGCAATCTTTGGTCGACCCCACTCTTCCTTCGGAGAGTGAAGTGATCGAATCGATGCAATCTTCGACCGATCCCATCAGTCCTTCGGAGATTGATGCACCTACTGCTGAAGTCTTCTACATTACCAGTTTGGATATTCCTGAAAAAGGGGGCACTTCATCTGTGCCATGTGAACCCCTACCAAGCCCTAGGATTGTTTCCTTTGATTGGAATAGTCTAGCCGAACCTCGTCTTCCTTCTTCGACACCTTTCCAGATAAAGGTTGATATCAGGAACCATACGGTTGATCAATGCATTGTTGATGAAGGTGCTTCTGTTAGTATCTTATCCGCTTATGATTGGAGAGATTTGGGTTTCACTAATGTTATTCCAGCTGCTAATTGGCCATTGACCTTCGATAAAAGACCTAGTGAACCGTTTGGATTCCTCCGTCATGCACCTGTTACTTTGGGTGGAAAAACAGTCTTAGTTGATTTTATGGTTTTAAAGGACCCTATGGATTTTGATATGATCCTCGGGCGTGATTATGTTTATGCTATGCATGCTATGGTGTCTACACTCTTTCGTGTGATGCATTTTCCTCATAACGAAAGCATCGTCACTATCGACCAGCTTACATTCGTTGATCCTCCTTATTACCCAATTGTAGACCAGTCTGATCCCTCGTCATTAGGTACTACTATGTCACATGGGCCTTATGTGGCATATTGTTCCTTGAGTTCAACTGCTACTGAGAAGAAGTCTCTGAGTTCATGCTTACCTTCTCGGGACTTGGTCCCAGCTTTTGACCAAGTGACACCTCCATCTGAATGTTTAGATATGTGTTCTATCTGGGATGATATACTTCCTTCCGATGAAGTTTTCCTAGAGTCTATAGTACAATCTGCCATTCATTTGGATGTTGATCCAGTCGCAGTTATGTCCAACCCTGGTTTGACCTTAAATTCTGATCTTCCTACTATTGAGTCTTTGGACTCTCCTATAGATCCGCAAATTAGTGTTCCTGCTGAGTTTGATTCTGCTTCTAGAATTTTCAAATCCCGTGATGATGAATTTGTTTCTGTAGATTCCATAATGTCCTTCAACTTTGATCTTCATCCTGAAGTTGATCTTGTTGATTGTAAGTCCTCGGGCTTGGGTACCATAGAGTCTTCATTTGAAAACTCTGCCTTGTTTATGCCTGTTGTTGATGATAGTGAAGTTGAAAGTATTTCTACCAAAGTGACTTGTATCGGGTCTTTCCTTACATATGTTTTAGATATGATCCTGGTACTAATGTTTCTTGGAGACAGGATTCTTATCTGGATGTATACTTGCTTACTGGTCATTTTCGACACCTTGTGCGACCATGTCAAGTATATTCGAAACCTTGCATATAGGTTTAGGATTCCCTTCTGTTATGTTGCATTTGAACCTTTTGCCATCCGAATTCGCCATAGGGTCGAACCTGTTGGATATTGGTGTGTTAGCCATCTGTTTATGCATCGTGCACCAGTCCAACAGTAGAGCCTACCTAACATGGGTCACCCTAGTCAGCACCCTTATGCCATTCTGGTGCCCATGCTGAGTTTTTCTCATAGGCTTGGGAGCCTTTTTAGATTTACCATGACTTTGAGAAGAAGCCTCATATCTTTCTTCCTCATCTATTTCTGGCCGTCCCTAATAAGGCTCCCATCTTTATGTTCAAGTTGTACATGCATCTGTTATGATCTCGCTTGCGCTAATGAGCATGATGCCGGCTTCCACGCTTTTAGCCCGTTGTATAAGCCTCCATCTCTGATCTCATTTCCGCTAAGCCCTGTATCATTTTTCCCTCACAATTTGACACCTTTTACCTGGAGGAGACACACCCCGAGTGTACTTATCTTGCTCATGTTCCTTGCATTAGGAATAGCTTTGTTCCATGCGCTTGGAGCTAGTTTCGCATGTCCCTGACACTCGTCTTCTCCCATTTCGAGCATTCTTCTTTTACTTCGAGCTCGTTAAAAATAGTAAGTAGGTTTCAAGCATTCTTCTTTTACTTCGAGATCGTTAAAAACAATAAGTAGGTTACGAGCAGTCTTCCACCTTTCCTTCGAGCTCGTTAAAAACAGTAAGGAAGTTATGAGCATTTTCTGTATCTCCTTTGAGCTCGTTAAAAACAGTAAGGAGGTCATGAGTTTACTTTTTCGGACTCGTTAAACCTTTACGGAAAAGATCCCTATGGAATTCTTTTAAGCCCTTTTCAGACTCCTTAAATAGGAAAAGTTTTCCGAGCATAGTTGTCTTTTCGGGCTCGTTAAAATAACTGAACCGACATCCACTTAGGTATAGAATTACCCCTTTTCCGGGCCTTGGTGGATAATTTACGGAAAAGGTATACTCTAGGTATACTCTTGTATGCGCTAGAAGAGTTCTTCTTCCATCATTTTACACTTTTTCGGGGAAGGAGACTAACTTTACGAAAAAGGACCTTTGGAGTTGTCTTTAGGGTTTTCAGACTCTCGAAATGTGAAAACACCAAGCGAGCATTCACCTACTCGGGCTCGATGTGAAATCCACGAGATGGTTGATAGAGGACTGTTTAAGTTTTTCAACTCTATAAACAAGAAAACACCGCCGAGCACATACCAATCCGGGCTCGATATAAAATCCACGGATAGGTGTATAGAGGACTGTTTAAGTTTTTCAACTCTATAAGCAAGAAAACACCGCCGAGCACAGACCAATCCGGGCTCGATATAAAATCCACGGATAGGTGTATGGAGTTTTCTTCTAGGTTTTTCAGAGTCCTTAAATATGAAAATATTGTCGAGCATACTTTAGTTATTTGTCAAGCTCATTAAAAAATGAAAAAGGAAAGGGAAGGGAAGAATGTTAAAATATCTTTCAATATGATGGCAGCAAGTCAACTATTTCCTTGAACAAAGCACCTGTTTTGATTCTATCAAACAAGTTGGGTTCTAGTGTTGGCCTTAGGGTAAACTTGATCTCAGAGTTCTTACTCCTCCGTTTGGTTAGTCTTCCAATCATTTGGAGAATCTGTTAATGTCTCCTACATTGCAGATTTGTATCGTGGTCTCTTTGTGTTAAAAGCTGCCTAAGTCACTCTTGTGTCGTGCTCACTGTTCAAGGATATAACCTGTGTCGGCCATTCTGCAGTTGCCTTGACCTCATGTGTCAGCCATTCCTTGGTGTCAGTATGTTTCATCATGTGTTCAGCCCTACTCCAAATCAGCTCAGACCTGTTGAGTGTCCCTCGTGTTGGATGATGGAGGATGCATTAAGGCCTCCCTTCCAATGGACTTCTTCCCATCGACTTCAACTCATTGTGCTCTGGGAATGAAGTTTAGAGTTTCGGTTAGTATCTTGGGGATTGCAGTCATTAGTGGCAGTTTCCCTCGCTATTGGATAGATGGTAATACATCAATGTCTCCTATCTGATGGATTCTTCAAGTGTTCGACGGCAAGACCATCTATTCGCACTTGCTTGAATGTACTAAGTACCTTGGGTTCCATTTTCATTATTGGTGGACACCCTCGCGTTTGTTAACGGTATACATCAATGACCGGTAATCAAACGATACCTCCCATGTTCGACAACAACTCATTTATTCGCATGGATAGGTTTGTACCTTGGGTTGTTTTTGGATGAAGACCTTGGGTTCCTCGATAGCATCACCTCATTTATGTTATCGCCCAAGTTGCGCAAGACTGAGCCACATTTTTTTTGGGCTCTTGATGAGACATAGATCCAGCTTGTTCTCTATGGCTATGTTCTCCAGTTTTGACATAGATCCACCTTGTATTTATGTGGCTATGTTTACACTTATGTTCCTCATGGATCCACACTTGTATTTTAGTGGCCATGATATATGCATTAGTATTTTGGATCATTATTATATCCTCTTGGAGGTCATGTTCCACCATTTGAACATGTACAGTTACCCCAAGGATGAGTTTGTCTGACATTGCCTTTGCTTTCAGGTACTTCATTTGAGCCTATGATTCTTGGTTTCTCTGTTCCTCCATGATTCAACTCTTTGTTATTTATAATGGATTTCGGCCATCGTTTCCCGCACTCCCTCTGACCTCATAAATTAGGGGGCATCTGTTATAGCTTGAAATGACACCTCTCCGTCCGTGACGACACTTGTTTCCTTTGGTCGCATGACGACATTTCTTGAGATCAAGTTCAGTCACACAACAGGACATTTGTGGATGGAGGAGTCATTTGGGACACTAAAAATGGTTGAAATTACCTCATTCTTGACCCATTTGATGTATATGACCCTTAGGAACATTTTTCCAGACCAAACCATCTCCTGAAAATGAGCAGAAAAGCCTGTTTTTGGCCATTTTTCAACATAAGCGCTGGTACACAGGCATGATAGTAGCGTGTGTATGCGACTCCACTGTGAAATAGTAGAGCTCAATTCCATATGTACGTGACTTTGTCTATTGTAGTGTAGTGTACACCCCTGTTTTGGTCAAAAATATCGAAATTCGAGTAAGTTAAGTTGGTTGGGAAATCTCTTGAGCGGTTATAACTTCTTTTCCTCTTCCTCACTGACTATATAAGGAGGGTATAAGGGCCATGTGAGGGGACTAAGCCCAATTACAAAGTTATGCTGGAGGAATGGAGACCCTCATCCCCCTCTCTTGTGCTTCAGTTTTGGTAAACCCTAGTACAATTGCTTAGAGGCTGGGATCCTTGGAGAACAGAAGCAGGAGACCTTGAATCTAGGTTTCATGAAGTGCCAAGCTTGAAGGAAGGTATAACTTTATGTACTTGCTTTCATTCATTAATAAAGATCAGACGTTCTTCTCTTTCCAAATATGACCTATTAATGTTTCTTAGATTTGATTACTGTTTGATTGTAGTTTGATGTCTTCTTCTATTATGAATATCAATCTTATATATGTAGTCAAATGTGTTTGAGAAAGGTATCAAGTTGTTTTGCAGGTCTGGGCATTGCAACACTGGATAAGCATTGAAGAGCGAGGGAGGCAAAGCTAGGATCAACCTTCTGAATGAGGTGCCTATATCTCTAAACCCTAATCTCTTCATTTATTTGTTGTATCTGCAGAATGTTTGAAAGTCTATCTTTATCACCGTAAGTTGGTAGTTTCTCCCCTTAACTATAGGTGCATTTTCCCCACAACAAATTGGAACATGTGACATTATTCTGCTCCTATCTGAGTTTTGTTGCATTATTATTCTTCTGCTCTTTTTTACTGCAGTTTTCACTCTTCAAATTTTCTGCTCATTCTTTCTTTGTGAGGTATCCTCAGCTCTTTAGATCTGCTGTGACATAGAATTTCACAAACATGTCAAATACCATATGAAAATTATGGCAATTATGAAAATCATGAGTGCATTTGATATGCTTCTTCTTACTATGTCAAATTATCAAATTTGATGTGATACATCAATATAATCATTTAACACATTTATAACCATATGCTATCTTTATACCTATTGTACAATATATTAATCAAACAAATGACCTTGAAATTGACCAATCAATCGTTGCTAATAGGAATTATGAAAATGAAGAAATTTTAGGTGCATACACAAGATTGTTACATTGGAAAACATCACAATTGTTCGACCGAGCTCTTGTATAGTCATGTGTAAGGAATCATAATTATTGGTAACACAAGCATCGAGGATCTAGTATGAGCTGGAGTTGTTTTTTTTCAATTTATGAGTATATTGAACCCCTTATTAGATCAAGATTCTACCATACACAAAAAACACTCCTATTTGATACTTTTTATTGCCACTTTCAATACTTTCCTACTGTGAAAAAGAGAAACCCAGCTGTATGAAAACTAACTAATTAATACATAAAAAAGGCTTGTCGTCATTCTCCTTATGTCTCCCTTTGAATGATTTGGAAAGAAGCTAGAGGCAGTTTGGAACTTCACATTCACAAACTATGTAGTGTGTCTTGATGTAGTTTGTAACATTGAAATGAGGGAGTACATCCACAAAATACACATAGTTTGTGTTAACATTCTTATCAACTATTATTAAAGTGCACTCACAAGATGTGCATTTGGAAACATAATAGAGTTACATAATAAAGTTTTGCGATAACATGTTTCATTTCTATTGGAGGAAATGTTGTCGAATGTCAATTTCTTACAAGTCCATTTTTATGCTATTATCAAACATGATTACACCTATCCAGGAAAATGATACATTACTATCGCTAATTGGAGAACCAATTTTTCCACTTTCCAACCATTGGCCAAAGAATGTGATATCATATAGCCACATCAACATGCCATGTTGACCTTCTTCCTAAAAAAAAAACTTCCAAACAACAATGCAACTGCAAAGAAAACTCAAACAAAATGGCAGCACAAACCTCAAAAGCAAGCGAAAAGTCGAGAACGTTAACATTAAAACCCCACTGACAGGATCACTCTATGTGGCAACATGTATTGATGCCAACCCTAGATTTGGTAGTTGGTGGCTTTTGCCACTTTGCAGCCATTGACCAATGAACGCGCTATCACCTAGCCATGCCAACATGCCTTGTCGACCTTATTACATAAAAAATCAACTTTCAAAACAAAGGTTAAGGCTATCAGTGCCATTATGGCATGAATCTCGCCATATCCTTTGATTAAGGCGAACAATAAAATTTCAATTATGCTGCTTCGGAAATCAACATGTAGCATTCAATGCAAAGTCCACCACCTTTTCACAAGGTTGAAAACACGTCTCTCCCACCCGAGCTATATGCAACACGACCATGAGTTGACCTCCCGCCATCGCACAACCTCCAACACAAACACACGTCAATCCAAACCTTCGCTCCATGCTTCAGTTTTATGGTAAGAAACACCATCGAATGTCAAGTTTGATAGAGTTGAAGCTAAGAATATTCTATCTTACAAGGTCATTTTCATGTTGTTATCAAACACGGTTACACCTATCCAAGGAAAGGATACATTACTATCGCTATTTGGAGAACCAATTTTTCTTTGCAAAAGATAAATGGGTAGGTGGCAAATTTGAAGAGAAATTTGAATAGTTGCAATTGTTTTCAAATGGACTGGAAATAGACAAAAAAAGTTGCAGCAGACCAAAGAAACTTTGCAGCAATGCAAAAGAAAGAAAGTTTCAATGGCTATACAACTACAATAGAGTTCTTTAAAATTTTAGTTGTGAAACTATGAGCATACAATTGATTTTCTAAGCATCAATGGCAAGAACATTTGCGAAAGCATTGCAATGAGCTGGAAGGAAAATGGCATGGGTGGCATTGTTCACAGGTTTATTACTATTCTCTGAGGATAATTTTGCATTAGGAAGGAGGAGCACCTAGCATTAGTTGGAAAATGAGCATTTTTTCCCTTTGTGATAGAAATATATCAGCACGCGATTTAGAAATCTCTAAGCAGGTGCAGATTTTTCAACCTAGCTATGTATCAATGGAAGCAAAATATGCATTGCTAATTACAGCGGAGGAGAGCTGCAAATTGTATGCCAATGGCATGTGACTTGTGCACCGATACAAGAAATGAATGAATAAAGAAAAATATACTTTGGATAAGAGCAAATATGCTATTAGATTTTTTCTTCCGTGCAGTGTTTCCTTCATTCTCCATGTGCCTCCCTTTTGCACCCTTTGAAATGAAGTTAGGTGTAGTTGGAAACTACCTTTTACCTAAAGTATTTAGTTAGGATTATTTAATAATTCATTTTCCTTGTTCCTCCCTTTTTATCCTTTAAAAAAAGAGTTGGAAGTTGTTGCCAATCATCTTTTAGTTAACACATTTAGGTCCAACTATTGACAAAATTCTTACTAAAATAATGGGACTGTTGACAAAATTGTCCCCAATAGACACACTGCAAATGAAAGGAATTTTAATTGTTGCAGACACATATACAAGCATCAGCTATAACAGATCATAGGCACAAGAGCATTGCACAAATCCATGCAAGGACCACACTGTAATCCAAAAAAAATTATATGCACTTAGAACATTGCATATTCAAAATCACAAACTATGCAGGTGTGTCTTGACACAATTTATAACATTGGAACCAGAGCATACATCCACAAAGTGCAGTTTATCATATCATGGTTACATAAGCATCATGATGATAACATTGACAAATCACAATTTATGTTAACATTGTTATTAACTATTAGAATACAGTGTTAAAATGTGCATTTGGAAACATATTCAAATTACAAAATACAGTTTCGTAATAGTGTGCTCATATAAACATTAGTTCTAAAGGTATGAGCATATAATTGATTTTGTAAGCATCTTTGTAAGCAAAGGATGTTGAACCTCAAGTTTTCTAGAGTTCAAGCTAAGAATGTTCTGGCACATAACAAACTCTATTATGTCTCTCACAAGGACAATTTTTTATGTTCTTATCATACACCCATGCATATGTCTTTGTGCTTTCTCTAAAGATCATTTTGTAATTGTATGTTGATTCCATGTCATTTGTGCACCTATTCAAGCAGAGGATACTTCCCAATTGCTATCTTGCAAGCCAAATTTGGTTTGCAGAAAATAAACAAGCATAGGAAAATATTGAAGAGAACAATCCATGTGCACATTTGCTAGAAAAAGATAGTTCTAATTATTTTCAAATAATCTAGAAAAAGACAACGCAAGGAAACTTTGGCCCAATGCAAAAAGGGAAGTTTTCAATAGCTATATAGCTCAAATAAATCTCTTTAAAACTTTTTTAAGTAAAGTGGCAAGGGATGCCAAAAAAAGGCACTTGTCTAAAGGAATACTGTGCAAGGGTTTCACAATCTGTGAACTAGTAGGAAACATTGTTAGTTGTAGAACAATGATAATATTCTTAGATATGCATTGATTTTCTGAGCATCAATGCTACAAACATTTGTCAAAGGAATTGGAACTAGATAGAAGGCAAATGAGATTATTTCCACTATTCATGTCCTTGTCAAGTAGTCCCATGATTCAGTTGTGCAAGGGATTGTGTTTTACGGAAGCAAATGTTGTTGTAGGTCAAGTTTCCTAGAGTTCAAGCTACCTTTTTCTACCAAAAATACCAAAGTCTATTATGTTTCCTCGAAGGATATCTCTATATTGTTATGAAACATGGATGCATATGTATGTATGCTTTTTCTAAGGATCATCTTGCATTGGGATATGGAAGTACTTGACATTGGTTGGAAAATAAGTAGTTTTTTTCATAACAGTAATATACTAGAACACAATTTACACATCTTTAAGCAAGTGTGGTTTCCCAATCCAACTATGCATCAATGGAAGCGAAAGATGCATTACAAATGACAATTGAGTAATGTGCACCTATGCAAGCAAATGATACATCACTATAGCTATTCAGGAAACCAACTTTGCTTTGCACAAGATAAATAGACACAAAAAAAAGAATTGAAGAGAACAATCCATGTAGACATTTGCAAAGAAAATAGTTTTAATTATTTTGAATTAAGCCTAAAATGGACAAAAAAAGGTGGAGTAGTCCAACCAAAAAAAAACTTTGTCCCAAAGAAAACAAGGATAGCTTCAACAAATTTATAGCTATAATGGACCTCTTTGACAAGTTTTTTGAAGCAAGGTGCAGAAAAAAGGAAAAATAAGTAGTAGTCTAAAGGAACTGTTCTACAATGCAAAAAGGAACACTATGCTAGTGTTTCCTAAACTCTAAACTAGCAGAAGAAGCGGTTACATATACAGGTTCTCTATTTTTTTTTACCCTTGCAGGATTTTGATATACAAAATTGGAAAATTTGCAAAACAACTTCAATCACTCAGGGTATGTGATCTCGACAATGGTATTATGGACTGTTAGTGTAAACAAAGCCTGTATGGAAAGACTGCGCAGTTGGAATACCACAGTTGAAATGTTCTTTGTGTAAGCATCGTATGGAATCATTATAAGTGTTGGGTAGTGTTGCTATAGCAATGGCACATGCAATGTTGCATCAATAGTTCCATCTTATGTTTCCCTAATTCACTCGAGGGAATTCTCATGTTTGAACAATGCATTCCTTTTGCAGGTTGCACACTGAAATCAGCTCTATGGAATTGCTCGATTGCAAGCACTACAAAATATTTGGAATGGGGGTGAGTAGACGTTTTTTGCTTTCAAGGTTCTTTGTACATGTACCCAAGGGAGTGAATGTTAATAACTCTTGCGTTAAAATCTCCTGCAATGGAAATAAGGGCAATGGAAATAAGGACAATGGAAAGTGGAGATGGATTACTTTCCTGTGTCCTTGCTTGAAGCATAGGAAGAAAATGTGCTTTTGCATAGTCATATTTGAGCTCATCAACAAATGTTGCAACTAAAAGTGCAACAATTATGATCCCCTTGGACCAGTTCTAACCACATTCTTAAAAACATACATTGGCAGATTTTCCGCCAATAGATCCTGACTAACTTTTGAGAAAAGTGCAACACATCTTTCATTTAGTTGTAACTACAAAGTTTTGTGTTATGTTAGAAGATCAAAGTAAAATGAAAATTAGCCAAAACATACAAAAGATAGATGTAAACTTTAAACATCAAGAGCAAATTCTGTGAAATAGTTGAGACACGTAGAGTTGCAGTATTGTTTATTTTCAACTCATCTTTGATCAATAGTTCATAGCTTCTATTATTTTTCTAATAGGAAATTACGATGACTGCAACATAACCCAACATAGTAGGAATTTGCTGAGTTGGAAATGCCATATACGGATGTGTTTGGTGCTAGTTTGCGCTCTTGGAAAACCTGTGAAATTATCTCAACCGTAGTTTGATTCTGCAAGAGAATACAATACTTTTCATCGCCTCAATCATATGATCCCTTGTTTCTAGTTGCAAAGTTTGAGATTCAGACACTGCTACTGGGATTGAAGAAATCAATGAACCGAGAGATAAGATTATCTCTCATATTTACTGTTATGGTTAATTGCCCTTCTTTATCTACTAAATCAACATGCATTAATTGTGTCTTACTTGGTGAACCTATTCTTTCATTTGTGCAGGTCCATACAAGGATAACACATCTCCTTCAAACACACTTGTTTGTGTCGTTGTAACATCTCATATTTTCGTAAAAATTTAAAACTTTTTGTTAATGGCAATAATAGCTTATTTCATGATAATTTATAATTGCGGACAATATTAAAATGCTGAATTGTAACGATGTTAACTAAACCTCTGTTTGTATTAATCATAATTAAAATTCTGTTACAACTAAAGTGACAATGATGACTTAATTGCTTTCGTAACAACTATGATTATGATAGTTAAATAAATGAGCAAATCAGGGCTTTGATGCGACACTTTCCAATGTATTGATACGTAAGGTTAATATAATAAATGCAATGCCATAATAGAAATAAGACATGATACATTTTCTTTAAGACAATACTGACATTTTGCTTCTCTGCTGTCCAAGGGAGTCCTATGAGGGACCCCGAAGCTTACTTAGCTGTTACGCTAAACCATTAGACCTGTTCTATGTGCAGGAAACAGGTAAGGAGTTTACATGTTTGCAATAATTTCCGGTTCGTGTGAATGCAATTTTTGTCATTTTGAAATAAAATAGAATAAATAGAGACTATTGCAAATTAAGAAGCACACAGGTACGATTCACCTACTTACACTTCTGCTTTCTAAAGTTCGTCTTGTATCTGAGTGATAATAACTCAAGTTAGCTTGTTTGAGTAGTCATTTAATTAACAGTATCATCACCGTAGTCGTTATTGTACTTATCTGATTTTGTCGTCGTCCTTTCATTAATTAAATGTTGTCGTCATCATAGTTGTCTTGTCGTTACCATTAGCAGGTAGTACCATGATGGTACAGTACCATAGTATCGCATGAAATAAAATAGATTGGGGTTGAATTAAGTTATTACTCCATTACCAAGCTATATATTATAGCACATATATGTTTGTGAGTTTCTACAAACTTATTGATTAACTTAAATAAAACTCATAGTTCACCTTTCAAATTCATCACTATAACTATATCTTAAACAAGCAAGGTAGTTTCTACTTGGAGACTAGGCATTAATAGTATTTTAGCTAATTTAAACAAGGACCAATCATAGGTACAAAAATAAGATATGAATAAAACCTCTATCATTCTGTAATTGTGATATTTCAAAGTCTCTTAACTATAGTGGTGTGATTATCACGAATTTATGGTTTATTATCACCATTGTATGCATACAAACTATTGCAATGATTTATAAACATTACAATTAAAATAAAATGATAATACATGTTATAATGTATTATCAACTTGTAGTAAGTCGAAGTGATAGTATTATAGTGAAATATATGTTAATTAAACTTTTCGTGGATAATAGTGATACTCATGACGATTTTAATTGTTGCAATAACATGAGAATCCAATAGTTAAAGTCACAACGAAATACGCTGACAAGCCATTAATATGGATCTTGACAGGTTGATGTTTTTGAGAGTTAACGTCGATCTCCGAGATATGGTAAAGATCATGTAATGATCCTGCATTTAAGGTTTGATACTGTCTCCCTGCTGAGTGGTGAAACCAGAGATCCACATAGACGTGAATGCCTCCATGTTGTTGTTGTGTAAGAATCATATGCTACGCGTTAATTTTTGTTGCTCCACCGTGTGCCATCATGGCAAGTCGACCTGCGAATTAGGTCAATCATTAAATGTTTGATGTCATTTATTTCGATGTTGTGATTGCTGGCAAGGTGGAGAGCGTCGATGAAAAAGAAGTGGACCGTTGGATGAAAACCCTAACATCTACCGTGTGTTGAGTTTATGAACTTGGCAAGTGGTTTCATTTTGTTATTTTCTTCGTTGGAGGTGGCTGACAGGCTGTCGAATTCTCTGTTGAAGCCTTGGGAAGGATTCGACCTTAAGACTTCTAAATAAGTGGAAGTTACAGGTCTTCAACTTCTGTAATGGTGTTTGGTTTCAAGGCGACCAAGTCTCTGGTTCGGAGAGTTATTAAAAAATAATGGTTGACAGTTCCTGGTATCATTCACAACACCAAGCTCGTCGTTTGTCTGAGAGCTTCACGACTTGTCCACGGTATACGAAGGTAAGTGGTTCATCTTGATGAATTATTTCTTTGATGCATTTTCATTTTTCAGTTTTAATGAACATTTATTTAACTTAGCTCGTCGTCTGTCATCTGCAGGGTTTAAGGAAGCAAATGAGTAATGTTTTTGGTGAAGGGGTTAGCGTGCCTCCACACTGGTAAGCCTCGGGTCTTCCATAACCCTCAGTTCTGTTGGACGGTGGTTGAAGTGGTTCTTCTTAATGAGACTCGTCGTTTTCTCTATCACTATTGATAGTTGAAGAAAAATTCGAAACATGATTGCGACCTTTGTTTTCGTTTGTCTAGCTCTTGGTTTCTATAAAGTGTAAATTTGTGAGACCAACTGGAGCTATGGCTCGTCAAGGTTTTGGTATGATGGGTTCTTTTAGAAATGCTATAAACTTGGGTTAAACCCTTATTTTAATTATGTTCGGAATCTATATTGAAAGTCTTCATTCTGAGAAACCACGATTTCAAAGGTTAAGCTTTGAAACGAGCCGTAGGATCAAACACTATGCATAAGATACTTCTTTCCTTGGGAAAAATAAATTTACATGCTAGGTTATAAAGGTTAAAATATCTGTGTAAAACGACTTCATTCTGAATGTTACTACAATGTCTTTCGCACTAGTTTAGGGTTTGAATATATCGTTGATAAAAGGGTTCCGTGTATAATTTAATTTCCACCTTAAGGTAAAATGTATGCTAACTTTTCGTGTGAGTATGTGTGGTTTGTCTTGATACTGTTGGTTGATAATATGTGTTCTTATTTTTCAAAGTTTGAGAATCTAAATAAAATAAAGGTTTGATCTGAGAATTCAATAATGTTTTTGCAAAAGAACCGAATAGGGTCAAACCCTAAATCGGGTTTTGTTGAAAATGATAACCTTAATAATAGTTAAGATAATGGATCGGTTTCGATTCCAGGTTTGAAAAGAGCAAAAGGTTTTATTATGAAACAATAAAAGAAAGGTTTGAAAATAACTAGGGTTTTTTATACGAAACTCAGATTACAATAATCACAACAATATTAACAGATCTAAAAGGGATAAATAGATACATGATGATAATAGTTGTGTTCAGTAAATTCTTATCATTTATTAGATTTCTAAATAATACAACAGTACTATAGAAAATGAAGTAATATGAATGTATAGTACAGATATTCGTGAAGACTGTGTAAACTATAATTCTATCTATAATTGAATTTCCTATACATATAATGCTGGTGTAGTAATTGTAATGAAACTGTGTGCGAGGGAAATATATGCATATGAAGTCTGTGTGAAAAACTATTGTTTTCCAGCTTATTATAAAGAATATTTTATTCAATGTTAGCAGTCTTAAAGCAATGTATAGTATGTAATTCATCTACCTTTCATGGACATAATTTATGTGTTTTGTAGGATGATTGCATAAGAAATATTTAATAGACTGATTATGATATAAATGAGGAAATATTATATATACTAATTATTATATAGACCTCCTACAATTTATTTAACTTAAGAACAAAAAACTAATGCATACCAGATTATTATCTAGCTATCGAATTCAATGGCACATTTTGCCTATCTTCTAATCTGTTTTAATTTGCATATCTCTACTAGAGTGCAATGCTGCCAAATAGCATGTGGAAAAATTGAGGTATTGGTTTATCAATTCATCTTCGACATTAAACTTAAACATTCAGACTTAGAATAATTCTAGGATTAGATTTTTCTTTCAAAAACAGAAACACAGAAAATACTGTTTAAACATAACATAAATTAAATAAGTAAGAAATTGTAGAACCTGAATAAAACCTGTAGGGAAACAAACAACTCAGGAAGACCGTTCCACCCAACCAAACTCTTGAAAACAGTCAAATACTATCTTAGGACCCCCGAGCCTGTTCGCTGAACCACCAGGAGGAAGAAGCTTCAGGAAATAGGACTTCTTCTTGTTGTAGTAGTAATCTTCTAAATCTTCAATAGGTAGCAGTCCAAAAGACTTGCTCCTACAACTCTGTTTCTCTTCAATAATAAGCAAAAAATCAGTTTTCAATCACCACTAACCTCCCTTATTCAAATCTCTCTTGAAATTACCTGATTTGCAAGAGGAAAACATTCTGCAGAAATGTTGATTAAGGGTTGTCTGCCCAATTCCAATTTTCCTTTATAGGCTGCCTAGGCCTTTTCAGATGTTACTGGGTCATTAAATGAGCTTCCTGCTCACTCCCTCCACCTGGGGGATAATGCCCTATGTAAGGGGAAGTTGTCCCATAACCAACAGTTAGTGGTGTGATGTAACTGCTGCCATGTTTCCCATACCTTCCAACAGCTTTCATTCCTCCTAGTGGGTCAATGAACACTCATTCAACAGTCATGTTGAGTGTTTGTCTCCTAATTAATTTATTTAAATAATAATATTCAGTAATTACATTTATCCATGATCAAAACTGATCATAATTACAAAACTTGTAATTAAATTTAACATAAAGTCTTTTTGCAAATAAATAATAATGTTCAGAAATTTGGGTAGGTGACATACACCCACCCTTAAGTCTCAACATCGTCCTCGATGTTGGCTAGTCACTCCTTGAGTGTTCCTGAAATAGAGCTGGGTATGCTGCCCGCATACCACTCTCCAACTCCCAGGTTTCCTCTTCTGGGATAAGGTGCTTCCATTGCACCTTCACTTGCCCAATGCTGTGATTCCGGAGAATAGTTTCCCTCCTTCCGAGGATACAATCCGGTTCCACCGGAAAATGTCCATCTTGTCCCACCTGTACATCATTCCAGTTTACAGCATGAGTAGTATCATGCACATATTTCTTTAAAAATGATATATGAAAAACATTATGTATTTTCAGGTTAGGTGGTAAGGCCAGTTGGTATGCCACTACCCCAACTTTAGATAATATTTCAAAAGGACCACAATACCTGGGTGCCAAGTTGGCACAACTCCCCAGTTTCGGTGAACTCTTTTTCGGTCTTACCTTGAGAAATACATGTTCACCCACCTGGAACTCTTTATGAGTTCTTTTTGAATCTGCTTGACTTTTCTGCCTATCTTGAGCATCCTCTAAATGTCCTTGCACCTGTTTTACAATTAGTTCTAATTCTTGCAATAATTCAGGTCCTAAAACAACTCTATTGACTGGATCATTCCACAAAACAGGTGTATTACATTTTCTACCATAAAGAATTTCAAAAGGACTAAGTCTGGATAAAGCATGATAATGATTATTATAAGCAAATTCTGCTAAGTGTAGATAATCTTCCCACTTACCAGGCTGATCCTTAACATACATTCTTAATAAATCTTCTAACACTTGATTTACCCTTTCTGTCTGTCCATCCGTCTGTGGATGAAATGTTTTACTGAAATTTAGAGTTGTATTCAATTCCTTAAACAATGATCTCCAGAAGTTTCCTGTAAACTTCGAGTCACGATCTGAAATTATTACCTTTGGTATTCCGTGCAGTCTAAAAATATGTTTCATAAAAATCTCTGCAATGTCTGGTGCTTTATGTGTGGTCTTCACTGGTATGAAATGTGATGCCTTGCTAAGTTTGTCCACCACCACCATGATAGAATCATGTTGTTTCTGATTTTTAGGTAATCCAGTAATGAAATCTATGCTGATCACTTCCCATTTACAGCTTGGTATTAGTAATGGTTGCAACAATCCAGCAGGATGTTGATGTTCAACCTTCACTTTTTGACAGTCCAAGCATTTTGCAATGTATTCTGCTACTTCATCTTTCATTATGGGCCAATAGTATTCTTTTCTCAGCATAGTGATGGTCATTTGATATCTTGGATGACCAGAATAGTGACTTTTATACATCTCATTTAATATCAGAAATTTTATTTCTGGTATATTTGGTACATACAATCTGTTTTTATACAGTAATAGACCATTTTCCTTAAATTTGTAATCTGCCATACAATTTTCAAAACTGTTATTGGTTGTCATTTCCTTCATTTTTTTGTATTCTTCATCTGTTTCACCTTTTTCCAAAATTTGATCTTCCAAATCCGTTGAATAATTATTGATTCCTGAAATGAAATTTAGTTTTGCCTTGCAACTCAAGGCATCTGCAACTTTGTTCTCCTTTCCTTTGATATGCTGACTTTCGAAATCATACTCACTTAAGAATGTCAACCATCTAGCTTGTCTAGCGTTCAGGGTTGTCTGATCCAATAAATATTTCAGATTCATGTTATCTGTTAATAGTGTAAACTTTCTACCAATAAGGTGATGACGCCACATTTTTAAGGAATGAATAACTGCTAATAACTCTAAATCATATGTAGAGTAATTCTTTTCATGTACCTTCAGCTTTCTAGATTCATATTCTATCACATGCCCTTCCCGTGTTAAGACTCCACCGAGTCCATTATTGCATGCGTTTGTACAAACTACAAAATCCTTGTTGGGGTCAGCTATCTTCAAGATAGGTGTTGTCGTCAATAGTTCCTTTAATTTCTTAAAAATCTCAGCACATTTCTGATCCCAAACAAATTTCTTCCCTTTCTTCTGCAAGGAAGCTATTGGGTTGGCAACTTTTGAGAAATTCTCTACAAACTTTCTGTAATACCCCGTAATGCCCATAAATGATCTCACATCCGACACATCTTTTGGAACCGGCCATTCATTAATGGCCCTTATTTTGTCGGGGTCAACTGGGATTCCCCCACTGAAATTATGTGTCCTAGATACTGAATTTTGTCTTTGTGAAAGTCACATTTACTAAATTTGGCATACAATTGATGATCTCTTAATACTTGTAAGATAATCCGTAAATGTTCATCATGCTCTTCTTTGCTTTTTGAGTACACTAAAATATCGTCTATAAACACAACAACAAACTTGTCTAAGTACTTATACAAAATATTATTCATCAAACACATAAACACAACCGGAGCATTAGTTAAGCCAAACGGCATGACTACAAACTCGTAATGCCCATACCGAGTTCAGAAAGCTGTTTTGAAAATATCTTCATCTTTAACCCTTACTTGATGATACCCTGATCTTAAATTGATCTTCGAAAATACTGTTGCTCCTCGCAGCTGATCAAATAGATCATCTATGCGGGGCAACGGGTATCTATTCTTGATCGTCATCTTATTAAGCTGACGATAATCTATGCATAGTCTTAATGTTCCATCTTTCTTCTTAACGAAGATGACAGGTGCTCCCCAAGGAGACACACTTGGTCTAATATACTTCTTGTCAATAAGTTCCTTCAACTGAGATTTTAATTCGTTTAACTCCAGTATATTCATTCGGTACGGAGCTTTTGAATTTGGTACTGCTCCTGGTATTAGCTCTATTGTAAAATCTAAATCTCTTTTGGGTGGTAATCCTGGAATCTCCTCAGGAAATACATCTTTAAAATCCTTTAGGACAGGTATGTCTTCTAATTTCAGTTTGTCCTCTTTACCCATAATCTCATCATTTATAACGTTTACTGCAAACATTTGACATCCTTTCCTAACTGCCCTCTTAACTTGCATGGCTGAAATTTGTCTAAGGGTTACCTTCCTTGGGATGCCTTTTATTTCTACAGTTTTCCCTTCATCATTTGAGCATGTAAAAAAATTTCCATAACAGTCTAGGATGACATGATGGACTTCCAACTAGTCCATCCCAACAATAATATCATACGAACCTAAAGGTAAAATATTCAGCTTGATTTGTGTTTGCAAATGGTTCATGGATAAAACACGGTTCTCTATAAAATCTGACACTTTCCTCTTTGTTCCAATTGCTAGTCTAACTGGCCATGATTTATTAAACTTTTCAGTTTTCAGTTTAAGACTTTCTACAACATCTGGTGATATATAACTTAAACTGGCACCTGGGTCAATAAAAATAGTAACAGGATGGTCATGTATCATACCTTCAATCTCCACCATGGAGATTTGATGATCTGCTTGCCTGTTGTCAAGTGCTGCGTTAATTCTTGGCATCTCCCTTGCTACGTCTCCAACAGTAGGTTCAGTCTGAATAGAGTTGATGTTGTTTGCTTTCCTCTTCCGTAAGGGGCATTCTGACGCGTAATGAGGGCCTTGACATTCAAAACATTTAATATGTGTCTTTGGCTCACTAGTCTTGGCAGTATTAGATGCATTTTTCGGTGCTGTAGAATTCTGTTGTGAATTATTTCTGGAATCATTTCCTTGGGAATTTCGACTCTGAAAATTCTTCCTCTGGAATCCGGAATTCCCACTGAATCTGAAATTTTTCTTCTTCTGTTCAAAATTATTGGGCTTATGATTTTTCCAATTAGACATACCCTCTCTCTTCCGATTTGTATCATAACAGAAAACTGCCTTCCTCATAGCCTCCTCTAATGTTTTAGGACTATCATACTCAATTATGTCTTTAATGTTGAAAGGTAAACAGCTTAAGTACCTTTGAATTTTTGGTTTTTCTTCTATAAAGTAGGGTACATATCTTAGTAAGTTCAGAAACTTGCTGTTTAATTCCTTCATGTCCATACCTCCCAACTTCAAATCGTAGAACTCTTTGGATTTTTCTTCGTAGTACTGCTCAGATAGATACTTCTTTTTGAAATATTGTTTGAAGGCACTCCAGCTTACATCTTTATCCTTGACGCCCTTTACCCTTTTGACATCTTGCCATCAGATATCCGCTTTTTCGGTTAAGTTATATATAGCCATTTTTGCTTTTAAGAACTCTGAATAGTTGTAGATATGGAAGTATTTCTTCATCCCTGACAGCCAAGCTTCAGCTGTCTCTCCCTTCTCAGTTTCTCCATTGAAAGTTGGAGGTCTTATCTTCTTGAATTCTCCAGAAATCTGCTCATATTCTTTTTTATTTTTCTTTCTTGGTTTGGAATCTTCTTCACTGCTGTCACTGGTGTAATTACGTTTCTTTTTGCGTTCTGCAATAGCGTCCCCAGATGAGGTTGAACTATCTTTTACTTTACTGTATTTGATGTTCTGATTTTTATCAGTGTGAGGCATGTCCCCTACCTTGGAAATATCCTCATCGTTTTTCCCTTGTTCTTATGTTTGGTTGTGTTCAAACAACACTTGATTCAGTTGTTCTTGTGCTTGCAGAATCCTTTCATTATCTAGTTTCACAGATCTGATTTCTGCTTTTAAATCTTGAAAGGCACGTAACAGTTCCATCGAACTGTTATTTATTTCCCCATGACCTTCCTCTACATAGTGCTATCCCGAACTATGACTGTTAGGCTGAAATCTGTCACTTAAATGTTCAGCTGAGTTCTCCATACCTGTAACTGAAAATCATTTCTGAAGAGAACATGATAATAAAATTTTCAAGTTAGTACAATTTTTCTGCTGTGTATAAAAATTTCTATTGCGTGTTTGGACCTAAATCAGGCCTAGAGTTTGAATCTGTGCTCTGATACCACATGTAACATCTCATATTTTCGTAAAAATTTAAAATTTTTTGTTAATGGCAATAATAGCTTATTTCATGATAATTTATAACTGCGGACAATATTAAAATGCTGAATTGTAACGATGTTAACTAAACCTTTGTTTGTATTAATCATAATTAAAATTTTGTTACAACTAAAGTGACAATGATGACTTAATTTCTTTCGTAACAACTATGATTTTGATAGTTAAATACATGAGCAAATCAGGCCTTTGATGCGACACTTTCCAATGTATTGATATGTAAGGTTAATATAATAAATGCAATGCCATAATAGAAATAAGACATGATACATTTTCTTTAAGACGATACTGACATTTTGCTTCTCTGTTGTCCAAGGGACCCCGAAGCTTACTTAGCTGTTACGCTAAAGCATTAGACCTATTCTATGTGCGGGCAACAGGTAAGGAGTTTACATGTTTGCAATAATTTCCGGTTCGTGTGAACGCAATTTTTGTCGTTTTGAAATAAAATAGAATAAATAGAGACTATTGCAAATTAAGAAGCACACAGGTACGATTCACCTACTTACACTTCTTCTTTCTAAAGTTCGTCTTGTATCTAAGTGATAATAACTCAAGTTACCTTGTTTGAGTAGTCATTTAATTAACAGTATCGTCACCGTAGTCGTTATTGTACTTATCTGATTCTGTGGTCGTCCTTTCATTAATTAAATGATGTCGTCATCATAGCTGTCTTGTCGTTACCATTAGCTGGTAGTACCATGCTGGTATAGTACCATAGTATCGCATGAAATAAAATAGATTGGGGTTGAATTAAGTTATTACTCCATTACCAAGCTATATATTATAGCACATATATGTTTGTGAGTTTCTACAAACTTATTGATTAACTTAAATAAAACTCATAGTTCACCTTTCAAATTCATCACTATAACTATATCTTAAACAAGCAAGGTAGTTTCTACTTGGAGACTAGGCATTAATAATATTTTAGCTAATTTAAACAAGGACCAATCATAGGTACAAAAATAAGATATGAATAAAATCTCTATCATTCTATAATCGTGATATTTCAAAGTCTCTTAACTATAGTGGTGTGATTATCGCGAATTTATGGTTTATTATCACCATTGTATGCATACAAACTATTGCAATGATTTATAAACATTACAATTAAAATAAAACGATAATACATGTTATAATGTATTATCAACTTGTAGTAAGTCGAAGTGATAGTATTATAGTGAAATATATGTTAATTAAACTTTTCGTGGATAATAGTGATACTCATGACGATTTTAATTGTTGCAATAACATGAGAATCCAATAGTTAAAGTCACAACGAATACGCTGACAAGCCATTAATATGGATCTTGACAGGTTGATGTTTTCGAGAGTTAACGTCGATCTCCAAGCTATGGTAAAGATCATGTAATGATCCTGCATTTAAGGTTTGATATTGTCTCCCTGCTGAGTGGTGAAACCAGAGATCCATGTAGACGTGAATGCCTCCATGTTGTTGTTGTGTAAGAATCATATGCTATGCGTTAATTTTTGTTGCTCCACCGTGTGCCATCGTGGCAAGTCGACCTGTGAATTAGGTCAGGCATTAAATGTTTGATGTCATTTACTTCGATGCTGCAATTGCTGGCAAGGTGGAGAGCGTCGATGAAAAAGAAGTGGATCGTTGGATGAAAACCCTAACATCTACCGTGTGTTGAGTTTATGAACTTGGCAAGTGGTTTCATTTTGTTATTGTCTTCGTTGGAGGTGGCCGACAGGCTACCGAATTCTCTGTTGAAGCCTTGGGAGGGATTCGACCTTAAGACTTCTAAATAAGTGGAAGTTACAAGTCTTCAACTTCTGTAATGGTGTTTGGTTTCAAGGCGACCAAGTCTCTGGTTCGGAGAGTTATTAAAAAATAATGGTTGACAGTTCCTGGTATCGTTCACAACACCAAGCTCGTCGTTTGTCTGAGAGCTTCAAGACTTGTCCACGGTATACGAAGGTAAGTGGTTCATCTTGATGAATTATTTCTTTGATGCATTTTCGTTTTTCAGTTTTAATGAACATTTATTTAACTTAGCTCGTCGTCTATCAGCTGCAGGGTGTAAGGAAGCAAATGAGTAATGTTTTTGGTGAAAGGGTTAGAGTGCCTCAGGTCTTCCATAACCCTCAGTTCTCTTGGACGGTGGTTGAAGTGGTTCTTCTTAATGAGACTCGTCGTTTTCTCTGTCACTGTTGATAGTTGAAGAAAAATTCGAAACATGATTGCGACCTTTGTTTTCATTTGTCTAGCTCTTGGTTTCTATAAAGTGTAAATTTGTGAGACCGACTGGAGCTATGGCTCATCGAGGTTTTGGTATGATGGGTTCTTTTGGAAATGCTGTAAACTTGGGTTAAACCCTTATTTTAATTCTGTTCGGAATATATATTGAAAGTCTTCATTCTGAGAAACCATTAAGCTTTGAAACGAGCCCTAGGCTCAAACACTGTGCATAAGATACTTCTTTCCTTGGGAAAAATAAATTTACATGCTAGGTTATAAAGGTTAAAATATCTGTGTAAAACGACTTCATTCTAAATGTTACTACAATTTCTTTCGCACTAGTTTAGGGTTTGAATATATCGTTGATAAAAGGGTTTTGTGTATAATTTAATTTCCACCTTAAGATAAAATGTATGCTAACTTTTCGTGTGAGTATGTGTGGTTTGTCTTGATACTGCTGGTTGATAATATGTGTTCTTATTTTTCAAAGTTTGAGAATCTAAATAGAATAAAGGTTTGATATGAGAATTCAATAATGTTTTTGCAAAAGAACCGAATAGGGTCAAACCCTAAATCGGGTTTTGTTGAAAATGATAACCTTAATAATAGTTAAGATAATGGATCGGTTTCGATTCCAGGTTTGAAAAGAGCAAAAGGTTTTATTATGAAACAATAAAAGAAAGGTTTGAAAATAACTAGGGTTTTTGATACGAAACTCAGATTACAATAATCACAACAATATTAACAGATCTAAAAGGGAGAAATAGATACATGATGATAATAGTTGTGTTCAGTAAATTCTTATCATTTATTAGATTTCTAAATAATACAACAGTACTATAGAAAATGAAGTAATATGAATGTATAGTACAGATATTCGTGAAGACTATGTAAACTATAATTCTATCTATAATTGAATTTCCTATACATATAATGTTGGTGTAGTAATTGTAATGAAACTGTGTGTGAGGGAAATATATGCATATGAAGTCTGTGTGAAAAACTATTGTTTTCCAGCTTATTATAAAGAATATTTTATTCAATGTTAGCAGTCTTAAAACAATGTATAGTATGTAATTCATCTACCTTTCATGGACATAATTTATGTGTGTTGTAGGATGATTGCATAAGAAATATTTAATCGATTGATTATTATATAAATGAGTAAATATTATATATACTAATTATTATACAGACCTCCTACAATTTTTTTAACTTACGAACAAAAAACTGATGCATACCAGATTATTATCTAGCTATCGAATTCAATGGCACATTTTGCCTATCTTCTAATCTATTTTAATTTGCATATCTCTACTAGAGTACGATGCTGCCAAATAGCATGTGGAAAAATGGAGGTATTGGTTTATCAATTCATCTTCGACATTAAACTTAAACATTCAGACTTAGAATAATTCTAGGATTAGATTTTTCTTTCAAAAACAGAAACACAGAAAATATTGTTTAAACATAACATAAATTAAATAAGTAAGAAATTGTAGAACCTGAATAAAACCTGTAGGGCAAAAAACAACTCAGGAAGACCGTTCCACCCAACCAAACTCCTGAAAATAGTCAAATACTGTCTTAGGACCCCCGAGCCTGTTCGCTGAACCACTAGGAGGAAGAAGCTTCAGGAAATAGGGCTTCTTCTTGTTGTAGTAGTAATCTTCTAAATCTTCAATAGGTAGCAGTCCAAAAGACTTGCTCCTACAACTCTATTTCTCTTCAATAATAAGCAAAAACTCAGTTTTCAATCACCACTAACCTCCCTTATTCAAATCTCTCTTGAAATCACCTGATTTGCAAGAGGAAAACATTCTACATAAATGTTGATTAAGGGCTGCCTGCCCAATTCCAATTTGCCTTTATAGGCTGCCTAGGCCTTTTCAAATGTTACTGGGTCATTAAATGAGTTGCCTGCTCACTCCCTCCACCTGGGGGATAATGCCCTATTTAAGGGGAAGTTGTCCCATAACCAACAGTTAGTGGTGTGATGTAACTGTTGCCATGTGTCCCATACCTTCCAACAGCTTCCATTCCTCCTAGTGGGTCAGTGAACACTCATTCAACAGTCCTCTTGAGTGTTTGTCTCCTAATTAATTTATTTAAATAATAATATTCAGTAATTACATTTATCCATGATCAAAACTGATCATAATTACAAAACTTGTAATTAAATTTAACATAAAGTCTTTTTGCAAATAAATAATAATGTTCGGAAATTTGGGTAGGTGACAGTCGTTGAACATATTTGCAGGATGGAGGATGGTGCTTGGATCATTTTTTTTTTTTTTGGAAATAGTTAACAGACAAAAAGTTTATCAGGTTTGAACAAAAAAATATGCTTTTTTTTCCAATCATAGTAATATAGGAAGAGTCATAGTTACAAGCACCTTTTTACTTGTCCATGTTCCATTTTTTTTTGTATTTGGAGCCAGTGCTTGAATCAGTACCTGATGCCATGTTCTAGATGGGATTACAATTTGGGAGAGATGCAGTTTGCGAGACACTAGAAATGGAACAAGCATGTGTTATTATTTAAATAACATGGCTTTAATCTATAGATAAGAGAGATCACTATAGCAATAAAAGTGAGCAAATTTGGGACAAATGCTTACCTCTTTTTTTTTCCTTTTTTTGGTGCCTTGTTAATAACAAAGTCTGCTACCCAAAATCCTATTAGTTGAACTTGAATAGTTTTTTATTACCTAAATTTTTGTTTTCTTGCTTGGTTTGTTTGTAGTGTTTCATTGTTGATTTGCATGAATTCTTGTGCATCAATTGGCTGTAAATTATTGATATTTTGGAGGCTACATAGTTTTATCATGTTGTATTTTATAGACTTTAATCCTTGCGGGACTATGAGATATAATGAGCATTATCTTTATTTAAGTATGAAGGATTACTAATTTTGCAGTTGAACATGCCACTATGGATAAAAGATCACTAAGAAATTTCGCCTAAATTTTGCAATGGAACTCATCCAATTTACTTGTTTAGGGGAGAGAGTTCTATAGTTGAACATGAGCCCGTAGTGGTCATAGAACTGGTGATGGTTAGAACCCATTAAGTGTCCAAGAAAATGCCATATGTCAAACACATATTATTATATAAATATATAAAAAATGTCTTGTTAAAGTTCATTAACTGTCATTATGTACACTAGGCCTGCAACTGTCAACTATAAGACAAAAGGTTGACAACTGCACAGTACTGACATTACAAAATTCAAACCCATCTTGTCCCTTCCAAATCCCAAGGCTCACTGACATAAACATCTAATCAGACCTCAACACTCCCCATGCATCCCAATCTACAAGGACAGATTGTCCATCACATCGACCCCATCGAACAAGCTTCAGTGAAGTTCCAGACCAACATCGAGTATCAGTTAACCACCAAGGCATCCCACCTACACATTTAATGGATGTCACCTGCACAATAAGTGGTGAATAAGTGTCAGCTCCTGGTGCATGGTTGATCAACAAAGCAACCCAAACAAGGCAATTAATGCTGCCAACTCCATTAAAATCATCAAATCATCCATGAAAGCAAACATAACCCATCCCAAAGCATTTCGAATAGCACCTGGATCGACTCAACCCCATTGATGTCCATTGGATCGAACCCAAATCAATCTTGAGCACTCATCCAAACCCAACCAGTTGCAATCCATGCCTTTTCAAAGTTGCCAATCAAATCAAACACCAGAATGCTATAAATACACTACAACCTTCAGACAACCTCCAATTTTCTGCTATTCGGAATTCCCAGACCATGTTGAACTCACACCTCTATTTCCAAGCTTGATTTCCAGAGTCCGGGCATCGCATTCAAGCAAAACACAGTTGCAGATTGATCTCCAGGTGCAGATATAATTCAAGACAACAATCAGAGTTCAGGTATTGCATTCAAGATAAACTTATATTTCAATTATGTTTTCAAGTAGGCAGACTATATCAAATTTTATGCCACAGACTGTATTGTGAAATAGCAGTCGCTGAATAGATGCATAACAAATATAACAAGTATATATATATGTACTAAATGCTAGAATCATGTTTTCCAAACTGCATTGAACATGTACATCACATTACGAGTTCCCTTAGAATACTCCAGATCCTTGTGTAGTTTTAACAATTAGTTTTAACACGGGTAGTTTAATATTCCAAAACCCTGTGTAGATACACAACTAGTTTTAACAATTCATGTGTAGTTTCAGTGAGGCCCTGTTTGTTCTAATTATGTGGGTGATTGCAGTCATGGAAAGATTCAACACTAATCATGCAAGGAGGACAAGTAGGAGACTCGGCAGGGGTGCCCAGCTACGATGCACCTCGTCCGATGAGGACATAGCACATGATGTTGATAATAACAATGCACACAGAAATGTTGAAGAGGCAAATGATGCAGAGCGTGGTGGTGTTATTCCACCATCAGCCACAGTTGAAGAGGCAAATGATGCAGAGCCTGGAGGTGTTATTCCACCATCAACCACAGTTCAAGGTGCAACTGCCAGTAAGAAGATTAGTGCCATTAGAGGATGGACACAAGAAGACATGAAGGCTACAATAGATGATATAGAGTTTAATGGTTTTTCTATTAGAGCAGCTGCTAAAAAACATGGGATTCCACCAACATCAATCCATTACTGGATAAATGACCTGACCCATACCAAGCGAAAAGGGCCTCTTACAGTGTTGAGTGCAGAAGAGGAAGAATAAGTTGTGGTTTGGTGTGAAGAGATGGCTCAACTAGGCCATGGTATGGATTTGGTTCAACTCAAATCTACTGTTGCCCAAATCTGTCAAGGGAGGCCAAACCCCTTCAAAGATGGATTTCCAGGGAAATCATGGTGGAGAGGATTTAAACAAAGGCATCCAGAACTTGTGTTACTGTAACGTCCCCAGCTTAACCCCATTGCATTAATATTGTAAATGATGTAAATATTGTCATTTAGTCATGGTGAGGAGCTCAAGGCCAAGGCCCCACCATTGATTAATCGTTCTATGTATCGGCAATTAGAATAGATGCATCAAGTTCTTGTCCTAGCGGTGCACAATGTAACATCGGAAATCATGTAAATATGCAATTTTAATGAAAAACCCACAACCAGCTACGCAATGCAACAAAAGAGATGGGGGCACGATCTTTACAAGGAATAGGGGGGGGGAAATAACCCAAACCCTTGAACCATGGTGTTAATCCATTTCATTGAGGAAAGCCATGAACTCTCAACTACCCATTTTTGGGTTAGGGACCAATCATTTAATTCTCCCAAGAAATTGGTTAAGGCAGTTAATGCCTTGGAAATGAAAAGTATGGGCAAGCCATTTTCGTGCATGGGCAAGCCATCAACCTGGAAATTCGTGTTTTTGCTTGTTGGGCAAGAAAACACCCACTAAATGGTGCCCAAAGCCATTCTGAAGGGGGAGTCTTCACTCATTCACGCAGCTGGAGTTAGCTGGGCCTTTCCCTGCACGTTTTTCATCCAAATCCTGCATTTTTCCATGCCTGGGAGTTCGTTTTTTCATATACAGTAGCCTGGGAGAGAAGGGCCACGATTTGGGGACTGTATGGAGGTCGTTTTTGCCCCCGAATGTCCAAGGACGTTTTTCTAAAAACGGATTGGCTTCCCAGGGTTGTTCCCCATCTTCCCATTTCGTTTTTGCGTGTTCCCACGTTTTTCTGAGTGAGTTGAAACCCCATCTCATGCATCCCACTGTGGAAATCGTTTTCCTCATGCCCAGTAATTGTGGTTTTGATGTTCAGTGCATCCCGTTTTAGATTTGAACCTGTGAGCAGGGGCTTCAAGAGCGGAAGAGGACAGATTTGGCTTGATGAGCCCAATGGTGTATCCATAGCTCCATGGTTGAGCCACTAGCCTAGTAACTCACCTCTTCCCACCTCTTAGCAGCCTGAGAAACCCAACTGCTAGTTGGCTTGGCTGATTCTGGGATATCTTTGGCTATGTGAGAGCCTGTTTCCCCTTTTCCTTGTGGAGATCGTGCCCAGCTCGGGGGTGGCAGTGGTGCTGAGAGATTCAGGAGCACACTGGCCTATGGTTGGGTGGAACGTTGCAGAAGCGTAGCTGGTTGCTTGGGATTACTCCATTAAGATAAGTATCCTCTTGTGCTATCTTTCAATTGTTTAATGTATGAGTACCTTGAATGTGGAATGAATGAGTAATTGAAATTACTTCTGCTGTGTTTTTAAAATCCTTATGCAATCTTCATATCTCCATTTAGTATGTAATTGCTTGTGAAATGAGTTTATGGGGCTGGATGCCCGGTTTTCGCCTCACGATCCTCTCCATTGCACTGGTGTGATGGGTGGGGACATGACAGAATGGTATCGTCTTCCGCAATTGCGGAACGATTCGGCGAAGTCTTCCGCAGTTGCGGAACGATTCGGCGAAGTCTTCCGCAATTGCGGAACGATTCGCCGAAGTCTTCCGCAACTTCGGAACGACTCGCCGAACTCTTCCGCGTTGCGGAACGATTCGCGGAATCCTTTCGCAACTGCGGAAGCACTCCGCAAGTCGTTCCGTAAATCTTTCGTGAAAAATCGCCTGAAACCGCAGGAGCCTTAAGCCGAGCGCCCCACCATTGCGGAAGGCTTCGGCCAAGCGCCCTGCAATTGCGTAAGGCTTCGGCCAAGCACCCCGCAATTGCGGAAGGCTTCGGCCAAGCGCCCCGCAGTTGCGGGAGCATGCTGTGAACCGCCAGTTGCGGAAGCCTCCAACCTATTGCCCTGCCAGTTGCGGAAGCCTCCAGCCTATTGCCCCGCCATTGCGGAAGCTTTCAGCCTATCGCCCCGCCCATTGCGGAAGGCCAACCGCCCCGCAATTGCGGGAGAATTCTGTGAACCACCCGTCGCGGCCGGATTTCACGAACTGCCATTGCGGCCGGATTCAGTGAATCGCCCGATGAGGCGTGATTCGTAAAAAAAAAAAAAAAAAAAAAAAAAAAAAAAAAAAAAAAAAAAAAAAACGAGGGCGCTGCCCTCGACCCGCCCTGCTGTGGCGAGCCACAAGGGGGCAAGCCCCCTTGACCCCCTTTCTTTTTCCCCCTCATGTGTCTTTGTTTGTGATTTGACGAATTGTCAGTATGGCATTCTTCCCACGTGCATGAAGTAATTTGTGAATTTCCGAGAATATAATGCAACTGTGTAAAATGTGCAGAATGGGAGTGAAAGTTGTCATTTTTGAAAGGATGCAGTTCCCGCACCTGATGTCAGAATGGAGCATGAAGACAGGCATTGGAAAGCTTGTCCAGCAGGGAACAATGATGCATGACCAGATTTTGAAGGAGGTCTATATATATCATAGATATTTAGTGCAGAAGAGTGCCAGCGGCTATTTTGACAAACAAATTTTGTTGTCAATATGGGCAATCTCTACAATTGCAGGATATGGAAGAGGAATTCCATGTCACGATGAGGGATCGAAAATGGAAGAATTTCTTAAACCTCTGTTTGTTATCATGATTATAATTATGAAATTTTCATATGGCATAAAAATGTTAAAAATGTAAAGGATTACATAGATGTATATGCACTAGATGGCATCTTAACAAATTGCATAGTGCATATAGAAATGCTTGTGCATAAATGGGATATTGCACATTGGTAGAATAATGAAGTCGGCATATGCAATAAAACACTAATGGATAATATTGTGGTTGATAATCACCATTGATGTTGGTATTGGTTGTAGGACCAAAGATAACAAAGAACATGGCTAAATGTGCTGAGGATATTGTTGCATGAAGCCAACAACCTTATGCAGAAAGGATGGCGCAACAAATCTGTGATCATAAAGTTGGAAAAAAAAGGGACTGAGCAACCTTGGTAAGAGGCCAACTGATCAGGTGACATCAAACGATGTTAATGGTAACCATGCAGGTAATGATTATTGGTGCCAAATTGCATGAATGTTGAAAGGGAATTTGGTAAGATCTCTTCAACTATGTTTGAGCTATGTTGAGCTAATTTGCATGTAATATTGAATATCGACTGGGGCTGACCCTTACACCCTATGACTGTTTAGAAATCTCAATGAATTCATGTGAATTTATATCATGCCATGCGTATGATTGGTTATGTGCTTAATAACCCAAGCAAGTGAGGACTGGTGGTCCTAATTATGGTAATGCAGGTTATATGAGATAGTCATGTTTCGATCATAATATGCTTGAATGCATAGTACTCATGAAACAATGCAAGGTAGCATTGAGTAGATGTGCATTAAGAGATTTTATAGATCTTGTGATGCATTGTATGAATGCATAGGGATGATACACATGTCATTGCAAAATAAATAATGAATGAAATGATGAATTGATGATAATTCTAGGACCATTTCATGGGCTGTTATGAATGCAGAATAGTAAGTGCATGAAAATCCCAATCATGATCGATGGGCTGCTAGAATGCTCTATGGAAAGACAGAGTTGTATGAATGATATGACTGTGAAATTGGATCTAGAGCTTATGAGAAGGAATCTCATGGTTGAGAGCTCTAAGTTCTGTTAGTAAGAACAGTTGTAAATCTCAGATTTGTAATTTTGCTAATAATTGCTAATGACTGTTCGGCTTATATGAAAATGTGTCAGGAGGACATGCCGTAAGTGGATGCTCATGTATGGAAGCAGGCACAAGACCATAACGGGCAGAGTGGTGTCCCTTACAGGAGCCAAACAATATGAGGATAGCCTCATGGATAAGAAAACTAATTTTTGTAGGACACAGAATCGTAAATTCATATTGAATTTATTTATGAATGTTATTGATTGGTTATGGGACAATCGTATTTGAAGCTTATTGCTAAATGTTGCTGACGGTTTGGCTATTTGATAAAGTGTGCCAGGATGACACATTGCAGGAAGATCATGTGTGATGGCCTGCAGAAGCCAAACCGGATGGGAAAGACCCCATGTTTTGGAAATGGGTTTCGGGTGAAACGCCATTGATAATGTCTCAGCCAAACCGCATGACGGTAAACCATGAAAGTGCGATGGTAAAGCTATGCCCACAAGGCATGTGAGACAAATCTACAAAATGAATAAGTATTCTGTGACCCTAGACAAGAACATGCATGTCTAAATTATTAGGGTTAATACGCAGAGCATGCTCTATCTTATTTATATCATTGCAGATTGCTTAAGTATGATTAGGACCTACATGGCGCACATCGGAAAAGGGGTGCACACCTTTTCTGGTGCTGGGTCATGATAGGGTTTTCAATATTGACTACACCCTAAGGGAATGGACGCATTCCTAGTGTTTCAATACTTGGTAGCGAATGATATGGAATATGGTTAAGAAGTGAACAGTAATACTGATGAGCTTGCTTATCCTTCTTGTGTTGTCAGCGTACACAGATGCAGATTGATACTGCACATTAAAGGGCAAAGTGAAGAAGGGTACGCAAAGAGACTGTATGGGAATTAGCAACCTATCTATGCTCACGTGAAATATTACCAGAAGGGATGGACAGGCCCGAAGAGCTGTGTAATAAGAGAAGGTATCATCCTTGTGTGAGTAGGGGTCATGTTAACCTGCAGTCAAGAAAGTCACCTATAAGTTCCTAAAAGGAACCACCGACTTGCACAAAAGAAGGAGTGGCGTCCTTGTATAAATGAAGAGACGATGTGTGTGTGAAGGGTTACGGTGCAAGAGGGTGTGGTGGCATTGGTAAAGGCATAAAAAAATCTCTTTTGGGTCAGCAGTGGGAGGGCGGGCGCCGATGACTGACTGGAAACCCTGAGATGCCTATTGGGTCAGCAGTGGGAGGGCGGGCGCCGATGACTGACTGAAAACCCTGAAATCTCTATTGGGACAACAGTGGGAGGGCGGGCGCCGATGACTGACTGAAAACCCTGAAATCTCTATTGGGACAGCAGTGGGAGGGCGGGCGCCGATGACTGACTGGAAACCCTGAGATGCCTATTGGGTCAGCAGTGGGAGGGCGGGCGCCGATGACTGACTGAAAACCCTGAAATCTCTATTGGGACAGCAGTGGGAGGGCGGGCGCCGATGACTGACTGGAAACCCTGAGATACCTATGGCTCCTTAGTAGAGCCTTGACCTATGATGGTCAGTAGCGCAGTATCCTTCCATTGGTCGATGACCCAGACGAATGTGCGGGCTCGGCACTGGAGAGGGCCAACCAGGTATGGGACTGGTTGGGCACCACCAAATGCTTGGTAAATCCAGTCGATGGGGAGGCGTACTGGTTAAGCATTAACTATATCCAAGTCCATAGGCGATCCCAAGGCTTGCAGAAGCGAATCAGGATCCTGTGGACCAGAGGGGAAACGCACAATACAGATAAGTATTCGTTTTCATTTATGTCTTGTTTGAAATAATGAAGATTACAGGTATAAGTCTTCTAACAGCTAAGCTGATACACTATTGTTTCTTTGTTGGAAACCTTGGTCATTGCAGGAAGGCAAGACCCTAAAAGATATGAATTGCTGGTAAACCCAGAAAGTAAATGAGTGGGCGATATGAATTGCTGGTAAACCCAGAGAGTAAATGAGTGGGCGATATAAATTATTAAGAAATCCAGGGAGTAGCTGGTTGAACGCTATAAAGTTCTTGATAAGTCCAGAGAGTGACTAGTTTGGCATTAACCACTTGATATGGTAAAGCAGCGTGTACGCTGGACCAACACCCCTTAAAACAATTGATAAAACCAGTCGGAGCACTGGCCTAGCATATTGCTAAAGGAAATGATTGATAAACCCAGTCGGTGTACTGGCCTGGAATTGCCTATTCGAATGGTTGTGGAGTAGCCTGCGTGCTGGCCCAACATTCGTTGTTGTATCCACGGGAAATCCAATGCTTGGAAAGCGAAGAAGGATCCTGTGGAGTAAAGTGCCGACATCCAATACAGATAAGTATTCAGCTACCTTGCAGCTTCTTGCTCATGAATATACGTGTGTATATGGTTTGGTTATGATTTCCTAAAATTCTTGTTTAGAGAAAAACCCTATGAAAATGAACTAAACATGTGAATTAATTCAATGTTTGAGTGTAGGTATTGCTGGAAGCAAGGATTATGAAGGCATCCTAGAGATGCATGTGGACATGTGACCGTCCTAAGGAGCTCCGTATGAGCAGTAATGAAAGATGGTGCTAGTGGATACAAGTGGATCCTAGCAACCCAAGGTTCTGTAGGCAATAATGGGGAGGGGTGCCCTAGCTGAAAATCCATATACAGACCTTAGACACTAAGTGTCATAGCCAAGAAAGGAAAGCCAAGGCATTCACATTGAAGTGAAAGAGACTAAGGAGCATGAAACCACAGCGGTGGTGTAGCTCCATTATAGAACAAGACTAAGAGGGAGAAACCCCTACTCTTCTCTTTCCTTTTGATTGATGCATTTATAAAACAAAAGATTGTTGAGTGCATATCATGGCTGAAAATAGATTGTGTTTAATTGCTTGAGATGAATTGTGAATGCCGAAATAGTAAATTTCCTGTGAAAGGATGAACATGAATGAATTCATGTGTATGTTGGGAAAGCATGAAAATATGGGAGTCCCATGAAGAAAGCATGGACATTCCATGTCAATTGTTAAAATAATTGACTAATCTTAATGTTTATGTTATGCTTGTCCTAACAAAGAATTCCCATGATGAATTTCACAGGTAAGAAAGTGAAACAATTGGTTGCAGCCGGCACAAGAAAGTATTGCTAGTAAGCAAAGTGTGTTCAGTTGTGCCCATTGACCATGGCAGCAGACCGAGGGCTATTAGAGTTGGCTGAAAGTCTTCTTCAAACAATTGTCAGGACCCAAGAAAATATTGGGGAGATGCTCAAGCTACAGAGGCAACAGAATGAGATAAACCATGAGGCTTTGCGGGACTCTATTCGTCTGCAAAAAGAGGTAAAAAGCATTCTGGGAGCAATGAGCAAGGGAAAGGAAAGTGGATCAATGAAGAAGCATTCATCCAACTGTCCGAGTAAGAAACGCTCCAGGTGGGAAGACTCAAAGGAAATGGATCGGGAAAAGGTAAAGACGCCAATGAAATGTTGGGGATGTGGAGGAAATCATTGCCTCCGTGACTGCCCAACAAGAGAATATCAAGAGGGAAGAAACCGTAAATTCTCCAAGTTCATGGACCAGTTGGAAGGAAAAGAAAAAGAAGGAATTGTTTTGGAACAATGTCCTCATGCAAAGCTAGAAGGTCCTAGCCAGCAAAAAGCAGCTTGTAAAGACCAACGGACTTAGTCCTGAAAGACCCAAGTAAAGGGTGAAATGCAGAACAAACCTACAACATTTTGTGAATTTTGGACATATGTAAAGTAGGTATCTATTTTCTGAAGTGTTGGAACACCGAGGACGGTGTTATTCCAAGGGGAGGGGAATGTAACGTCCCCAGCTTAACCCCATTGCATTAATATTGTAAATGATGTAAATATTGTCATTTAGTCATGGTGAGGAGCTCAAGGCCAAGGCCCCACCATTGATTAATCGTTCTATGTATCGGCAATTAGAATAGATGCATCAAGTTCTTGTCCTAGCGGTGCACAATGTAACATCGGAAGTCATGTAAATATGCAATTTTAATGAAAAACCCACAACCAGCTACGCAATGCAACAAAAGAGATGGGGGCACGATCTTTACAAGGAATAGGGGGGGGAAATAACCCAAACCCTTGAACCATGGTGTTAATCCATTTCATTGAGGAAAGCCATGAACTCTCAACTACCCATTTTTGGGTTGGGGACCAATCATTTAATTCTCCCAAGAAATTGGTTAAGGCAGTTAATGCCTTGGAAATGAAAAGTATGGGCAAGCCATTTTCGTGCATGGGCAAGCCATCAACCTGGAAATTCGTGTTTTTGCTTGTTGGGCAAGAAAACACCCACGAAATGGTGCCCAAAGCCATTCTGAAGGGGGAGTCTTCACTCATTCACGCAGCTGGAGTTAGCTGGGCCTTTCCCTGCACGTTTTTCATCCAAATCCTGCATTTTTCCATGCCTGGGAGTTCGTTTTTTCATATACAGTAGCCTGGGAGAGAAGGGCCACGATTTGGGGACTGTATGGAGGTCGTTTTTGCCCCCGAATGTCCAATGAAGTTTTTCTAAAAACGGATTGGCTTCCCAGGGTTGTTCCCCATCTTCCCATTTCGTTTTTGCGTGTTCCCACGTTTTTATGAGTGAGTTGAAACCCCATCTCATGCATCCCACTGTGGAAATCATTTTCCTCATGCCCAGTAATTGTGGTTTTGATGTTCAGTGCATCTCGTTTTAGATTTGAACCTGTGAGCAGGGGCTTCAAGAGCGGAAGAGGACAGATTTGGCTTGATGAGCCCAATGGTGTATCCATAGCTCCATGGTTGAGCCACTAGCCTAGTAACTCACCTCTGCCCACCTCTTAGCAGCCTGAGAAACCCAACTGCTAGTTGGCTTGGCTGATTCTGGCATATCTTTGGCTATGTGAGAGCCTGTTTCCCCTTTTCCTTGTGGAGATCGTGCCCAGCTCGGGGGTGGCAGTGGTGCTGAGAGATTAACGAGCACACTGGCCTACGGTTGGGTGGAACGTTGCAGAAGCGTAGCTGGTTGCTTGGGATTACTCCATTAAGATAAGTATCCTCTTGTGCTATCTTTCAATTGTTTAATGTATGAGTACCTTGAATGTGGAATGAATGAGTAATTGAAATTACTTCTGCTGTGTTTTTAAAATCCTTATGCAATCTTCATATCTCCATTTAGTATGTAATTGCTTGTGAAATGAGTTTATGGGGTTGGATGCCCGGTTTTCGCCTCACGATCCTCTCCATTGCACTGGTGTGATGGGTGGGGACGTGACAGTTACGCACAGTAGAGGGGCTTGATAGGGATAGAGCTTTCAATCTACTCCCTACAGTTGTGACCAAGTTCTATCAGACACTCTCTGATGCATATGAGAAACACTCATACAAAGCAAACCATATATGGAACTGTGACGAGACTGGATTGCAGGTAGGGAGGAATTGTTGTGTGCGGGTAATTGCCAAGAGAGAGAGCAGGAATGTGCCCAAAATTCTGCCAAAAAGTAGGGAGTGGATAACTATTCTTTGTTGTGTCAACGCAGTTGGAGCATCAATTCCAGGTTTTTATCTGTTCAAGGGAAAAATCAACTCAAAAATTATATTAAAAACTGTGAACCTGGAGCATGCATGGCTGCACACCCCCATGCATGGATGACAAAAGAACTGTTCTTGAGCTGGATTTGCCACTTTTCTACCTCGGTTCCTAGCAATGTTTCACCTGAAAACATACACCTGTTTATTTTTTATGGCCATGGCAGCCACGTTGCTATACAAACCATTGAGGAGGCAAACAGGCTAGGCATTGATCTGTTGACACTGCCTGCACATACTACCCACAAGATGCAACCTCTAGATGTGAGTGTGTTTGGGCCTTTCAAGTGTTACTTCAGGTCTGAGAGAGCGTCCTGGAGGGAAAAGAACCCGGGGGTAGAGGTGAAGAGGTTCGAATTAGCAGAACTTGCAAGCAAAGCTTTTGCTAGGGCGCTCACAACATCAAATATCAGGGCTGGCTTTAGGCGGACAAGAATATGGCCTTTCAATTTTGATGCTCTTCAACATGACACGGGATATAGTCAGGATTTTGATGTTCAGGGGAAAGAGGACACAGATGCTATAGATAACATCATATCACTCTCTCAAGGTCATTTCCAACACTGGGCGACGACGATGAACATGTAAGTGAAAGTCAGTATGGCACCGAACCTGTTGGGTAGAATATAGAAGCTGTTGGAAGGACATAAACAGAATTAGATGGCCAAAGGATTATTCATAACAACGTTGCTGATTTGAGTGTGAGTGGATGCGGCGAAGCAGTGGTAAACAGCAGCGAGGAGTTGACATTTCCAAGCTAGCTAGAATAGCCCAAGTGGTTGGCAGAGTCCATGACAAATATGAACAGACACATTGTCACCCCCACCAATGATGAAAGCCTTAACCTGCCTTTGATGCCAACAGTCCTTAACAATGAAGCTGTACATTATTATGTGGCACTTGGGGGTGTTGGAGATGAGATTGAACAAAACGAAGATACAGTGGACCAAGAAAATGCTAATGAGGCACTCCCCCCACATGAGCCACTACCTGGCCAGTTCCTTAAGTTGCCAGTGAAGAAAGTTGCAGCTCAACTATCTAATCCCACTGCTGAGCATCTTAGATTAAGCAGGAGCTCACAGCTACTAACATCAGAGGACTACATCACCCTACTGGTTGAGGCAGAGCACAAGAAAAAGGAGATGTAGGAATTAAAAGAGAAGAAGAAGGCCTTGGCAAAGGATAAGTAGGAAGCAAGGATTGTTGCAGCAGAAAATTGAAGGCAGGAAAGGCTTGGAAGAGTGAAAGAAAGGGAGGAAAGAGAGCGACAGAAGCAATTGGAAAGGGAGGAAAGGGAGCAAAGAAAGGCATAGCAGAGGAATCCAAATGGTCTGGACAAGACGGAGGTGGTGGACAACCCATTGGAATAGTTTTCGGAGAACAGAAGATTATTCCAGGACCTTATTAACATACAGATACCCCAATACCATCATGCAGGGGGCAATACTATGTATGCCTTCCAAACACCTCCAGTGAACCCAAGGCTATTAGGCTCAAGTCATAACTATGGTTATTCAATCCCTCCTTGGCTACAAGGAGCAACCTGCCCTGCAGCAAATGTTTGCAGCTCAACACAACCAGGTCAAGCATCAATATCTAACCCAACTAGATTGGGTAATGAAGGCAATCAACCTCCTCACACATAGGGATTTTTGTTTGGCGGATGATAGATGTTTTGTGTTTGGCATACACATATGAAAGAAAAATTTTGTTGTTGGGGGAATTTTGGGTGGTTCCAAAGTTTTTTGTTTGACAGATGGAAGATGTGTTTTGTTTGGCATACACAGATGAAAGGTAGATTTTGTTGCAGGAGGAATCTTGGGTGGTTTCCTAAGCTTTTGTTTGATTCCAATCTGACAGTCGATATATGTTAGGCATAACCACAGTAAATGTATAAAGTCCCAACCCACCAGGGACCAACCATATGTATAAATCCTGAATTGCTACTATGTTGAACAAGAATATGCCCTTTATGTCAAGTATTGTTTTCTTCATGGCTCTGTCTATTTACTGGACTGCATTCCTTACTAAAACTGATTGCTATATTTCTTGGTTGGCAAACTAATTTGAATGTTAAACTAAATTGGATGGTAGACCAACCTGATAGAAAATTTAAATTGAATGCAAGTTTTTCCTGAATGCAATACTGACTTGAATGCAAATCAACTTGAACTGGATTGATAGTAAGCATTGCAAACAACCTCCGAGCACACAGTTACATATTACTTAGGTTTCTAGCATCTATGGTTAGAGCACACAGCAAGAATGAAAGCAACCATAAACAAACAACTCATAATTGTATTTTTTCTTCTTTGGTTTACAAACAACTAATAATTGTAATTTTTCTTCTTTGGTTTACAAACAACTCACATGCATTACAGTCTCAAGAAAACATCTTGGATACAAACTTTGCATCCTCTGCCATTCACATTAGTGTTTGCCTAGGGTTTGGTTGATTGTATATGGTTATTTACCAAATAAGAAAGCGAGGGGGAACCGTGGCTCAAACTTCAACCAATGGGTGCAAAGGGAAGAATCCAAGCAAAGTGACGAGTAGAACATTGGAAGCAAGTCCACAATGGAACTCTACAATTTGGTATTATTTCAACGCACAACAACTCATAGATTTACAAAGTCGATAGAGAGGTAATAGCTTGGCACTCCTAGCTTCTACATGGATTCCTTGTTTTTCAGTTCAAGCTTTAATGCTCCTTTAAGCATGTCACTTTCAAAATTGCGAAGGAGAGCCTTAACAACTTGCTAGAATTTTACACATAGTAGTTGGTGGAAACTTTGATTTGGGAATCCACTTCAAGAATTTTATAGGCAAAAAATTGGGCACCTCATGCACCTATGTCAAGACCATGGGCATGGCGGCCTATCCCTTCCAAATACTCTTGAAGAAATCAATTGGAAAACGAAATTGAATCCATTAGTGCAATTTGACAAGACTGAGAGCAGGTGGTATCACTATTTCCATGTTGCATATTGCAATACTGCTGGGAGAGAAATGGCAATTTTTTAAATGAGAACCAAAATTCTAGAAAAATACAATATGAAGGCTAACTGTAGATGGGACAAACACATAGGCATAGTTAACATACTACAAATAACCACTGAGGAATAGTTAAAGGCTGCAAACACTAATATGTGAGCCACGGTTGGGGATCTTATGGTATTAAACAAATCCATAAGTTTTTCATTGACATGAATCTCTCTGGTTTGTTAGTCTATCGAAGATGGACATAAACTAGTTGTACAACTCATCAACAGTGTCCCTAGAGAAAAACAAAAAATGGGAAGATCAGTTTTGACCTTGCCCTTATGTGTGCCCATAATAGAGATATGGTCATTGGGGACCTGAAAGAGGGCATCTCTAACTAACCCAAGTTTACCAAATCAAGCATGGATGTCAGAGTTGATCCGACATAAGGAAGAGAACATCCAATTAAGGACTCTGGCAAGAAATAAACATGACCAGTTTATGACCGAAGAAAGAAACAAAGGTTGCCTTGTTTGGGCTTTATAGATAAAATTTAAAAAACACATATTCATACACCTAAGCCTGGTGTAAGAGGATAACTAAGGAAATACTATCAACAATAATAACCCATCTCAAGATGATGGGAGGATTCATGGTGAGTATTTGATTACATGGATAGACTAGATGCAAAGTGCACTCAGCACACCATAGTAAAACCACTTAGAATCTAATATTCCAATATTTAGCTATGAGTTTTTTAAAATAGAACATAGGCCTAATCCAATTTTCACATATTCATGTAATTGCCATGCCCAAATCCCATGAACTCAGAATGCCTCTACTTCACAGTCCAAATTAATCATCTAAATGGCATGCCTCTAATTTCATCTAATTGGCATGCCTGTAATTGGCATGAACTCATAATGCCTCTAATTGACAGTCCAAATTAATATCTAATTGCCATGCCACTAATTTCAGAATGCCTCTGATTTCACATATTCATCCAATCGGCATGCACAAATTATTTCAGAATGCCTCTAATTTCACATAATTTAATGCCAAATTAATTTCAGAATGGCTCATAATTTCAGATTGCCAAATTAATATTTAATTGCCATGCCACTAATTTCAGAATGCCTCTGATTTCACATATTCATCCAATCAGCATGCACAAATTATTTCAAAATGCCTCTAATTTCACATAATTTAATGCCAAATTAATTTCAGAATGCCTCGTAATTTCAGATTGCCAAATTAATATCTAATTGCCATGCCACTAATTTCACATATTCATCTTGCATCTCAAGTATGCATCATTCCTATAATCAACTTCATTAAGAATTTAACAATCATTCATTAAGAATTTACACAATCACTGAAAGCAATATAATCACAGAATGGAAGCAATTAATGAACTGAATTTGCACATATCAGCATTTGCCATAACCTTCAAACCATGAAACCATCACTGAATTTGCCATAACTATGAAACCATAACTCAATTATTAAATTTATTGAGTTACTATTTGGGTGAAATAAAGGCTATCCTAAAGCCGAAACCATGAAACCCTGGTAAACCCTAACCATGAAACCATAACAGTGCTATGTTAATAATTAAATTCAAACCATAACTACAAACTGCATTGAAATTCATCATCCCATTAAACCCTAGCTCATAGCATACCCTGAAGCCATAACCATGAAACCGTAAAGGCAAAAACCATAACCATGAAACCATAAACATGAAACCCTGGTAAATCATTACCATGTAACCATAACAATGCTCCATTAATAATGGAATTCAAACCATAACTACAAACTGCATTGAAATTCATCACATTAAACCCAAACCCTAGGTGCCATTACCTCAAAATTCATCAAAATTCATGGACGCAGTGAAATTCATCAAATTAAACCCTAGCTGCCATTACCAAACAAGCTGCCATTAAAGCCTAGCAACTGATATAATTAATCTTCATGGACGCATTAAAAAAAACTTTAAATTATTGTCATAATTCATCCTCGTCGATTCAACCGAAAACCCAAAACCATTCAACCGAAATGTAATATCCATTTTCCAAACAAGGTCACATTGCCCATATCATAATTCGTCGCCATGGACGCAGAGACCAAGAACACAGTCGACCAGTTGACCAAAAACCAAACTAGTCGACCAACAACCAAAAACCATTGAACTGAGGACACAGACCCAACCAGATCGGACCAGACCGAACACAAACAGAGAAGGCAAACAAATCACACCGAGAGAGTGATTGTGTTAAAAAACACATTCAACAGGAGCCGGTAGGATGAATATCCTACCAAGTGTTTTGAAGAGGCCGCCACCGACGAGCACGAACCAGGAGCGGAGCACGAACCAGGAGCCGATCACGAATAGGGAGCCAAGCACGAGCCAGGAGCACGAACACCATGAGCAACCCGCAAACAGGCAGGAAAATGAGCATGCAGCGAAACAAATGGAGCCATGGTCCACGAACAACAGGTAAGCTTCGGACAACTTCCCCATGCCACGACGCTAAACAGACCACCCAACAAGCATAACCACAACGGCTCCACTGGACAGGAGAACAACACGTTCAGCTCGCCATGCAAGCGATGGAGGACAGCCAACGGACGACGAGGTTTCCACGCAGCGAACAGTTCGAACAACAACAGGCAGCGGACCAGGAGCAGCTTCAGGGCCATGGCGGACAGCAACCGGGGTGGGCAAACGCTCACAGACCAGCCCTGAGCAAAAATGAACGGGCTGGTGGAGTGGCCGCGGGGAAACGAACCCGTGGCACGCATGACGAGGCACATTAAAGTGCAATAAAGTCCCAACTAACCGGGACGGGCTAGCAAAGACACCTGGGCAAGAAAGAGGTCTGACGGGTGGCATCCAAGTGGCCAGCCAAGTGGTGCATTGGGACCCGTGCCACTACTGGCCTCCCTCCCCTAGCGTAATAGAATTTTAGACTTTCGCGCTGCCAAATCTTGGTGAAATATTTTAAATTTGAAAACCATCCAATCAAATTATGCCATATTGTCAGACTTTATTTCATTCATTCCGTTTGATGGACGTGTAAGATGGGATATTATGAGGAGGATTGCCATCTTTTGCACCATGTCTGCTGAGTGATATTTCTTTTCTAGTCGCACTGCCTCGTTTACTCGTGATTATTCATATAACCGAAAATTTTAGAACTTTGCTGCACTCTAACCCGTTCGAAAACTATTTTCCTCATCTTTCTTCTGAGATTTCTTTGTATTGATCAAGTTCTGTAGTGAAAATTTCCGTGGTAGCTCGTATTTTCACCAGCTTACAAGAATGGCTTCCCATAAGAAGATTGGCCATCTGGTGCGTTATGAACCATTGAGAATAGAAGTAATTGAAGCTTATTCAGAATTTGGGGATAATTTTAGAGCTGCTAGTTGGTTAGATTTATGCCAAACTCTATAGGGTCATCATGAAGGTGTAGCTAGGGAATTCGTAGAAGGGTTCAATGGAGAGCAGGTTCATGTTGGAGATCTGAAGTTCTAGATAATTGAAGCCTCCATTGCTGCAGCCGAAATATTGTCCACCGATGGAGAACATTGGTTCAAGCATCAAGACTTTCCTGTTTCCAGTTGCAACCAGTTCCTCAAGGCAGAGTTTCAGAGTCCAGAATGGCAGAAGGGAATTCCACGGAAATGGATAAAGGAGGAATGACAACAGCTTTTATGTTGGATTCAATGCTTTTTAACTGGTGAGGCTAGATATTCCGTCATTTACCTGTATCAGATAAGGTTTTTGTTACATGTTACCGGAGATGCTCTTCTCAATTTACCATATTTTCTACTTAAGAGTCTCTGCAAAATGTTGGATAAAGTAAGGGATCACCCACAGAAAACGTATTATAGTGTTTATCACCAGGCGTTGATAAAGTTATTAATTGTTGAAGAGTTAACCAGGGTTCATCGTACATGGGATCATTTTTTGATCTTTTATGGTTTCAATATTGAATTTGTTTAGCCTCAGGGCACTAATATAGGTTCCGCGTCTGGAAAGATAAAAAACCCTAGGTTATCCAAAGGTAGGAAAATGAGTGCCTTTGGTCAAAATTTATAGTTTCCTATTAGAAAGAGACATGTAGAAGCCGGTTATTCAAGGGTTTATTCCCATAAAATAAGAACTCAAGAGGAAGTTTTTGAACTTGATATTGAAAAGGGGAAAAAAGAGCCTATTCTGAAGTTTGAAAATCCTAATATAGTTGAACCCTCTAATGTTCAGTCAAAAAAGAGAAAGCGTAAAGAGGTTTTGAAGGACCAACATGATTTCTTGTAGAGGTATGCACCAAGGAGACCTCGTACCCGCTCGATTAACAAGTTCAGTTAAATGATAAATCTATATTTGACCCCTCTTTGAAAAGAAATAAGGTTATTGACCTTGAAAGTTCACCAAAAGAGTTTGGAGGAAGATAAAAGAAAATAAGTTATCAAAATCGGTTCAAGAAGCCTCCAGGGTGAGAAGAATTTCCAAGCTAAATATAGAGGAGGTAAGAACTGAAATTGAGAAGCCCAAAGAGTCTGAGAAACTTGAAAAATCAGTGTCTGCTCATTCAATATCAGATGAAGAGACCGATCATTCTATTGAGAAGGAAGAAAGAATTGCTGAATTTTTTATAAATGTTGAGAAAACCATTAATGCAATTCTCTATTTACCAGGAATTGAATCTCAAGATGAATTCCTCTCAAATGAAGAATAGGAAATTGAAAATCCTTCTCTGAATCAACCTTGTTATGCTAAAACCAACGATCAAATCAAACTAAATGAGATTGATTCATTCCAAAGATCAGAGGGTAAGAAGTCCAAAACTAAGAAGCAGCTTCGTAAGGAACTTAAGAATACTGAGGAGAAAGTCGAAAATCTGGAGCAAGAAAATAGGAGATTGCAAAGAGAAAATGCCAAGATCAGTAAAAGGATGAGCAAACTGGTCACCAAGCATAACAAGTTCTGTGATATTTCCCATAAGTTGACAAAAAAAATAAGAAGATGAGCAAATAGAGGAAGTGATGGAAGGTTAAATGGTTTTAGGAAAAAGCTGAGGAAACAATCTAGCAACAGCAAGTTAGACATATTGGTAGAGTTAGGGACCCAAGTTTTGCAGGATACTCTTCATATCCCAATGGTTAAGACATAGCAAAGATCCATAAAATTTTGTTACTATTTTGGAGATTAAGTCATCTTTGGAGTGTCTTGGCAATGTTTTAAAGCAGAGCAAATTTTGATGCAGGTTCCAGAATTAATATAGAAGCTTCAAAGATTTTGCGGCACCAGCTTTTCAGAAATCCATTGAGTATGCTACAGAATTTTATGTAGCAAGTTTTACCCTGTTTTTAAAATTTTGGATTTTACCAGCCCTGTCAAATGTTTAGGCTTAATAAATATTTCTCATAATATTATATTTTGATGTGATATTCAATAGACATAAAGGATCAAAGATAAAGTTGGTCAACTCATTCCTATAATTTTGGATCTTAGTTTAGAATCTAGATTACATTTGGTTATTGAATCTAGACATTTTCCATGTAATCTGATTTTGGGTCAAAGATAGAATTCGATCCTCTCTTTATGGATCCGAGATCCAAATTTTGTGGTTCCTTGGGTCTATAAAATGGAATATATAAATGTGAGTTGGGGGTTGGTGAGTAGAGAGGTATGGCTAGGGTGAGCTCCAAGCTGTTTTGTAAAGACAAAATATTTCTATCAAATGACAGATTATGCTCAGAGATCAACTCTTTGATGGTTTAACTGTGTACTCCATTATATTTATTTGCAGTTCTTATATTGAATAAAAATGTTTTTTGCACTACATTAAATGTTTCACTTTTACAGATCGAATAGCAAGGTTATCTTTGTTTATTTCATATGATCAGTGGACTGTGTTTGATATCTTGTGTATTGGTTTTCAGAACGTTGTTTTGAAAACTAAGATTCTTCTTGTGAATGTGTAAGTGATACAACTTATATTCTTATATGTTTACCCTTTATATCATTATTCTTTCACTTGTGTTATGTTAAAACCATTAAAGTGTGCCTATGAATCTATAAACTGTTATTTGTAGAAGTATATGAATTCTTGATTTGACTCTCGATCTTGAGACCTATATGACCTACCCATCAAACTAAAAACCAAACTTTGTCAACATTTTAGGTGCTCTAACTTTGTACCCAAGCAGTCGGGTGCAGAGTTTAGAGGTAACATGCCTCATTTGTTTTGTTTATTTGAACTGTGGTTTTTTGAATTCACCAATGAAAAGGTATCAAGAGAATGCAAGGAAAATGTCAGGTAGAGGAAGGAAAACAACAAATGACATGTGAAGAATGCAAATTGTTTTTTGTTTTTTCAAATTGACTTTTCAAAGGGAAGACATAGTGCCCAATGTAAATTGATATGATGTATTTTCCCAAAATAGCATTCACTTTTGATCTTGCCACAGCAGTTGTGGCAGAGATGCAAATTTCATTGGGCAGAGGAATCTGTCATTTTGAAAGGGATTGAAAGACAAATAGCATGGTGATCTGTCCAATAAGCCTCAGCAACCTGGAATTTGATATAGTTAGCTGGAAATGTTGTCCAAAAGTGGTCAAGCAAAGAGCCAAAAATGGTTGTTGCCTTTGTTGTGTGCATCTCAAAATTATGGCTCTTCATGAAAGAGCAAAAACTTTCATGTGTATTGCAATTTTTCAATAATTCACTGTTAAAGTCACCTGCAATAATGATATATTCATTTTCACGATTTTGTTTAATGACATTAGAAATCAATGGATATATTTCTTGAATTGGTGCATGTGGGGAAATGTAGACATTTGCTAACTGTACAATTGTCTTGTTAATTTGAAAGTGGGAAATAGTTGCCTCAACCATGTCTGTTGTATAACTGCATTTTCCCTCTAGAGATATGTTTTTTCTATAACACGTACGGACGCCATGTAGCTTGAACACATAGTGGTGGCAATACTTTTTTTGCAAGAGAGATATCATGTGGCAAGTACTTTGTATGTGTTTATTGTAGACATAGGATATCACTTCTCATCATATTGTAGTCGTTGACAAGGTTTTCAATGGGAAACATGAGACTTCGCGTGTTCAATGAGCATAGCAACAAGTCTTTTGTGTCTTCCATTGACGAAAAGCCATAATAAAATTATAAAGGGGCTTCATTTTGAAGCCTATTTATCTCCCTATATACTTTATATGTGACACAAAAATTCTGCTGCTGCAATTTGTTTAGGAGGTACAAATTGTTCATGTCTTTAACACATGACAGTGTAGTATACACTATCACATGCTGCTTAATTCGTTTTGGATCAAACACTATGTTATTCATTGTTATCCCTTGTGACCTGTGTATTCTTTGCGCACATTCTAGCCGAATGGGGAATTGTTGTCGAAGAATACACTTTTTATTTGTTGATGTCATTTGTCTAGATATTCTTGTGATAGATGTCCATGTACATGGAATCTTTTGTGTAAAATGTTCTTGTATTTGTGCTCGTTCCATTGATCCAATCAATGGTGATATGAAATCAACCCAAGCTATGTCAATATTATCATTAGTACGATCTTTAAAAAATCCCTATGCATTGTTAACAAGCTCGTCGTCGGTAGCAATATTTCCTCCAACTAGTTCAACAAGCATCTCTTGTTTTAGCACAATAACAAAAAGCAAATCCATCGTGTGAGTTTTATGGATGATTGGTTCCATTGCATCAATGTCCTTGTCAATTGATTCCAATGTATATGACTTTGACTAGACAAGGGTCAACATTTTCCTGTTGTCCTCTTGGACATCTTTGTTTCTATAAAACAAATAAGGAAATGTAGGATCATTTGGCGGTGATCTATAGCAATGCATGTTTAAGAATGCAATGTCACAATCTGTTTGTGAACATGTTATAATTATGTTCAAGATTGAGACAAAGGTCAAGTCCTCTTGTCTCATAACTTCTGTGTGCTGAAATTATTTGACATTTTATGGCCAAAAGTTATAGGGGATTGGATGTGAACTGACAATTGCTTTTTCAAATATCCAAGGGTCTCTTACAGGTTGCATTTTTTTCTTGTATCCTTCTACCAATGTTGTATAACATACGAGAGCCAATTAAGGAGACCTCATCTACTAGCAAAATGAAGCGGCTCAAAATCCTTGCTCAATAGATCTAATGAATCGGAACTTAGTGGCAGCATGTTCGATAATGTCAAAGACAAGTGAAGTGTTGAATGCACAATAATGTCGTATGCATTATGTGCAGTTGTTTCAATAGTTGCAACTATCATGCCCTTCTTTTTCAAGGATCACTATGAAGGTACCTATTGTAAAAATGCATTGTAAAAATGCATTAGACCATGACAAATTGCTTTTGAGGCAAATCTCTTTCCTATGCCTACACTTCCAATTAGGAACAACTAGATTGGAGTTGATGTATCATTTTTCTTTTTCATTATGATTTCTTTTATTATTAATTGTTGACATTTGCTAAGCTTTTTTCTAATATCATAGTAAACTTCTTTGCTCATGATATATGGTTGTTTAAAGGTTTCAAATGTATTATTAGTATTAGATGAAGGATTTATAGAGAATATTTTCTGCATAAGATCATTTTTAATGTCATATCTATGACATGTGGATGTATCATTTTGGTCCTCTTCAGTTGTTTGGATCATAAAAAGTTGCTCATTTTTAGAGTCAATAGTTTTAGATGCTATGTCGATATCACCCCAAGTTGTTTTTTACCTAGCTATGAATATTTGTTCTATCGCATCTATGAGCGATTTCTGCGATAGATATGCTTCTGCCCATGTTTTGAAATGTTTTTGAAGAGTACTTTCACTGTCTAAAGGGTACAAAGAGCACCATTTTTTCTCTAAAAACGTTTTATGGATCCTTATGCTGATTATATACAACATATCATATTGTAGCATGACGCCTTTGTTTTCTTAAAGAAGAGTTTGAGCATGTGTAGTAAGAAGCATACAAAGCCAAACATACATGTTCAATTTCAATGGGTCTTGCAATATACTTATCGATAAGTGACATGCAAACAATGTTCCCTAAATCATATGGTTCTTGTTGCAGTAGCTTTGGTTTTTTAAGCACATAAGCTCTTTTATCAATAGGTCCAGTATTAATGAATATTGTTTTCCTAGAGGCTGAGTATAGTGGCAAGGAAAGAAGGCTGAGTATAGTGGCAAGGAAAGAACAATGTAGATAGCTTGGCAAATTGACGTCATTTGCATATTGAGAAGTGCATTGCCAAGCTTGTGAATTGTTTCATTTTTTCCATCATTCGAAAGTAAGCATTCTTCCTTTTTTTTAATGTGGATGTCATTTTAAAATCCATTTTTGTAACATAAGAGCTACAGTATGCTACTGCAGTATGCACATCCAAAATGAATTGTGCATATGTATTTGCATGCCATAAAGCTATAATTTGTTTGCAGAAGGCATTGATCCATATATTAAATGGATCTCTTTTTATGAGCAAAGCAAGACGCAATAGTACTAAGCGCATAAGCAAAATGTATTCGTCTATAGACATGCCAAGGTATGCAATGAACATGTCAAAGGACATATTCTTTGGATAGCTTTATGCTCTAGAAGGGAGAATATTTATTTTGCTTTGTTAATAGCTCTATCTTCAAAATTTTCCAAAGGATGCAAAATAGAAGTTTTGTTCATTGGAGGGAAAGGAAAGTTAAATCTGCATTGGAATGGCTATATTTTTTGCAACTCTTTGTATGGTGATGTGTCTCGATCTTCACCAAATCATCTGTAAGAAGTGAGGAATCAAAACGTAGGTATCTATCTGCAAATCTTATTATGTCAGTGTCGGTGCACTGTTGATACACATGAGCATTGTTTATCCAAAGCAATCTGTGGTCATGTTCGTTGCCTCTACTTTCAAATTCAGTTACAAAGAGGTAGTCTTCTATTTCTCCAAACAAGTTAGTATTTTCTAAGCCAAAATCATGTAGTGTTGAAATTCCGGGTGCATATTACAGGGTTTTTCCTAATCAATGATTCAATCCATTGATCAATGTCTCTTTTGTCATGTTTGTTAAAATATTAGTCTGTAGCTTCTTCCAATGCATTGCACAAAGGAAGCCAAGGATGTTCATCATTAGTAAAAGTGACAAAAAATGCGGGGGAGGGAAAGTTGTCGAATCATTGCAAAGACATCCTTTTTTATGTGTTCAAAGTAGTTGAGTGACGTGCGTATGCTTATGAGCGATTGATAAGCAACTGGCGATTTTAATATTTTCTCAAGAATTGTCTTGTATATTACATCTTTTGCAACGAGAGATTTTCATTTGAGCTCTCCTTTTCAGATTGAAATCCATGCAAAATTTGGATTTTGATTTATGAGAAGGTGGGCTGCCTTTAAGAAGGTATTCGTATTGTGCATTGCAAAGTCTCTTCCGACATGGTCCAACTCCCATTGTGATATTTGCTAGTAACTAAATCAATTTGTGATATCTTCGGGACGACTAGATTCAAAGAGTAATGTAGGGAAGTCGAGTTCCTCAGAAAACTTTATTTTTTTATTTTTTTTAATTCTAGAAAATGCCCGATGGATGGAATCCTTCGCAAGGTGTTATTTGTATGATTTCATTATCAAGGTCATCTATTAGATGGGGCTTCAAATAGCCACATGCACCATTGTTTCTATATCAAGTTCTAGTTTTGTTTCATTATCACTGCAATCAATTGATTATGTTTTCATTGGATTTGTTTTCTTGTTTGATGTGTTCATTAACAATTTGCTCCCGAGTATCATCAATGGAAATGTTCTCAGATCTATAGAGAAAAGTGTTACATAGTTCACTTAAAGCAAGCATGACATTGCAAGGACAAGCGTTGCCAGATATATATGCATTCTTGTATTACAATTTTCTTTTCAACATCACTGCAACTGTCTTTGGATCTTGTAGGCTTCTAGGCGATGCCTTTTGTATCTCGTCCAAATCCGAAGGCACATTTATAATTTTTCCTATAAGTGCAAGTTATGCTCTTTTGTAGACAAGTTGTCTTATTTGATCAAAGGCTATTCTTGGAAAAACTAATATTTCTTCTAGAGGCATTAAACTTGCATCATATTCCAGTTTTTAATTGCAACGGATTTGCGAAGGAATTGCAAATGTACGAATCTTCCCATCGGTCAAATCTTTCTTGCATTTTTTGCAAATTTGTTGGTTTAACTCAATTGTATTTAGATCACAATTCATTGATAGAGACACATGGTTCAAAATGTTAGTATTGTTGACTACGTCCATGTCCTTTTGGAAATGCAAGAACTCACAAAAGAAGCATGGATTCGTTGGTGTGTCATTAATGAGTTTCAAGTATGCTTTAATTGTTGTTGAAGCATTTACATGTCTCTTTTTCCTAATTGGAGGAACATGTTTCTCTGCTCTTATTCTTCGTTTTATGCAGCGCAATATTTTAATTTCAATGCCATGGATATTTTTGCAAGTGCTACTTGCCTCTTCGACATTGGCTACTAAAAATTGTTCAAATTCTTTGTCTCGTTGTTATGCAAGTTTAGATTAACTGCATGCAGTTTTTTCATGTTGATGACTAGATATTTCATGACTAGACATATTGCGCTCATATGGAAAATTTTTCATGCAATTTCATGTATCGATGTTATTGCAATTTGGATAAAGCGACATCATATTTTCAATAGAAGTAGCTTCTTTCTAACTGTAGAAATTCATGCCATGTGGCGATATGCATGGATTGACATCGATTTCTTGTTCCTTTCGCAATGGCCAATAATGCATGTGTGAATCATCAATAGAAAATTGCATTAGGTGGAGTGTATTTGAAGAGGCACATGATGGATGGAATCTTGCAGCTATTTTATTTGACTAAATGCTCCAAATATGTGTGTTGACATTGAAAAGTTCACATAGCCATTGCAATGCAAATGCTCCTCCTTCTATTTTTCCTTATCTGTACAACTTTGAAAAATTGACAATGTATGTTCTGGAGTAGCAATGGATTGATCATTCATTATATGCTCAATCATAAGATACTTATTGTAAAAATCAATTTCCCTAGTGTCACTTCCATTGTAGAAATTACAGAAGGTCTGTGCTACAATCTTTCGCAAAGAGGCGACATCAAATCCCATTTTCAATGTGCATATTGATTCAAGCAATGAGTCATGACAATCATTGGTAACAAAATCAATTGGCATAAGACGATGTTGAGACAACACATCGACAACTGATAACATGTCTAACTGGTCCGCTGGAGTGTTGTTTACAATTGAACATGCAACTGGTGCTCTTCGCACATGGCCAGTGTATGGGTTGAATTTACATGATAGAAATGGCTCAAAGTGTCCACATGCCATGACCCTATCATGAAACATAATATTAATCTCATATTAGTTTCCATTGGCTTTGAAATACAGATACTTTGTCTTCTTTCCAAATGAACAGATGCAAACTGGAACATTTAGCCATTTTGAAAACCATTTGACACAAAAAATATTGCCCCAAAGACTAATTTATAAAGTGCTCTGACTATGCAGCGGGAAAGTACATTCAATGCAAATATGCATTCTTATCATGCACACCATGTAATTCATAGAGGAAATCACAGCTTAATTCTGTTTTTATTGAATGAATAGCTTCTAGGTGTTTACAAGCTAAATATGCCCTAAAGTGATTTACTATTCCTTCTCTAATTTCAATATATGAATATCAGAAATGCATCAACACTACAAGTGCATCGAACAAACAATCCCCTGGCCGATAGCAAAAAGATTTCAAGCAAAATGGTCCATGTCTAGCTAATATAGAATCAAGACCATAAATTCTTTGAATTGCACATTGCAAAAGCGCATGCACTGTCCATGGGACATCGTTCGCAACAACTATCAATTTGTCAATTCATAGAAATGATTTGAAGATATGCACACTACATAGGACCACGGGAACAAGCCATATGCTATTGCGACTACAACATCCAATGATTTTACATGTATCCAGGAAAGGATTTTCCTTGACACAACAATGCAAATGGAAGGTAAAAAACTGTATACAGTTCAATTGCTCTTTCAATAAGAAAGAAACCATCCACACTAATACATATGGCTCAAAAGTTCCACGGAATATTCCTACGAATAAGTTAAAATCGAAATTTTCGTGGATAAACAGATACAAATTTTGAAAAGAAAATGTGTCAGCCCTCGATAATTGTCGCTATAGCGACAAAAGTAACATTTTGTTGCTATATTGACGAATATTAGTCTCTATAGGGACAAATATGAGTTCGTCGCTATAGCGACGATAAACTTAACACGTGCAACGTCAACGGTTATCACAGTAACGGTCATTGACTTTTTGTTATTTTTGAAATTTGATCGTTGTGCATTTTCGTCGGAACCGTGACGCTCATTGATATATAAATACATGTTCTTAAGACATATTTCCATAAATTATTTGCTATAGTTGCAACAATTTTTCTGCTGATTGTTCGTTCTGTGTTTTCAAGAGTCCGGTACTAGTTTAACACATCGAATTTTTTTATCTCCTTCGATTTCCATGTTAGTATTTTTAAATTCTTTGTCTCCGTTATTGTGTAGGGTCATACATAAAGTGAGTTGACTATTCATTTTCTCGTCAATACTAATGATTATATAGATTTTTCGCTTAGAATTTGATAGATACATGATCTATTTTTAAAGACCATATATATGGAGGGACATTTACTAATTAGATTTTTCGCTTTCCATGTCACGTCCTTTAATTTTCTATCACCTTTAATATATATATACTCTATTCAATTTACTTGTATATTGATTGAGTTTTTTTGGTTCTTATATGCTATTAGAATGACAAATAAATATACTTGGGAAGAAAATAATAAGAGGTATGCTAAGTTTAAGGAAGCATTGGAGGCGCAGGGTGATGGAAAGTGTTATTTCCCTTGCAATGATTGCAGGGGTTTGCGAATGAGAAGAATTTTAAGAATAACAACTGAAAAACATTGTAAGGAGAAGGGGGATGTTGAAGGGGGGTATGAATATCATCTCTTGGTAAGACGTTATTCATTACACAATTTACTTCTTGTAATAGTACCGATCATGTATTCACAAAATGTTTTATTATTTTAAATATATGTGTTGTATATTATACACTAATGTTATTACATTGTTTGTAAATATAAAGACAATGCCCTTAAATGTTGACCGCCAGAGAGCTATTTGCCACATAATAGTAGAAATACTACTTTACAAGGTGATGAACATGGAGATCAAAATATTGAAGATCGAGTTATTAATGATCCTATGGATGAAGATGACGTTATTGATACAAATGACGAAGATGAGATAAATAGATTGCTCCAAGACACATTTGCTCCATTGGATGAGGAAAACCTCCATGATATTCGTGATGTTCCTCTACTCGAGAAGTCCCAAGAACCTCTTTATGAAGGCTCAACAACAAATATTCTATCTGCTATATTTTTTTGGTGAACTTGAAGGTTTTGAATGGTTTATCAAACACTTGTTTCACATAGCTCCTAAGGTATGTAAAGTTGACTATTTCTCTCTATTTTTAGTGTTAATTAATTTGCAAATTAGGGATATGCAATATTTATGACTTATATTGTTTATATTTCATTTTTTTTGTTAATGTTGCAGATTGTTGGGTGAATTTCTATTACCACCATCAAATAATTTACCATGCACATGTCGAGAGATATTCTTGATTATGAAAGAAATTTGAATGGAGTATCAAGCTATTGATGCATGTCCTAATGATCATATTATATATTATGGACAATATGCATCAGAACAAAAATTCCCACAATGTGAAATTAGTAGATATCGAACTGATCAAGTAACAAAAAAGGTGCCTCGCAAAGTTCTTCGTTATATTCCCATAATTCCATGTTTCCAATGACTATTCAGGTGCCAAAGTATAACACAGTTTATGGATTACCATGCAAAGAATAGAAGTGAATATGGTTTTCTTCAAATGCCTGCAGATGGTTCTGCATTGAAGAACATCGAAGAAAAATGGCCAATTTTTAAAGATGAACCTCGTAATGTTAGACTTTCATTGGCAACTGATGGTTTCAATCCATTTGGAGAGCTTCGTTCTACTTACTTAGAGTGGCTTGTTTTCATCATAAAAAATAACCTTCCTCCTTGGATGTCGATAAAGAGAGAGCACACAATGTTGGCAATGATTATTCCAGGTATTTTTTTTAAGTAATTATATTATTTCATTAATTTCTTTGTTTAATTGCTGCACGAGAACACCTTTTATATATTGGGACACATAACTAAATAGCATTGTATGTTGAATGATCAATTAGGTAAGTACCAAGTTAAATATATGAATGTATATATTGAGCCTCTTATCGATGAGCTATTGAAGTTATGGGCTGGCATCACTATGTATGACATCTCCAGACCAATAGGGAAGAAACAATTTCAGTTCCATGGAATACTTGCATGGACAATTCATGATGCTCCCGGGTTAACACATTTTTGTGGTATGTAACTTTTTGTTGCGCGTCGTTAAAATTATATGTTTTTAAGGTAAATATCATGCATTTTAAAAAAAATTAATAATCTTTCGATGTTATAACATTAATACGTATATCTTGCAGGTATTCAAACAAAGGGAAAATTTGCATGTCCAGTATGTGGTCCTAGGATAAAATCTCGTCGTTCAAGAAGTTTAGAAAAGGAGGTGTTTGATGAGTACAGGCACTTCCTCCCTAAGAACCATAGGTATCGAACTATCGAGAAAACAAAATTCAATGGTAAAGAAGAGAATGGAAAGAAACCATGAATAATGACACCTCACCTATGGAAGTTGGAATATAATAGAAATTGTCGAGGTATGCAAATTGTATATGTAGCATATATAAACACGTAATATTATGAATTTTATATTTTTACTGAATTTTCTCTACCATGGGTGCCATGAATTATTGTTAATGTGTTTTCGTTTATGTTTAATGAATGTCTTTAAGGCATGAATGGGCTTCCACGAGGAATGAATATTTATCCCATACAATTGAGTAGGTTGCCTTACTACGAACACCTACAAATATCTCATTTGTTCGATGCAATGCATATCGGGAAGAATGTAACATAAATGATATGGCAGATATTAGATGGAAGGACTGACAATGATAAAATTGAAAAAAATTGTAGTGACATTGTAGAATCCAATCACACATTGCAAAGTGTAATTATTTCCAATGTCGGAGATGGGGACCAAAATATTAGTCTTCCATGGTTATTGAAAGAGCAACAAAGCAATGCTATAAAAGAGGTCATTCAGGAAATAAGTTTTCCGACGGGGTTGCCATCGAACATACAAAATATCTTAATGTAAAAGGTGATTTTGGTGGTGTTAAAAACTCATGAATGGCATACATTCATTAAGGTAATTACTTACGTATATAATTTCCATTTAGTACATATTTTTAGTAATTGTTGTCTCTTATTTGGAAACATTAAATAATGCTTTGCTTTTTTCTATAGTACATTCTACCTCTCTCTCTCCCAGATAGCTTTGACGACAACATAAAACAAGTTATATATGATCTTGGTAAATACATGAGGTAAGTAACAATTTATATGCATGAAAATGTTTGTTCTCTTTGTTGCATAACTTATTGACATATTGTGTTTTACAGCTGGAAATTTATTATATATGCCTCAATCTTCTTGATCACTATTATTTTCTTTCATCATTTGTAGGTGTCTTTCGTTTAAATAAATCCATAAAGAAGATATTAAGTATTGGAAGAGAGAGATTCCTCGTCTAATGTGTGAAATGCATAATTATTTACCTCCATCATTTTTTAATGCACAAGAACACTATCTCATACACCAAGTTGAGGAGATTTAATTGTGTGGACCTGCAAACTCAAGGTCAATGTGGATGGTGGAAATGAATTTGAAGTCATTAAAGGATTTTGTTAAACAAAGAGCACGTCCTAAGGGTTATATGGTGCAGGGCTATATGGTATATCAATCCATGGTGTACATTAGTCAGTATCTTCCAAACTTAGCCAAAAATATAAATCTTCCTCGCATTTGGCATGTCAACTCCATCAACAAATTTGAAGGGGAGGTCCTGTTGGGGAAAGGTAGAACGAGGAAAGTGAAAGGTACTTAAATGGTGTAGACTTAATTTATTATACAATTAATTTTTCAATTTCATATATATATATAGATAGATAGATATGATACTCTTTTAATTTTTATTATTCCATCAGTATTTTAAGGTAAACTTAATTTCCTTTAATGATAGCTAATTTATAATTCTTAATTGTTATTTTTTCATATAGTTGGTTGCGTGTGGGATGCACTACATTTATACATTGCAAACAATCTTGATTGTATGGAGGAATGGATAGAACGATGTACATAATTCTATGGTACCTTATCATGGGAAAGGGTTAGTAAATTGATTAAAATAGTGCATCGTTATCGAGAAGAATATCCTGGGTGAACTTACCTAAAGGGAAAATGATTTAGCATGTGGTTTAAAAGATAAAAATGCAAGTATATTTACCCTGCTCATTTTTTTAGTTGTTTCCCATTATATCAATTTATTTCTTTCGTTTATTTCCTCTTATATATTTATTTACTGAGTCATGCATGATGCAGTTGATAAAACACAAGGCTATGTGGTGAAATGATCGTAAATTTCTCATCAAAAAGTTGAATGACAAGAAGAAAACATTCGATTTTGGGATAACTGCAGTTTTTCAAGTCACTAATGTATCCTCTAGAAGTGGCATGCATCCAGAAGTATATGAAAATAGGTACTATGGTTATTTGGAAGATAGAATTGAGTGTGACTTTAATTCCTTTAAAATAATTATGTTTGAGGTCAAATGGTACAGAATATGAATGAATGAACACGATCCTGAAAGAACTATTTTTGAGCATGCCAATGGATTTACCATGGTTAATACAAGGGCACTTGAACCGGGTACAGAGCCTTATGTTCTTCCAAGTCAATATGAGCAGGTCTTTTACTGAGAGGTGTCAGGTAAAGCAGGTAGGTCATACATTGTTACATATGATCCAAGAGGAAGACCGGTCAAGTATAATGTAGAGGAAGAAGACAATGTTGAAGAATAAGGTGATACAGATCAAGAGCAGTTGGCCGCCAACGTAGATGTGTCAGATTGAGAATCCGATCAAGAAGTTAATCATCCAAATGATGTAGTAGACAATGACATAGTCAGTGATGATATTGATGATGAATATATAACCGAAAATGGCGTTGATGATGATGATGATATGAGCAATCCTTTCAATGATAGCGATTCTGAACTATATGATGATACAGATGTTTAGTCAGATGAAGAAGAATATCAATGACATTGTAGCAATGTTGGAATCTAGGAGGTATGCGAGTATATATTTTTGCATAATTTATTATGTTTAAATTATTTAGTTATGTCATTTTTTATTTATTATGTTACGTCATCATCCTCTCCTCCTCCTCCTCCTCCTCCTCCTCCTCCTCATCATCATCGTTGCCGTCGCCGTCGTCGTCATTGTCATCATCATCATCGACGTTGTCATCATCATCATTATCATCGTCGTCGTCATCATCTTCATCATCGTCATCATCATCATCATCATCATCATCATCATCATCATCATCATCATCATCATCGTTGTCGTCGTCATCACCACCACCATCATCATCATCATCATCATCAATCCTCATCCTCATCCTCATCCTCCTCCTCCTCATCATCAACGTTGTCATCATCATCATCATCATCGTTGTCATCATCATCATCATCATCGTCATTTTCATCATCATCATCATCATCATCATCATCATCATCATCGTATTCATCATCATCATCTCCATCATCATCATCATCATCATCATCATCTTCATCATCATCATCATCATCATCATCATCATCGTTGTCGTCTTCATCACCACCATCATCATCATCCTCATCATCATCCTCATCCTCATCCTCCTCCTCTCCTCCTCCTCCTCCTCATCATCATCATCGTCGTCGCCGTTTCCGTCATCGTCATCATCATCGTCGTCATTGTCAGCAATATCATCATCATCATCATCGTCGTCATTGTCAGCAATATCATCATCATCATCACCGTTGTCGGAAATATCATCATCATCATCATCATCATCATCATCATCACCACCATCATCATCATCATCACCACCATCATCATCATCATCGTCGTCGTCATCGTTAGTAGTATCTTCATTGTCAACATCATCATCATCAACATCATCGGCATTGTCATCATCATCATCGTCGTCGTCATCACCATCATCGTCACCATCATCCACATCATCATCATCATCCTCCTCCTCCTCCTCCTCATCATCATCGTCATCGTTAGGAGGTATGTGAGTATATCTTTTTGCATAATGTATTATGTTTAAATTATTTAGTTATGTCATTTTTTGTTTAGTATGTTACATGTTCTTCTTTATGTGATCATGGGTATTAGGGAATTGAGAGTGATGTGAGGGGGGGGGGGCTTCAGAACATTTCATTATACTAATAGTTGATCCAATATTTCATGCATATCGTTTTATTCTAGGTATTTTTCACTACAAATATCCCAAATCTCCTCCTCTGTTAACGTAATGTCCATCACCAATGTTGTTCATCGATCCTTCAAAGTTAGCAGTGAATGGGGACATTGTTGAAATTTCTTCAAACTATGCCAGTATGTGTTGAAATTTGATATTGTTAGACTATACACATGCCTTCACGAAATGGGAGGGTTTCAAGACTCAAGGATGGGGAAAAGCTAAACAAACACCCTAACGAATGTACAACCCTTATGAATATAGAACCTTGACTCAATAATTTTTTACTTTGATTATACAAAATTCCACATGTGCCATTTATTGCATGATAAGGGATGAAGGCTCAACTAGATGCTTCAACACTTCATTTTGGTCAAACACACACTCTAAGGAAAAAATCCCCTTGGTAATCTCATTTATTTTGTTGATTTAGATGAGATTTGAAGTATCTTCTTTTCTCTTTTGCTTTTATTTATGTGCCTCCAATTTTATTGAGAGATTCATTAGCTTTGACCGACATTGGATAAATCCTTCATCTTTTATAAGAAAATGAAAAAGTGGATCATCACTTTCTAATGTTACATGGGGGAGGAAATTGAGCTATCAACTCAAATTTAAAGGGATTGACCATGATCCCATACTTGGACACTATCACGCGGATTTTGAAAGAAGAATTTAGTTTATCTTATATCTTGTAAAATGATGACATTGTGCATAAATCATTCCTTGGTCACCTTGGATATTATCTATAGAAAGATGAAATTCACAAGGTAGAAATAGTTTCCTTTTTCACCTTGCATTCCACCAAGGATAAAAATCAAATTATATTTATTTGCTCTATCGTAATCAAGCCCGGTCATATTTTTATTTTAATCTAGCTAACTATATTATTAATATTGTACAAAAATATACATTATTCACTAGTGAAAAAATCCACTAGGAAAACCAAGTCCATAGTGGATCAAAATTACCATTGTTGTTCATAAAACCAAAACATCTTCCATTATGTTCATGTAGAAGTTCCACACATTGTGCTATGCCTATTCCTAGAGCACAAAATTATCATATGTTAGAGTAGAATATACAAAAAAATATCATAAATTCTAGACTATACTATTATGTGAAATGGTGATAGTTCTAATATTCCCCTTGTAGTGACTCTAATCTTCCTCAAATTTTCATATAAGAAAAATCAAAAAGTAAAAAGGGGAAAACACCTAGTCATTTGTATTGTATTTGAATCCATGTGTGTAACTAGGGTTTTCTACTCCTAACTTTTATCCTTCTCCATTACTTACATGTACAAGAGTTTCTTGACTAAAGGTTCATACTTTTGATTGAAAATTTCTAGTTTTCCAATATGGATTTTCTATGGATGCCCCACGCTTCAACAATTTCAACCATTATGCTCTAGTTTTATAGTAAGATAATTTTATCTAAAATACATGGTGCCCTAGCTTCTAGAGAAACCAATATGAGGTGTCCAGTGTTTTAGCTTCACAACAATGTCCTCTCAAGGAATTATGGCCCATTCCACCAAAATATTATGCTTGACTCTTTCATATGAACATTTTTAATGTTGTTTGGAGACATATTCCAATAACTGCTTATTGCAATGATAACCTCAATTTCAACATTGGTGGGATTCATGTAGGAGTTAACCTTTTTATTTTGATTACATTATGATGGCTTTCCTCACTTGGAGGGATTGGAAAAAATTTCATCAAACATCTTAGATTTCCACTTGTTAGGCTTGTTATCCATGCTAGTATATTGATGGTGCTCCCTCTAGGGATTACTTATCGAAAACATTGAGAACTGGAGATAGCTTAGAAACGCACTATACCCAAATTAGGTTAATCCAACAAACAAAGAAGTAGAATACTGGTGTTCTTAAAGAAATAGGAACTTACTCTACTTAAACCATAAAGAAACATTCCTTTGTTTTCCCTAATACATGATGTCGCGGATGGGTGTGGAAATATTAACAATCCTAACCCTATAGATAGAAAATGGATTTGTTCATGCTCATGTGTGAATCATTGACCATAAAGAAAGGACTTGAAAACAAATTTCCAAAATAATAATAAGAACCTAACCTATGGAGACCAAAAACATACCTATCATGCAAAACTCCCAATGTAAACATGGATAGAATGTGCTGGTCTTTCTCTCTCCTACATAGAGCCATAATTTTCATATTAATGTGATTAAATGTTTCTTAAATTAAGGATTAAGGGTTAGGATCATGTTACCCAACTCATCCTTGTTCTATGATGCTTACACTCATAGAACCATTAATTGAAGGGATATTCACTACTCCAAAACCCTCAAAAATTTCAGTGTACACAAGCAAAACTTGGATATGGTTTCAACACTCCCATGATAGGAAACTAGCGTAACACTACACCCATGAGTTGGAGCCATTTTCATTTCACACTACGCCCACAAGCTGCCACCAAAAACCCCTACACCCGCGGCTCAAACCCATAGAGGAGTACCGCATGTAGAGAAACCCCATGCCCATAGGTTACCTGCATGCCCCCATTGCAGAGGAGAGGAGACTCCTATTCCTGGAGGATAGCGAGGCCACGCGCCCATTGCATAGGAGAGGAGACTTATGTTCCTGTAGGAGATCGATACCATGCACCCATTGTAGAGGAGAATTATGTTCCTGGAGGATATCGATACCATTGCAGAGGAGGCCGAGATGTCTTTGGTAAGTCTAAACATCAACCCAAACACCTAACCCAAAACAAATTCCTTCTTTACAAAGCACATTGACCACGATTTGGAAATGTGCCACACAATCATCAATGGGATTTGGGAACCCTAGTTATTCACCCAACTGCAAGTCTCGTTCCTAAGTAAGAAGAGCGTAAAACTGGTTTCTTATTTGGTATTTAATTTGATTTTTAACTTTGTAAAATCAATGTTCCAACAAACCTTGTTTTTGAATTGATTGTCTAGCTTAATTTATATCAGAACGAGGTATGTTGGAAAATTAGAGGTTGCAAATTCATATTCCCAATCTTATAGAAGCCCTTAAACCAGTTTAAAATCACATCTTATAGCAGTCATGGAGTAGTCTAATGACTACTATTTCAGCATTTTCCATCATTGAAAGCATAGTTAGTTGACTTTCTAACGACCTATCTTTCTCTGATTCTAGAAATGATTCCTACGTGTGGGAATTGCTCCCATTTCACAAGATTTTGAACCTCCATCGCAAAGAAGTTAACGGAGGTTGATTGCTGAGACGACCTAGGCCTCCATTTAATGCAACTTCCCCATGTCATATTTGAATTTGATCGTCGTGTCTTCCTTGCTCTTTCGATCCCTTGTCTCTGTATTGTGTGTTTGGAAGAACCAATGCATTTAGAAACCCGTTGAAACCATTTGCTTTCCTGAACCTTTGCATAAAATCACAATATGAATCCCCCTTGTTCATGCAACTCCAATCCCCATCTTGCATGTAATCCATATCAAATTGAAATTGTGCAGGCTAATGTTCTTCTTCCTTAGATTCAACAACGGACAAATCTTGATCAACCTTGAACTTACATATCTCCCTTGGATTCAACAACAGACATTTGTCGATAAACCATTTAATAATCTACAAGTGAAATGTGTTCTGAACCATTAGATTTTATATTGTAGTGATCTTAAGCAATTACCATGTAAAAAACCTTACACAGAGGCTTTTGTGTTTTTGTCAATTTGTATACAAGAGTGTTCTCATTTTGTTAATCAAAATTGCATCTGCTTAACTTATCCATTTATAGTCACATTCATTAAACAAAATTTTACTTTCTAGTGGCTATTGGTAGCAAATCTTTATGAAATTGCCTTGGAAAACATTTCATGCAAGGCTTCAAAAGTGAGTGGGAATTGGTACAAACAGAGTAATTGTGATAAACAACACTTTAGTTTGAGTGGTACCATTGGCCTCATTGTTCTATAAAACCTTCTCAAAGGATGAATTGGGATATATCTATAATTTTGATGCTTGAACGGGTGTTACTCATGGTACGTGATGCTTGTTTTAGGATTATGAAGTTCACCATTTTAATGAAAATGCTGCTAGTGTATTGCAAAAATCAATGGTGAGTTGTGCATTGCATGGAGTAGAGGAGGAATCCAATGAACTTGAGGAGATTTATGATTTGTAATTTTGATCAAGAAATTCCCTTTGTTAAATTGGAGGGAGTGGATAATTGTTTAGAACTTTATTTAGAGGAACATTTAATATTTCAATTTGATATGGATTATAAAGGATGATTGCAGTTGCATGAACTGTGTTGTTGATGGTTGAGTGAAGGATTCATATTATGATTTTTGTGACCGATCGTAGTCCATGAAAGTAAATGATTTTAAATTGTTTCTAATTGTGTTAGCTTACTTAATAACACACTAAATGAATTGGTTCTTGCTCAATCACACACTATTATCGCGTTAGGGAAAAATGCATTAAATGCATGCTAGGATGTATCATCCATCAACCCGCATTAACTGATTCACAAGAAAAGCCTAGAACCATTACGAGAGAGATGGGTCCCTACATATGGGGTAATTGACACACATTAGATGGCGTTGAGTTGAATTATATTGTTGGAGGAAGAATTAGGATCAGAGGAAGATAGGTTGTTGGAAAAAATTGAAATTGTAGAAAACACCATCGAAGTAGCCCCAAGATCATGACTATCAATTTCAAGTTGCTTAAATATTCTAGGTTTTTGTGTGTTGGGTGAATTTTTATTCTTCCAAACACTAATATAATTGAGATGGGAATTTAAATGGAGATATGTATATTTCTTGAAATATTTTGGTGTTCTCATATCACAATTAAAATGGACCTTTCATTTGTGTTCTCATATCACAATTAAAATAGACCATTCATTCGTGTTCTCATATCACAATTAAAATGGACCACTCACCACAAAGAAACAAGATGCTTTCGAAGGTGTCAAGGCATCAGGAAGTTGCAGTCTTTCTTTAAGACTAGAGTGCTTGGGTATTTGGTCCTCAACAACAATCTAGCGGCTAAGGATGGGCTACATCACTCCAATCTCATAGATTGTTGTTGTGTGGTTTTCCAAAAAGATGAAACTATTAAGAATGTTATGTAAAGCTGCAAAGTTCTTGACATGGAAAGTGTTGGAATATCAAGCAATACTGAGAGGGGGGGTGAATCAGTATTACACTAATTTCTATATTTTATCACAATTAAAAATTGAATCAACAAGAAAAATAGAAGACACAATTTATTGTGGAAGCCCAACTGGGAAAACCACCAATTCTTTCTATTACTGCAAAATTATGATTACAATTAATTTGCAAGCTCCAACTTACTGGATGCACCAATACCCAAATTCTCAGCTACAACTGAAGAATGCACCAACACCCTGTTTTGTCAGCTACAACTGACATGATGCACCAACACCCTTTTAGCAGGATACAACCTGCCCTAGTTCCACCCTTCCACCCTTGTCTGTCTTCTTCAGATTTTCCATAACCTATTTCCTTCAATTCTGGATCTTCATTGGTCTCGGCCTGTTCTTGTTGCTCCTTCAACCTAGACACTCGAGACACCCTTCTTCTAATTCGAATATCTGGTTATATATCTTCATGAGTTTCATTCACATCTCTTCATTACGTATCTCATGTCTATTTAGGTCACATCTCTTCATCTTTAAACAATTTAATTAATCAAATGGATCTATGTTTCAATTAATTAAACTTCTGGATTAATTCTCTATTCTAATTAGATTTTTGTTTATTAATTAATGGTAGAATATATGACCATTTTGTAGAACCCGCGAGCACCTACATGAGCCTATGGGTATGGCCTGTGGGTTTTTCCACTCAAGACCATGGGATTCATTCCATGCAGGCTCTCCCTATGTGGGATCTCCCTATGCGGGCAACATCTCTAAGCCCCTTGCTTCTTCGTGGGAATATACGGGAAAGCCCCTTACGGGCATGTGCTTCTTCCTGTTGATATTACTAAGCCCATGCGGGCATCCTTAAGCCCCTACGGGCTTATCTTCACCCCCTCCAGGCATCCCTAAACCCCTGCGGGCTTAACCTCAACTCCTGCGGGCATCCTTAAGCCCCTGCGGGCTTAACTTCACCCCCTACGGGCATCCCTAAGCCCCTGCGGGGTTAACCTCAGCCCCTGCGGGCATCCTTAAGCCCCTGTGGGCTTAACTTCACCCCCTGCGGGCATCCCTAAGCCCCTGCGGGCATAAAAAATATTTTGGGAGATTTTATACTTTAAGCCCCTTTATAAATAACCATGTTTTTCTCTGTTTTTAGGAGACCAATAACTTGCATGTGAGAGCACCAAATATGAATCTAACTTTATTGTTGGATAGCCAGTTCACCAAGGAACAAGACCATGCTAATTGATGAATTTTATTAGCAAAATAACACCTCCTTGCGGGCATTTCCAAATGTCTTATCAACCTATAATTGAACAATAAAACAACCTTTTTCTCATTTTGGCAGACTTCTATTTCGCACGTGTGAAATCCAAAGGAGAATCTGAACCCATGGTTAGATATCCAATTCACCAAAGAACAAGCCTATCCCACCTTATTAATTTTATTAGCACAAGGAAACCTCCTTGCAGGCATTTCCAAATGGCCTCTTAGACATGTGAGTTCAACACTTAGCCAAATTTTTTGTTCTTAATATGCAAAACATTTTTTCTTTCACTTTGGCAAATTGATTTCTTTCATGTTTGATCAACATAAGGAAAACTAAAAGCATGGATGGATAGACATTTCAACAATGAACAAGACCATGTCAATTGATGAACTTATTGACACACACACAACATCTGGCGGGCATTTGAAAGTAGTCTTTCAAACTGTTGATTTGACACTTAGGCAAAATTATCAAACCCTAGGTTAGTATGATGAGATTTTGTTTTCAACAATTTTGAAGTGTGAGACACCCAATGGATAGAGGTCAACAAGGTGACTTCATATAAACCAATTTCACCTCTTGAAGCCTCTTCCTCTCTCCTCGGTGGGCATTTTACTGGAGTAGTGCAAATCAAGCTGAGAGGCACTTTTGGGAGATTAATATCTTCCTTCTCATAGATTCTTTGGACAATACGAGACCATGGTTGGATGCACAAAACAACATTATAGAGATCCATACTCTCAAAATTATTTAATACATCAACCACAACAGATGGCGGGAATTTTACTGAGGTCACTTAGGCAGTTTTAGTGATTTTACACAGACAATTTTTGCACTTTCCTAGACTTGGTCCAATCTACCTGAAACACTGTTTTGGCAGATCCTTAATTTCTTCCTCATGCACTTTCAAGTCAATATGAGAACATGTTCAGGTAGACAAGACAACAAGCTACAACCTAAACATATGGTGCGTGCATTTACTTTAACCTATGAATTGTGGCGTGCATTTTCTTGAGGCCACTTAGGAAGTTTTACTACCTCTGGTGCAAAACATCCTGAAACCCTGTTTTGGTAGGCCTTTAACTTTGTCATCAAACACCTTCTTTGAGAGCTGAGACCATTGTAAGGTATCCTCTTCAACAAGCTACAGCATGATAGCTTCAAATAATTTTTACCATTCACCTATGAGGTACAGCGTGCATTTCCCCAAGGCTACTTGGACCAATTTTCCAACACTTAGCCATTTTTCAGAATGTCTAAAACTGCTTGAACCCTTGTTTTTCCAGATCTATAACTTTGTCATAAATCACTCTTTTGAAGAAATGAGACCATGGTTAGATATCTTATTCAACAAGGTATATCTTGATATGATGGTGTAGGAATTATCGTCAAACCATGAACTATGGCGGGAATTCTCTTAGAGTAGTTTTAACTAAATTTTCCATACTTAGTCAATTTCCAAAGTTTCACAAACTTGCCATACTTTTCCAAAATGATGTCAGATTGCAACACTAACTTCATGATAGCACCAGAACACCATCATGTGTCTTTCCAGCCTCATCACTCATGGCACACCATTATACTTGTCATGTCATCACTTCCTTTGTCATTCCTTTGTTTTCTACTGAGTTTTCCCTACCATCATGTCCTTGGTTATTCCTTTGATCAACCATGCCACTTCATCATTCATGTCATGTCATCATATATTTTTTCATTCCTTTGTCTTCCACTAAGTTTTCCCTTCCATCATGCCCTTGGTTATTCCTTTGTCATTATTGAACTCCTTTGACATCAATGACAACCACATTCAACATTATCCCCCTTTGGCATTGATGGAAACATCTAAACATTCTCCCCCTTTGACAACAATGACAAAGTATAACTTGTTATGCCCTTTCTGTAACCATCTTGATAGAGAATTTCCTAACTTTCTTCTTTTTGACAATTTCCCTTCTTTTCCTTCTCTTCCTCCTGTTATCTTGGACTTAGTACTGATCAATTTGTTAGGATAATCTAGTTATCATCTTGTAGCTAGTCTTTGACTGAGGACCTAAATGATGAGTTCATAGACTTCCCCTATCATAGTGCTTCCTTCTGCTCTATTAATGAGTCTTTCATAGTTAGTATTCCCATCTGAATTATGTACTTGCTTATCTGATCATGCTTTCCATATATCATGGATGGATAGTATCTCTTTTACTAGGTGATCATATTCAATGTATTTTGCACCTTTTATCCAATTCTTGCATATATGTGTATTCTCACAAAACTTCTTAAGGATTCAGTGTTCTTTCTCAATAGAGTTTCTCATAGAACATTGAGATTTTGACCTTGCCTGGACTCATTTTACTCATGCATTCTAGAGAAAATATTACATCCTTTTCCTTACTGTGTTTGGAGTATGTAGACCATCCTTGTAGGAGCAACTCACTTCTTATGCCCAATATGTTTACCTATCAACATTCTTATTCCAGTTCTTTACACTAGTTAATCATTTCACCAAGATCATCTCTTATCTTCTCTAATTATTCTTCTGATTTTGTTACACTTCAACCTTTAAGTGTGCTTGTCACATAGATGTTCTCTAGACAAAATGATTTTGTTCAATTTGTCACCTCTACTTCTTGTCCTTGATGATGATCTCACCTTTTATTTTTACCAGATGACATTAATTACTTTTCAAATACCAACTGCAATTTTTTTGATATTTACTCCCCCTGAGTATATGGTCCCTTCTAATGCTAGATTTAGGGTTTCTTTTTTAGGTCATGAGAGACTTTAGAAAAGAATTTAAAATCCCTCTCTCCATTGGTGTATTCTCCATCTTCATCTTCTTTTCCATCATAATGGATGTCATTCTCATCTGTAGTACTATTATGTTGATCATCGTCTTTGGAAACTTCATTGATGCTTGGAATCTGTGTTTCCTTTGACTCTTTGTATTATTCCTTTCTACTCCATTTATTTCCATGAGGTATACTGCTTACTGACCTTCTTTGTTTCTTGGATTCTATGCTTAGATATTTTCTCTTGGTTCTGCAATCAACAGCTTTGTGACCAAACTTGTGACAGTAGTGACAATATCCATAGAATCTTCCTTTATGGTTGAGGAATCTTTGATCTTCCTGCTTCACAACTTCCATCTTCTTCCATCCCTTCTTTTGTTCTTAAACTTCTATTGAAGCATTCTTCCTCATCTTACATTCTCTAGCTATATGTCCATGAGTAGCATTTACCAAAAAATGTCTGTTGGAACCTTCTTGTCATTGGATTTTTAGGTATTGTATCAGTTATGTCTTCATTATGCAAGGAATGAGTAGATTTCTGACTATTCTTCTTAATCGGGATTTTGAGTGCAGTAGCATAACTTCTTTTATTTATATCTTGGAATGTAAAGGACACATATTCTGGATTCTTTTCTTTATTATAACCTAATCCAGTTTTATCACTTGATGATCTTTGGATACTTAGGATTTCATCTAAGGTCCTTGAGCTATTCTCAAATTTTGATTTAATAGATTCCTTATCAAGCTTCTTTCTAAGCCACATAAATTCTTGTCTTGACTTGTGCAACTCTTCTTGGAGGGTCTTGAATTCCTCCCTTTTTGATTTCACCTCTTCTTGGTATTTTGACAATTTTCCTTTCAAGGATTTGTTCCTTCTTCTATATTTTTCAATTTACTCAAGAGCACACATGAATTCAGATTATAGGTCCACTTCCTCTTCCACATCTAAATTATCTTCTGCTTCTTTTTCAAGGTTTTTGTTCTCTATCCCCATGAATAATATTTTTGTTTCTTCATCTTCACTAAAGTCATCTGAACAGCTATCATCCATGGAATAAAAGGTTTTTCTTAATTTTTTTTTTAATTCTTGAAGTTATCAGGGCACTCACTCTCTTCTTCTTGTTTGGGATAGGGACATTTGTAGCAAAGTGACCAATTCTCCCACAGTTAAAACATTTCAAAGGTAATTTCCCTTTGAACTTACCAGTGCCTCTCTTAAGATTTTTGAATAGAAGTACTTCTTCATCATCAGGTTCTTCTGCTCAAATATTTTTAGATTTATTCTTTGTTTTTGATACTTTAAAGGCTGCTTCCTTCTTTTGAGAGTTGTCTTTCCCAATCCTCATTTCATAAGCTATAAGAATTCCATATAACTCATCCATGTTGAGTTTGTCAAGATCTTTTCTATCTTCTAGTGTAGAAATCTTAGGATTGTAAATCATTGAAAGAGATCTTAGTACTTTCTCAACTATCTCCTTTTCTTCCAATTCTTCTCCTAGCCCTTGAATAACATTCACGATTTCATCCACTCTCCCAAAATATTTTGAAATGCTTTCTTCTTCCTTCATTTTTAGAATTTCGAATTGAGTTTTAAAAGTCTGGAGTTTAGCTCTTTTTACTTTAGTGTCTCCTTCATAGATGGTCTGCAATTTGTCCCAAATTTCCTTTACTGTTTGATAATTCATTACTTTGGAAAAAATTGTTCTGGTTAATCTTGCCAGAATTGCATTAACAACTTTGGCATTGCTTCCAAAAATTTTAACCTTCAAGATCTATAGGAGTTGCTTTGGGATATGTGTACCCTATTTCTATGGACATCCAAACATCCAATCCAAGAGACATTATGTAGCTTCTCACTTTGATGCTCCAGAAAGCATAATATTATCCATTGAATAAGGGAACCTTGGAGGATACTTTTCCTAACTGATCCATAGTAATAAAATATTTCTCTTCAAGTGTTTAAACTTTTAATGAAGAGCCTGCTTTGATACCAATTTTTGGAATATCAAGCAATACTGAGAGGGGGGGTGAATCAATATTACACTATTTTCTATATTTTATTACAATTAAAAAATGAATCAACAAGAAAAATAAAAGACATAATTTATCGTGGAAGCCCAACTAGTAAAACCACCAATTCTTTCTATTACTTCAAAATTATGATTACAATTAATTTGCAAGCTCCAACTTGCTGGATGAACCAACACCCAAATTCTCAGCTACAACTAAAGGATGCACCAACACCCTGTTTTGTCAGCTACAACTAACATGATGCACCAACACCCTTTTAGCAGGCTACAACTTGCCCTAGATCCACCCTTCCACCCTTGTTTATCTTCTTCAGATTTTCCAGAACGTATTTCCTTCAATTCTGGATCTTCATTGGTCTCGGCCTGTTCTTGTTGCTCCTTCACCCTAGACACCCGAGACACCCTTCTTCTAATTCAAATATTTGGTTATATATCTTCATGAGTTTCATTCGCATCTCTTCATTATGTATTTCGTCTCTTCAGGTCGCATCTCTTAATATTTAAACAATTTAATTAATCAAATGGATATCTGTTTCAATTAATTAAACTTCTATATTAATTCTTTATTCTAATTAGATTTTTGTTTATTAATTAATGGAAGAATCTATGACCATTTTGTAGAACCTTCAAGCACCTACACGAGCCTATGAGTATGGCCTGTGGGTTTTTTCACTCAAGCCTACAGGCTTCATTCCATGCGGGCTCTCCCTATGTGGGATCTTCCTATGCGGGAAACATCCCTAAGCCCCTTGCTTCTTCATGGACATATGCGGGAAAGCCCCTTACGGGCATGTTCGTCTTCCTACTAACATTCCTAAGCCCCCGTGGGCTTTAATCTTAGCCCCTGCGGGCATCCTTAAGCTCCCGCGAGATTAACTTCACCCCTTGCGGGCATCCGTAAACCCCTGCGGGCTTAACCTCATCTCCTACGAGCATCCTTAAGCCCCTGCGGGCTTAACTTCACCCCCTGCGGGCATCCCTAAGTCCCCGTGGGCTTAACCTCATCCCCTGCGGGCATACTTATGCCCCTGCGAGCTTAACTTCACCCCCTGTGCGCATCCCTAAGCCCCTGCGGGAATAATAAATATTTTGGGAGCTTTTATCCCTTAAGCCCCTTTATAAATAGCCATGTCTTTCTCTAGTTTTAGGATACCAATAAATTGCACGTGAGAGCACCAAATATGAATATGAATCCATGGTTGGATAACCAGTTCACCAAGGAACAAGACCATGCTAACTAATGAATTTTATCAGCAAAAGAACACCTCCTTGCGGGCATTTCCAAATTCCTTATCAACGGATAATTGAACAATAAAACAACCTTTTTCTCATTTTGGCAGACTTCTATTTCGCACGTGTGAACTCCAGAGGAGAATCTGAACCCATAGTTAGATAGCCAATTCACCAGAGAACAAGCCTATCCCACCGTATTAATTTTATTAGCACAAGGACACCTCCTTGTGGGCATTTCCAAATGGCCTCTTAGCCATGTGAGTTCAACACAGCCAAATGTTTTGTTCTTAATATGTAAAACATTTTTTCTTTCACTTTGGCAGATTGATTTCTTTCATGTCTAATCAACATAAGGAAAAATAAAAGCATGGATGGATATACATTTCAACAATGAACAATACCATGTTAATTGATGAACTTATTGACACACACACAACATCTGGCGGGCATTTGAAAGTAGTCTTTCAAACTGTTGATTTGACACTTAGGAAAAACTATCAAACCCTAGGTTAGTATGATGAGATTTTTTTTTTCACCAATTTTGAAGTGTGAGACACCCAATGGATAGAGGCTAACAAGGTGAGTTCATCTAAACCAATTTCACCTCTTGAAGCCTCTTTCTCTCTCATCGGCGGGCATTTTACTAGAGTAGTGCAAATCAAGCTGAGAGGCACTTTTGGCAGATTAATATCTTCCTTCTCAAAGACTCTTTGGACAATCTGAGACCATGGTTTGATGCACCAAACAACCTTCTAGAGATACATACTCTAAAAATTATTTAATACATCAACTACAATAGATGGTGGGAATTTTACTGAGGTCACTTAGGCAGTTTTAGTGATTTACACTTAGACAATTTTTGCACTTTCCTAGACTTGGTCCAATCTGCCTGAAACACTGTTTTGGAAGATCCATAACTTCTTTCTCGTGCACTTTCAATTCAATATGAGAACATGGTCAGGTAGAAAAAACAACAAGCTATAGCCTGAACATATGGTGCGTGCATTTACTTTAACCTATGAATTGTGGCGTGCATTTTCTTGAGGCCACTTAGGCAGTTTTACTACCTCTGGTGCAAAACATTCCGAAACCCTGTTTTGGCAGGCCTTTAACTTTGTCATCAAACACCTTCTTCGAGAGCTGAGACCATGGTAAGATAGCCTCTTCAACAAGATACAACATGATAGTTTCAGATAATTTTTACCATTCACCTATGAGGTACGGTGTGCATTTCCCCAAGGCTACTTGGACCAATTTTCCAACACTTAGCCATTTTTCAGAATGTCTAAAACTACTTGAACCCTTGTTTTTGCAGATCTATAACTTTGTCATAAAGAAATATTTTGAAGAAATGAGACCATGGTTAGATAGCCTATTCAACAAGGTATATCCTGATATGATGGTGCGGGCATTATCTTCAAACCATGAATTATGGCGGGCATTCTCTTAGAGTAGTTTTGACTATTTTTTCCATACTTAGTCAATTTCCAAAGTTTCACAAACTTGCCATACTTTTCCAAAATGATGTCAGATTGCAACAGTGACTTCATGATAGCACCAGAACACAATCATGTGCCTTTCCAGCCTCATCACTCATGGCACATCATTATACTTGTCATGTCATCACTTCCTTTGTCATTCCTTTGTTTTCCACTGAGTTTTCACTACCATCATGTCCTTGGTTATTCCTTTGATCAACCATGCCACTTCATCATTCATGTCATGTCATCATATCTTTTGTCATTCCTTTGTCTTCCATTGAGTTTTTCCTGCCATCATGTCCTTGGTTATTCCTTTGTCATTACTGAACTCCTTTGACATCAATGACAACCACATTCAACATTACCCCCCTTTCGCATTGATGGCAACATCTAAACAATCTCCCCCTTTGACAACAATGAAAAAGGATAACCTTTTATGCCCTTGCTGTAACCATTTGATAGAAAATTTCCTAACTTTCTTCTTTTTGACAACTGCCCTTATTTTTCTTCTCTTCCCCCTGTTATCTTGGACTTAGTACTGATCACTTTGTTAGGATAATCTAGTTATCATCTTGAAGGTAGTCTTTGACTCAGGACCTGGATGATGAGTTCATAGACTCCCCCTATCATAGTTCCTCCTTCTGCTCCATTAATGAGTCTTTCACAGTTAGTCTTCCCATCTGAATTATGTACTTGCTTATCTGATCATGCTTTCCATATATCATGGATGGATAGTATCTCTTTTATTAGGTGATCATATTCAATGTATTTTTCACCTTTTATCCAATTCTTGCATATATGTGTATCCTCAAAAAACTTCTTAAGGATTCAGTGTTCTTTCTCAATAGATTTTCTCATAGAACATTGATATTTTGACCTTGCCTGGACTCATTTTACTCATGCATTCTAGAGCAAATATTACATCCTTTTCCTTACTGTGTTTGGAGTATGTAGACCATCGTTGTAGGAGAAACTCACTTCTTATGTCCAAGATGTTTACCTATCAACATTCTTATTTCAGTTCTTTACACCAATTAATGATTTCACCAAGATCATCTCTTATCTTCTCTAATTTTGCTTCTGATTTTGTTACACTTCAACCATTAAGTGTGCTTGTCACATAGATGTTCTCTAGAAATTTTTTTTTCTTCAATTTGTCACCTCTACTTCGTGTCCTTGATGATGATATCGCCTTTTATTTTTACCAAATAATATTAATTACTTTTCAAATACCAACTGCAATTTTTTTAATATTTACTCCCCTTGAGTATATGATCCCTTCTAATTCTAGCTTCAGGGTTTCTCTTTCAGGTCATGAGATACTTTAGAAGAGAATTTCAAAATCTTTCTCTCCATTGGTGTATTCTTCATCTTCATCTTGTTTTCCATCATAATGGATGTCATTCTCATCTGCAGCACTATTATGCTGATCATCATCTTTGGAAACTTCATTGATGCTTGGAATTTGTGTTTCCTCTGACTCTTTGCAGTCTTCCTTTCTACTTCATTTCTTTCCATGAGGTATACTGCTTACTAACCTTATTTGTTTCTTGGATTCCGTGCATAGATCCTTTCTCTTGGTTCTGCAATCAATAACCTTGTGACCAAACTTGTGATAGTAGTGACAATATCCATAGAATATTCCTTTATGGTTGAGGAGTCTTTGATCTTCCTGCTTCACAACTTCCATCTTCTTCCATCCCTTATTGTGTTCTTGAACTTCTATTGAATCATTCTTCCTCAGCTTACATTCTCTAGCCATATGTACAAATTTATTACATTAGAAACAAGTACCAAAAAATGTTTGTTGGACCCTTCTCATCATTGGATTTTTAGGTATTGTATCAGTTCTTTCTTCATTATGCAAGGAGTGAGTAGATTTCTGACTATTCTTCTTAATCGGGCTTTTGAGTGCAACAACATAACTTCTTTTATTTATATCTTGGAATGTAAAGGACACACATTCTGGCTTCTTTTCTTTGTTATAACCTAACCCAGTTTTATTACTTGATGATCTTTGGCTTCTTAGGATTTCATCTAAGGTCCTTGATCTGTTCTCAAATTTTGATTTAATATATTCCTTATCAAGCTTCTTTCTAAGCCACATAACTTCTTGTCTTGACTTGTGGAGTTCTTCTTGCAGGGTCTTGACTTCTTCCCTTTTTGGTTTCACTTCTTCTTGGTAGTCTGACAATTTTCCTCTCAAGGATTTGTTCCTTCTTCTATATTTTTGAATTTCCTCAAGAGCACACATGAATTCAGCTTCTAGGTCCACTTCCTCTTCCACGTCTAAATTATCTTCTACTTCTTTTTCAAGGTTTTTTTTCTCTATCCCCATGAATAAGATTTATGCTTCTTCATCTTCACTAAAGTCATCTGAACAACTGTCATCCATAAAATAAAAGGTTTTTCTTAAAAAACATTTTGTTATTCTTGAATTTATCAGGGCACTCACTTTCTTCTTCTTGTTTGGGATAGGGACATTTGTTAGCAAAGTGACCAATTCTCACACAGTTAAAACATTTCAAAGGTAATTTCCCTTTGAACTTATCAGTGCCTCTCTTAATATTTTTTACTAGAAGTACTTCTTCATCATCAGGTTCTTCTACTTGAATCTTTCTAGATTTATTCTTTGTTTTTGATACTTTAAAGGTTGCTTCCTTCTTTTGAGAGTTGTCTTTCCCAATCCTCATTTCATAAGATATAAGAATTCCATATAAATCATCCATGGTGAGTTTGTCAAGACCTTCTCTATATTCTAGTGTAGAAATATTAGGATTGTAAATCATTGGAAGAGATCTTAGTACTTTCTCAACTATCTCCTTTTCTTCCAATTCTTTCTCCTAGCCCTTGAATAGCATTCACGATTTCATCCACTCTCCCAAAATATTCTGAAATGTTTTCTTCTTCCTTCATTTTCAGACTTTCGAATTGAGTTTTAAAAGTCTGGAGTTTAGCTCTTTACTTTAGTGTCTCCTTCATAGATGGTATGCAATTTGTCCCAAATTTCCTTTGCTGTATGACAATTCATTACTTTGGAAAAAACTGTTCTGGTTAATCTTGCCAGAATTGCATTAACAGCTTTGGCATTGCTTCCAAAAATTTTAATTCCTTCAAGATCTATAGGAGGTGCTTTGGGTTATGTGTACCATGTTTCTATGGACATCCAAACATCCAATCAAAGAGACATTATGTAGATTCTCATTCTGATGCTCCATAAGGCATAATCTTCTCCACTAAATAAGGGAACCTTGGAGGATACTTTTCCTGACTGATCCATAGTGATGAAATATTTCTCTTCAAGTGTTTACAATTTTAATGAAGAGCCTGCTCTGATACCAATTGTTGGAATATCAAGCAATAATGAGAGGGGGCGGGTGAATCAGTATTACACTATTTTCTATATTTTATCACAATTAAAAACTGAATCAACAAGAAAAATAGAAGACACAATTTATCATGGAAGCCCAACTGGGAAAACCACCAATTCTTTCTATTACTGCAAAATTATGATTACAATTAATTTGCAAGCTCCAACTTGCTGGATGCACCAACACCCAAATTCTCAGCTATAACTGAAGGATGCACCAACACCTTGTTTTGTCAGCTACAACTGACATGATGCACCAACACCCTTTTAGAAGGCTACAACCTGCCCTAGCTCCACCCTTCCACCCTTGTATGTCTTCTTCAGATTTTCTAGAACCTATTTCCTTCAATTCTGGATGTTCATTGGTCTCGGCCTGTTCTTGCTGCTCCTTCAACCTGGACACCCGAGGCACCCTTCTTCTAATTCGAATATCTGGTTATATATCTTCATGAGTTTCATTCGCATCTCTTCATTATGTATTTCTTGTCTCTTCAAGTCACATCTCTTCATCTTTAAACAATTTAATTAATCAAATGGATCTATGTTTCAATTAATTAAACTTCTGGATTAATTCTCTTTTCTAATTATATTTTTTTTATTAATTAATGGAAGAATCTATGACCATTTTTTAGAACCTGGGAGCACCTACACAAGCCTATAGGTATGGCCTGCCAGTTTTTCCACTCAAGCCTACGGGCTTCATTCCATGCAGGCTCTTCCTATGCGGGAAACATCCCTAATCCCCTTGCTTCTTCATGGGCATATGCGGGAAATCCCCTTACGGGCATGTACTTCTTCCCGCTGACATTCCTAATCCCCTGCGGGCTTTAATCTTAGCCCCTACGGGCATCCTTAAGCCCCCGCGGGCTTAACTTTACCCCCTGCGGGCATCCCTAAACCCTTGCGGGCTTAACTTAAGCTCTCGTGGGCATCCTTAAGCCCCCGTGGGCTTAAATTCACCCCCTGCTGCCATCCCTAATCCCCTACGGTCTTAACCTTAGCCCCTGCGGGAATCCTTACGCCCCTGCAGGCTTAACTTCATCCCCTACGGGAATAATAAATTTTTTGGGAGATTTTATCCTGTAAGCCCCTTTATAAATAACCATGTTTTTCTTTGTTTTTAGGAGACCAATAACTTGCACGTGAGAGTACCAAATATGAATCTGACTCCATGGATGGATAACCAATTCACCAAGGAACAAGATTATGCTAACTGATGAATTTGATCAGCAACAGAACACCTCCTTGCGGGCATTTCCAAATGCCTTATCAACCTATAATTGAATAATAAAACAACATTTTTCTCATTTTGGCAGACTTCTATTTCGCACGTGTGAACTCCAGAGGAGAATCTGAACCCATGTTTAGATAGCCAATTCACCAGAGAACAAGCCTATCCCACCTTATTAATTTTATTAGCACAAGGAAAACTCCTTGCGGGCATTTCCAAATGGCCTCTTAGCCATGTGAGTTCAACACTTAGCCAAATGTTTTGTTCTTAATATGCAAAACATTTTTTCTCACTTTGGCAGATTGATTTCTTTCATGTTTGATCAACATAAGGAAATCTAAAAGCATGGATGGATAGAAATTTCAACAATGAACAAAACCATGTCAATTGATGAACTTATTGACACACACACAACATCTGGCGGGCATTTGAAAGTAGTCTTTCAAACTGTTGATTTGACACTTAGGAAAAATGATCAAACCCTAGGTTAGTATGATGAGATTTTTCTTTTCACCAATTTTGAAGTGTGAGATGTCCAATGGATAGAGGAAAACAAGGTGACTTCATCTAAACCAATTTCACCTCTTGAAGCCTCTTTCTCTCTCCTCGGCGGGCATTTTACTGGAGTAGTGCAAATCAAGCTGAGAGGCACTTTTGGGAGATTAATATCTTCCTTCTCAGAGACTCTTTGGACAATACGAGACCATGGTTGGATGCACCAAACAAAATTATAGAGATCCATACTCTCAAAATGATTTAAGACATCAACCACAACATATGGCGGGCATTTTACTGAGGTAACTTAGCCAGTTTTAATGATTTTACACTTAGACAATTTTTGCGCTTTCCTAGACTTGGTCCAATCTGCCTGAAACACTGTTTTGGTAGATCCATAAATTCTTCCTCATGCAATTTCAATTCAATATGAGAACATGATCAGGTAGACAAAACAACAAGCTACAACCTGAACAGATGGTGCGTGCATTTAATTTAACCTATGAATTGTGGTGTGCATTTTCTTGAGGCCACTTAGGCAATTTTACTACGTCTGGTGCAAAACATCCTGAAACCATGTTTTGGCATGCCTTTAACTTTGTCATCAAACACCTTCTTTGAGAGCTGAGACCATGGTAATATATCCTCTTCAACAAGATACAACATGATAGTTTCAGATAATTTTTACCATTCGCTTATGAGGTACGATGTGCATTTCCGCAAGGCTACTTGGACCAATTTTCCAACATAGCCATTTTTCAGAATGTCTAAAACTACTTGAACCCTTGTTTTGGAAAATCTATAGCTTTGTCATAAAACACTCTTTTGAAGAAATGAGACCATGGTTAGATAGCCTATTCAACAAGGTATATCGTGGTATGATGGTGCGGGCATTATCTTCAAACCATGAATTATGGAAGGCATTCTCTTAGAGTATTTTTGACTAATTTTTCCATACTTAGTCAATTTCCAATGTTTCACTAACTTGCCATACTTTTCCAAAATGATGTCATATTGCAACACTAACTTCATGATAGCACCAGAACACCATCTTGTGTCTTTCCAGCCTCATCACTCATGGCGCATCATTATACTTGTCATGTCATCACTTTGTCATTCCTTTGTTTTCAACTGAGTTTTCCCTGCCATCATGTCCTTGGTTATTCCTTTGATCAACCATGCCACTTCATCATTCATGTCATGTCATCATATATTTTCTCATTCCTTTGTCTTCCACTGATTTTTCCCTGCCATCATGTCCTTGGTTATTCCTTTGTCATTACTGAACTCCTTTGACATCAATGACAACCACATTCAACAGAAAGGGGTCCTTTTGGGGAAAAAATGGATGGCCCAACATTCAAGAAGAAACATTTGGGACATCATTAAAATGGCATGCATTTCATTTTTATGGAAAAGGGTAATGCCATGCTACCTTTAATGGGGTAACTAACATGTTTCATTTTGTAGATGTTATAGCTTTTAGATCAGAGTTGGCTATACAAATCTCATCCATGATTGGCATCTTTAACAATGATGTGGATTCTCATGAGATCATAACAAAATCTAACATACTAGCTCTCCTTGCTTATGTAGGTAAGACTTGTTTACTCATGCTTTTCCTAGATGATGTATAATTATTGCTGTATTATTTACTCTTTAGTATTGAAACATAAGATACATTTTGCTAATATCTTCCTTCCCTTGAAACACATACTCAAGGTTTCAAGAATTTTAAACTCAAGATTTTGAATAATCAGTAATAGGTATTACATCCATGGAAAACACACCCCAATTCAACTATTCTGCAACTTTAGTCAAAAGACTCTAGATAGAGTTGCAAAACCATGATAAATAGCCAAAGATACCACCCTAAAGGCTTACTATGAGACCTCTAACCAAGTATTGAAACCTGTCATCATCTAACCAACAATGATTGAATTTAAAAGGTTTTTTTTCATCTTGTGTTCAAAATCAAGTTGAAGACATATGGGAAGGTGATCAAAGATCCCTATGGAGACGGACTAGGACCTATAGCATCCCATTTGACATATTTGCTTCTATATCTATTATGAGATTGAACATGTATCCACATATTGTCCACAGCCTAGTAGGGTAAGGTGTGATCATTATAGAGCGGTTGGACATGTTGTTGAATATTTCCCTAGCCGAATTGAAAAATGGGTTGTGGACCAGATCAGGCTTGTCAACCCCCCTACTCATCACTCACATGATATGCCATTGCCAAAATAAAATAGAATAAATGGTATTAAGAAAAGTATTTACAATTACGTTCACCTCCAAAAAAAATTTGTATCATGGTACCCTTTTATTTTATGGGAAAATATAGATAAGATATACAACGATTAAAAAAATAATAATGAAAAAACAATAATTGTAAAATGATAATGTTCAAAAGGCTGAGTGAAATGGAGTCATAGAGTTGTGAAGAACTTACAGCATATCCATTAGTTGTGAAGAAATGAATTGGCCACATGATGAATGCAATACCATGCACCTGACCCAAGAATACTATGAAAGTTCAATGCAATCTAATACATATGAAGATAAGAATGCGCCCCCCCTAAAGAAAATGTAGCCCAATAAGATTTATTCATTGCAATTTACTACGCTAGTCCTTGTTAGCATCGTTACTATTCCCAACTTTATTTTGTTGCAAGAGCAAGAGCCATGAATGATGTTTTCAGTATCGAAAATTCAACTACAACATGTTGTGTCTTTTTAATGATTGTAGGTACTTGTCGGATATATCTTCCTCAAGTGAGGAATATAGAATATAAGAGGTTGAAAGTGAGACATCTATTATAAGATCTAACATGTCAAGATCAACTAGAGGTGAAAAGGTAAGGAGAAAATTTTGTAGATGCATGGAACTTTTTCTTTCTGAAGGAGGATCATGTGATTATGATAATGAGAGCATAGGTGACATTGAGTTTCCCTTAAGGTATAGACATCTTGTCAAATGGTGGCTACCCAAGGAGCTACCCCAAGGGGACATGGATTTCTTCCTCAATGGGAGGATTTATCTCATTGTTCCATTGTCTTTACATCAATTGGGGATATTTTCCATGGATGGCATAAAGGTCAACTACGACACTGAAACTAAATTGATGGAGTATGTCAGACCATGCTACAAATACAATGATTGGTTGTTGTTGTTCCGATATACGCGAAGTATGCAGACATATGGAGTGGCAACAAATTATATACAACTATTGGACAACAATATGAACAAAGGATCTACTATGTATATTGATGGAAGGCCAAAAGCTTCTGGAAATATTGCAGGGTTTATAAATAGTACATGACCAGGGACAACACATAAGCTACCCAATTTCATATTTGAGGGGCATGAAGGAAATTGTGTATTCGTATGTGAAACACAATCAATATTTGTAGGTGAAGAGTTTTTTATTGAGTACGGTTTGAATCGAATAGATGCGGGGGTCACTATTATGGGGATAATTATCTTATACAACATTTAAATCAACCTTTGATCGATGACTTATTATTTTTCTCTGCAACAAATTTATTTATATGTCACGCTTTTTATAATATACACATGGTTAATTATATGTCATGCTTTTCATTAATCACGTTTAAGAGACATGGTTAAATATGTACTTTTAATTTTTAATATGTATTAATTCTTATATTGTGGTAGGGTGATCGTGGTCATATGCCACAAGCAAGTGCATCTGTTGAGGTAAACATCAATGTAATAGTAACCACAATTCATGATTATATTACAGTTGTTAACATTTGACCTTTTTTATGCTTATGACCTCAATATTTCAAGATGATATCATGCTTGTTATATTCTGGAAGGGGGGTACAGAGAATAAACCTGCAACTTCTGGTTAGGTAAACGTGCTTGCCATATTAACACTAAATTTTTTCTTCATTAATCAATCACGTTTATTAGACATGGTTCAATTTTTACTTTTCAATATGAATATGTCTTGCTTCTTGTATAATGGCAGGCTGACTGTGGAAAGCCACCAATGGTGTCGCATGAGGTAAATGTTAGCGTAATAGTACCTAATAGCATCGATGTAATAGTAACCACAATTCATGATTATATTACAGCTGTTAACATTTGAACTTTTTTATGCTTATGAGCTCAATATTTCAAGATGATATCATGCTTATTGCATTGTGGAAGGGGGGTACTCATAGCACACCTGGAGCTTCTGGTCAGGTAAACGTGACTGTCATGGTAACACTAAAGTTTTTCTTCATTAATCACGTTTATTATACATGGTTCAATTTTTACTTTTCGATATGAATATGTCTTTCTTCTTGTATTGTGGCAAGATGACCGTGGGAAGTCACCAATGGTGTCGCAACAGGTAAATGCAATGATAGCGTAATAGTACCTAAACATGATTAAAGTAATTAATTTTTTTACGTGAATTTTTGTAATGATAAAAATAAATTAACTACTTTTATTGATTGATGTTTGTAGAGAACACCAAATCAGGATGATGAGGTGGTCGCTGAGGAAGATATATTTTATTCAACTGACCCAATGGAAACTATGAAGAAGGCTTTGAAAAAATCCAATCAAGAACTTCTTAGAATGATTGTAATCAGAACCAGGAGTGAAGAAATCAAAGCAAGAATTGATGACTTGAGGAAAAAAATAGAACAATACGGGGTAAGTGGCATCTTTGAAATATTTTACGAACTATGACATATATTCATTTATGTTATTTTAGTTTTTTTTTTTTATATGATCTAATCAATTAAAATTTTATTTTTGTAGGAGTTTTTGGAGATAAAACCCGTGCATCGAGTATAGACTGTAGAGGTCGGTATTGGTAGTAGCAATGGTTCAACACATCGCCAATATACCGTACCAATGAGGCTATTTGAATCTCCTGACCAACAATTCCCTTTAGATGCTACGACCTCACCGGATGTTGGAGATGAGAAAGGCCCTTCACCCACTACTAATTCACAGGATGTTAGAGAGGACAATAGCATCGAATGTGAAAGTTATTATCCAGGAATAGTACGTGTGGTTATCAGGGGATCATTTCCTGTTAGCTTCTTGATGGACCAAGACTGTGTTCCAATCAAGATACCGAATATTGCAGGCATTATTTAATTTATTCAGTGTTTTTTTTCATGTAATTCAAAGCCACATACCTCAAATTAGTTTTAATTAATGATCATTTTTTTTTTGCAACAAATAATGTTTTTTATAAGAACTTGTATGAGAAGGCATTTGGAAATTTTTGGGCCCACCATTCGTACACGATGGAATTCCCAAAACGAAAAAATTGAAAGATGATATGATGAACCACATGGTCATCTTGTTTGGTGATACCTTCAACAGAAAAGGTGCCACCACAACAGCTGGATTAAATTTGAAATATGTCAGGGAAGATTATAGGGACAATTTGCAAATTAACCATAAGTATGAGCGTCCTTCGATGGTTACAGAGAAGGAGTGGAAGGTGATCATGGATGATGCAAAGGAGAAAGCATTGAGAAAACAAGGAAAGACTCGGCCACTCGGTTCAAGAAGGTATGACACATATCATATTTTCAATGAAAAATGTTCATTTTTTTTTTTACTTTTAAATATATTTAAGTTGCGATATCTAACATCTTTGAAACCTTTCATAGGCTCCCCGACAGCTCTAAAGCGAAAAAGGTAAGAGTAGAAAAACATGGGCAACACAAACTAGCCCAGGGTGGATATCAGAAACTAAGGGCACAAATTGTAAGAATCAAACAATCATTATTTGTAGCCAAAAATTTTCTAACTGCAGCGAACAAATAATTGATTTATCACAAGCAATTTTCATGGTGTTATTCATTGCAGGAAAATGCTTTTCAAGAGGCATCCACTTAATAAGACTTGAGGCTCGGTTTCAAGTACGGTTTTCAAAATGTGCTGGAACGTCGAAAAATCTTGGGGCAAACCCCAATTTCCCCATTGATGCACACAAAGGTAAATAAAACCAATAAGTCCATCATTATAATGTACTTGTGTAATCTATTCATGAATGATTAAATCGAAAAATAAATGTCTTTTTTTGTTTTCAGGGTGAGAGCAACAAAAGTAGCGAGGGTAGCGGTATCGAACATGTACCACATGATGCTGGGGAGCTGCCTCATGGTCGTGGCGAGGAGCCTAGCCATTCATGTATGTATGTGTCACGTCCCCATTTTGATCCCCTTCGCATTAAATCGTAAATGATGTAAATATTGTTACTTAATCATGGTGAGGAGCTCAAGGCCAAGGCCCCACCATTGATTTAGCGTTTTATGTATCGGCAATTAAAGAAATAGATGCCTATGGTTCTTGTGCTAGATGGGCACGATGTAAATAAGACATCATGTAAATAAGAATTTTAATGAAAAATACCCACAACTAGCTATGCAATGCAACAAAGAGATGGGGGCATGATTCTACAAGGAATAGGGAGGGAAATTATTCAAACCCTTGAGCCAATGGTGTTAATCCATGTGTCAATGGGGAAACCCATAAACCACCAACTACCCATTTTGTCTCATGCACCCAATCATTTAATTCTTCCAAAGATTGGTTGGGGCAGTTATTGTCTTGGGATTGGAGAAGTATGGCAACCAGATTTTCGTGCATGGGCAAGCCATCAACCTGAAAATCGTATTTTTGGCTTGCTGGGCAAGAAAACCCCCACGAAATGCTGCCTAAGGCAATTCCTCATGCATTACGTCCTTCCTCTCAGGCAGACTGAGCTCACTGGAAGTTATCCTCACGTTTTTCACCATAACCCTACATTTTTCCATGCCCAGGAACTCGTTTTTGGTATTTTGCAGCAGCTGGGGAAGGAGGGACGCGATTTTGGACTGAGGGAGAGGTCGTTTTTGCCCTTGGGGCGTTTTTCTGGAATGGGTTGCTCTCCTAGTCGAATTTTCCTAGTTGCCAATTCGTTTTGAGTCTACCCACATTTTTCTGAAGCTCAGGAAACCCCACCTCATGCATTCCACTGTTGAAACGTTTTTCTCATGCTCAGCAAGTGTAGTTTTGCTGTTATGAGCATCCTTATTTGATTTGAACCTGTAAGCAAGAAACTGGAGTGGTAGTGAAAAAAATTAGCTTGATAAACCTAGTGTAGGGAGTAACCTCTCAAGAAGATCAAGAGGGCTGGCTACTTTTCTATGCACACCCTGAGAGCACTAGAAAGGAAGGTATGGCTTGAGGGACTGTGTGGCAGTGAAGAGAATACTTCCTGGTGTTGGGTGTGTAGGCATTGTGAGTGCCAAGCTGAATAGATCTGGGAGGGGTACCCATAGCTCTGTGGTTGAGCTCACTAGCTTAGCAATTCTTCCTTTCCATCTCCTAGCAGCCTGATAAACCCAATTGCAGATTGGATTGGCTCATCTCGGTGCATGCTTGGCTATGTGTGAGTCTGCTGTTCCCTGGTTCCTTGTAGAGATCATGCCCAGCTCGGGGGTGGCAGTGGTGCTGAGAGATTGAGGAGCACACTGGCCTACGGTTGGGTGGAACGTTGCAGTTGCATAGCCAGTTGCTTGGGGCTATTGTTATAAGATAAGTATTCTCCTGTATATTCTTGCAATTATTTAATTGATGGATATCTGAATGTATGGTGATGGTGTAAATGATGTTACTTCCGCTGTGTTATAAAAATAGTTATGCATCTACATTTCTCTATTATATTATGTGAATGCTTATGTAATAAGTTCATGGGGCTAGATGCCAGTTTAGTATCACGTCCGTTCTGCACTTTCATATGTATATGTATATTTTCATTTTAATTTGAATGTTTGTTTACTATGTATGGGGCTGGATGCCCGTTTTAACGTCACGATCCTCTCCATCTAGCTGGTATGATGGGAGGGGACGTGACAGTATGCTATAAAACAAAAGTATTTAATATGATTTTAAATATATAATTGATGACATGTACTAATAAATTTTCTTTTGTAAATGGCAGAGCATGTACCTGCTCATGCTCAACTAGGAGAGGAACAAATGGCATAACCAATGAAAACTCCAGTTGTCTCAGCTAGTCAACCAACAGGTAAATATCATTGTAATGATATTGGAAATAATGAAATATGTATCTCAATAATAACTATGCATTTATATCTATATAACTGATTTGGTTTTTGCAGATGATGCCCCTCTCCAGCGACCTACACGCCTTGCTAATCGACGTACCAGAAGTATGGTATGGGAGAGCATGCCCACACAATCAACAAAAAGAGAGGGAACAACAAATACAATGGGTCATCACAACGAAGATGATGTCCCCATCTTGGAATTTTTGGAAAAAAATGTAGTTGTATACATTTAAGATTTGTATTTGAATGAGTAAAGACATGAAATATTCAGAGTTTTGTTACAAGTTTCTTGATTTAGTTGGTGCATGGTCATATTTTAGAATTGAGGTTTATAATGTGAATGTTATTTCTTAGTTCATATTTATGAATATGTGTGACATCTTTCGAGGACTATGGTTATCCTCAAGGGGCTGGCCACCCCTTCTTGAGTTGACCTGAGGAAGATGAGATGACCATATCGTTTATAATTGGTTTAGATCTAATATTTTCATGTTATTGTTATTTCAGCATTGTTGTATTTCATTAACAACTTAGATATGATATACATTGCTAATGTTATTACTGTTTTTCTTTTCAACACTTTAATGATTATTGTAGCTCTTTGTTTGATAGTATTGTGCTGATTAAAATAATTAATATACCTATATTTGTTCTTTTAAAAATTTATATGCGAAATGTTTGTTCACTTTGTTGCATAGCTTATTTTTGAATATGTGTGACATCTTCTGAGGACTATGGTTATCCTCAAGGGGCTGGCCACCCCTATTGAGTTAGCCTGAGGAAGATGAGATGACCACATGAGCTTCCTTATCCAGTGATGATGATTATGAACTTCCACTCTTTGCATGAGACACATGAGACGTATGACCACATATAGTTGAAAATGATGGGTAACCTACCCTCACATTGACTTGATGTGCATGATCCTAGTATGACGTCATGTTGCCTTGTTATGTTACGTTTGCCTGCATGTTTACTTGTATGTGATGTTTAGCCTTGTACTGGTGACTCGTGATTGACCCTTTCATGGTAACATTGAGCTATACAACCCTTGAATGTTGAAGTCCAACTTTTTGATGACTAGCGTGACCCCTTAGTATTACTGTCCACCCTTGCGTTGACCTTAAGAGCCCTCCTTAGGTGCCATCCACCATAGCGCTACCTTATATGAATTTTTTGGAGTATTTTGTTGTCGTTTTTTATTGTGAATTGGTCATACTATTGTGCTGCTACTGTTTTTTATTTGTGAGGGTTGGATGATCTATTTTAGGTTCTTTTCCAATTCTGGGTTCTCTCCTTTCACATGTATGTTGGTCTAGTTGAGTCTCATTCAAGTAACCTAATGCCAAGAGGTTGAAGTCCATTTAGAATCATTTTTTCTAAGGATAAGGGAGATCTTCCATAACATTTGATGTTGAGTTTATAATTGGTTCATATCTGATATATATTGCTACTGTTATATATAGATTGCTAATGTTATTATTGTTATTGTTTTTAGTACTTTAATGGTTATTGTAGCTCATTATTTTTGGGACATGCTGGACATGAAGGATATTGAGGTATGGTTTTTCTTTTCCACAATAATTACAAAATTGTATTGTACTGTAGTGATACATACAACATGACAACTGTGCCATATCTTTTTTCTTTACAGTTCCTCTATCTTGTAGACCTAATTGATGAGGTTCTTATTCAAAATATTCAAATGTACAAAGACATAGGTTGCTATTCAAAATTTATCTCGCAGCGTTGTGTGAGATGCCCAGTAGCTGTACATAAGGCATGTAGTGCATGGCCAGAAGTGATGACTCTTTTGAGGGATACACCAAGACCAACAATTTGTTGGAGGAATCACGAAGATTGGAGGTTGGATCACAAGGTTATATTTTTTCTATCCTTCCTTGTGGTGGCTTACAAATTTTTTTAATAATTTTTAGTCAAGTTTATGAATGAAAACACATTAACACCATAACACATTATCTCATCTACCCTAGACTGCAAATAGCCTCAAACCAACACATTTGTGGACTAGGTTTTCTCACCTTATTTTGTAGAACATCCAGCCTCTAGAGGATATAATAGAATGTCCAGCTAGTGAAAACCAATAATATACAACAATAATAACCCAGTAAGCTGACACCTGCAACCTATCTATCTAGCTCACCCTTAGCCTATGCAAAATTTATGAGCACCCCTTAACCAACTTACAAAGTTAAAGTATGATATACCAATGGAGTAACACTACCCTTCTTATGGGCTAGATGAATAAATCTTTCAATGCTGAAATAAACAAGTTACCTCAAATATTAAGCCACCATGTTGAACCTAATGTGAAGAAATCCCAAGAGAAAAAGAGAAAAGAGTGCTAAGATGATATTATTATTCTCTAATCACAACAACACGCTACAATGAGGAATGATTTCTCTTCTATAGGAGAAAAACTCAACCTCCTTTACAATAAAGTAATAATACATGAGCTAGGACCCTATATCTAGCCTAGGGACTCTCAAAGATAGAGTAAAAAATAATAAAAAATGATAAACTAACCAACAAACTCCTCAAAGAAATAGGGCACACCATCTAATCATGGTAAAATGAATGAAAAATGGTATAATATAATCCTCAATAGGGGAGGAGCTCCATGAGAAATGGTCCAAGGCAACGAGCAACCCTATCCCACCTTACATTACTTACAAGGAGAAAACCTTCACATTTGGTTAGTTTTCAAGGAGACGACTATGATGAGTTGGATCATGAATTTAGTGTGACAAGTCTTGGGATTCTATATTCATCCCATTTCCTCCTCCATCCATTTATATAATGAAGGTAATTCAAGGGGGAGAGAGGAGACTCAGGAGAGTATTGTTATGTTGTTAGGTTCCAGATTTAATTCCTAAATATCTCATTCAGATAATTGTGTATGTGATTGGATCAAGGAAGGATTGGAGCAAGGATATTGGAGAATACTTGTTTTATGACTCAAGGAATATGCATGATGTATATTTCTTATTGATTTTATATAGATATATGCATGTACCCCTCCATTTCATGTCTTGTTTACCATTATATGTATTGTGATTATGATTACATATCTTATATGTGAAGGATCAGATCTATCCTTGAGCATATCGGATTAGATCTAGCTTGTATCTTGATTATCTTGATCTATTTATATCTTGATTATATTGTTCTCATTTATATCTTGATTATATTAGTGCTTGAGAGGTTTGATATGGTTATTATTATTTAATTGTGTGTAGTCAACAGGTGCAAAGCAGCTGGAGCAAATTCCACCAAATCTACACCAATACGTGATCTAAATCAACGAACATCACTAATGACAAGGTGAGTTACCTTCCCACCTTCTCTTTCTATGTAATATGTTGTCAAGATTAGATCTAGAGTGAAAATCATAGTGGTATAACCCACATCTATCTTGGGTAAGGGGGAAGAGATCCAAGGCAGGTCTCATATGTCTGTAGAAGGGAAATCTATGCAAATAGAAGTGGTGACTCTACTAGGGAGGAGATTATGATATTTCCCTAGTTTGATTTGAAAATTTCCTTGTTTCTCTCATCCTTTTGAACGCCATTTTTATCTCTGAGTCCTCCATATACATTGTTTCTTCCATTGGAGACCTTGGAACCCTTCAGATATGAAACAAATCTCAAAAAAATTCCTTTCTTTGGGTTATTTCCCTTGCCAGTGAAATACAAAGTGATAGTATCCTTCCCTGCTAAGATTATGGGAGAGATAGTCATTGCTTATCCATCCTTGCATAACCTGATAGGAGAAATAGTGTCCCGTAGGAGAATTTTTTGTTTCTTGTAATCTATCTCAAGTCTAGGTTGTTTTTTTTTGTTCAAGGAGTGTGTTTATGGTTTGTATACATCATCATCATGACTAGATAATGTCCTCTTGATCATTTGAGTGATATCTATTTTCCTCTCTTACCATTTTTTTGAGTGTGATTTGCATCACCTTAACTTAATGAATAGTTATCTGATTTGAGTTTTCTAGCCTATTAGTGATTTTCTAATGCTATTAGTGAGCAAAAAGAAGAAGAAAATAGTTCATTTTCATCACCTTCCAGGGTTGAGTTTCATGCTCCAGTCGAAACCTTATCCACACAATTTATTATGTCATCAACATCATTTTTTTAAATACTCATACATCGTCGCTATAGAAATGGAAAGAACTTGTTAATTCATTTCCCGAGAAACGCTATTTCGTGGCTATAGCGATGATCATTCAGTCGCCTGTATAGAAAAATCGTCCTTATGTGCATGTTTGGATGTCATTATTGCGATGACGAACTGTGGCTATAGCGACGATCAGTCATGCACATAGCGACGATTTTTCTATACAAGCGACATAATGATCGTTGCTATAGCCACGGAATAACATTACCCGGGAAAGTAATTACCAAGTTCTTTATGTCGCTATAGCGACGATGTCTGACACACCAACGTTTCTATAGCGACAAAGACCTATCGCTTTAGCGACAGATTAGCTTCACTATAGCGATGAAATGAGATTTTTTAAGCATCGTCCACCCACGCCACGTGCCATCTCTTTCTTGTCGCCATAGCGACGGAAGGTTAGAAGTGTGGCTACAACGACGAAAATGTTGCGACGAAAATATGGGGTCATGTTCGTCGCTATAACAACGTAAAAGTGTTGCAATAGCGATGATTTGCCGTGGGAAAAATGTGCACATGTACTATTGCCATAGGAAAGGATTCAAGCACATATAAATGACAACTTTAAAAATTCATATTAAAAGGGAAGGAAATTTCAGCAACGTTGAAATGAGAAAATAAAAGAAATAGCAAGTGAAAAAATGCATCTTTAAATTGAAAGATAATGAATTTACAAATATGACATATAGAAGCTAATAGATATGTACTTTAAAAAAGACTCTCATTGTTTCTCCTTGCATATTTTATAGTATGAAATTCAAAAAATGAAGACACACGAATGTGTCATTGCAAACAAGACTTGATTTGGAAAATATAAAATTTACAAGCATATGGTGTAAAAGGTAATAGTTCTGCACTTGAAAAAAAAATCTCCTTGTTTCTCCTTTAAGATTTTATAACAGGGAATTTAGAAAGAAAGATATATCAATGTGTATAAAAACAGAATATAGAGATAAATACATTCAAAATAATTGCAAGAAACGTGAAGAAATTTTACGAGAAAAGCTAATAAATCTACACCTTTTTTTAAATAAAAAAATATCCTTGTTTCTCCCTGCAGATTTTATAACAGGTAAATATAAGAGAAACACAAATAAATATATATTAGAACAGAACCCACACATAAATACATTCCAGATAGTTGCACAAAAGATGAAGAAATTTTACAAGAAAAATACCTTAGAATAGGATCCATAGAAAAAAAAAAAATCCCAGTTCCCAAGTTTGTAAAAGTCTCTACTACTAGTTTACAATTTGTGAAATCTTGCACAATGTTTCCTTTTGCATTTTTCACACAATTCCTTCAGACTATTGTTGTTTTTTGTCCTTTTCCATCTTACTTAAAAAAGGTATTAAATAGCCCTGGATCCGAGTGTGGATATAGCAAGTGTCCGGGAATTGAATGTGACGCGTGGAGCAGCTGTGCTCACACACGAGGCAAGGCGGTGATACGAAGGCCATATATGGTGGCTCATAGCTCAATTTGGATTTATTATGAATCGAAATGGGAGGACAAAGGAAAGTACGAAGGTATTCATGTACATTCATAGCGAGATCAAGCGAAGGAAGGATAATAGGTGTGAAATGGGTATGAAGGAGTATGAGGATGAGATGGAAAGCTGTTGGGGGGGGGGACGATTAGTTGTAATACCATGATGAGAAGGTGTGGGGGCTTGGTTGAAATAATCATTATCCCACCCTGGGATCTGTCGAGAATTGTTTATGGTTGGGATATTCCTAGGTGGTTGAAATCATGGGAGGACACTATAGCAATTGCAGTGCGTATGGAAGGTGGAGGAAACAATATGTCTACCAATGGGAAGACACAGAGCAAGGCCAAGATGAGAAAGCGCAAAGAGAACCGTGAGCAGTTAAGAGTCGCTCAAGCGGCTTGCTTGTATAAAGCTATGAACCCGCAGAGCATCTAGGATGAAATTGGCATGATGGAGCGAGACCACACGAGACTTATGGGATGAACTAAAATACATGCCACCTAAGGAGGAGTATGTTGCCATGGAAACATGTACAATATTAATGGTTAATGGGTTCCACCCATGACAGGAAAACTCTGTATGATTGTTCAATTTATTTGTACTAGGTCATGAAAGGCCTACTAGCTCAAGTTCCTCTAAGAGGGATTGAAAAGAGCATCATGTGGATTCACGATTTATGCATATGAAAATAGATGTTATTTCCCACCACCTGGGCATTCCTCTCATCCCGCATGATACTGGGGTGATTCCAATTCACAGCCACGGGGGCGTTCCTGGATGGTTCATCGATGGAGTGCAAAGGATTCCAGGTTCCTTGCGCCCTATTTTCAGGCCTGTCTTTTGTTCTTTTGGCTGGATGGTACTGTGTATATCCTGTGACAGTAAGTTTTGTTGGTTTTATTAGGAGGAGTATGTTTCCCTGGAACCATGGATAACAAAAACGAGTTCCACCGATGATAGGAAAACTTTATATGATTTTTCAATTTCTCTGTACTGGGTCATGAAAGGCCTGCTAGTTCAGGTTCTTCTGAGAGGGATAGGAAAAATAAAGGGGATGAAATCCTAGTTCAATATTGGAAAGAGAATCATGTGGATTCACGATTGATGCATATGAAAATAGATGTTATTTCCCACCACCTGGGAATTCCTCTCATTTCGCGTGATATTGGGGTGAGCGACCAAATTGTCTCAAATTCGCAGCTAGGGGGTGTGCCTGGATGGTTTGTCGATGCAGCGCAAAGGATTCTAGGTTCCTTGAGCCCTGTTTTCAAGCCCGCATTATTTTCTTTTGGCTGGATGATCCTCTGTATAGCCTATGACAGTCAGTTTTGTTGGTTTTATTAGAAGTGTTCCATAGTTGGTAATGTCTATTTTCTTAGTCGGTCTGGTTATTATAAGTAGGAGTCTAAAAGATAACAAGTCTCAGTGTAATCACCTTTTTTGTAGTCTGATTTCAATATAGAAAAGTAGGTGAAAACAGACCATGGACATCTTTTCCCTTCAAGTATGGGCAATTTTGAAGGAGTATATTAGTCCCCAAGTTCTGTGCTTATGTATTGGAGTCTTAGACAGATAGAAGCAGATTCTAGCCCAACTTTATAAGATATAACCTTCATGTTTATCTTTAATATATAGTTCTTCTTAGTTACAAAAAAAGGTATTAAATATCTCTATTGTAGCTGTGTAGTCGTTGGAGCTTTTCTTTGTCAATCTAGCAAAGGCCAATGTTGGAACAATAGACATCAACTATCCCAATCCGTCAGTGAACAATATCTCAATAATAACTATGCATTTATATCTATATAATTGATTTGGTTTTTGCAGATGATGCCCCTCTCCAGCGACCTCCACGCCTTGCTAATCGTCGTACCAGAAGTATGGTATGGGAGAGCATTGCCACACAATCAACAGAAAGAGAGGGAACAAAAAATACAACGGGTCATCACAACGAAGATGATGTCCCCATCTTAAAATTTATGGGAAAAAAATGTAGTTGTATACATTTAAGATTTGTATTTGAATGAGTAAAGACATGAAATATTTAGATTTTTGTTACAAGTTTCTTGATTTAGTCGGTGCATGGTCATATTTTAGAATTGATGTTTATAATGTGAATGTTATTGCTTAGTTCATATTTATGAATATGTGTGACATCTTTTGAGGACTATGGTTATCCTCAATGGGCTAGCCACCCCTTCCTGAGTTGACCTGAGGAAGATGAGATGACCATATCGTTTATAATTGGTTTAGATCTAATATATTCATGTTATTGTTATTTCAGCATTGTTGTATTTCATTAACAACTTAGATATGATATACATTGCTAATGTTATTACTGTGTTTCTTTTCAACACTTTAATGATTATTGCAGCTCTTTGTTTGATAGTACTGTGCTAATTAAAACAATCAATATACCTATATTTGTGCTTTTAAAAATTTATATGCGAAATGTTTGTTCACTTTGTTGCATAGCTTATTTTTTAATATGTGTGACATCTTCCGAGGACTATGGTTATCCTCAAGGGGATTCCCCCCCATCTCTTTTACAAACAAATATTGTTCTATGTATAGAATTATGTACATATTTGAGATCTAATGAAATCAACATAAATATTTTTTCAAAATCAGTCCATTTACCGGAAAAGCTTCGGACTGACCTTCCAAGGTTTGTAAACGAAAAGTGTTAGGACCTAACTTCTCAGCAATGAAAAACAGACCTAACCAGAGACATTGGAATTTAGTATGTTCCCCCTTATCCTCGTGAGCTTTATCCCTTTTAAGTACTAAATCACCCACTTGTAATTCTCTGTTAAAACTCGAAGATTGATCAAACCAAGACTTGACAATTTGTTGATGATTGATAAAAAAATTCCTAGCCTTTTCTCTATCTTCTTCTAATTTCAACAGAGTGTTAATTCTCTTCTCTATAACTGGACAGTCTTCATCTTGAACGGATTGGGCTAGTTCCAGAGAAGGTAAAAACAGGTTAGGGGGTAGAATAACTTCTGTACCATAGACCAGAAAGAAAGGTGAATTTCCAATTGGATTTAGGAGTAACCCTATCCACCCATAATGAATTAAATAAAGTTGTGTGCCAATCACGATGATGGGTTGAAATGGTCCTTTTAAGAATTTTTAATAAGTTTTTATTCGTTGATTCTGCTAAACCATTACCGTGAGGATAATAATTCACCGAGTACCTAACCCTTATACCTTTCTCCAATGAAAATTGAGTTAATTCAACTGATGAAAAATATGAGGCATTATAAAAAACAAGTGAGTCAGGAACACCAAATCGTGTAATGATAGAAGACTCTAGAAATAAGATAACTTGATTGGTATTCACTATCCTCAAAGGTGCAGCCTCTGCCCATCGAGTCAAATAGTCAGTTGCAGTAATGATATATTTATGTTGCAGAGAAGAAGGTGGGTTTATTGGACCGACTATGTCGATACCCCATTGTTGAAATGGCCTTTCTACTGTAACCGACTGTAGAGGAAAGGCATGCTTCTTAACCCTACCTGCAGCAATTTGACATTCTTGACATTTTCTAACGAAAGCATAAGAATCTAGGAATAAGGTAGGCCAATAATAACCATCCCTAAGAATTTTATGTGCTATAGTATCTCCTCCAAAATGGCCACCTACAGGACCATAATGTAATTCTTTTAGGATTGTCTCAGTCTCATCCTTGTCTAGGAAACAAAGCAATACGCCATTCGAATTCCTTCTAAAAAGGGTATTATCAATCAACAGATAAGGAGATGATTTCAACCTAAGTGATCTCCTTTTTCTTGGTTCAAGATGATCAGGAGCAATTCCTGTTTCAAGAAGTGTCCTTAAATCTAAATACCAAGAATCCTATGGTGGAGGATAAAAATAAATTTCCCTATTTAGCAAGGTCTCATCAATGATGGTTCCAGAATCATTATTTGGAAAATGGGCTACCTCAGCAGCAAGTTTACACAACCCTTGTCCCTTGACTACCGTTGAAGGTTTAATTTCCAAATCATACTCCTGGAGGGCTATCATCCATGGAGCTCTTTTATCACCTAAATCTTTTTGTACCAGTGAATTTCTTACTGCAAGAAAAGGGACAACCACTTTGGTTCTTTATTTCAAAAGATATGGATGAAAGTGTTTGACAGCTTTAGAAACAACAAAATCATGTTTATCAACCTCATGGTAGTTAAGTTCAGCACCTTTAAAGTTTGAGCTCATAAAATAAATTGGTACTTCATTATTATGTTGATTCTGTTGGGTCAAGACTGCTGCATATGCTATGTCTGAAGCGAAAGTATGCAATATGAAGTCCTTGCTGAAATTTGGGCTCAGGAGACTAGGGGCTTCCGAAATCGCTTCTAAGATTCTCTAGAATGATTATTTATCAGTATGTCCCCAGTTTAAAATAACATCCTTCTTAATAATTTTTTGTAAAGGGCGGACGATCTCTGAAAAACTAGGAATAAATCTCCCAACAAAGTTTATCTTACCGAGGAACGATTGCATTGCCTTTTTACTTGAAGGAAAATTTATTTTTGATATGGCTTGGGTTCGTTCAGGATCAATCATGATCCCATGTTTTGACACCACACAGCCTAACAAAAGACCTTGTGTAACATCAAATATCGTCTTCTTAGGATTTAAAGAAACCCCATATTTTCTACAATGCTCAAATACGTTTCCAAGGTGAATAATGTGATCATGTTGGTATTTAGAAAATACAGTAACCTCATCTAGATAGACAACCACTGAATGATTGATTAATCCTCTAAAGGAAATATCCATTGCTCTTTGAAAGGTTTCCCCAGCATTGATTAACCCAAAGGGCATCTTTCGGTAAGCGTATGTTCCCCATGGGGTCCTAAACGATGTTTTGAGTTGGTCTTCAGGGGAAACCAGGATCTGGTTATATCCTGAGAAACCGTCAAGTAATGACAGCATCTCAGAACCAGAAACCTTTTGCAAAATTTGTTCCATGGGTGGAACTAGATAATTATCTTTTTTGGAGGATTTGTTTAGATTGCGAAATCAACACAAAGTCGTATGTCACCGTTTTTCTTCCTAACAAGAACCAAATTAGCTGCCCATTGAGTATGTCTAATGGGAAAAATAATCTTGGAAGCTAAGAGTTTGTTCAATTCTTTCTTAATTGTTGGTTCAAGCGTCGGATGAATTTTTCTAAGCTTTTGTTGGAAAGGTTTTGATGCTTGTTTCATAGGGATTATATTTTGCATGATTTGTGGATTAAAAGTTTTTAAATCATCGTACGTCCACGCAAACACATCTTTGAATTCCTTAAATAATTTGATAAATGCTGATTTTTCTGATGGGGTGCAATCTATTCCTAAGTTTACTGTTTGAGGATTAGATTTTGTCCCAAGATTTATGGTTTCATATTTTGGCTGTGAGCTATTAGTTTTGAAATTAGGAACAAATTTAAACTTATCATGAAGATCATAAAACTTTTCCAATCTTAAAACCGAGCTAGGAATTGGTTTTACCTTCTCAAAAGCCTTTTCAATTGAACAAAAATCATGTATTACCGTAAAATCCCGTAAATTTTCATCATGAGTAATTTCGTCAATGGATGAATCCTTGAAAGTGTCCTCATTCATTAGAAAATTCAGAATCTGCATATCATCGTCAAAAATGCGCCAGTTAATAATATTATCCGGTATAGTGTTTAACAGACAATCTACCGAGAGCGGACTCAAGGCTTGATCTCCCTAGCTTAACGTAAGTCTAGAAAAAATAGGACAGAACACAAAATACTTTCCTAGATCAAATAGAAGTGCAAATGGGAGGATGGATCGTTTACCTTGGATTTGCAGATCCCTTTCTCCTTCGTTGATCCAATGCTCCAACACTGCTAGATCTTAAACGACTATACCCTGTTGAACATATAATAGACCAAGAATAGTGAAAGCATATATTTCATATGATAGATCTAAGTTAACAGTTAAGGAGAAAAACTCTAAACATCATCAACGCGACAACATTTATGGAAATCAATTGTATTAACTGTATTGAAAAGTGGAGAGTACAATAAAAAAGAGGATTACAACCATTTCCTTAACATTGCAATCTCCTTCCGACAAGTCATGCCAAAGCTCCTAGAGAGAAGTGGATGTCTCCCAAGCTAGAGTGCTAAGTCTATTAATCCTAATTTCACCAGCATAAGAGTACCATAGACTTCCTCCCTTTGGAGAGGGGTAGGGCCTCACTAATATAGGGCTAAGTGGATAGGATGTGGATAGGGTAGGTTGAGATATGGTAGGAGAGAGATAGGGGATCCTTCCAAGAGGTTAGGAACCGAAGGCCAGCTCCCCCAACAGGTCAGGGATAAGGATCTAAGTCAGCAACCTTTGAGAATGAGCTCGAAGAAGCTATTTTGGCCCATTAACTGATTTCGTCGCACCCTGTAGTTGAGTAAGGTGTGATGTCGCAGGGTGCATGGGTGCAGCCTGCGACGACCTCTCAAAACCTAGCATAAGCACAATGATGCCCCTTCTAGATAAATGACTTAGCCAATGGAACTTCAAGGGTGTATACACTGAATCTAATGGTGATAAGATTTTAGGTGTAACAGAATTCCCCCCAAAGCATGAAGCTGTTGGAATATCAGATAGGTGAAATGCTTTGACAGAAGAATGGAAAATGGACTTGTCGGATGAAGGATACTGTCGCAGTGCAACTGACTTTGAACCGACAATCTCATATGATGTACAACATGGCTTCCAACCAATACAATGCATATCCATGGTAGTAATAACCGACTGAACACAATCATGGCTACTAGACACAAGCGTAGATCCATGATGAGATGGTAACACAGCCACGACCAATACAAATGTGGATCCATGTAATGTGACTCAATACAAACCCCATCACAACCTGGGTAAAACATGACTCCCCAGGGTCTTCAAGCTGAACCCGCAATGATATGAATCTAACCATGTGATTACAAATGTCTTGACGTCAAACATGGTAGAAACCACTTGATTACCGTTCATTGATGTATACCATTAACAAGTGTGAGGGAAATCACCATTGATGTCAATGATTCCCAAGGTATCACAGTACATATCATCAAGCGTGAATAAATGAGTTGAAGTCGAACGTGAGATGAAATATTTCAATCAAGAGTCAATGATGTGAACTCATGTCGAAAGCGAGGTACCCTGCCATTGAGGCATGCAGGGCCAAGGTACTTGGTTGGTTTCTAGATTCAATCCTCGGATGATGAGCTGAAGTCGACAAGGATGAATCCATCGAAGGAGGGCCATGATGAATCCCCCATCATCGACACGAAACATGACAAAGGATGTGTAGAGTGGATCGAATGGTATAGTAACATGCGTGATTGACTCAAAGTAGACCGACATGATGGAAGGTGTACTGACTACAAATAATGAATGGTGAAAGTATTCTTGAACATGGGCATGGTATGACTTGACAGTATTGACATGAGGAGTACGACACTAACTCCTAATGCAACTGATGACGGAAGCTTTCTTTGAATGACTCAAAGGAGTAACAAGACTCAAGAAGTAAGCGGAACTCGAGGACAAACAGATGATCCAAGTACTGTATGCAAATGCAGATGAGCACCATGTTCAAGAACAACTAAGTACTGCCACAGATAAGGGTGTAATAAAAAAACTTTCCTTTTCCCCCAGCATGAACGATGAGTGCCTCATGTGTTTTTTACGAGCTTGATGAGGGTAACCAGATGCTCGGTATAGCTCATCTCATAGATGAGTCCAATCCCAAATATTTTCCAAACCTGGGATAGGAGGGGTTCGTCCCATGGCGGGCCCTTCAATGTAAAAATTTAACGAGTCCATAGAAGGTAAACTCGGTCATCATTTCATGTTTAGAGAGTCTGAAAAGAACTAAAGAAGACTCCAATGGTCCTTTTTCGTAAAGTTAGCCTCATCACTCGAAAAAAGGGTAAAACAACAAGGGAGAGGACTCTTCCAGTCATGATTGGCTAGAGTATACCTTTTTCGTAAGTAGTGCCCTCTGGTCTGAAAAAGGGGTAAACTATCACCAGGAAGACAACCATTAAAATCCTTTTACAAGCGTGAACGCAACAAGTTTGCTTGGTAATCTTTTCGTATTTTGAGAGCCTGAAAAGAGATTAAAGATAGACTCCGGGGGGGTTCCTTTTCCATAGGAGTTTAACGATCCCGGAAAAGTGATAAATGACAAAAATTCACAAGGGGTTTTCATACTTGAGATGACCGTTCCAATGCGAAAATGGCATAAAAAGACACTTAACAACTCCTGCACAATTGGAAACCAGGTCAAATTGTCAACCGAATGTTCAAATATGATAAAATCGATCCAAATTATAGCAAATGGCATAAAGACATCAAATATTTAAAAAAGGAATACTTCATTTTTTTTATAAATAGAAATAAAAACCAAATATAGTCATCATTGTTTTATTTGCCAAATTTGGGAGGAGTAGTGCCGTTTAGATCCAAAACTTCACTTGTCGATTCCGAGAGCTACGAGCAGCCATTTCACCCGTCGCCCGGAGCAGGTAACCCTAAACTTCATCCAACAAAATTGTAGTAGTTTACATTTTTGAATTTCGTTCATTTTTTGGGTGTTTGGCTTGGTTTGGGAAGGGCCATTGCGCCCTTGGCTCGTCGCAGGATGCCCTTTTGGGAACTGCGATGAGACCGAGTCGTCGCAAGGGTTGCATAACTGGACTGCGACGACGTCGCACTGTTTGCAAAAGCGAGGTGCGACGATGGAAACGTCCATCCCCAAACTCAATCCAAGCTCAAAAAGGGAACTTTTGGTGGTTGAAGCGGGTTCTAACAATGTTAAAACTCTCCTTTTGGCAGGTTCCAAGCATCCAAAATGGTCTTGGAGTGGCGTGAACGGGAGCATTAGTTAGATGATGAGAAAGTTGCAAACAATCCACGTTGTGTGGAAGCACTGAGGAATTGTGGGCTCCTCAAGTTCTTCGAGATTTATGGGATGAGGTCCCAAATCCCACTACTGGCCCATATGCTCCGATGCTGGGATGCGGCCCAACAATACTTTGTGATCGGTGAGCACGTGCTTACCATAAATGTCGAGGACATCTATTTCTTGACTGGATTGTCCCGAAGAGGGGACAATGTGCTTTTGGATGGATCACGTGGGAGTGATCGGACTGTGGACGACATGATCCTGCAGTATTGTACTCCTAACACTGCTTCTTCTAGTGGGAAGATTCCCATAAAACATGTGCGGGAATGTCCATTACGCGCCATACTCTTCACCATTACGAGGATGGCAGGGAGCCAAGCTCCACACTTAGCCACCAGATTACAGATGCTATATGCGGAGGACTGTATGTCTTCGAAGATATTTAACTGGTGCGAGGGACTCCTGGCAAACATGCGACCTCAGCTGACCAAGCATTGGCGGGGAGAGCTCAAACAATTTGGCTATGGTTCGATAGTGATCTCATTCTTACTGGAACGGGTTCCCCTCTTGCGTCCTCAGGTACTACTGGATGACAGGGATCCCAGGGATCCACACATGGCCAGATGGACGGCGGTGATGTCCCGACATGGTGGGGGTCCCATCCTCTCTTATGGCACCAAGCTCTTCACTTGGCTGGAGGGCCAGTTACTGATGGTGGAGGATTTTCCATACAGTGGTACGGAATTTAGAGATGATCCGGACTTGCCGCTACCAGAAGGAGCAGCATGGGGAGACCTCGGTAAGAACAAATAACCTTGTACTTTTTAAGTTTTGTGCATTTTGATTTTTTTGATGTAGTTCTGACAAGTAAACAACATGTGTGTGCAGACATGGGACCTGTACGACCGGTGGGAGTGTCTCTTCTTGCTAGGAGAGAGAGAGGAGAGGGAGCAGTCATGGGACCTGCAGTGCATGCTGCGATTGCAGAGATGGATGGATTCTATGCCAACTTGAGTGGGTTGACATTATATGTTCTCAAGCCGACGGTAGATGTGGTGCCACGGCCCATTCAGGTATACACGGTTGGAGCGACTGTGCGCTTCAACGCGCTGCTTCGCAGGGTTGCGAGAGCAGTTGATTGTTTCCACGCTCAGCAGGCCACATCTATTAGACCACTTAGGGTTGTACGGGCCAGGCACTAGGCCATATGTTGTTACTATGTATGTACTGAGATCTTAGAGGCCTCAGATTTTGTACCACTGAAAGCTGCGAGGATTCAGATTTTGTAGACTCACTGAAAGCCGTCATGCTTCATATTTTTGTACCAGCACTACTTTTTGAGATATATATATATAGACATTCTGGTGATTTATACATTATGTGTTTCAAAATGAATGAATGGTGTGGTCTTGTTATGAGTTTGCTTATATATAAAATGAGTTATTTACATGTTATGTCTACTTTTAACAATTCATAATATATGCTTATGTGTGTGCAATGTACCAATCTAAGATGAAGTTGGCCATAGAGTCGACAACTGTGTTAATGTCTTGTGGAATGTGAAGGTACTGAATGGAATCGAAGGACCTTTCCAGGAGACGGACTCACTGATAGAGATAGAGTAAGGTAGGATTGCGGATCACATAGACTCGGTTAAGATGAGAGACCACTAGTTGAGAATCCAGGTGGATAACAACATGGTCCATACCCAAAGAAATGGCGTCAGTTAGGGTTCCAATGACTACTTGATATTCTGTAGCATTGTTGGTTGCGAAACCTAGACACATTCCCCTAATCTGATGATCTCGCCGGTAGGTGAATAGAGTACACAGGATGGTGAAGCAAGGTTGCAGGTATGCTGACTGGCGCCATCCGTGAATCCATAACACGTTGCCATCTGCACACGCAGATAGAACATGGTATAACAAACGAAACAAGACCTAAAAATGAAAGAAATCAAAGTGTCACACCACATAGAAAACAAACACGCATGCCATGTATAGTATATACAAAAGTACTCATGAATGAAAGACTCAAGCATAGTACCTCTTCAGGTAAAGCCCGTTGCGGGGCTCACCCAAAGATATTCCGTCATAGTATTCAAGCTCATAATCTCCCTTCTCTAAGACGTGTTTCACTATGTAAGGTCCATGCCACATGGACTCAAAATTTCCTGCCCCCGGTTTATCATGCTTCTACTCATACGTGAGGACCAAATATCCCTCGCTATAGGCATGAGGTTCTATCGACTTGTCATACTGTGCTTTGATGCGTTTCTTATGAGCCATATTGGCAAGAGCGGAATCTCGGCGAGTCTCGTCGAGCTTAGCTAGGTAGAGGAAGCATTCTTCCTCGGCAGTAGTGTTTGGGAGAAGTTCGATGGCAAGATTGAGAGACAGAATCTCGCACTCAATGGGAAGGAATGCCTCCAATCCATACACTAGTTGGAAAGGAGTAAATCCGGTGGCGGTTTTGACGGAGGTTCTATAATCCCAAAGCCCGGAGAAGAGTATATTATGCCAATTGGCCTTGTGCGTACCCACCATCCGTTGGACCATAGTTTTCAAGACCTTATTAATGGCCTCGACCTATCCGTTCAACTAAGGGTAGTACGGTGTTGAGTTTTCATGGCGAAAACCCAATCTGTCACTCAACGTGTCAACCATGTGGTTCATAAAGTGTGAACCATTGTCAGTAACTCTCGCTTGAGGAACTCCAAACCGCGCTATTACATGATTAAACATGAAGAGTGCGGTGGTCTTGCCATCGTTCGTGTATGTAGGCATTTCCTCGACCCACTTTGTAAAGTAGTCCACAGCTACAATGACGTAACTATGCCACCTGACCGAGGTAGGCTTGCAATGCATGAAATCGATGCCCCACTTAGCAAAGGGGCCAACGGCAATAACCGGGTGTAACGGGGTGGGATGGGTGCGCTTTTTGGTATGAAAATATTGACATGGAGGACATTTTTTTACGGCCTCGATGCAATCTTTGAAGATTGACGACCAATAATATCCTACGCGCAAAATCTTCTGGGTTGTAGCCATCTGAGAAAGGTGACCGCCACACACCCTAGCATGACAGTCATTCAGAACGCGTTCAGCCTCATCATGAGTCAGAAAACGTCGAAGGATAGAATCGATGCCACGACGGTACAAAGTATCACTGATAATCAAATAATACTTTGCATGGTGGCGTATTCATCGACAGTCGTTGCAATACAATTTAGGGTTGAAGCGTTGTGTTTGAAGATACAATGTGATATCTCCATACCATGGATCAGACGTACTGATAAGAAACAATGACTCATTCAGAAATGAGTCATTGGGCTTAGATTCTGTATCAGTACGGGGGAGGTCACAGATGAGCTCAGCGAACACCAAAGACTTTTTCGACTTGGCTTTTTCGAAAAGAAGATCGAATTCTTGCAGTATCACGATCTAGCGTGAATACTTTCCCCCAAGCACCTGATGAGTCAAAACGTGGTACATATGGTTCGAATCAGTGATGATAGTGGTGCTGCAGAGCAAAATGTAATGACGAAACTTCTGCACAGCAATGACTACCGCGAGAGCGAACATATCAACATGTAAATAGCGAGTTTCAATGTCAATGAGACCTTTGCTAGCATAGTATATCTCATGTTCTTAGGCATTCTGGTCTTCCTGTACCAAAACCATGGCGATAGTGGTGTCGGAAGCTGCGAGATATAGAATGTAATCTCGGTAGTAATTCGGCAGTTGGATCACAGGGGCATGTGTGATGGCATGTTTCAAAATTTCGAAAGATTGTTGAGCTTGATCATCCCAAATGAACGGGACATCTTTTTTCATCAATCTCATATAACCCTGCGTCTTTTGTGCGAAATTACAAACAAAACGCCTTAAATAAGTTGCACGTCCTTGTAGACTCTGAAGTTCCGTAATGTTGGTCGGAGGTGGAAGAGCGAGGATGGCTTCTACCTTCGAGGGATCAATACGAATCCCGTCTTTCGAGACGATGAACCCTAAGAGTTGTCCATACTCGACACAAAAAATACTCTTGTGAGGATTCAGATGGATATTGTACCGTCTGCATCTGAGGAAAATGACCGTTAGATGATCAAAGTGGAACTCACCCTGCTTTGAGTGGGAAGGGAGGTCATCCAAATAAGGTTCCATGAAGTCCTTCACATCATGGAAAGCGTACGACATGGCCCGCTGGAATGTGGCACCAACGTTTTTAAGACCAAATGGAAGTTTACCATACGCAAAAATTTCCCAAGGGCAGATGAATGCAGTCTTGTGCTGGTCGGTGGGGTGAATTTCAATTTGGTTGTAGACGGAAAGGCCATCCATGAATGAAAAAATGACGCTTCCAGCACAATTGTCGATAATCTGGTCGATAAAGGGAGTCGGGTAGTTGTCTTTAGGACAAGCTTTGTTGATATCCCGATAATTGACAAAGACGCGAATGGTAACCTGTTTTTTATTAACAGGGACGACGTTTGAGACCCACTCTATCAATGGGACAGGGTAAATGAAGTCGTCCTTCAAGAGTTTCTCAATCTCTACCTTGATTGTCGCAGTCTTCTGAGGGTGTACCGGTTGGAGCTTCTGGAAAACAGGTTTGACGTCGGGAAAGGTTTTAATTTCATGTAAAACAATGGAGGGGTCTATCCCAGGCATCTCCTCGTAGGTCCAAGCGAAAATGTCTCGAAATCGCTTGAATAAGGCCGTGGTGACGATGACTTCTTCAGGGGAACACTTCTGGCCTAACTGAATGTGTTCCACTACACCGGGAGTAACCGAAATGTTTATTAAAGTGGTGGGCTCGATGTTGGAAAAGTTGCCTTCAGAGTTCGTTTGACACGCGTGTATCAAAGACTGAGAGCCAAAGTAGACATTCGATGTAAAGATGGTGCGAATGTTGTTCTCCATAGTGTCCAACAAGGGACTGAAAGACGAATGATGGTGGAGGCCATCCCACGGCGGATCCTCTGCACTCATGATTTCCATAATGGACTCATCGGAATGAAAAGTCCGTAATAGAGGATCGGATGATGCTCGTTGTAGAGAACAAGAGGTGGAGGCTACAACTAAGTGGTCCTCCAGTGCTGACTGGATAGCCTCATAGATGATTTCAGCGGGTGAAAGAGGCATAATATCTCCAATCAGGTGTGTGGTGGCTTCATCAAGTACAAGCCATGAATCAATGGAGTTGGGGATAGATGCAATCTGCGAGGAGATCATGTTCACCGTGGAAACATGATTTGGGGGATCCGAAGTAGGAAAGACGCCCATAAGGGATGAATCCTTAAGGAGGCCAACCCCCACACTCTCATACTTTTGCGAAGATTGTCCAATCGAAGGAACGTTATCGCTCGGGTGAGAAGTGGTGTCAGGTGTGCAGAAATCCAATTAGTCAACTATGACAATTCGTCCTTGATGGGGGGATTGTACTATGCGGAAGACAGATGATGCGACTGCAGTCATCGCGTAAAACCAATTACGACCGAGCATAATGTTATAATACAATGGAGCAGTGACTACCTCCAAGTTAATGGTTGTGGTCTTGCCCCCTAGCTCGACTGGTAAAGCTTGTAACAGCCCATGAGCTCGAAAGCCACGTCCGTCGAAGGCTCTCAAAGTGGTAGGAGAATGGTTCAACTCGAGAGAACCAATGGATCTCCAACAGGTGATAGACATGACTGATGTAGAGGCTCCTTTGTCTAAAACGGTACGATGGATTATCTTCCCAGCAATGTTTGTAGCAACTTGAAATGCTAATTGGTGGGAGAGCCCTGGTTTGAAATACTCCAGCCGGAACATAATGGTGTTTGATGAATCCAGGTCAACTGCACCGATGGCAGCGAGGAGAGTCTTGCGCTAATTTGGACAGTTTTGCAAGACTTCGAGCGTCAACATAGCACAAGGAGCTTGTGCTAGGTCCTCTACAATGTTGTAGTTTTGAGCAGCCCAAGCATTAGGATTGAAAACCGATTTTCTAATCGTGCTCTTGGGTGGACGCAACACTGACTCGAGAGAGGGATTCTCTATGGTGAGAGGCGCATCCGGTATGGTGACATCGAGCATTGAGGTTGAAGCTTTTTCAGTATTACTTCGAACAAGTTCCTTAGCTGGAACGGAGTCATACGAACGAGAGCGGGTGTTCAAGTTGATGGTCTCGTTACGCACCATGAGAACATTTGCGGTGGTGGATGCTTCTCCTTGGGAAGAAGAAGTGTGAACGATCGACTGCTGATTTTGAGCAGGGAAGGGATCGTTGAGAACTGTGGGTGTGGATTTACCCTTAAGAAACTTTTGAACTTCGTCTCTATGGGGGAACTCTTTAGAAAAGTGATCATCACCACACAATAGGAAAGGATACTTCAACTTCCTTTTCTATTTGGTGTCATCAGGAGTGTTCTTTTGTTCCTGCTGGGTGGAATATTTCTTAGGTTTCCCCTTGTTTTTCTTCTTACCACCAGACTTTTGAGGTGAAATTGATGAAACAGAATTCACTTCTTCGGTGACAGCAGGAGTGGATGATTTGGTGGTGCCGTGACCTGCTTGAGTTGCTAATGGGGAGAACCCGAGGGGTTCGACGAACCAATAGTTTGAGAAGAAGGCTGGGTGGTAAGGGATCCAATGATGCCATCAGTTTGGGATCCCTTGGGTGGTTTCACGAGGTCCTAAGTGTTGTGAGGTGCGTCAGGAAGGATGTCAAAAATGTGCTAGACTGAGTATACACTAAGTCTAGTAAGTGGGCACGTGCGATGGCTTGTTATTCAGTGACACCACCTCCCATGGAAACATCTCGTTTTATGGTCGAGATGAGAGACTTCGTGAACCAGTCTGCTAGGAGCTGAGCTGGAATAGGAGCCATAATGAGACATCGTCTCCTTCGCCACTCATGTATATGATCTGATATATGAGTAGCGGTATTTTGGTGGAGCGAGGTTAAAAGCTCTGTACCAGTTTCATACCGTATAGGCAGCTGGAAATGAGTCAAGAAATTCATAGCAAGAGAACCAAAATTAGGAAAAGAATGCGGTGGTAGTTCAATGTACCACTTGGCAGTCAAACCAGTGAGAGTCTGTTGGAATAACCGAAGACGGATCGAGTCGTCCATCAGGGAGTTGGATGAACACCATAAGTGGTATGTCATCACATGGTTTTTAGGATCCTCACCTGGCTTACCATCAAATTTTGGGATATCAGACGGAATTTTCACCGGAATGGGTGGCCAATTAGTTCCATGGTAAATGGGGTCATTAGTTAAACGAGACAGGTCAGGTAGATACAAAGTATCCAAAAAGGGCAGCTGCGGATTAGGTTACGAGTACTGATAGTACGGATAAGATGTGTAAGGACCTGTGGGACCTTGTATCGACTGACTATAGGGTGTTCCAGGAGGAAACTGGCCGTAGGGGTACTGGAAGCTCGGACCAAATGTAGGTCCATCGCCATAGTAAGGTGGTCCATAGACGGCGTCGCAGTAGACCAATGGAAGGGCTGCAACGACAAACTAACAGGCTAAGAACAGAGATAAAAAACACACAGTGTCACTCTGGGGTACACTGACCAGGTGTGACAGGAGAGATCTGAGTTCAAAAAATGAACCAATTCTCCAGCCAGTGAGTATAAAAAGGTCTGCAAATGAGATGTGCAAACTCAAAGGAAGCTGACTAGACTCTTCAAGGTGAAGATCTGATAGTGAAATCCAGGAAATGACCAAATAGCATGGCTTGGAAAGAAATCAACTGAAAAACGACATTCAAATTGACAACTATAAAGCAAAGTTCATCCCCAGTATGGTCGCCAGATTTGTTTGACGAACAATCTACAGAGAGCAGACTCAAGGCCTGATCTCCCTAGCTTAACACAAGTCTAGAACAAATAGGACAGAACACAAAATACTTTCCTAGATCAAATAGAAGTGCAAATGGGAGGATAGATCATTTCCCTTGGATTTGCAGATCCCTTTCTCCTTCGTTGATCCAATGCTCTAGCACTGCCAGATCTTAAACGGCTATACCATGTTGAACATATAATAGACCAAGAATAGTGAAAGAATATATTTCATATGATATATCTAAGTTAACAGTTAAGGAGGAAAACTCTAAACATCATCAACGCAACAACATTTATGGAAAGCAATTGTATTAACTGTATTGAAAAGTGGAGAGTACAATAGAAAAGAGGATTACAACCATTTCCTTAACGTTGCAAGCTCCTTCCGACAAGTCATGCCAAAGCTCCTAGAGAGAATTGGATGTCTCCCAAGCTAGAGTGCTAAGTCTATCAAGCCTAATTTCACCAGCATAAGAGTACCATAGACTTCCTCCCTTTGGAGAGGGGTAGGGACTCACTTATATAGGGCTAAGTGGATAGGATGTGGATACGGTAGGTTGAGATATGGTAGGAGAGAGATAGGGGATCCTTCCAAGAGGTTAGGAACCAAAGGCTAGCTCCCCCAATAGGTCAGGGATAAGGATCTAAGTCAGCAACCTTCGAGAATGAGCTCGAAGAAGCTATTTTTTTTCATTAAATGACTTCGTCGCACCCTGTAGTGGAGCAAGGTGCGACGTTGCAGGTTGCATGGGTGCAGCCTGCGACGACCTCTCAAAACCTAGCATAAGCACAATGATGTCCCTTCTAGATAAATGACTTAGCTAATGGAACTTCAAGGGTGTATACACTGAATCTAATGGTGGTAAGATTTTAGGTGTAACAATAGAAGGCCTAAAAATTAATTCAACTAAAAAGAAATCAGATGTAAAATTTTTAGATGGGATTAATCTAAAAGCAACATTTGCTAATAGATCAGCCTCTTGATTCTGAAATCTAGGAATGGAAATTATATTGAATGCATCAAAATAAGAAATGAGATTCCATATCTCATGTTGATAATTTTGCAAATGCTCTGAAATGTAATGTATTGAATTTCGTACCTGTCTAACGATTATCTCAAAATCACCGTATGCGACCAATACTTTGATATCCAAATCAATTGCTTTATTCAGACCCTGGATTAGTGCCTCATATTCTCCAATGCTATTTGTACAATCGAATTCAAGTCTACATGATATACAAGTTTTGTTTCCTTTTGGGTCAATTAACAGGCATCCTACTCCTGCTCCTTCTTTAGATTTTGACCCGTCAAAGTACAAGGTCCAAGTAGAACTATCTGCAACTACTTTGCTTTCCACAATATGTACATAATCATGGTTATATACATTATTTACAATATCCTTAGATGAAGAATCACATTGAATAGTAGTAACATTCAGAATTTCAGATTGTTGTTTTTTATCAGAAAAGAAGAATTTTCAGATTTGAAGTTTCCAAAACCAAGTTCGTACATATAATTTCCCATTATAGAATCTGAAAACATAACTGGTTCATTTGGATCATGCATTTCAGTTACTGTGTGTTCAAATATCTTTCCCTACCTATCTTAATTTGATTGGATTTTCCATTTTTGGGAAACCATAAGGTTGACTAATCGGTTGTGAAAAATCCATTCAATTTCTGAGACCAATCCCTGCTCAGAAACAACCCATATGCATCAAGGATGTCTGCAACCACAATATCTATGATTTGAAAAATTGAAGGGGTATTGGCAAGCCTAATTAAAACATCCTTCATCTCTCCCAAAACCCTCACATTTGATCTATCAAGTTGAGTGATTTGTGACTCTGATGGAATATACTTTGCATTCAGCCTTCGGCAAACAGACAAAGGCATCACGTTAGTAGACGCACCAGAATCGACCATACAGTTATGGACATTTATATTAAAGATTTCAAAGGTAAGGAGAAATGGAGGAGTTGTAGATTTTGAATTCTTCCCTATTAGTGAGGATTTGTCAGCTATTGATTTACCCTTATCTTTAAATACTAATTCAATGTTTGAATTACTAGCAACTACATTTTGCTGAACATTAGGGACTATCGAACTCATGGCAAGAGTTATGATAGGACCATTGGGCATGGGATAGATTTGAAGTAAATCATACATACTAATGTTTGCACGCAACTTTTTCAGAGCTTCAATTATGTCATACTGCATATCTAACTTTGGAGAGTTCTTGACAGGTTGAGAATTCTTAACAGGTTGAGTTTTCTTGGTAGGCCGAGGATTATTATTGTCATTACTTGGAGTAGAACTTGATGATGATCCGGGAGTATTTGTGGATGTTCTATTCCGTGTGTTACAGGCATGTTGAACTGAAGGAAGATTTTTTCTTTCAACATCCTTTACCAAACTATCCCAAAAATGACCATTTAACTGTTGTGGTTCATGTAATTCTTCTTCGTTTTTAGATTGTTCTTCTTCTTCATGATCTACAGTTTCCTAATTTGGGGATGTTTCAGACAAAGACAAGACTGTTCGAATGGTGTTAAAGATCTCCTCATTGACTGCTACATCAGGAGGGGAACTTGGTTTATTATTAGCAATAGGATTTTGTCTAAATTGGTTCCTAAAATACCCTCTAGAATAAGAAGCTTCTGAATTGGTTTTCTTCAACCCTACCACTTCGTTGGTCAATGCCCAGATAGCATTTTGCACTTGTTCGATGTTGAATGCATTATCTTTATCTAAGCTAGTTATTTCAACTTTCTTATGAGAAAAGGTATCAACTTTTCCACTTCTTTTAGGTTCGTATGACATAGGGTCTTTCTCAACTTTAATAGCTTCTTCAAAGGTTTCAACAAGTGTTGTCTTGCCAGCTCATTTAAAAAACATCCCTAGGTATTTTGGAAAAGTTGAAGCATAATTTTCTATAATGATATCCTCAGGGGGTTGAGAAGCAACAGGAATTTTGTTCTTTAAAGTCAAGAATCTCTTATTAAAGTCTTTGATTCTTTCTTTAGTTTCCATCTTAATTCGAGACAATTAAAGAGCTAAAGCAGCGGGTGTTTTATCTTCCCCAAACTTGTCTAGGAAAGCTTTGTTGAAATTGGCCCAATTCGTGATTGAACCTTGAACTAAAGAGAAGTACCAAGTTGATGCTCTCCCTTCAAAGGTTAAAGGAAACAGACGACAAACTACGTCCTCATGCTGAATGTTCATGGTTTGGACAGCTAAAATGAATTTATCTACATGTACCTCAGCTGGCTCTTTATTATCCGGATTAAAATTCGAAAGAAGTTTGTCTGGATGTTTTGGAAATGGATGTTGTATGCCAGGTACAACAACAACAGCTATTCTTAGCCATGGAAGTGGTGGGTTTTGTGGTGGATTACCTCTGTAATGTCCCCAGTTTGACCCCATGGCATTAAATTGTAAATAATGTAATATTGTTATAAAATCGTGGTGAGGAGCTCAAGGCCAAGGCCCCGCCATCGATTTAGTGATGCATATGGTTTACATGTTAGCCAGGCACATTGAAATTGTAAATATGCATTTTAATAAATACCCACGACTAGCTATGCAATGAAACAAGAGATGGGGGCATGATTTTACAAGGAATTGGGAGGGAAAACATTCAAACCCTTGAGCCACTCAAGTCAAGCCAAGTGTCAATGAGAGAACCCATCAAACCCTCAACTACCCATGTTGACTTTTGTACCCAACCATTGATTTCTCCCAAGAGTTGGTTGAGTTAGTTAATGCCTTGGGAATGGAGAGGTATGGCTGTCCAAATTCGGGTATGGGCAAGCCACCCTTCATGGAAAATTGTGTTTGTCTTCTTGGGCAAGAAAAAGAGCCATGAATTGCTCCCCAAGCCATTACCCATCAACCATTTCCTCTCCCTCACGAGTTGGGAGCTACCTGGGCGTTTTCCAGCCATGTTTTTATGGTTTTCCTTGATCCTCAGCTGGAAGAAGGGCGTTTTTGCGTTGTATACCAGTGGGGAAGAAGGGGAAATCAAACGAGGGTTCAATAGAGACTGTTTTGGGCTGTTGAAGGCTGAGATATTTGGGGAAGAAATCGTTTTTCCTCCCTGTGGTTGTTTGCCCCATCCCACAAATCCGTTTTTGGTTGGGAACGTCTTTGGGAAAACCCATGGCCATCTTATTTGTAAATCCCATTGTTTAAAATGTGTATCTATGCCCAATGTTGTGCTTGCTATGTGAGAAATGAGTATGTTGGGGTATGGGTTATGGGTATTTATTGCTTTGGCTTGAGCTTGAGTGCAAGCATCCAAGGTTCAAATGTAGCCTGATAAACCTAGCTGTGGACTGGCTTGGCTCAGATGAAATGATTAATTGGCTGCGTGTGAGCTTGAATGTCCCCTGTTCCTTGTAAGAATCATTCCCAGCTCGGGGGTGGCATTTGTGTTGAGAGATTGATGAACACAACTGGCCTATGGTTGGGAGGAACGTTGCGGCAACATAGCTAGTTGTTGGGACCGCATTATAGTGAGATGAGTATATTCTCTTATGTGTATTTACTTCTGCATTGTTTTAATTAATTGATGATTGATATTGATATATTGAGTGCATATGAAAATATGTGTGTGGATGAATTTATTTCCGCTGTGCATATTTATTTGATTTACATCTGCACACTGTGTTTTTAACTGTATGCATCTAATGAATGGGCTGAGTTTTATGAAAAGCCCCATATATTGGTAGCATGTTCCTTTCCTTGCATTGGGTCCAAGGATGGGTACATTACAACCTCCTCCTCTTCCAGGTATGTTTCCAGCCATAGGATCTTCTTCAGAATATGAAGAACTCTCTTGATTAAAAGGTCTGAGAGTATTAGGTGGAGAATCCGGAGGTGGAGGTGGCTGACCAAAGCCTCCTAGATTTATGAAACCACATAAATTATGTGTTATAGCAGCCCCTCTAGACCGACCTCTAGTCTGATGACTTGGAGAACCAATTTGCACAATATCAGTTTTTGATAATTCTTGTTCTATTGTAGTTAACTGGGTATTGTGTTGTTGTCTCGGGGAAATCTGTAATCTACAGGTGACAGGCCAGTTTGATGAGCATAAGATCTTGTAAGTATTCTTTGTGATTCTTCTAAGACTCGAATGTTTTGTTCAGGAGTGTAAGGAGATGTATTATGGTCTCCTTCGAGAATGTTCCTTACAGTTTCACTAAACGAAGAACTACTGAATTCAGCTTGTGAAGTTATTACTAAACCATAAGAGGTGATGTTCTGTGAATTACTCTGTAATGGAGGTTGTTGACTGGTTGAAGTTTTGTCTTTAGTTCTATCAGCCATTAATCATTTTTAGGCCCTCCTTCGAGCGCCATTTGTTGGCCCGATTTTATGACCTAGGCCAACAAATGAGATTATGCCCACACAAGTTGCTTACTGTAGCTCCCGATGTGTTTGGATTAGCAAAATATCGCAGGTTGTGGTCCTGCTACCAGCTGAATTTTTATTCTCTTAAGGAGAATATGTTTAAAAAAACTCAGCAAAATTTTCCTATGTTATCCTAGAGTCAAACTAGTTCCTACTGTCAATTTCTCAGTCTAAGTTATCCTAATTTTGCTTTCCTAATGAAAGTCTCTGATTTTGGGTTTTGGTTTAAATGTCTGACTAAGAAACTGTTTCAAATATTAAACAACTACTAAATAAACTAGAAAAATCTAATGTAAAACTTAAATCAAACCTAATCTATCTTACCTATCTCAGCTGAGAGAAAATTTATTTAATTAAATTAACTACCTGTTGATGATACGTATATCTGAAAAGGAAATAACTTCAACTCAACAAGACAACTTAACAGAATTGAAATTATAACAAATTTCTGATTTTATAATATTCTATGAAAGAAGAATAATGAAACAAGAAATCACTTCACTATCCTATGAATCATAGCTATCAAAAGATAATTAATGTTTAGCATTTCGATACTTGAATAATGATGAAAATTATACTTGTTTTTAAAATATTTGTCAAAATACGAATATTTTAATTCATTAGCTAATGTATAAGTCATATCAAACATAGAAATGGCTAACGAGTGATTAGAGCAAGTCTTTATGGGTTATACATAAATCATAACAAAGCATGATCATATATATAGATAATCGAAGAAAAACAAATACTAAAGATGCATATATATAAGTTCCAAAAGCTGTCACAAAAGATACCAGTCCCGAAACAGTACTTAGAAGACATCCAAGAGAGAAACAACTTCTTCAGAATATCCACAAGTTAAAACATCAAAATTTCAGTATAAGTTTTCTCGTCCAAACTCCATCATCCTCTATTAGAAAATAGTTCTATCTTTTATACATGAGAGATTCAAACTACCTTGAGACTTTCTAGAACTAAACTCTAAACTTAGTACAATCAATTGTTACACCTATTCGACTGATGAGGCATCATAACCAATATCCAAAAGAGCACCTGACAAGTATTAATTTCTGTCAAGATAGATCAAATAGTGATATGATTTGCATAGGTTCCAGCTGCTCCACAAAAACTGCATCAAGCAACAGCAAATGCTATCGGCTAGCAAAATTTTCTCTATTCAATTCAACGCATCCACAATATATATACACATGTAGCAATCAGTTACAAAATATATTAATTCCCCATAATGATCAAATATAACAGAAAATAAGATGAAATAAATTTCAAGCATGCCTACAGAATCTTCGATTTTGTAGGTATGCTAATTAAATCATGCTATTACTTGTCAAAAAGAAAAATATACCAACGTAACCGAAAACAGAGTAATCAAGTTGTGATTTGCAATTTAATTGCTCGCCTTGTCTCGGAAAGTTTAGCTTTAAGTTCTAGGATCTTAATCTTTTGTCATTCTATTTGCTCGAATAGTTGCTCATTGATTATCATCACAGATTTCTTGGCCTCTTTGTATCTATTTTTATTCAAGCTCATCTCCCGCCATCTATTCACCCAATCTAACATTTCTGCCTTGAACGTTTTATTCTCTTCATCCCTATTTGTTGCATTAGCGTGGAATTCTTTCAATTCTGCTTTTAACTGTGTGATTTTACTTTCATAAATTCAATTGAGAACCTTCCGTAAAGTTTCCTCATCCTCATCATGAAATGAGTCATTAGATTGTGAAGAATTAGGTTTAGTCAGATCTTGGGCAGGTGAAGGAATATGTACAAACGAAGGTTCCATCTCAGATTCGTTAGGATAAGCATTACAAATTAACTCTTTAACCGAGAGCGTCACAAGATCATTCACCACTGAAGTTTGTTCATCAATATGAACCGTCTCATGAATTGAGGAAAATACATCATCCTCACTCTCAACCTGAATCACAAATGGCTCTGTGCTTTGTTGCATTGTTACAGGCATGGAAATGGTAGTCATACTACGAGTGAACCTACGGACACTCGCAGAGCTTGGGTTCTTTTTTTTAGGTTCGAATTGATCAATAGAAACTGAATTCACATTTAGGTTTTGAACTAATCCCTCAGACCTTTTATCCAATACTCGGTTTCCTTGGCTTGGTCGTACGTTATCAGAAGCTTCAACACTAATTGACCGAGGTTTACCTTCTACAAATCCATCTTCCAAACCTATCGACCGGATGGGATTTTCGACTCTTGAATCCTTACGGTTTAATTCAACATTCACTTCAGTCGATTCAAACCCACGAGATCGCCTCCTCTTCTGCCGAGTCTTAGGCCGAACAGAGGGCCATTCTTCATTCTGTTCAAACCGTTCTCATCTAGAAATTGGTCCCAAGTTTTGCCAATAAAAGACAATTGATATTGAACTAAAATCTTCACCAAACCATGGTGGAAAATGATACTGTCTCGGTCCCCTATAGTGTTGTGAACAAAAACTTCCTTTTTTGCAAGCTATTGAGCAAAAAGTAAGGTAAGTTCATCTTTGCGCCTTTAAAGACCATCAAAATCCTTAAATGATAAAAATGGATAGAGGAATACCTACCATCACATGTAATATATCGGACAATCATCTGAAATAATGTTTCCCATTGAGGTTGAAGATACTTGAGCAGATAACCATGTTTATCATCGAATCCTTCAGGTAGGGGAAGTAAGAAATGATTCCATTTCCCTCTATTAATTTCTTTCTTCTTGAACCACCATTCACCTCTCTGTGGGAGATTCGTGGCCTGTTCTATGATACCCTCAGAAATCTCTAATCTCATATTTCCAACTTGTGCTACATTCTCCCTGAGAGACAAAGCAAAGCGTCAAGTGACTTCTACATTGTGTCCACTAAAAGCCCTGAGAAAATCACCCCAACTAATTTTATCAAATAACTGAGAGACATCTGGGTTCATGTCCAAAATCTCAGCCCCATCTGGTTTGAATCTACACAGGGGACCCATACTCAAATTCGTTGGTTCTTCAATTGAACGAGTAAGGAAAGGCGTTGTGAAAATAGCATGGATAGGTATACAATATTCGACTTTCATCATGAAACCCTTACTTGGCTCTATGAGGACCCAAACAATAACCCTAGACTCGTTCCTACATGTGACATTTCCACCGTCAAAACCAATGTATGTAACCATCAAACAAATTGATATGACCTGAAATTATTACTTGATACTAAAATCAAGTTGAATATAAATGAGAGATGATCACATAATGGTGTTAATACGAAGCATTTATCAGAGTAATAATTTCATGACAATGTCCATTGAACAGGTGTTACCAAAATATCAACTCATATCTTGTACAAAACATATCACCTCCAGATTTTGACAGGAAGGAGTTATATGTGGAGACCGGGCGTACTGTTAACCTGGGTGATATGAAACCCCATATTACGAATAATCATGTCTCCTAGGGTTTCATGAAAATTGGTGAAGATGTTAAGACCATCATGACTCAAACCATGAAATCATATTTACAAATGATATTAATTCTGAAGATCAGATCAATAGTTTAAAATGACACGATGAGTACTTAGGATGGACAAGTGCCAGTTGAAAATATCATGTCAATTAAAATGAAGATTGATTAATAGAAAAATCTATAAAAAACTAAGTCTTAAATTAAACCAATTATGTTTCATCATTGCAAGCATAATCATAAAAGACTTTGATAAAAAATTTGAAATGGTGTAAAAAGTAAGCCTTAGTTGTTATAGAATCGTATGTACAATTCTTAAAATTATTTATTTACAAAATATTAAACATGGCTTATAATATGAATGTTTAATATATCGATAAGGGTTAAAATAGAGTATGAAATAAATTTATTAACCCAAACAAATACATGTTTAAACATGAAAAATTAGTCATAAAGACCATGTCTTATATTATGAAAATCTTAAAAAAGAATTTACATGAAAAATAAGGAATTATAAAATCCAATTCAAGCAATGTTTATAACAAATAATATTGATAAGCAACAAGTCATTTATCAGAATATATGATCATAAAATATAATAATGAAAATTGATCATATATATAATTATATTTTAACAATTGCTAAAATAATCAACTTATAAAAGAACCAGCTTGATTTGAAATTACTTCCTAAACTTTCAATTTGACCATTAAATATTCCCTAATTGAGAATACCTTCAGAATCAAAGATTCTGAAGTCACTCTTAATAATTTTAATGATTAATTAAAGAAGTGAACTAATCAATTTTATTAAGCAAAGCAGGAATAAAATTGAGAGGGTTGTTGCCTTCCAACAAGCCCCCGTATATATATAGAAGAAATCCATGCCATAGATTTTGTCTCTATTGCAATTGTGAATAATAACATCGAGTTATTTACAATAAAAAGATATCATGTGCACTGCACTTTTTCTAACAACATTATAATAACAGGAACAAGGTAAGCATTAATGGTATGAGTGGACGAGGATATAATACAAGAACTCAAGCAAGAACAAATATAAATTTGAATAACAAGTCCATATTGCATCCAAGCAACTGCATTCACATTCTAATTATTTCAATTATCTATCACCCCTAATCTTTTTTATGGTTGCACCCTAATTCAACACTAAAGACATTAAAAAAGGAAAAAACATGGCCCCTCGCAAGCAAGGATTACGAAAAGTGAAACTCTGTCCTAGCCAGACTAGACATGATGGCCACAAGCAACTTCATTCACATTATAATTGTTTTAATTCTCTATCATCCCCATCTTGTTTTATGACTGTGCCTTAAATCAACAACAAAGACATAAAAAAAAAGAAGTAAAATCCTGCCAAGCATGATCAGTGTGGTCATTCAACCCGAGATAAATATACTATTTTGTATGACAATCTACATTGTGCCTTGTTTCTTATTCTTTATCCTTTACACATGCGTTGTTTCTTTAAAAAGAAATCAACCAAAGTTTGTGGAAAAATCAAGAGCTTGCAATTGCTTCCATCCTCGGCAAACAACTAGTCCAAATGTTGTTTTCAAAATACCAATTTTAGAAGAGATCCTTGATTTGATTTATAGTGGGAATTCAATCCCATGACCATGTTAGAGTTTTTCTCAAACATTTATGCCATTAACAAGGTATCAATGATACTCAGGAAACCCTAATTCTAAATGACCAGTTGAGAGAAATTAGTGGAGAGACACGACACATCTTCTTTTCTATATTCAATACCAATGGATACTCAAAGTTTGGATTTAAACTTTGAACCCTAACCTATGACTTGCACTATGAATGATCAATGTGGTCATTTAACCTGAGATAAATCTACTGTTTAGTATGACAATATACAATATGCATTGTTTCTTATTCTTTATCCTTTTCACATGCATTGTTGCTCTAAAAAGAAATGAACCAAAGTTTGTGGGAAACTCAAGAGCTTGCAATTGCTTCCATCCTTGGCAAGCAACTAGTCCAAATGTTGTTTTCAAAATATTGGTTTTGTTAGAAAAATAGGATCGCACAATAATAACAATAAACAAGATGCAAATAAAAAACACATATACACATTACAAGAGAGACACCAATATAACGTGGTTCACCCAATAGGGGCTACGTCCGCACAAAAATTTTCCAATCCTTTTTATTATACCGTCCAACAAAATGAATGGATACAACCTACAACACACCCACTGCAACTTCGTCTTCACTCTCTGACAGTCTCTCTGACAGTACAATACAATACCATACCATACTTAGCGGTATTACAATCTATTCCTTTTAAAGGGGAATTACCATGGAAAAATACCCCGGGCTACCCAATACTATGGGCCCGTAAACTATTGGCCAACAAACAACCCAAAATATTTCTTTCAAGGGCTTCGCCCCCGAATCCGCTTTCTCGGGGGTGCTTCCCCCAAACCCCCACTGGGGGCCAACTAGCCCCCGGACCCCCTATTCGAGGGGGATGGCCCCCCCTGGAACCTTGTGTGGGTTCAAATCCCCCCCACGCCCCCCCATTGGGATGAGTGTATATTCCACCTGCACAACATAAAAAATATGAGGTACAAACACAGCTAGACAAAAACATCTCTGAATTAGGAAGATCGGGCTCCACATCCAACAGGTTTTAGAAGAGCAACTTGATTTCATTTGCAGTGGGAATTCAATCCCATGACCATGTTATAGTTTTTGCTCAGACATTTCTTCCATCAACAAGGTATCGATGATATTCAACAAACCCTAATTCTAAAGGACTAGCTGAGATAAATTGGTGGAGAGATCTAGAACATCTTCTTTAATATCTTCGATACCAATGGATACTCGAAGTTTGGCTTTAAACTTTGAACCCTAACCTCTAACTTGCACTCTAAAAAATTGAATGCAAAACACGTGGTCTTTATCCTTAGAATCCCCGTGAATACATTTGAAATCTCAAGACTTGCATAGAGATACAAATATAAGCATAATCCCTCTTTCAGTTATGGGAATTGTTGTGTCTATTTGTTTCTTCAATTTAGAAGTTGTAAGTAAATAAATGCTTTGAACTTGTCATATTGTCTTGGCCGAGTTTCTGAACAGTAGAACTATTTTCCTAGTATGCCCTCTCGCAAGCAAGGAATGCCACGAGAAAAACCCTATCCCCACTAGCCTAGATAACACAGAAAAAAACATTCTTATTGCCGAAGAAAACTAGCAACACAAAAACAACCACATTGTTTCATAGAAATCAAGAACTATATCTAGTCTATATGAAGAGTGCGTAAAGGTTAAACAATATTGACCTTAGACATTTACAATAAACAGGCACCATTTGCACTGTACTTTTCAAACAACATCGTAGTCACAACAACAATATAGGAATTAAGGGTGCAAATACAGGAGAAAATAATATAGGCTCTTAAGCAAGAACAATTATAAAATTCAAGAACAAGTTCATATTGCCCCCAAGTAACTTCATTCACACTATAACTATTTGAGTTATATGTAAACTCCATCCTTCTTTATGCATGTCCCCTGATTCAACAATAAAGACAAAAAAAAAGGGCAAAGGCCTATGTAGTCTCACGGCCTGGAGAAGGCAACTACACACTTTATGGAAGCCAACTTTCTTAAATTCAAGTAGCCTATTACAACAAAGAGAATCATTGTTTTCCTAGTGTGCCCCTTCGCACAAACCCTATCCCAACCAGCTTAGATAAGGTGGGAAAAACATCATAATTGACAGAGCAAACCAACAAGACAAAAACAAGCATATTGCTTTCCAAATGAAATCAACACAATGTTTCGCCATACCCCCACAATCTCAAAACTATCAATAGTGGAAAAAATACCTCGAAAAGGCGTTTGTGTCCAAAGCCACCACAATAGAACCACCCAATGCCACCTCGCTGATAGGAAACTATAGACTTGTTTTCATCGAATCGAACCAACACACCACTTGCAGCACAGAGAACGAGCGACAACTAGCAAACGATAAGGCCAAAATACCCTTCAAAACCGGTAAAATAGTGCCAAATCCATTCACATGGGTGCGTATTAAATGCCATCCTACACACATTAAATCCAACAAATCCAAAAATTGTCTCCGCTAAACCTCTAGTTGGAAAAACAACACAAACGCAACATGCAAATCCAAATGCAATACCCCCTCATCCCTCGCACCATTAAACCTCCCATAGACCCATTCAAATACAAACACAAGCACACCGAGCTTAAACATCCCGCGATCACACAAACTACAATGCAGACACCCGTCAATCCAGACCCCCGCTCCATCTTTTGAGACACCTTTCTCAAAGCTACCATGGTACACCCTCGAATAGAGCCATTCATTGCAGGAGCATGTGTTCATGCCAGGATTGGATTTCAAATTTTGTCACTTTCCAACCACTAGCCAATGAACGCGCTACCATCTAGCCATGTCAACATGCCATGTTGACCTTCTTAAAAAAATGAACTTTCAAAAAGCAACGCAACTACAAACAAAACTCAAACATAATGGCAACACAAACATCGAAACAAGGTGAAAAATCGAGAAAGTTAGCATTAAAACCCCACACACTAGATCATTTAATACAACAACATGCGTTGATGCCAACCCTTGATTTCGTACTTGCTATCTTTTGCCACTTTGCAACCAATGAACATGCTATCATCTAGCCACGTCAACATGTATTGTCTACCTTTTTATGTAAAAAAATCAACTTTTGAAAACAAGGGTCGAGTCTGTCAATGCCATGATGGCACAAATCTTTCCACATCATTTGATTAACGTGAACAATACAATATTCATTATGCTTCTTCAGAAATCAACTTATAGCATTCAATGCAAAGTCCACAACATTTTCATAAGGTTGCAAACAAAACCCTTCCGCTTGAGCTATATGGAACACGTCCGCAAGCTCACCTCTCATCATCGCACAACCTCCAACGCGGACATGCGTCAATCCAAACCCCCTCTCCAACTTTCGAGGCACCTTTATCAAAGCCTAACTGTGGAATGACCTTGCAATAACCAAAAAAATGTGACATCTTGTGACTGTATGGACCGACTAATAGGTGCCAAAACGGTCGCAAGATATCATAGACATAACAGCTTTAATGTATATAACATTTTATTTGTTATTATTAAATTTTAATTGATTTTTTATTATATATAATTTCCCATATATATATGAGTAGTCCACAACAACTCATGTGGAAAAATGGTCCTAAGTTATGGCGGTGTATTGTTTAGACAAGTCATTTATATAAAACTATTTTGATTGGTATATGGTGTATTGTTTAGATGAGTCATTCATTTAAAACTAGTTTGATTGCTCTAGTTAATTTAAATCAATCATTTTTTTATAAAAAAATAATATTATTATTTTCAACATTAAATATAAATAAACAAAATTTTATGAGATATATATATATATAAGAAAAAAATTACATAAGAAGAGAAATGCTTATTTTCAACACAATACTTTCAAATCTTCAATATTTTGGAAAACATATTTAATTGGAGTATATATATAAAGTTTGGTTAATGATATAGATCCATCTTAAATTTGGATCTAAAACAACTAAAGATATCCAATTTCTTGAAGTGTAAATATTTTATATATATTAAAAATATATATAACTTAAAATATTTGATTTTTTTGATGCTTGATATCTAAATTTGATTTAAAATGAAAACATTATAATGTAAATTTTTTTATTAAAACAAACATCATTTACATCTTTTTCTTACGTAACATCAACATCTCCCCCACAATAACAATAAATAGATAATTATAAGATTTTCTAACTTTTAATGAGAAAAAACTTAAATAAAGACACCGTATTTAATTTCAAGACATCACTTTAAAAAATCCACAATATTTTCAAAAACATATCAAAGTGGAGTATGTAAATAAAGTTTGGCCAATATCCACAAATGATAAGAGGAAACACAATTGATATATCCACAATATTTTCAAAAACATATTAAAGTGGAGTATGTAAATAAAGTTTGGTCAATATCCACAAATGATAAGAGGAAACACAATTGATATAGAGTATATGTACATAAAGTTTGGTCAATATCTACAAAGGATATAAGAGGAAATGAAATTGATATACACATAATGATGAGTAGATAATGAATGATTCTTTTTTGGCTTACTTATGAATATTATTTTTAAATATTTTAATTTGTTTATTATAATTAAAAGAAACATTATTATTATTTTAAAAGAATTTTGTAGTTTAATAAATAATTTAATAAAAAAATATTAAATTAATATAAATAAAACAAATTAATAAAAAAAACTATTAAAGTGTAAAACAAATAAACTTACATCAACTTAATTTCAATAAAAATATCTACAATATTTTTTAAACATGTTCACTTAGAGGATTTGTACATAAAGTTTGGAAATATAGATAGTAAGGAAAACACAATTGATATACATAACAATGAACATAACTATGAGTAGATAATAAATATTTAGTATTTAGTTATTTATATTGGAAAATAAAAAAATATACAAGTTATAAAATTAAAGCTTTTATGGTTGTCTGTTAAAATGGAAACTAGGCTAGTTGTTAAAATGGAAACTAGGCTAGTTCATAGGGAGGTTCATAGAACATCAAGAGTAGCAAAGATATGTATTGAGAAAATAACAATTCGGGGGTCCTTCCTTGCACAGGGAAATCAAGAAAGCCCCTTAAGTTGACAACTAAAACAATAGAAATGTCCAAAACTATAACCGAAGTGCCACCCCTAGAACTGTTCAGATTTTAAACTGAGAAGAAAACAAACTAATTAGCTAATTATGAACCTGAGACATGTCTTTATCTTTCTATGGTGTATGGTGTCATATCTAAGGAGGTGTGTTAACCGCTTCGTCCAGGACATCTTTCCCGGAGTATATATTGTTGATATCATCCATTAGTGAAACCACCACCAACCTAAAGTTTGCTTGGTTGTACTCACGTTCTTGCATGACCCGACCAAGGAGCTTGAGTACCTAGTATGGTTCCAATCCCTTATTACCTCTCTCTACCTGGTTGCTTAATGTCTGGCTCTGAAACTCAATTAGTAGGATCACCTATGCCTAGTCAATCTTGCTTCTTATGTGCTAAGGAGTGTCCTACTAGAATTTCCTATCCAGGCAATGTTGGCACAATCCTTAACCTCTACAACATCTCACTCATTGTCTGAACATAGTTTCCCAACCATTTAGGGCCCACACAAATCTGTGGGGAGTCACTGGAAGTGACCAAGATAAATTGAATATAAGCCCCTCTCTCCTGGAAGTCTCCTCCACAACGCCACAACCAATAACCAAATACCACAATTGAGTTCTGCTACAAGAATCAATTGCTCTCTCATCCATCCAACAATCTCCAATCACTAGACTTCCAAAACAATTATCTAGAATGATAGATCACCAAACAAAGAGGATTATTTTACCTGCTTCCCATGCATAGGTACCATGTCCCTTCCACCATGAATGCCCTAGGTTTCAATCTCCTTTCCATTGAATTTTGAATGCCTCATCCATAGTCCATCACCCGTTGAAGTCCTTGCTTCTTAATCCCTCGCACACCCATGCCCTAGTGATTCATATGGGAGGGGGTGCATATAGGTGCCATCTGCCCCTTCCACATGTCTTATGGTAGGGGCGAGATGTGGCATAATCCCCACCCCGTCCTGGAAAAAAAACATTATTATTATTCAAAAGATAGATAATATATTACTTTTGTTTCATGATAATGATTTATAAAAATAATAACTCCAAAAAATCCATTATCATTACTTCATGAAATAAATAAGTACATGATTTTTTATTTTTTGGTGAGATAACAACTTATAGAAAAAATAATTCATTATTTATATTTTTTATGAATATTTTTAGGAAAAATATTTATTATTATTACTTAATTTTTTAATTTAGAAAGATTTAGAATATAAAGTAAAGAGATTATAAATTTAAGATGTAACATCTAAACTAGGGTGTGAGTATATCATTGTGTTTATCTAATTTTAACTAAGGCGTCATTACATTCTAATGATGAACAAACAAACTACAAGATGACTAGATAATTGTGATTTTTTAATAGTGAATTAAGGTGTTATTACCTTGTATGTTTTGTTGTAAAAGTTATATCATTTGATGATGTAATATGCAAACCAATGTATAATGATTAATAATGATATTAATGTGTTATTGTAAGTGTTGTTTTTAGTAGGTGTTATTTGTGTTTTTACATATAAATTATATAAATTTGTTAAATTTAATTAATAATAACAAAAAAATGTTTATATTTCTTGTATTTTCTTTTTTTAGTGTTATTTATGTTTTCTTTAGATATATTGTATTTGTATTGTTGTTTTTTTGCAAACAAGGTAAGAGTGTCCAGAGGTTGGAAAGAATACATACTTACTTGGAGGTTGGCAAGGTAACACTATAATGAGTGAGACAATGTAACTTGCTAGCCACATCTAACACTATGCATGTCATCTCCACCAAAAGTTTTGCATCTTGACAAGTATGATGATGGTAAACTAGCACCTTTAACAAAACTTGATTACCTATTGAACAATGACTATTCTCACCCTCTGTGATCACTACTATAATCATTTAAACCAAGGATCTAAATTTACATTTCTTTTTACATATAAACTTGTTAAGAACCACATTGGATCGTCTCTTTCAAAATTTTCACATAAATGATTATATTAGCATACCTTATTGACTAGAGAATTGGTATGTCAAAGTGAATTAGAAGATGATGCGAGAAGGAAATTGCACTATCTCTGTGGAGTCATGACTGAAGTAGGAACTAATAGTCAAGTGAAGGAGACACTTTTGAGCAAACATTTCATGTTTAGGCACATTTGATAGCTTCGTACTCCAATTACATAAGGTGTAAATGTGAATAACATTCGTTGGAAAGGAGGTGGGAATAACAAGGTAGTGGTGATTAAGATTGTTTGTTTTCCCTAAGGAAAACCTCATGAGGAAACCTAAGGGATGCTTCCCCAAGTCAGTGGATAGCAACTTTAGCAAACTTGTTAGTGTAAACTAGTGTACTTCACCTTGGGGGATTTGGACCAAACACCTATTTTTTAAATACATTATTGTATGGAACTCCCAAAAACCCCAATTCATTTATAGTATACAGTCACATAATTAAAATAAGACAACCTCATTTTGAAAAATAAATTCAAACTTACGAGATGGGGAAATGCATGTGCAAATATAAATATGATATGGCTATCTTTTCCTCAATCATGGGTCATTAAAAGCTTATCATCAATAATCTAACTTTGTGATAGAAAATGGATTAAAAAATAACATTAATAAGAACAATTCCACATTGTCAAAATTGTTATTTATGCCTTACTTTATAAAAAATTAAGTGCTTGAAAAGTCCGGATGATTTGATATAATCCATTATATATTTGTATTACAAATTAAAAATTAAGTGCTTCGAAAATCCTACAAATACAACCAATAAAAAAAATATAATTCATTGTGTAGAGAAACTACTCCAAATCAGTAAATATTACTAAAGCACCAACCACTTGACATCAGTTGCAATTAAATCTACATAAACTACCACTTGACATCAAGTTGCAATTTAAACCACATAAACTACAATATTGGGAAAGGAAACGCCTATTTTCTATGTTACACATGTGGGAATGCATCACGTGTTAGACAACACATCACAAATAAAAACACACACACATCACATTGAAAAAGACCGAGAGAGACTAGACAACACTTAAAATAACAATAACACGTTCTCGTAGGATTCCTCACCACACTCAAAACAAAATGTTGCCATTTAGCGATTAGATACATTGGCAAAAAGATGATCAGTACCCACCCCATGCCTCATCCAAAATAGAAGTAATATTTTCCTGTCTTTGTATTGACTTTTAATATGAACGCTACCGACCACCACAACATATGAATGGTAGATCGAGTCCACACTACCGACGAAGTTTCACATCAATTTCAGACAATGACGGTGTAGTTTAATAATAATTTTTTTTTTTTCTGGAAATATAATGAACATTGATCATGTTTTATTATTGGATTTTCAACGGGAAATATTATAGGTTTTTACAACCCCACACGAAGTTTCACATCAATTTCAGACAATGAATATCCCTATTAATTCCTGAACTATTCTTCATTGTGCATTCATTTTGCAATCCAAGCCGAGCAGGGTCTTGGAAAAGAAGGAACTATTCTTCATTGTGCATTCATTTTACAAGTTTTGAGAAGGAACACAAATCATGTTCATTGTGCATTCATTTTACAAGTTTTGAGAAGGAACACAAATCATGGAGGTTGATGAGGCAAATACACAAATCATGGAGATTGATGAGGCAGATAAGTGGAGAAACGTGTTAAGCAGGGCTGTTGAGGCCGTGGTGGTGCTACAAGTTACTGCAACTCGCGATTTTGATACGGAGACAGCCACAGTCGGTGATGCAACGGGTTTCATCGTCGATAAACAACGCGGCATCATTCTCACGAACCGGCATGTCGTCCAGTGTGGGCCTGTTGTTGCCGAGGCTACGTTCATCAATCGCGAGGAGATTCCGGTTTATCCTCTTTACCGTGACCCTGTTCATGATTTTGGATTTTTTCGTTTTGATCCTGCAGCCCTCAAGTTTATGAAATGTGAAGAGATCCCTCTTGCACCAGAAGCTGCAGCTGTTGGATTGGAGATCCGGGTTGTGGGCAATGACAGTGGTGAAAAGCTTTCCATATTGGGGGGTACCTTGGCCAGATTGGACCGAGAAGCCCCTCACTATGCGGAGGATGGATACAATGACTTCAATACATTTTATATGCAGGCAGCTTCAGGGACAAAAGGAGGGTCAAGTGGCTCACCAGTAATTGATTGTCATGGACAAGCAGTTGGACTAAATGCTGGAAGCATGACTGAAGGTTCTTGTGCATTTTTTCTTCCACTGGATCGAGTGATAAGGGCATTGAAAATTTTACAGAAGTGCAACTGGAGTACTGCAGTCCATATTCCTCGAGGCACACTCCAGATGACCCTTGTTCACAAAGGCTTCGATAAGGCACGTCGGTTAGGGCTTCAAGCCGAGACTGAGCAATTGGTGAGAAAAGCTTTTTCTGACGAAACGGGAATTCTTGTTATAAAATCCGTGGTGCCTGGAGGTCCTGCTCACAAGATGCATTTAGAGCCCGGGGATATACTTGTCCGCGTGAATGGTGAGCTTGTAACACAATTCTTGAAGTTGGAGACAGTGCTGGATGATTATGTTGGAAAGACTATCGATTTAGAGGTTGAAAGGGGCGGTGATCCTGTAAAAGTTTCTTTGGAGATCCAGGACCTGCATTCTATAACTCCAGACTATTTCTTGGAAGTCAGTGGTGGCGTGATTCATCCTCTATCGTACCAACAGGCTAGGAATTTCTTCTTCAATTATGGTCTAGTATATGTTGCAGAACCAGGGTATATGTTGTCAAGGGCAGGTGTGCCTTCTGGTGCTATCATTAAAACATTGGCGGGTAAAGAAACCACACGAGTTGAAGATTTTATATCTATTTTCTCCAAATTATCTAGAGGATCACGCGTTCCGCTGGAATTTGTGACACATGAAGATCGTCATCCAAGTACGTCTGTTCTTGTGACTGTTGACAGGCATGAATGGTATGGAGAGCCTCAAATCTACACTCGAGACGATCTCACTGGACTCTGGAAAAAGAGACCAATGTCGTCAATTACATCTTCGCTTCCATCTCTTTCCGTTGTTCATGACGAGAAAGACACAACAGTCCAATCACAGGTATCATCAGGTGGACAATTTGGTGGCGTGGAGGGCGATTCATCACAAGTCTTGGAAAATATTTCGCCCTTGGGTGACAGTGCCTTAGATAAGGTTTCAGTTGCTGAGCGAATTATTGAGCCTACCCTTGTCATGGTTGAGGTCGACATACCCTTAATTTGCATGATTGATGGTGTGCATGCTCAGCATTTTTCTGGAACAGGGGTGGTGATCTATCATTCTGAAACCATGGGAATAGTTGCGGTGGACAGGTATACAGTGCCTATTTCGTTATCAGATGTCATGTTAGCATTCGCTGCGTACCCAACGGAGATTCCTGGAGAGGTTGTTTTTCTGCACCCTGTACACAATTATGCATTAGTAGCATACGATCCTGCAGCACTGGGTACATCTGGGGCTGCAGCTGTACGTGCAGCTGTTCTTGTTCCTGAACCTGTTCTGCATAGGGGTGATGATGTATATCTTGTTGGTTTGAATCAGAGACTACAAGCTAACTCACGCAAGTCCACTGTCACAGACCCAGTAGCTGTCTGGAATATTGATCCATTTACTTGTCCCCGGTATAGAGCTATGAACATGGAGCTCGTCGAATTGGATACAGATTTAGGCAATGAATTGTCTGGTGTACTGGCAGACGGGCTTGGAAGGGTTCAAGCATTATGGGGTAACTTCTCTGCCGAGTGGAAGTCTAGCGATGGTTCTACCAACGACTGTAAATACGTTGTAGGAATTCCAATTTATGCAGTGAGTGAAGTGCTACATAAAATTACAAATGGAACTGAAGGTTCACCTTTGCTCATAAATGGAATCAAAATGCTGATACCATCTGTTCGCATATTAGACATCGAACTTTCTGCAACTTCACTTTCAAAGGCCAGTAGCTTTGGGTTAAGTGAAAACTGGATTACAGAGTTAGTAAAGAAGGATCCTGTGAGACGACAGGTTCTACGAGTAAAGCGTTGTTTCGCTGGATCACGAGCAGAATGCATGTTGAAGCAAGGGGATATGCTATTAGCTATAGATGGGCAGCCAATCACAACTTTTCGTGACGTTGAGAATGCTTGCCAAGTTCTTGATGAGAGCAAGGATGAAGAAGGGAATCTAAGAGTGAAGATTCTTCGCCAGGGTTTGGAGTTGGATGTTCTTGTAGGCACAGATGTAAGAAATGGCTTTGGAACCACACACATGGTAAATTGGTGTGGATCTCTTCTTCAAGAACCACACTCAGTTGTCCGCTTGTTGGGATTTTTGCCAGAAGAAGGACATGGGGTATATGTTGCAAGACCGATGTCAGGCAGCCCGATCCAGCGATATGGAGTTTCTGGTAGACAGTGGATTGTTGAAGTTAATGGAAAACCAACTCCTGATTTGCAGACATTTATAAATGTTATAAAAGAATTGGAACATGGGGTATATGTTCGTGTGAAGATAGTGCATTTGAATGGGAAATCCTCAGTTCTCACTTTGAAGCAAGATTTGCACTATTGGCCTACCTGGGAATTGAAATTTGACCCAAACACTGCAACATGGAGTCAAAATATCATTAAAGCTTTGAGTGATAATTTTTAGAGGTACCTTCCTTATCAGCAAAGAGATGATGTATGTATCATCTTTCATGTCAAACAACCAGTTATCTTTTCTTCATCAGTTTCGTTCGGGGAGTTTTCATTGAATAAAAGATAAGACTACTTTTTTTTTTCCTGTCTGTTTTTTCTTTGTTTTGTAAAGTCTTTCAGTGTATTGTTACAAGTCACAATAATTGCCTGTTCATTTTCTTTGCTATTGTCATAAAAATATGGAATTTTAGTATTAACTAAATTTTAGCACCAAATTTGTGTGTATTTACTTTGTATGTGTATTTCCTTTGTAGAGATGCAAGTTTATATTATAATTATGATGAAGATATAATGAATTTTAAGTGATTAAAATGTTTGCAAATGTTGTTTTAATAGTGTACGTTTACTGGTATATATATTGTTATGTTGATAGGTGTATTTATTTTAAAAGTTGGGGGTAGATTACAATTTATGGATTTCTTAGATTGCAGGAGAATGGGACAAGTGTATTGATTTTATCATTGTTATTCAAAATTTGAAATAAACGATTTCAAAAAAATAAAAAATCAAAATCAAAAGAAATACTACTGCAGAATAGTAAGTCTCTTTGCTACTCCAAAGTGTCTTGTAGTCTTGCTATAGTGCACGTCCCAAATGAGCTACTGTCGGTGCTCACCGGTCTGTACACAAAGCTATCCAAGCTTGTATAGCAAGGTGTCTCTCAAGAAATAGTCGGAGTCTGAGGTCGACGACTTGTTAGTCTGTAACTGTCGGTAGACTTATGAGAAGTCGTTGTCGTCCTCATACAACTGTGGCCAAGTGGTCGTGGCATATCCCTGCATACTCATCACTGTTAAAAGGAGAGTAATGGGTGGTCGACTGAGGCAATCGGCGACGGCGTTAGATTTACCTTTCCGATACTTAATCACCAACTGGAATTGTTGTAGGTAATTAATCCACTTGAGTTGTCATTTTGTCTGCAACTTTGATTGTGTCGCAGCAAATTATAGAGGCTTATGATGAGTGAGAATGACCATTTCCTTGCCAATGATATAATGCCTCCATTGCTTGAGAGCTTGCACAATGACGTACATTTCTTTTTCGTACGTCGAGTATCTTCTAACTATGTCATTAAAAGTATCAGAATGAAAAGCGACTGGGTGACCAGACTGAGTGATCACTGCGCCCAAGGCATAGTTCGATGCGTTCGTCTCAATCTCAAAGGGCTGATGCAAATTAGGTAACACAAGTACTGGTGCATTGCAGAGCTTGTGTTTGAGTTGTTCAAAAGTTGCTTGTTGTGTTGTTGTCCACTAGAAGATAGTTTTCCCGTTTCCCTTCGTCAACTAATTCAAGGACCAAGCTATGTGACTAAAGCCGAGTGTGAATCGTCGATAGAAATTCGCCAAACCAAGAAAAATTCTTAGTTCTTGAATGCTTCTAGGAATGGGCCAATATTTGAGGATCTGTACTTTTCCTGGATCGATGTGAATGCTTGCAGAGTCAATTACATACCCCAAATATTTGATGCTGGTCATCGCAAAAGAGCACTTTTCCATGTTCAGATAAAGCCGATGTTGTTGGAGAGTGTCGAGGACTTGTCGAAGATGTCCGACATGTTCTTCCCATCATCGACTGAAAATCAGTATATTGTCAAAATAGACAATAACCCATTTTTCGATGAAAGGTCGAAGAAGGTTATCCATATGTCGCATGAAGGTCACAGGTGCATTGGTTAAGCTGAAAGGCATGACAAACCATTCAAACAATCCTTCCCTGGTTATGAAAGCATTTTTCCACACATCTGAGCGCTCGATTGGAATCTGATGGTATCCCGACTTGAGGTCGAGATTAGTAAATAATTTATTACCTTTCATACAGTCGATGAGCTCTTCTATCCGCGACAGAGGGTACTGATTCTTCACCGATATTTTTTTGAGAGCTATGTAGTCGATGCACATGCACCAAGTCCCGTATTTCTTCAGAACTAGGACGACTGGACTTCCATAAGGAGAGGACCTGGGCCAGATATGACCTTTGTCGATTAATTCTTGGATCTGTTTATGAATCTCTTCATTTTCGAGAATGGATCTTTTATAAACAGATGTGTTAGGAAAAGAAGAACTAGGAACAAGTTCAATAGAGTGTTTTACCTGACAATGTTGAAGTACTCCGTTTGGAGCTTGAAAGAGGTTCTAGTACTCATCAAGAATATGATCGACTTGCTGCTTCTGTCGAGAGATGCATTGGTTGGTGACTCGACTTGTTGCTGCAGTCTTCTTAGAATGTTGCAGCTTGATCATGATTAATGCAAACTTCTGAGCATGATTGATGAGCTTCTTTGTCTGTTTGGAAGATATCAGTGCAACCGTTGGTGTAGGTTGACGCTCTAGTATGCTGAACCATCGATTTCGAATTCTAACAATCACCTTCTAAGGACGTGACTGATAAATTCCATGTCTATCCCAAAGGTAAGGTTTCCCATACAAGGCGTCAGCTACGTAGAGTAGTGCCACGTCGCACAGTACTTCATATTCAAAAGGTTTTATGAAGTAAGAGAGTTTGCATTGTCGAGTGATCCGAAGTTCTTGTCCATCCTTCATCCAACCGATGTTGTAAAACTAGGGATGTGGAGTGGTAACAAGACCTAGTTTCTTCATGAGATATTCAGAAACGAAGTTCTTCTGGCTCCCATTGTCCACAATCAGATGTAATCGGTTACTCTAGACCCATATCCGTGCATGGAACAGGCGCTCTCGTTCCTCCTCGTCGACGATAGTCGAGGCTGTTGGAATGGTCGCGGTCAAAAGGGTCATTGCATCTAGATCAAATTCCTCCACCGTCTTTTCGAACGCGTCGGAGGTCGACACTTTTTCCAAAAATGTCTTCCGAGATTTTGACAAAAATGTCTTCCTTGATTGATGTTACAATATTATACATGCTTATATAGATTTATGAGATGCTTGGGTTCCTTCCCGTTATGTTCAGTTACAAAGAAGAAGTTAGAACAGTTCAACAGTTCAACTGTTACAGTCAACTAGAAGATAGAGAGATAGTTTGTCGAAGTTCGACAGTCACTGGTTGCATGTCGACGCTTCTTGTCGATGTTGTGAACTGTGAGGTTGTTGAAAATGTCGAAGGTGCAAATGTGTCGAGGTGTGTCGAAGTCGAGACTCGTCAGAGTTGTGTCGAATTCGGAACCTGCCGGAGATAACTTGTCGAGTTGAAGTCGTGTCAAAGTTTAAACTTGTCGAAGTTGCATCAACATCAATGACTTGCTAACTGCGATGTGGATCATTCCACGTACCAACCGGTATATCGGAGGCTCTTGCACGTACCTTAGGGTATATCGAAAGGCACTTCACATACTCAGTAGTATATAGGAAGGATCTTGTCGTACGGTTTTGCATTAGAAAGCACCACTGTAGATTTGAGATCCCACATACCTTGAGTATATCGGGAAACACTAATAGGATTCTTGAGACCAACCAAGCTAACCATTTGGTTGTCTTGGCAGAGCAATACACTGAGAATAACATTCGAGGAGCTAGTACGCATGTACTATCAGGTAGCCAGGTTATATGGTCATGGGTACGGTCCTAATCCTCCCTGGTTAGTGCTCTGAAATATTGGGCTGAGTATAACTGTTGGACCTTGGAGTATATCACGAGTTGTGAAGCCCTTACAATCCCGTGAGGTTCTAGACCTTTGAATCCACACCTATCACATAAGTTTGCTTGCGGCCTTAGTTTGAGTAGATTTTTCCGGATTGCTTTTCTTTTGTTTAGAATACACATAGGAGAAATTCTGCTTCGGTCATTCTGGTTGAACAACCTTTGAGAAGGTCCCGTGGAATTTTGAACTTACCACTTGAATATCCCCTTAATCAAGAGGTAATTTCGAGGATAAGCATGGATCCACAAGTTACGGTCGTGTCACCTTAAGCAGAGAAATCCACTATGGAGTCTAGAGCAAATTTATTTCCTCCTAGTTCACCAACCTCTAACCCCTAAAGGGCCTAAGAGGCAGAACCATCCACTTCACAAGACACATCCTTCCACCGTGTGATGGCAGGAGAGCCCGGATCTATAGAATGGTTAAATCCATCCCAGGACGACCCTGTATCCGCAACATTTGGTCAATCTGCATCCTTTTGGGACACTTCTCTGGGCCAACAATGGGATCACCTGGCTTTACATCTGGAGGCGGAATCCACCCCTTTTCGTTGGTCTCCCCATGCTAAGCGCTTGGATCCAGTCTATGAACTCATGGACCAACTACGCCAACGTGGCGACGAACTCTGGCGCCAGAGTCTCACACAAAGAAGAGACATCTCAGAAACACCCATGTTTCAATATACCCCAATTTTTTCATTATCCCTTGTTTCACCAGAAACACCCACACATAACATGACCACTTACGAAGCTACTTAACCCTCGTTTCCTACGATTACACCTCTTAACCAAGAGACCAGTTCCATACGCCAAATGACTCAACATGTTGAAGGACAACAGTCCAACACCCCTCCTACTACTACTAGAACATTACCCACCCTTTCCCCCCCAAAACTTTGCAGGGAGGATACTCTTTACCTCCTAATTTTATTACGAGTAGTGTTCCTTCAATAGTAACTAGTCAACAACCCATTATGAGCCAACCTTCCACTAGTGGCCAACACGTTATTACTGGGGGGGAACCCTTATTCTCTATCCATAGTACGAGTGGAGGACTGCCAATTGGTCATTCCCTCAGAAAATCCTTACCCGTTGTGGGATCCACCATGGGATTACATTATGGCGGGGGACCATCCAACCCAACTCAACCACCATGGATTCAAGTGTATCCAGGTTATTTTAACCCTTTTTCGAGACAATTCAATCCCATAAATGTACTCCACGGGATACATTATCCTGGAAACCCATACACTCCATGGGAACATTTAAATGTTGCACCAATTGGACCCCCACCAACTTTTCCTCATGCCCCACCACCGCCACCACCGCTTGGTCCACCTCCTTCTGGAGGGGGCGGACCTCCACCTTATGGCGGAGGTGGAGGCCCACCCCATTCCGGTAGTGGAGACCCACCTTACTCTGGAAGCAGAGGCGAAGGACCACCACCCTCTGGTAGCGGTGCACCCCCACCATATGGAGGAGGACCACCACCTTCTGGTAGCGGCGGACCCCCACCTTATGGAGGAGGCCCACCTCATTCTGGCGGCGGTGGCCCACCCTATTTCGGCGGTGGAGGCGGTGTCCCACCCTATTCCGATGGTGGAGGCAGTGGCCCACCCTATTCCAGTGGTGGAGGTGGTGGCCCACCCTATTCCGGCAGTGGCGAAGGACCCCCACCTTCCAGCGGCATACCACCCTATTATGGCGGCATACCTACATACGATCCACCACCCAACCCTAGAGGCCCACCCCCTTATGGCCAATTCCCAATGGGAACACCTTACAATCAATCGATTCAAGGTCCTACTAGTCCATATATGCCATATCAATACTATCAGTATCCGCAACCGAACCAACAGTTGCCATTCTTGGCTACTTTGGACCTACCCGACCTATCTCGTCTAACCAACGATCCCATCCTACATGGTTATAATTGGCAACCAATTCCAGTCAAGTTACCCTCTGATATTCCCAAATTTGATGGAAAACAAGGTGAAAACCCGAAAAACCATGTGATGACATACCACCTATGGTGCTCATCGAATTCCTTGATGGAAGACTCGATCCGTCAAAGGTTGTTTCAACGGACCCTCATCGACCCAGCTACCAAGTGGTATATTGAGTTACCACCACACTCATTTCTTGATTTCCGCTCTCTTGTTATGTCCTTCCTGACTCATTTCCAGTTACCCATACGCTACGAAACTGGTACAGACCTACTGACTTCGCTCCGTTAAGCCACTGCAATTCATATCTCTGATCATATCCATGAGTGGCGGAGGATATGACGTCTAATTAAGTCTCCCATTCTAGACCAACTATTAGATGACGGGTTCACAAAGTCTCTTTTACCCACCATAGCTCGAGATGTGGCTATGGGAGGGGTCATCACTGAGGAACATGCTATCGCTTGTGCCCACTACTTAGACCTTGTCTATGCTCAGTATGACACGTTATATGACATTTTTCCTGATGCACCCCACCCTACTTACGATCCCGCAAAACCACCTAACGGACCTCAGGCTGACGACATTATCGGTTCCCTTAAATCCCAGCCTTCTACTCAAACTTGTGGATCGTCAAACCTCCATGGTTCTTCCCCACCCCCACCACTGGCTGGAAACAACACCACCAAGTCACCTACTCTTGCTTCCACCGAGGAGGTGAATTATGTTCAATCAACTTCACCTCAGAAGTCCATTGGTAAGAAGAAAAACAAAGGTAAACCCAAGAAATATTCCAACCAACAGGAGCACAAGAACCCCCCTGAAGACACGAAACAGAAGCGGAATCTAAAGTATCCTTGTTTACTGTGTGGTGGTGACCATTTCTCCAAAGAATGTCCCCACCAAGACGAAGTGCAGAATTTTCTTAAGGGAAAATCCACACCCGTAGTTCTTAATGATCCCTTCCCCACCCAAAATCAACAAATGATTGCTCAACCCTCTCCTTCTCAAGGAGACACATCTTCCACCATGCATGTTCTCATGATGTGTAGTGAGCCCCTGAACACACAATCGTGCTCGTACGACTCAGTCCCTCTGAAGGAACCCGTTGGAAGTAATACTGAAAAAGCTTCCACTTATATTCCCGACATTACCGTACCACATGCTCCTCTCACCATTTATACAAACTGAAGGGCCAACCAGAACAAGCCTTGGTTCATGACTCAGTAGATCCAAGTGAACTTTGGAATAGAAGTCTTGCACATGTGCACTATAGGGCACTACCAATTGCAAGCAAAGCAGTGGAAGGTCTTCCTGAAATCCATTCAAAGCGTGAAGGCAGTTGCAAAGGTTGTGCAAAGGGAAAGAACACAAAGAAGACATTTCCAAGTAGTGAAAGCAAGGCAAAAAGAATCTTGGAGATTATCCACTCCGATGTATGCGGTCCGATGTCATCCAATTCTCTAAGGAGACTTCAAGAAGCTATGCATTCATTCAGGGATTAAGAGGGAGTTGACCACTCCTTACAATCCACATCAGAATGGAGTTACAGAAAAGAAGCAAAGATTGAGAGGGAGTCTACCCAACAAAGAAACAAAGATAAGTATTTGAATTGTTATTTCTTGTATATTCTAATTGTTTAAATAATGTTGTTCAATTATGTATATAGTTATGTTCCTAGACTTAGGTTGTGTATTATGCATATTAGAATAATTGCATTAATGAACAATATACTACTAATATGCATGTGATGAGTAAGTGGCCTATGTCACTGTACAACATTCCATTGCTACTTATCTAGAATGAAACCTCTTTGCTGACATGTTGGGAGTAGTGCAAACTCTTAACAATGTTCTGGTAGATATGGAAGGTATCTAGAAAGTTACAGAATATGGATGAATGTTGTATCGAAGCATTGGCTAATTACATGACTGTATGACATATATATTTTTATGTGTAAGATTTTGTTCTGAAAACTATGAGAAGTTTCTAATCATGCAATTGAATTTGACTTGTAGGAAAGATCGTGTACAATCACCTACAAAAGAAGGACTACAACATTTGTTCCAGTAACGAAGCTATCTATTGAAGATATTGAAGTTCCCAGGATCTGGGATGAAGTAACGAAAGAATTCCATGATCGAGGAATACTAGTCGATCATGAAGAATGATGTTTGGGATGTGGTCCCAAGACCAGAAGGGAAGTCTGTGGTGACTTCCAAGTGGATCTATAAGATCAAGCTTGCTGCAGATGGTAACATAGAGAAATACAAAGCAAGATTTGTAACTCGTGGCTTCTCCCGGAAAGAAGGGATAGATTATGAAGAGACTTTTGCACCTGTAGCAAGATACACTTCCATCAGAACAGTACTTTCTCTGGTTGCAGTGATGAAGTGGAAGATACACCAGATGGGTGTCAAGATAGCTTTCTTGAATAGTGTAGTCGAAGAGGAAGTGTATGTGGAGCAGCCACTTGGTTTTGAGACACATGATAGGGAGTCATATGTGTGCAGGTTGAAGAAATCCTTGTATGGCTTGAAGAAAGCTCCTAGGAATTGGTATGGTAGGATAGACAGATTCCTATTTAGTTTGGGATTTACTAAGAGTAAAGCGGATTCCAACCTTTACTACAAGGTTGAGGAAGGAAATCCAATGATACTACTACTGTATGTGGATGACCTGTTTGTTACAGGTGAGGATGGGTTGATTGCCGACACGAAGAGGAAGCTTGCTCCCGAGTTTGAGATGAAGGACTTGGGGATGATGCATTACTTTCTAGGCATGGAGGTGTGGAAGAGTGCAGATGGGATCTTCCTTGGACAAGAGTAATATGCAGTAGAGATCCTGAAGAGGTTCGGGATGACAGACTGCAAGGCCATGGCCACACCTATGGCATCAAACCTGAAGCTTCTGTGTGATGCTTCATCTGATCCGGTTGATGCCACGATGTATTGTCAGATGATTGGGTGCTTGATGTACCTGATGAATACAAGACCAGATATTTGCTTTGCTGTGAACACCTTGAGCCAGTTCTTGACGGATCCGAGACATGTTCACCTGATTGCTGCAAAGCATATTCTGAGGTACTTGAAGGGTACAGTTGACTATGGGCTCAAGTATGATGCGAATCAAAAGTTTAACCTAGAGGGTTATGTTGATTCAGATTGGGCAGGAAATGCCATTGATCGGAAGAGCACTTCGGGGTGTTGCTTCATTATGGGATCCGGTATGATCTCTTGGTTTAGCAGGAAGCAGTCCCGTGTGGCACTGAGTACAACCGAAGCAGAGTATGTTGCAGCTTGTTTGGCTAGTTGTGAGGCAGTATGGCTTAGGAAGCTACTGTCTGATTTATTTGATATCCAGTTGGATACTACTTGTATATATTGCGACAACAAAAGTTGTGTGAAGTTGTCAGAGAACCCATTGTTCCATGAAAAGTCGAAGCACATTGAGATCAAGTATCACTATATCAGGGATATGGTGCAGAGAGGAGCAGTGAAGTTCCTGTATGTTGCGATGGATGAGCAGATAGCCAATGTGTTGACTAATCCACTGGCCAGAGTGAAGCTTGAGTACTTCAAAGAGAGACTTGGTGTACTTCAAATCGAGATTCCTTCCAAGGGGAAATGATGAGTCCGGAGACACAGATGCACACGAGCCATTTTCACATAGTGGTAGGAAATTCCTCCTATGGGGTAGATGTAAGGGTTGGGGCCATTCTCACATGGTGGTAGGAAAGTCCTCCCATCGTGAGATGTAAGGGTTGGGGCCACTCTCACATGGTGGTAGGAAATTCCTCCCATGGTGAGATGTAAGGGCTGGGCCATTCTCACATGGTGGTAGGAAAGTCCTCCCATGGTGAGATGTAAGGGTTGGGCGTGTCTTTTTCGACATGGTTAGAGGAAATTCCTTCCATGGTCGTTGATGTAATTGTCGTGGATTTTTTGACATGGTCAGAGGAAAATCCTTCCATGGTGGTTGATATAATTTCCGATCTTTTCCGACATGGTCAGAGGAAATTCCTTCCATGGTCATTGATGTAATTGCTGAGCCTTTCCTAGATGGTCAAAGGAAAGTCCTTCCATGCCGGAAAGTGTAAGTGCTATGATATGTGTGTGCATCTGGGTTGTTCTCCATGGACTATGAGGTGATCTGAAGATGATGAGGTGACAGTAGGGTACACAGGTTTTGCAGAGGCATATAATCAGTCCTGAGATGCTCTTGCAGGTTTTGCAAAGGTAGTGTAATCAGTCCTGAGAGATCTTGCAGGTTTTGCAGAGGAAGTGTAATCAGTCATGAGGTGTACCTACTTGATGGCTTCTTCGCAGAGATGATGAAGACCTACGTGGAGGCTAAGCCTGCATCCAACCTGAAAAAGGGCTGGCTCTGTAGAACTTTCTATTACGAGTAGATTAGAGATTGATTGAGATAGTAGTAGCAGTGACGATGACGATGATCCAGAGAAGAAGACTTCTGCTAAAGACCTGTGTCGAGAAATACCTTCCTATTTAAGAGGGAGTGTTGATGTATATGTAACTTTGGAATGTATTTCATATATGTATATTGTATCCCTACATATATGTTATTATTCCTCTGTACGGACGTGTCGTCATTTGTATTTACAAGTGTCACAAGTTGCATTGCAAGTGCCACAACTTATATGTGATGGGTTATTAGACCACCAAGTGTGGGGTCAGCCCTAAGTTGAGTTACCATGGGTCATTAGACTCTCTTAGAGAGGTCAGCCCAATTAGGTTATTAGGAAAGTCAAGTTGTGTATAAATAGAGTGAGGGTGTCACTCTATTTGATCATTCACTCACTCATTTATTCTCTCATATGAGTGATGCGCACTAGTGGAGGAGGAGAAGCTGCTAGGAGACTATCTCTTGTATTTGGGTTTTGTATCATTGCTCTTTCTATCTCTGAGGAAGTTGCGAGTTTTTTCACCTTCTTGGTTTTCCCCGAGGAAACTCTGTGTCTATTGTCTCTTGTGATTGATATGTTGTACATGTTATTCTCTCAGATAAGATCCTAGATAATTTTGAATTAATGCTCAAAATCTAACAGAACTGAACAAGCCATGAAATCTCCAAATCAAGGAAACAGTTGCCCAATCTTAGAAGGAAGGATTTGGGTCTTGAAATAACCTCGAAAAAAGTATTGATCTAGCAACAAATTCGGTAGCTAAAATAAGGTAGTGGAGAATAGATTAGTAAAAAAAAGGGACAGTTAATTAGATGCTCAGAAAACAAGCAAGGCATGAAGCTCCTACTCTGATGCCATGTAAATATCCAGGATCAACCCAGATCGTAAATGAATCTCATGAGAATAGAAATAAAACTCTATTAATTTGAATGATGTAAATTACATATGAAGAGTCTTTAATTTATAGCAATGTAAGTAGCCCAAGAACAACGGGGAAGATAAGAGCTCCTATGTAAACTTACAACCAAAATTAGCTTGCCTACATTAGAACTCCAACAAATATTTTAGAGGGAATTGCTTCTATTAGAGGTAGTCAACCTCATTTATCTCTTCTTGTTAATAAGTATGAATCTACAAGGCATTTATTCTTTACATGTCTTTTTCTACGACACTAGTACTCAAATATATAAAAGGATTTTTTTTTCAAAAGAAAAAAAACTTTGTTCCTTGTTATTCATTTAAATCAAAGAAACAAAATACTTACATTGTCCAAAAACAACCTTTCTCGTCACACTATTTAGAGAGTCTCTCTAAAATAGTCAACCAAAAACTACTTACTCTAATATACTTACAGATCTTGAGTACATTCAAAACCAATTGGAGTGTCAAGTATCATATGGAGTTACATTCATGTAGAACTATCACTATCTAAGAGACAATATATTGTGATCCTTCAAATATAAGGGAGTCCTCTAGGTACTTTTCTACATATAATAGGCCCCCAGGACCTTCAATTACCTTCTTAAATAATGCATCAGTAATAGTGTTGTATTCTCTAAAAACATGACTAAAAGATATGTCAAAAAATATGGTATGAGCATGAGGATGTGTTGACACCACTAATCCAAAGATAACACTTGCAATTTTGATACACCATTAACCCAATTTATAACTATTTGAGAGTCACCAAGGACCTACATAGTATCGATACCAATGATAGAAGCAAATTATAATAATCCCCAAAGGTCTAGTAGTTTAGCTCTGGTGTTCGTACCCTATCCACAACACAACCAAAGTTTGAAATAATGATCATCATTAATTTTCATTAACATTCCACCACCACAATTGCCCAAAAACAACCAAGACATCTCTCGCTCTTCTTGTCTTCTCCTAGGGTTTCTTCATGAACCTCGGTGTCTCATTATCTACATGTTGTCTCTAGTATACAAGTACAAAGATAGATAACAATGATGATAATAAATACAAGACCTCTATCCACCCTTTATGTATAGATTAGGTGAGGATGGTTGACATAAAACAAGGACTTATGTCCATATGTAAGTAACTAGAAAGGCAACACCACATTGAGCACTCTACAATACAAGGATGTACAAGTGTCATACTAGAGTTTATATAACCCTCAATATGAAACTCACTTCAAGCATGAATCTCCTAGGGCTCAACACCCTTCCTACAAGATTGTGCACTCTCTAAGAAGCTATGAATCCAATGCTCCTCTTCTTCTATGGTATCTAAGTGTCCTCATGTAAGGAATTCCTCCTTCAACTATGTGCTACATGTTTTCTTATGTGCCCAATGCTCCTCTTCAACATATTTTTCTAGATCCACAACCGACCTCCATGAAGTACACTCCTCAACCCAAGCATCCTCAAGAAAGTGACCAACGTCCAAGGTGTATATCACATGCTCTATGGCCTCGTCCAAGTTCCTAGTGCTACTACTCCTGGATAGGTGCCTCCCCTAATCAATCCATTGACTCCCCCATTGTGTGCACCCAATGGGTTAGTCAGCATGTCGATTAAGGTAACCACTTCCTAGGTAAGGGTGCCATGCTAGCACTTTAACGAAAGTCAAATGTCTAACCAAACTAAGGCATCCATATGTCCATGGAGCATCACCAAGGGACTACAAATTGGTGAAAGCACTTTTAGACGAGCCCCAAAAGTTAACAAACTACTCTTCACTTGTGGGAAAAAATACACACACATATATATATTCCATCAATTACAAGTATAAATGTAATTAAAAACACACACACATATATATTCCATCAATTACAAGTATAAATGTAATGTTTATAAAAATTGACAAGTATAAATGTAATGTTTATAAAAATTGTTTGGTATATATATATATATTCCATCAATTACAATATAAATGTTATGTTTATGAAAATTTATTGGTTACACGTTTTAAGCTTAAGCACATTGAAACATTGTTAATTATTATGTTAGTGCTCAAAACCGCATGAAATAATTTGAAAGAATCACATGGAGGGAAGATCCCATAGTTAAAGAGGATGATTATCTATCCTTTTTAGCATGTGATTGTTTTTAAGCTTAGAGGGGATTTCTTTATATTGTAGATAGTCAACCTCATCTATCTCTGCTTGCTAGTAGGATTTTACTTATTTTTACATTTCGAGGTATTTCTTCTTTACAAGTCTTTACTTAGGAAATTCATTTTTTAATATATAAAAATCTAACTACTTAAATATAAATTTACTATTTTTAACATTGAAATGCATTTATTCTTTACAAATATAGTGTATGAAGCTCACCTTTCAATATATAAAATTATAGAGAAAAACTTTGTACAATTTGATAACTTATTACTATTAAGTTTACCAAATTTTACTATTAATTATTTCATGTTCAATAATGTATTAAATAGCACATAACCGCTAAAGGTTTTAGAAAATAAGGTTAATCTCCATTTTGCCTCCATTCAAGGGTTTCTCTATCCCATTTCTTCATATATTGTTTGATATGTTAAGCCATAATTCATTTCATTCAAGGGTTTCTCTATCCCATTCTTCATGTAAAGTTTGAGATATTAGATCTCAATTCATTTTTCATCTTCTTATTTGAGTTGAGAATTTTATGTTTTTTAAGATATTTTCCTTGGGTTTAGTTGATCATAACTCCCACCATTTTTTGAAATGCTTTCATGTATATAGTATATCTTCAAATGTATCCTTATGTTTGTTCTTAGATCTCTTCTTACCTTCCTTTTGAACTTCATAGATTAAATAAATATTTTCTTTTGTTGTGTATCTCCATACTATTAACAAATGCTTCATGTCATTTGAGCATTCTATTAAGATGACCTCTTATCCTACCTCTCAAGTTGGGTGATTTATTTTAATTATAGATACAAAACAAATTAGATTTTATTAGTTTTTTTTTTTTATATTCTTATACAAATATTGAATGATAGTATCAAGGTTAATAATCAATAATATGTATCAAGGTTAATAATCAATAATATGTTTATTTAAAGTATGAATAGGAGGTTGATTTTGTTAGTACAATCATGGTGTTTTATTTAGGAAGGGTAGATATTTATCTACCCAAATTTTAATTTCTCTAAAATTGATATAATGAATCTAACCCAATAATGTTGGATAAGAGATTTAATCGATACCATCATCATTATCCCATAAATTCTTGAATAACTACATATCCACATAAATATGAGGAATAATGGTTTATTTGTTTTTTTACATTAATGTTTCCACTACAAACATATGTGTTATGTTCATTTGTATCATTGATTTTGTTATTTAATTTTATTCTATATATTTGATTTATTCATATTTTATAATACATTTTGGCTGAATATTATAATGTACTTCCAATTATGCAATATTCAACCTTATGTTTCATTTTGTTTGAATATGATATAAACAGATTTTGGAATGGACAAATATTATGAGAAGTTCTATTGCAACACTTTCCATAATTATTTTCTACTGCTACAAAATGTATATAAATATCTTCATTGTATTGAGATAGAAGACCTAGTGCCCCATTTGAATACTAAGATTTTGTATCACATTTATCAATATTAGCATGTTTGATACATCTATAGTATTCACAAGATAACTTACCAACTAGCATCAATAAACTCTATTTATCCTTGGCATGATGTAAAAAAATGATTGTTTGGCACTGGTCTACTTGGCCATGTAAAAAATTATTGCTTGGCAGTCATCTACCACAAAAATTCTTTAGTTAATCACTTTCTACCTAACAACTTCACAGAGATTAGATACTAGGTAAGGAGAAAGCTTTTACACCCCCTAGTGATGTCACGGGGGCTTCACTCAATAAACCGCTAGCATAACACGTTTGTTCGTGGAATATGAAACAATACCCCAGATTTCACTAAATATTAGAAAATACCTTCCAAAATCATTTTTTTTACCCCCTCCCAATATGCCTTCCCAATTTTAAAAAAAACCCTATTTTCACTAGATATTGTATGTATCAATTTTTTTCATTAACATTTTTTATACCCCTTTATATTTCTACCTAGTATATTGCTATGATACCCCTCTTATGACCCCACATGCATTCTACAATGCACCTTGCTTCTTTCGATGTATATTGTGGATGCACATTACTTTACCCACAATGCAATTACTCAACCACATATAATTATGATTTGCAACATCTAATGGTCTAACGAAGAGATAGGAGATCACTTCTTGTATGTCACTAGAGGCAATGCACATAGTACAACATTTAGATTGCATGTTGCAGTTCCCCAATCGCTGACTAATCCTGTTGTGGGCTAGGTATCCAAGCCCCAGGGCCTGTAACAAGCTCTATGAGGCTAACTAAACCTCCCAAGGCCTGTAATAGGCACGAGTGGTTGGGTATTCAATCCCCCAAGTCCTTTTGAGGGCCTATAACAAGCCCTGGAGACTTAGAGTCTCCCAAGGCTATTGGTAACAACTGGCTAAGTGCTATTGGTAATAATTGGTTGTCAATGACCACTGTCTCTCGACTATGATTAGCTGGAAAACCACTTCACCACGAAACCCCTGGCCTCAAGCATGCCTGAAGATGCGATTTCCCTGCGTATTGGTAAGCCCGAGCCTTGCCTCAACTCGATTTCTCATCCGGCCGTGATCCCTCCATCTCCATTTGGCGGATATTTGTCAGCCCACCCATATAAAAAAGACCCCAACGTATTTTTGTATTATTACATTAAATAAATAAAAAAACCTTTGCCCCTTAATATATAAGCAATATAATTTTTAGGTTTTCATGAATATTTAATACCGCAATATGAATGAACGTGATATTATATTGCCTTCTAGTGAAGCCCCCGTGAGTGATGTACTATGCAGGATATACATGGTATATCTACCATTCAATGTGTACAATAAAAATAACCTTCTCACCTATGGAAATTGTATATGTACCATTATATGAGATGTTTATTACTCACCTTAGGTGATAGCTTACATACCAACTAGTGTCAACTAATTATCCTTATACTTGACAATGATGCTAAAAATTATTACCTGGCACTTATCTACCACAAACTGTTGTAGTTAATTATTTTCTACCTAACAACTCTAGAGAGATGAGGTCCTAAGTAAGAGGAAAACTTATGCACCCAACAATTGCATACATTGTAGTGATCTACTTTGTAGGATATACAACTAGCACAACCACTTAACTTGTGGCCGGTGAACACCGATAGGCCAAGTTAAGTGTCATAAATAAATAATAAGTTATCTACCATGAAGCCACTTATCCATGCATCAGTTAAGAATTATCCATGTATTAGCTACCAATTATCCATGCATCCAACTACCAATTATTCTCTATATTCTTTTTTCTTTTATAATTGTTTATTTTGAATTTTGAATGATTGCCATAGAATCAATGGACAATACACTTGTCTCATCCTTGTGCAATCTAGGAAAAGCATAGATGCATATATATTCCTAGGAGCATGTGTGCAGTTTAGAGTGTGGACACATTTTTATAACTTGGGCACATTCTTTAAATTCAAAATTTCCAAGTTGGGATTGAGAATTCTAAATTACTTTTTTTCCCACTTGGTTGCTTTAGATTTAGGTTCTTGGAAGACAAACTTGGTGGTTTGGGTTGCAAAAACATCGAAACCTCCATTTTTCTAAATGCCTCTCAATATCTCAATTTTTTTACTTTATTTTTAAATAGGATACACAAATCCATCGCTGATCAAACTACACACATGTAGATCTGACCAGGGTAATTTTTAGGGGCGAAATTTCGCCAATTGGCTATTTTTCAGGCTTTTTTTCAAAAAATAAATTCACAATTTGGTCATTTTTAGTCTTTAATATCGCCTATATATACATTAAATATGTTTTTTTATCATATTTTTCGCCAAAATTTACAAATTTCAGTAGTAAATTGTATGTTTCATATTTGATATTCGCCTACCTATCTATATATATGTTTTTTCAATCAAAAATAATCGCCTAGAGTACTATACTTAAGTATAATATTAGAATCCTTAAAAAATACCCTAGATCTAATAGTGTAGATTCCAAATTTATAATATTTTTAAATAGTGGCTTACTATTTTTAATTTATTTTTGTCTTTACATATATAAAAATATTAAAATACAGATGTCTTTTCTTCATGTTATAAATTTTAAGCACCTTGTTGCACGAAATTGCAAGTAGTCAGTGCTCCCTGGTGTATCGTGACAAGGGACTAATCGCCTCTCGTGGATCCTTGAAAACTGGCGGTGGTGACTTTACCAATCACCTACGGGTTTTGGTGTAATGGCGGCCATATTATCAACAATTGGTATCAGAGCTGGAGGTTACGAGTTCGATACACACTCGGCTCGCACTGAGGGGGAGATTGTTGCACAAAATTGCAAGTAGTCAATGCTTCCTGGTGTATCATGACAAGGGACTAATCGCCTCTCGTGGATCCTTGAAAACTAGCAGTGGTGATTTTACCAATCACCTACGGGTTTTGGTGTAACGACAGCCGTATTATCAACACGCCTTACGCATTTAAAAAATATCCAATTTATAAGTAAATCTAATGTGAAATATTAGTTGAATTGTATGAAAAAGTATTGTATTGGTTGAATCTTCTCTATTGCTACTTATTGACGATAGGAAAAAATCCTTGTAAGTTCCATGTGGACCAAATTTGATGAGAACAGAGGTTTCCATAGATTCAATTGGAAAATCCCAAAGAATTAGGAGGAATGGCTATCGAGATAATTCATAACAATACATAGAGACATATACTATGTGTTAAAAGGATTATTCAGGTAATTAATAGAAATGAGATATGGAAGGAGATATGTGTTAAAAGGATTATTCAGATAATTAATAGAAATGAGATATGGAAGGATTATTCAGCTTATTCGGTTCCATGGACTTTCCAAATTTTATGGAGGAGATTTCAATCAATGTAATTATGAAAATCAAAGTAATAAACAAAAACTTTCATTACAATATATATTATTAAATAATATAAAAGGAATAAATTTTAATGTAATTTATTATGAAAAATAAATTTATTCAAGAAAATCTTACTATCAATTTGATTAGGTAGTAGGTATTTATATCTTAGAATTTTGGGTGGACTAGTATTCATGATTTTCTTAAATTAAAGGAGGATGGGCCAAATATATTGTGCAGATTGATTTTATGAACATCGTTCAAAATTCAAAATAAACAATTATAAAAAAAAATATAAAATATAACTAGTAGTTAATATATGGATAACTAGTAGCTCGTGTATGAATAACTTATTCATAATACTTAACTTGTAACCTATAAAAACTCAACCAACCATCTTAACTATATTAATTTATTGTTACATATATATGTGAGTAATCCGTACACAAAGTTACAGTGATACAGCAAAGCTACCCATGCCTTTAGTCAACGGTCTGATTTGGCCCTGTTTCGGAGTCTTACAATCTCTAAAAATCATAATGGTGGATTGTCGTGTATCGATCTTATCATACGTCATATTTCAATCCATATAAATTTCACATAATCGATTTTCCATGCTTTGAATATTTCCGCTTTACATAACATTGAACAATGTTGGAATATATTCAGTTGGAATACAATTGATAGAAATTAACTTCCCATTTATAACCAAAACAATTAAAACGCATTAACGGAACATCATAAGGAAACATTATCATGTGGCTCGAAAAACATTTCAGATATTTGAACCTGTAATTAATTAAAAGGAAACATATGAAATGTAATACTTAATATAAAAACTTTTAAATTCAAAATTTAAATCTTTTATGATGTAACAAAATAAATCACCTCCTCTAACAACGACTTTAAATCACAAACATCTATATATATTTTAGAAAATAATAAAAAGAAAACCAAAGTCTTAAGGGAGCTATATATATTTTAGAAAATAATAAAAAGAAAACCAAAGTCTTAAGGGAGCTCTGACATATTAGGCTAAAACGTGCTCAAGTAAATGGTTTTTGAAAATTTCCTTCCGCAAAACTACCCAACAATTTTGAACATTACTCTTTAAACATTGTTTAGATATCTAGTCTTTGTCATGGATTATTCTTATCAATTTATAAGGCGATAATGGAACAAGAGGCTCACTACGGAACCTTATTGTTTCGAATTAACCAAAAGGGCGCTTGGTTTGCATGGCTGGCACCAATGTAGAGATAGTAGGAAATGGTTAATGAGGACGTTACAACGACAGATGCAGGCTGAGGGGCAATATAACAATGCAGTAACTAGCATACCCCCAAAGCGGGGGAAATGACCGGGTTGGCAGGTGAGGGGGGAGTTCTTACAAACTCCGACGGAAGCAAATTGAATGACTATGCTTGGGGAATTGGAAAAAGAACTAATAACAAAGCAGAATGGTTAGCTTTGATAAAAGGGATGGACATTGCAAGAAGCAACGATATCAAGGATCTAGTGGTCTTTGGAGACTCAATGATGGTGATTAGAGAAGCCAGAGCTTTAGTCAATCTTCGTCGAAAACCTGTCTCTATGATGCATCAGCATCTCATCCTTCTGGCCAAATATTTTCACTCCCTCTCATACCTCCACATCCAAAGAAAAACAACCAAATCGCCGACTTTATGGCTAATGTTGGCACAGGTTTGAATTGTGGGCATGTTCTTATCAATGGTCGACTTAAGGTGGATGCTTGGGTGCCTTAACTTGCTCTCCCTTAACCTCTTGATCCTTACCCCCTCCCTCATGACCCTCTCATCGACCTCATTTATTCTCCATATCCTTCCTAGATCCTCCCGCTCCTTTCAAACATCCCCTCCCCTGAATCGGAGGCTAACCTTGGCAGAGACCACCTAGCTCGTATGCGGGAGTTTAATGTGGATGACATCCAAGGCGGTGGTTGGATATATCATGCAGGGTGGCGAAACTTCCAGCTCCATGCGAACCCTTCTGCGTTTGTGTTCCGTGTTTCTCTGTGCCTTTCCCTTCAGCGTAGTCTCTAGAAGTTTGTTGTCCTAGCTAGTTATGGAGGACTGCAACCAGTGCCCACCTGCTCAGCATTGCAAAAATTGCAAGAAGAATAACCAGGGGCAGCCCGGCGGGGGTTGCAAAGGCGGTCCGAAGCGATATCTCTCTGACCTATTCCATGGCACTGGCGGCAATGAACCCCCGAGGGGTGGAGTGACTAAGATGGCTTGCTTCAATCAACCCAAGATGGATGAGTATGGCGGCAGAAGAAGATGGGTGCCCCTTGATGTTGGTCATGGACAGGGCAGCGGGGGCCTGGCGTAGTTCCCTAGCTGTGGTTTCACCTCTGGAAAGACCCCAGACTCTGGCCTACACTCGACCCCTTATGATTTCAGTCAGGTTGTAAATCCGCAGCTATTTCATAGCAGTCCTAGTGAATTGGGTAATAAGAACTAGAAGCATGTTAATGGCGACATCGAGGGTCTGGTCAATTTGGATTCTACTCAAGGGCAGGGAAGTCCCTCCCCTGAACTCCACTCTCATCTACAGGACCTGGATGCACAAGTGCGTTGGCTCAGGGGAGATCTCCTAGACATGAAGAAAGCTATCTCCCACTTGGCCACCTTTGTTCAAATCTCCAACTCAGAAGTTCGTTCAAGCACTGGTAAGACGAAAGATTGTTTTGAAAATTTGATGAGCAAATATGATACATTCTACAGTTGTCTTCGAATTGTAGAAGCAAAAGTGGACTGTGTTAGGACCAACAGTGGAAATAGTCCCTCGGTCATCCTGAATATAGATGATGGAAATGCAGGCACAGCTACTGGAAGCAAGGACAAAATTTATGAGCACCCCTTAACCAACTTACAAAGTTAAAGTATGATATATTAATGGAGTAACACTACCCTTCTTATGGACTAGATGAATAAATCTTTCAATGCTGAAATAAACAAGTTACCTCAAATATTAAGCCACCATGTTGAACCTAATGTGAAGAAATCCCAAGAGAAAAAGAGAAAAGAGTGCTAAGATGATATTATTATTCTCTAATCACAACAACACGCTACAATGAGGAATGATTTCTCTTCTATAGGAGAAAAACTCAACCTCCTTTACAATAAAGTAATAATACATGAGCTAGGACCCTATATCTAGCCTAGGGACTCTCAAAGATAGAGTAAAAAATAATAAAAAATGATAAACTAACCAACAAACTCCTCAAAGAAATAGGGCACACCATCTAATCATGGTAAAATGAATGAAAAATGGTATAATATAATCCTCAATAGGGGAGGAGCTCCATGAGAAATGGTCCAAGGCAACGAGCAACCCTATCCCACCTTACATTACTTGCAAGGAGCAAACCTTCACATTTGGTTAGTTTTCAAGGAGACATCTATGATGAGTTCGATCATGAATTTAGTGTGAGAAGACCTGGGATTCTATATTCATCCCATTTCCTCCTCCATCCATTTATATAATGAAGGTAATTCAAGGGGGAGAGAGGAGACTCAGGAGAGTATTGTTATGTTGTTAGGTTCCAGAGTTATTTCCTAAATATCTCATTCAGATAATTGTGTATGTGATTGGATCAAGAAAGGATTGGAGCAAGGATATTGGAGAATACTTGTGTTATGACTCAAGGAATATGCATGATGTATATTTCTTCTTGATTTTATATAGATATATGCATGTACCCCTCCATTTCATGACTTGTTTACCATTATATGTATTGTGATTATGATTACATATCTTATATGTGAAGGATCGGATCTAGCTTGTATCTTGATTATCTTGATCTATTTATATCTTGATTATATCGTTCTAGTTTATATCTTGATTATATTAGTGCTTGAGAGGTTTGAGATGGTTATTATTATTTAATTGTGTGTAGTCAACAGGTGCAAAGCAGCTGGAGCAAATTCCACGAAATCTACACCAATACGTGATCTAAATCAACGAACATCACTAATGACAAGGTGAGTTACCTTCCCACCTTCTCTTTCTATGTAATATGTTGTCAAGATTATATCTAGAGTGAAAATCATAGTGGTATAACCCACATCTATCTTGGGTAAGGGGGAAGAGATCCAAGGCAGGTCTCATATGTCCGTAGAAGGGAAATCTATGCAAATAGAAGTGGTGACTCTACTAGGGAGGAGATTATGATATTTCCCTAGTTTGATTTGAAAATTTCCTTGTTTCTCTCATCCTTTTGAACACCATTTTTATCTTTGAGTCCTCCATATACATTGTTTCTTCCATTGGAGACCTTGGAACCCTTCAGATATGAAACAAATCTAAAAAAAAATCCTTTCTTTGGGTTATTTCCCTTGCCAGTGAAATACAAAGTGATAGTATCCTTCCCTGTTAAGATTACGGGAGAGATAGTCATTGCTTATCCATCCCTGCATAACCTGATAGGAGAAATAGTGTCCCGTAGGAGAATTTTTTGTTTCTTGTAATCTATCTCAGGTCTAGGTTGTTTTTTGTTTGTTCAAGGAGTGTGTTTATGGTTTGTATACATCATCATCACGCCTAGATAATTTCCTCTTGATCATTTGATTGATATCTATTTTCCTCTCTTACCATTTTTTTGAGTGTGATTTGCATCACCTCAACTTAATGAATAGTTATCTAATTTGAGTTTTCTAGCCTATTAGTGATTTTCTAATGCTATTAGTGAGCAAAATGAAGAAGAAAATAGTTCATTTTCATCACCTTCCAGGATTGAGTTTCACGCTCCAGTTAAAACCTTATCCACACAATTTATTATGTCATCAACATCATTTTTTTAAATACTCAGACATCGTCGCTATAGAAATGGAAAGAACTTGTTAATTCATTTCCCGGGAAACGCTATTTCGTGGCTATAGCGACGATCATTCTATCGCCTGTATAGAAAAATCGTCCTTATGTGCATGTTTGGATGTCATTATTGCGACAACGAACTGTGGCTATAGCGACGATCAGTCATGCACATAGCGACAATTTTTCTATACAAGTGACAGAATGATTGTTGCTATAGCCACGAAATAACATTACCCAGGAAAGTAATTACCAAGTTCTTTATGTCGCTATAGCGATGATGTCTGACACACCAACGTTTCTATAGAGACAAAGACCTATCACTTTAGCGACATATTAGCTTCACTATAGCGATGAAATGAGATTTTTAAGCATCGTCCGCCCACGCCACGTGCCATCTCTTTCTTGTCACCATAGCGACGAAAGGTTAGAAGTGTGGCTACAACGACGAAAATGTTGCGACGAAAATATTGCATCATGTTCGTCGCTAAAACAATATAAAAGTGTTGCAATAGCGATGATTTGCCGTGGGAAAAATGTGCACATGTACTATTGCCATAGGAAAGGATTCAAGCACATATAAATGACAACTTTAAAAATTCATATTAAAAGGGAAGGAAATTTCAGCAACGTTGAAATGAGAAAATAAAAGAAATAACAAGTGAAAAAATGCATCTTTAAATTGAAAGATAATGAATTTACAAATATGACATATAGAAGCTAATAGATATGCACTTTAAAAAGACTCTCATTGTTTCTCCTTGAATATTTTATAGTATGAAATTCAAAAAATGAAGACACACGAATGTGTCATTGCAAACAAGACTTGATTTGGAAAATATAAAATTTACAAGCATATGCTGTAAAAGGTAATAGTTCTGCACTTGAAAAAAAAATCTCCTTGTTTCTCCTTGAAGATTTTATAACAGGGAATTTAGAAAGAAAGATATATCAATGTTTATAAAAACAGAATATAGATATAAATCCATTCAAAATAATTGCAAGAAAGGTGAAGAAATTTTACGAGAAAAGCTAATAAATCTACACCTTTTTTTAAATAAAAAAATATCCTTGTTTCTCCTTGCAGATTTTATAACAGGTAAATCTAAGAGAAACACAAATAAATATCTATTAGAACAGAACCCACACATAAATACATTCTAGATAGTTGCACAAAAGATGAAGAAATTTTACAAGAAAAATACCTTAGAATAGGATCCATAGAAAGAAAAAAAAATCCCAGTTCCCAAGTTTGTAAAAGTCTCTACTACTAGTTTACAATTTGTGAAATCTTGCACAATGTTTCCTTTTGCATTTTTCACACAATTCCTTTAGACTATTGTTGTTTTTTGTCCTTTTCCATCTTACTTAAAAAAGGTATTAAATAGCCCTGGATCCGAGTGTGGATATAACAAGTGTCCGGGAATTGAATGTGACGCGTGGAGCAGCTGTGCTCACACACGAGGCAAGGCGGTGATACGAAGGCCATATATGGTGGCTCATAGCTCAATTTGGATTTATTATGAATCAAAATGGGAGGACAAAGGAGAGTACGAAGGTATTCATGTACATTCATCGCGAGATAAAGCGAAGGAAGGATAATAGGTGTGAAATGGGTACGAAGGAGTATGAGGATGAGATGGAAAGCCGTTAGGGGGGGGGACGATTAGTTGTAATACCATGATGAGAAGGTGTGGGGGCTTGGTTGAAATAATCATTATCCCACCCTGGGATCTGTCGAGAATTGTTTATGGTTGGGAGATTCCTAGGTGGTTGAAATCATGGGAGGACACTATAGCAATTGCAGTGTGTATGAAAGGTGGAGGAAACAATATGTCTACCAGTGGGAAGACACAGAGCAAGGCCAAGATGAGAAAGTGCAAAGAGAACTGTGAGCAGTTAAGAGTCGCTCAAGCGGCTTTCTTGTATAAATCCATGAACCCGCAGAACATCTAGGATGAAATTGGCATGATGGAGCGAGACCAAGCGAGACTTATGGGATGAACTAAAATACACGCCACCTAAGGAGGAGTATGTTGCCATGGAAACATGTATAACATTAATGGTTAATGGGTTCCACCCATGACAGGAAAAATCTGTATGATTGTTCAATTTATTTGTACTAGGTCATGAAAGGCCTACTAGCTCAAGTTCTTCTAAGAGGGATTGAAAAGAGCATCATGTGGATTCATGATTTATGTATATGAAAATAGATGTTATTTCCCACCACCTGGGCATTCCTCTCATCCCGCATGATACTGGGGTGATTCCAATTCACAGCCACGGGGGCGTTCCTGGATGGTTCATCGATGGAGTGCAAAGGATTCCAGGTTCCTTGCACCCTATTTTCAGGCCTGTCTTTTGTTCTTTTGGCTGGATGGTACTGTGTATGTCCTGTGACAGTCAGTTTTGTTAGTTTTATTAGGAGGAGTATGTTTCCCTGGAACCATGGATAACGAAAACGAGTTCCACCGATGACAGGAAAACTTTATATGATTTTTCAATTTCTCTGTACTGGGTCATGAAGGGCCTGCTAGTTCAGGTTCTTCTGAGAGAGATAGGAAAAATAAAGGGGATGAAATCCTAGTTCAATATTGGAAAGAGAATCATGTGGATTCACGATTGATGCATATGAAAATAGATGTTATTTCCCACCACCAGGGAATTCCTCTCATTTCGCGTGATATTGGGGTGAGCGACCAAATTGTCTCAAATTCACAGCTGGGGGGCGTTCCTGGATGGTTCGTCGATGCAGCGCAAAGGATTCCAGGTTCCTTGAGCCCTATTTTCAAGCCCACATTATGTTCTTTTGGCTGGATGATCCTCTGTATAGCCTATGACAGTCAGTTTTGTTGGTTTTATTAGAAGTGTTCCATAGTTGGTAATGTCTATTTGTTTAGTCCGTCTGGTTATTATAAGTAGGAGTCTAAAGGATAACAAGTCTCAGTGTAATCGCCTTTTTTGTAGTCTGATTTCAATATAGAAAAGTAAGTGAAAACAGACCATGGACCTCTTTTCCCTTCAAGTATGGGCAATTTTGAAGTAGTATATTAGTCCCCAAGTTCTGTGCTTATGTATTGGAGTCTTAGAGAGATAGAAGCAGATTCTAGCCCAACTTTATAAGATATAACCTTCATGTTTATCTTTAATATATAGTTATTCTTAGTTACAAAAAAAGGTATTAAATATCTCTATTGTAGCTATGTAGTCGTTGGAGATTTTCTTTGTCAATCTAGCAAAGGAGAATGTTGGAACAATAGACATCAACTATCCCAATCCGTCAGTGAACAATATCTCAATAATAACTATGCATTTATATCTATGTAACTGATTTGGTTTTTGCAGATGATGCCCCTCTCTAGCAACCTCCACGCCTTGCTAATCGTTGTACCAGAAGTATGGTATGGGAGAGCATGCGCACACAATCAACAGAAAGAGAGGGAACAAAAAATACAACGGGTCGTCACAACGAAGATGATGTCCCCATCTTGGAATTTATGGGAAAAAAATGTAGTTGTATACATTTAAGATTTGTATTTGAATGAGTAAAGACATGAAATATTTAGATTTTTGTTACAAGTTTCTTGATTTAGTCGATGCATGGTCATATTTTAGAATTGACGTTTATAATGTGAATGTTATTGCTTAGTTCATATTTATGAATATGTGTGACATATTTTGAGGACTATGGTTATCCTCAATGGGCTAGCCACCCCTTCCTGAGTTGACATGAGGAAGATGAGATGACCATATCGTTTATAATTGGTTTAGATCTAATATATTCATGTTATTGTTATTTCAGCATTGTTGTATTTCATTAACAACTTAGATATGATATACACTGCTAATGTTATTACTGTGTTTCTTTTCAACACTTTAATGATTATTTCAGCTCTTTGTTTGATAGTATTGTGCTGATTAAAACAATTAATATACCTATATTTGTGCTTTTAAAAATTTATATGCGAAATGTTTGTTCACTTTGTTGCATAGCTTATTTTTTAATTTTTGTGACATCTTCCGAGGACTATGGTTATCCTCAAGGGGCTTCCCCCCCATCTCTTTTACAAACCAATATTGTTCTATGTACAAATTTGAGATCTAATGAAATCAACATAAATATTTTTTCAAAATCAGTCCATTTACTGGAAAAGCTTCGGACTGACCTTCCAAGGTTTGTAAACGAAAAGTGTTAGGACCTAACTTCTCAGCAATGAAAAACAGACCTATCCAGAGACATTGGAATTTAGTATGTTCCCCCTTATCCTCGTGAGCTTTATCCCATTTAAGTACTAAATCACCCACTTGTAATTCTCTGTTAAAACTCGAATATTGATCAAACCAAGACTTGACAATTTGTTGATGATTGATAAAAATTTTCCTAGCCTTTTCTCTATCTTCTTCTAATTTCAACAGAGTGTTAATTCTCTTCTCTATAACTGGACAGTCTTCATCCTGAACGGATTGGGCTAGTTCCAGAGAAGGTAAAAACAAGTTAGGGGGTAGAATAACTTCTGTACCATAGACCAGAAAGAAAGGTGAATTTCCAATTGGATTTAGGAGTAACCCTATCCACCCATAATGAATTAAATAAAGTTGTGTGCCAATCACGATGATGGGTTGAAATGGTCCTTTTAAGAATTTTTAATAAGTTTTTATTCGTTGATTATGCTAGACCATTACCGTGAGGATAATAATTCACCGAGTACCTAACCCTTATACCTTTCTCCAATGAAAATTGAGTTAATTCAACTGATGAAAAATATGAGGCATTATAAAAAACAAGTGAGTCAGAAACACCAAATCGTGTAATGATAGAAGACTCTAGAAATAAGATAACTTGATTGGTATTCACTATCCTCAAAGGTGTAGCCTTTGCCCATCGAGTCAAATAGTCAGTTGCAGTAATGATATATTTATGTTGTAGAGAAGAAGGTGGGTTTATTGGACTGACTATGTCGATACCCCATTGTTGAAATGGCCTTTCTATTGCAACCGACTGTAGAGGAAAGGCAGGCTTCTTAACCCTACCTGCAGCAATTTTACATTCTTGACATTTTCTGACGAAAGCATAAGAATCTAGGAATAAGGTAGGCCAAGAATAACCATCCCTAAGAATTTTATGTGCTATAGTATCTCCTCCAAAATGGCCACCTATAGGACCATAATGTAATTCTTTTAGGATTGTATCAGTCTCATCCTTGTCTAGGAAACAAAGCAATACACCATTCGAATTCCTTCTAAAAAGGGTATTATCAATCAACAGATAAGGAGATGATTTCAACCTAAGTGCTCTCCTTTTTCTTGGTTCAAGATGATCAGGAGCAATTCCTGTTTCAAGAAGTTTCCTTAAATCTAAATACCAAGAATCCTGTGGTGGAGGATAAAAATAAATTTCCCTATTTAGCAAGGTTTCATCAATGATGGTTCCAGAATCATTATTTGGAAAATGGGCTACCTCAACAGCAAGTTTACACAACCCTTGTCCCTTGACTACCGTTGAAGGTTTAATTTCCAAATCATACTCCTGGAGGGCTATCATCCATGGAGCTCTTTTATCACCTAAATCTTTTTGTACCAGTAAATTTCTTACTGCAAGAAAAGGGACAACCACTTTGGTTCTTGATTTCAAAAGACATGGATGAAAGTGTTTGACAGCTTTAAAAACAACAAAATCATGTTTATCAACCTCATGGTAGTTAAGTTCAACACCTTTAAAGTTTGAGCTCATAAAAGAAATTGGTACTTCATTATTATGTTGATTCTGTTGGGTCAAGACTGCTGCATATGCTATGTCTGAAGCGAAAGTATGCAATATGAAGTCCTTGCTGAAATTTGGGCTCAGGAGACTAGGGGATTCCGAAATCGCTTCTATGATTCTCTGGAATGATTCTTTATCAGTATGTCCCCAGTTGAAAATAACATCCTTCTTAATAATTTTTTGTAAAGGGCAGACGATCTCTGAAAAACTAGGAATAAATCTCCCAACAAAGTTTATCTTACCGAGGAACGATTGCATTGCCTTTTTACTTGAAGGAAAATTTATTTTTGATATGGCTTGGGTTCATTCAAGATCAATCATGATCCCATGTTTTGACACCACACAGCCTAACAAAAGACCTTGTGTAACATCAAATATCGTCTTCTTAGGATTTAAAGAAACCCCATATTTTCTACAATGCTCAAATACTTTTCCAAGGTGAATAATGTGATCATGTCGGTATTTAGAAAATACAGTAACCTCATCTAGATAGACAACCACTGAATGATTGATTAATCCTCTAAAGGAAATATCCATTGCTCTTTGAAAGGTTGCCCCAGCACTGATTAACCCAAAGGGCATCTTTCGGTAAGCGTATGTTCCCCATGGGGTCCTAAATGCCTTTTTGAGTTGGTCTTCAGGGGAAACCAGGATCTGGTTATATCCTGAGAAACCGTCAAGTAATGACAGCATCTTAGAACCAGAAACCTTTTGTAAAATTTGTTCCATGGGTGGAACTAGATAATTATCTTTTTTGGAGGATTTGTTTAGATTGCGGAAATCAACACAAAGTCGTATGTCACCGTTTTTCTTCCTAACAAGAACCAAATTAGCTACCCATTGAGTATGTATAATGGGAAAAATAATCTTGGAAGCTAAGAGTTTGTTCAATTCTTTCTTAATTGTTGGTTCAAGCGTCGGATGAATTGTTGGAAAGGTTTTGATGCTTGTTTCATAGGGATTATATGTAGCATGATTTGCGGATTAAAAGTTTTTAAATCATCGTATGTCCACGCAAACACATCTTTGAATTCCTTAAATAATTTGATAAATGCTGATTTTTCTGATGGGGTGCAATCTGTTCCTAAGTTTACTGTTTGAGGATTAGATTCTGTCCTAAGATTTATAGTTTCATATTTTGGCTGTGAGCTATTAGTTTTGAAATTGGGAACAACTTTAAACTTATCATGAAGATCATAAAACTATTCCAATCTTAAAACCGAGCTAGGAATTGGTTTTACCTTCTCAAAAGCCTTTTCAATTGAACAAAAATATGTATTACCATAAAATCCCGTAAATTTTCATCATGATTAATTTCGTCAATGGATGAATCATTGAAAGTGTCCTCATTCATTAGAAAATTCAGAATCTACATATCATCGTCAAAAATGCGCCAGTTAATAATATTATCCGGTATAGTGTTTAACAGATAATCTACAGAGAGCGGACTCAAGGCCTGATCTCCCTAGCTTAACCTAAGTCTAGAACAAATAGGACAGAACACAAAATACTTTCCTAGATCAAATAGAAGTGCAAATGGGAGGATAGATCGTTTACCTTGGATTTGCAAATCCCTTTCTCCTTTGTTGATCCAATGCTCCAGCGCTGCCAGATCTTAAACGATTATACCCTGTTGAACATATAATAGACCAAGAATAGTGAAAGCATATATTTCATATGATAGATCTAAGTTAACATTTAAGGAGGAAAACTCTAAACATCATCAACGCGACAACATTTATGGAAATCAATTGTATTAACTGTATTGAAAAGTGGAGAGTACAATAAAAGAGAGGATTACAACCATTTCCTTACTGTTGCAAGCTCCTTCTGACAAGTCATGCCAAAGCTCCTAGAGAGAAGTGGATGTCTCCCAAGCTAGAGTGCTAAGTCTATTAAACCTAATTTCACCAGCATAAGAGTACAATAGACTTCCTCCCTTTGGAGAGGGGTAGGGCCTCACTAATATAGGGCTAAGTGGATAGGATGTGGATAGGGTAGGTTGAGATATGGTAGGAGAGAGATAGGGGATCCTTCTAAGAGGTTAGGAACCGAAGGCTAGCTCCCCCAACAGGTCAGGGATAAGGATCTAAGTCAACAACCTTTGAGAATGAGCTCGAAGAAGCTATTTTGGCCCATTAACTGACTTCATCGCACCCTGTAGTTGAGTAAGGTGCGATGTCGCAGGGTGCATGGGTGCAGCCTGCGACGACCTCTCAAAACCTAGCATAAGCACAATGATGCCCCTTCTAGATAAATGACTTAGCCAATGGAACTTCAAGGGTGTATACATTAAATCTAATGGTGGTAATATTTTAGGTGTAACAGAATTCCCCCTAAAGCATGAAGCTTCTGAAATATCAGATAGGTGAAATGCTTTGACAAAAGAATGGAAAATGGACTTGTCGGATGAAGGATACTGTCGCAATGCAACTGACTTTGAACTAACAATCTCATATGATGTACAACATGGCTGCCAACCAATACAATGCATATCCATGGTAGTAATAACTGACTGAACACAATCATGGCTACTAGACACAGGCGTAGATCCATGATGAGATGGTAACACAACCACGACCAATACAAATGTGGATCCGTGTAATGTGACTCAATACAAACCCCATCACAACCTGGGTAAAACATGACTCCCCAGGGTCTTCAATCTGAACCCGCAATGATATGAATCTAACCATATGATTACAAATGTCTTGACGTCAAACATGGTAGAAACCACTTGATTACCGTTCATTGATGTATACCATTAACAAGTGCGAGGGAAATCACCATTGATGTCAATGATTCCCAAGGTATCACAGTACATATCATCAAGTGTGAATAAATGAGTTGAAGTCGAACGCGAGATGAAATATTTCAATCAAGAGTCAATGATGTGAACTCATGTCGAAAGCGAGGTACCCTGCCATTGAGGCATGCAGGGCCAAGGTACTTGGTTGGTTTCTAGATTCAATACTTGGATGATGAGCTGAAGTCGACAAGGATGAATCTGTCGAAGGAGGGCCATGATGAATCCCCCATCATCGACACGAAACATGACAAAGGATGTGTAGAGTGGATCGAATGGTATAGTAACATGCGTGATTGACTCAAAGTAGACCGACATGATGGAAGGTGTACTGACTGCAAATAATGAATGGTGAAAGTATTCTTGAACATGGGCATGGTATGACTTGATAGTATTGACATGAGGAGTACGACACTAACTCCTAATGCAACTGATGACGGAAGATTTATTTGAATGACTCAAAGGAGTAACAAGACTCAGGAAGTAAGCGGAACTCGAGGACAAACAGATGATCCAAGTACTGTATGCAAATGCAGATGAGTGCCATGTTCAAGAACAACTAAGTACTGCCACAGATAAGGGTGTAATACAAAAACTTTCATTTTCCCCCAGCATGAACGATGAGTGCCTCGTGTTTTTTATGAGCTTGATGAGGGTAACCAGATGCTCGATGTAGCTCATCTCATAGATGAGTCCAATCCCAAATATTTTCCAAACCTGGGATAGGAGGGGTTCGTCCCATGGCGGACCCTTCAATGTAAAAATTTAACGAGTCCATAGAAGGTAAACTCGGTCATCATTTCATGTTTAGAGAGTCTGAAAAGAACTAAATAAGACTCCAACGGTCCTTTTTCGTAAAGTTGGCCTCATCGCTTGAAAAAAGGGTAAAACAACACGGGAGAGGACTCTTCCAGTCATGATTGGTTAGAGTATACCTTTTTCATAAGTAGTGCCCTCTGGTCCGAAAAATAGGTAAACTATCACCAGGAAGACAACCATTCAAATCCTTTTACAACCGTGAACGCAACAAGTTTGCTTGGCAATCTTTTCGTATTTTGAGAGCCTAAAAAGAGCTTAAAGATAGACTCCGGGGGGGTTCCTTTTCCGTAGGATTTTAGCGAGCCCGGAAAAGTGATAAATCGTAACTCAGTAATGTATTCTCATAGTTTCAAGAGCATGAGAAAGAACAAAGAGTAAGCTCATAACCATTAAATAATTACAATCTAATGAATGAAAAGATAAATGACAAAAATTCACAAGGGGTTTTCATACCTGAGATGATCGTTCCAATGTGAAAATGGCATAAAAAGACACTTAACAACTCCTGCACACTTGGAAACTAGGTCAAATTGTCAACCGAACGTTCAAATATGATAAAATCGATCCAAACTATAGCAAATGGCATAAAGGCATCAAATATTTGAAAAAGGAATACTCCATTTTGTTTATAAATAGAAATAAAAACCAAATATAGTCACCATTGTTTTATTTGCCAAATTTGGGAGGAGTAGTGCCGTTTAGAGCCAAAAATTCACTCGTCGATTCCGAGAGCTATGAGCAACCATTTCACCCGCTGCCTAGAGCAGGTAACCCTAAACTTCATCCAACAAAATTGTAGTGGTTTACATTTTTGAATTTCGTTCATTTTTTTGGTTTTTGGCTTGGTTTGGGAAGGGCCATTGCACCCTTGGCTCGTCGCAGGATGCCCTTTTGGGAGCTGTGATGAGACCAAGTCGTCGCAAGGGTTGCATAACTGGACTGCGATGACGTCACACTGTTTGCAAAAACGGGGTGCGACAGTGAAAACGTCCATCCCCAAACTCATTCCAAGCTCAAAAAGGGAACTTTTGGTGGTTGAAGCAGGTTCTAACAATGTTAGAACTCTCCTTCTGGCAGGTTCCAAGCATCCAAAATGGTCTTGGAGTGGCGTGAATGGGAGAATTAGTTAGATGATGAGTAAGTTGCAAACAATCCACGTTGTGTGGAAGCACTGAGGAACTGTGGGCTCCTCAAGTTCTTCGAGATTCAGGGGATGAGGTCCCAAATCCCACTATTGACCCATATGCTCCGATGCTGGGATGCGGCCCAACAATACTTTGTGATCGGTGAGCACGTGCTTACCATAAATGTCGAGGACATCTATTTCTTGACTGGATTGTCCCGAAGAGGGGACAATGTGCTTTTGGCTGGATCACGTGGGAGTGATCGGACTGTGGACGACATGATCCTGCAATATTGTACTCCTAACACTGCTTCTTCTAGTGGGAAGATTCCCATAAAACATGTGTGGGAATGTCCCTTACGCGCCATACTCTTCACCATTACGAGGATGGCAGGGAGCCAAGCTCCACACTTAACCACCAGATTACAGATGCTATACGCGGAGGACTGTATGTCTTCGAAGATATTTAACTGGTACGAGGGACTCCTCGCAAACATGTGAGCTCAGCTGACCAAGCATTGGCGGGGAGAGCTCAAACAATTTGGCTATGGTTCGATAGTGATTTCGTTCTTACTGAACGGGTTCCCCTCTTGCGTGCTCAGGTACTACTTGATGACAAGGATCCCAGAGATCCACACATGGCCAGATGGACGGCAGTGATGTCCCGACATGGTGGGGGTCCCATCCTCTCTTATGACACCAAGTTCTTCACTTGGCTGGAGGGCCAGTTATTGATGGTGGAGGATTTTCCATACAGTGGTACGAAATTTAGAGATGATCCGGACTTGCCGCTACCAGAAGGAGCAGCATGGGGAGACCTCAGTAAGAACAAATAAACCTTGTACTTTTTAAGTTTTGTGCATTTATGATTTTTTTATGTAGTGCTGACAAGTAAACAACATGTGTGTGCAGACATGGGACCTGTACGACCGGTCGTACGTTATCAGAAGCTTCAACACTAATTGGCCAAGGGTTACTTTCTACAAATCCATCTTCCAAACCTATCGACCGGATGGGATTTTTGACTCTTGAATCCTTAGGGTTTAATTCAACATTCACTTCAGTCGATTCAGACCCACGAGATCGCCTCCTCTTCTGCCGAGTCTTAGGCCGAACAGAGGGCCATTCTTCATTCTGTTCAAAATCGTTCTCATCTAGAAATTGGTCCCAGGTTTTGCCAATAAAAGACAATTGATATTGAACTAAGATCTTCACCAAACCATGGTGGAAAATGATACGGTCCTGGTCCCCTGTAGTGTTTTGAACACAAACTTCCTTTTTTGCAAGCTATTGAGCAGAAAGTAAGGTAAGTTCATCTTTGAGCCTTTAAAGACCATCAAAATCCTTAAATGATAAAAATGGATAGAGGAATACCTACCATCACATGTAATATATCGGACAATCATCTGAAATAATGTTTCCCATTGAGGTTGAAGATACTTGAGCAGATAACCATGTTTATCATCGAATCCTTCAGGTAGGGGAAGTAAGAAATGATTCCATTTCCCTCTATTAATTTCTTTCTTCTTGAACCACCATTCACCTCTCTGTGGGAGACTCATGGCCTGTTCTATGAAACCCTCAGAAATCTCTAATCTCATATTTCCAACTTGTGCTACATTATCCCTGAGAGACAAAGCAAAGCGTTGAGTGACTTCTACATTGTGTACACTAAAATCCATGAGAAAATCACCCCAACTAATTTTATCAAATAACTGAGAGACATCTGGGTTCATGTCCAAAATCTCAGTCCCATCTGGTTTGAATCTACACAAGGGACCCATATTCAAATTCCCTGGTTCTTTAATTGAACGAGTAGGGAAAGGCGTTGTGAAAATAGCATGGATAGGTATAAAATATTCGACTTTCATCATGAAACCCTTACTTGGCTCTATGAGGACCCAAACGATAACCCTAGACTCATTCCTACATGTGACATTTCCACCGTCAAAACCAATGTATGTAACCATCAAACAAATTGATATGACCTGAAATTATTACTTGATACTAAAATCAAGTCGAATATAAATGAGAGATGATCACATAATGGTGTTAATACGAAGCATTTATCAGAGTAATAATTTCATGACAATGTCCATTGAATAGGTGTTACCAAAATATCAACTCATATCTTGTACAAAACATATCACCTCCAGATTTTGATAGGAAGGAGTTATACATGGAGACCATGCGTACTATTAACCTGGGTGATATGAAACCCCATATTACAAATAATCATGTCTCCTAGGGTTTCATGAAAATTGGTGAAGATGTTAAGACCATCTTTACTCAAACCATGAAATCATATTTACAAATGATATTAATTTTGAAGATCACATCAATAGTTTAAAATGACACGATGAGTACTTAGGATGGACAAGTGCCAGTTGAAAATATCATGTCAATTAAAATGAAGATTGATTAATAGAAAAATCTATAAAAAACTAAGTCTTAAATTAAACCAATTATGTTTCATCATTGCAAGCATAATCATAAAAGACTTTGATAAAAAATTCGAAATGGTGTAAAAAGTAAGCCTTAGTTGTTATAGAATCGTATGTACAATTCTTAAAATTATTTATTTACAAAATATTAAACATGGCTGATAATATGAATGTTTAATATATCGATAAGGGTTAAAATAGAGTATTAAATAAATTTATTAACCCAAACAAATACATGTTTAAACATGAAAAATTAGTCATAAAGACCATGTCTTATATTATGAAAATCTTAAAAAAGAATTTACATGAAAAATAAGGAATTATAAAATCCAATTCAAGCAATGTTTATAACAAATAATATTGATAAGCAGTAAGTCATTTATCAGAATATATGATCATAAAATATAATAATGAAAATTGATCATATATAAAATTATATTTTAACAGTTGCTAAAATAATCAACTTATTAAATAACCAGCTTGATTTGAAATTACTTCCTAAACTTTTAGTTTGACCATTAAATATTCCCTAATTGAGAATACCTTCAAAATCAAAGATTCTGAAGGCACTCTTAATAATTTTAATGATTAATTAAAGAAGTGAACTGATCAATTTTATTAAGCAAAGCAGGAATAAAATTGAGAGGGTTGTTGCCTGCCAACAAGCCCCCGTATATATATAGAAGAAATCCCTGCCATAGATTTTGTCTCTGTTGCAATTGTGAATAATAACATCGAGTTATTTACAATAAAAAGATATCATGTGCACTGCACTTTTTCTAACAACATTATAATAACAGGAACAAGGTAAGCATTAATGGTATGAGTGGACGAGGATATAATACAAGAACTCAAGCAAGAACAAATATAAATTTGAATAACAAGTCCATATTGCATCCAAGCAACTGCATTCACATTATAACTATTTCAATTATCTATCACCCCTAATATTTTTTATGGTTGCACCCTATTTCAACACTAAAGACATTAAAAAAGGAAAAAACATGGCCCCTCACAAGCAAGGATTACGAAAAGTGAAACTCTATCCTAGCCAGACTAGACATGATGGCCACAAGCAACTTCATTCACATTATAATTGTTTTAATTCTCTATCATCCCCATCTTGTTTTATGACTGTGCCTTAAATCAACAACAAAGACGTAAAAAAAGAAGCAAAATCCTGCCAAGCATGATCAGTGTGGTCATTCAACCTGAGATAAATATACTATTTTGTATGACAATCTACATTGTGCCTTGTTTCTTATTCTTTATCCTTTACACATGCGTTGTTTCTTTAAAAAGAAATCAACCAATGTTTGTGGAAAAATCAAGAGCTTGCAATTGCTTCCATCCTCGGCAAACAACTAGTCCAAATGTTGTTTTCAAAATACCAATTTTAGAAGAGATCCTTGATTTGATTTATAGTGGGAATTCAATCCCATGACCATGTTAGAGTTTTTCTCAAACATTTCTGCCATTAACAAGGTATCAATGATATTCAGCAAACCCTAATTCTAAATGACCAGTTGAGAGAAATTAGTGGAGAGACACGACACATCTTCTTTTCTATCTTCAATACCAATGGATACTCAAAGTTTGGATTTAAACTTTGAACCCTAACCTATGACTTGCACTATGAATGATCAATGTGGTCATTTAACCTGAGATAAATCTACTATTTAGTATGACAATATACAATATGCATCGTTTCTTATTCTTTATCCTTTTCAGATGCATTGTTTCTCTAAAAAGAAATGAACCAAAGTTTGTGGGAAACTCAAGAGCTTGCAATTGCTTCCATCCTTGGCAAGCAACCAGTCCAAATGTTGTTTTCAAAATACTGGTTTTGTTAGAAAAACAGGATTGCACAATAATAACAATAAACAAGATGCAAATAAAAAACACATATACACATTACAAGAGAGACACCAATATAACTTGGTTCACCCAATAGGGGCTACGTCCGCACAGAAATTTTCCAATCCTTTTTATTATACCGTCCAACAAAATGAAGGGATACAACCTACAACACACCCACTGCAACTTCGTCTTCACTCTCTGACAGTCTCTCTGATAGTACAATACAATACCATACCATACCTAGTGGTATTACAATGTATTCCTTTTAAAGGGGAATTACCATGGAAAAATACCCCGGGCTACCCAATACTATGGGCCCGTAAACTATTGGCCAACAAACAACCCAAAATATTTCTTTCAAGGGCTTCGCCCCCGAACCCGCTTTCTCGGGGGTGCTTCCCCCAAACCCCCACTGGGGGCCAACTAGCCCCCGGACCCCCTATTCGAGGGGGATGGCCCCCCCTGGAACCTTGTGTGGGTTCAAATCCCCCCCACGCCCCCCCATTGGGATGAGTGTATATTCCACCTGCACAACATAAAAAATATGAGGTACAAACACAGCTAGACAAAAACATCTCTGAATTAGGAAGATCGGGCTCCATTACATTCTAATGATGAACAAACAAACTACAAGATGACTAGATAATTGTGATTTTTTAATAGTGAATTAAGGTGTTATTACCTTGTATGTTTTGTTGTAAAAGTATATCATTTGATGATGTAATATGCAAACTAATGTATAATGATATTAATGTGTTATTGTAAGTGTTGTTTTTAGTAGGTGTTATTTGTGCTTTTACATATAAATTATATAAATTTGTTAAATTTAATTAATAATAACAAAAAAATGTTTATATCTCTTGTATTTTCTTTTTTTAGTGTTATTTATGTTTTCTTTAGATATATTGTATTTGTATTGTTGTCTTTTTGCAAACAAGGTAAGAGTGTCCAGAGGTTGGAAAGAATACATACTTACTTGGAGGTTGGCAAGGTAACACTATAATGAGTGAGACAATGTAATTTGCTAGCCACATCTAACACTATGCATGTCATCTCCACCAAAAGTTTTGCATCTTGACAAGTATGATGATGGTAAACTAGCACCTTTAACAAAACTTTATTACCTATTGAACAATGACTATTCTCACCCTCTGTGATCACTACTATAACCATTTAAACCAAGGATCTAAATTTACATTTCTTTTTACATATAAACTTGTTAAGAACCACATTGGATCGTCTCTTTCAAAATTTTCACATAAATGATTATATTAGCATACCTTATTGACTAGAGAATTGGTATGTCAAAGTGAATTAGAAGATGATGCGAGAAGGAAATTGCACTGTCTTTGTGGAGTCATGACTGAAGTAGGAACTAATAGTCAAGTGAAGGAGACACTTTTGAGCAAACATTTCATGTTTAGGCACATTCGATAGCTTTGTACTCCAATTACATAAGGTGTAAATGTGAATAACATTTGTTGGAAAGGAGGTGGGAATAACAAGGTGGTGGTGATTAAGATTGTTTGTTTTCCCTAAGGAAAACCTCATAAGGAAAACCTCATGAGGAAACCTAAGGGATGCTTCCCCAAGTCAGTGGATAGCAACTTTAGCAAACTTGTTAGTGTAAACTAGTGTACTTCACCTTGGGGGATTTGGACCAAGCACCTATTGGGGGGTACCTTGGCCAGATTGGACCGAGAAGCCCCTCACTATGCGGAGGATGGATACAATGACTTCAATACATTTTATATGCAGGCAGCTTCGGGGGCAAAAGGAGGGTCAAGTGGCTCACCAGTAATTGATTGTCATGGACAAGCAGTTGGATTAAATGCTGGAAGCATGACTGAAGGTTCTTGTGCATTTTTTCTTCCACTGGATCGAGTGATAAGGGCATTGAAAATTTTACAGAAGTGCAACTGGAGTACTGCAGTCCATATTCCTCGAGGCACACTCCAGATGACCCTTGTTCACAAAGGCTTCGATAAGGCACGTCGGTTAGGGCTTCAAGCCGAGACTGAGCAATTGGTGAGACAAGCTTTTTCTGACGAAACGGGAATTCTTGTTATAAAATCCGTGGTGCCTGGAGGTCCTGCTCACAAGATGCATTTAGAGCCCGGAGATATACTTGTCCGCGTGAATGGTGAGCTTGTAACACAATTCTTGAAGTTGGAGACAGTGCTGGATGATTATGTTGGAAAGACTATCGATTTAGAGGTTGAAAGGGGCGGTGATCCTGTAAAAGTTGCTTTGGAGATCCAGGACCTGCATTCTATAACTCCAGACTATTTCTTGGAAGTCAGTGGTGGCGTGATTCATCCTCTATCGTACCAACAGGCTAGGAATTTCTTCTTCAACTATGGTCTAGTATATGTTGCAGAACCAGGGTATATGTTGTCAAGGGCAGGTGTGCCTTCTGGTGCTATCATTAAAACATTGGCGGGTAAAGAAACCACACGAGTTGAAGATTTTATATCTATTTTCTCCAAATTACCTAGAGGATCACGCGTTCCGCTGGAATTTGTGACACATGAAGATCGTCATCCAAGTACGTCTGTTCTTGTGACTGTTGACAGGCATGAATGGTATGGAGAGCCTCAAATCTACACTCGAGACGATCTCACTGGACTCTGGAAAAAGAGACCAATGTCGTCAATTACATCTTCGCTTCCATCTCTTTCCGTTGTTCATGACGAGAAAGACACAACAGTCCAATCACAGGTATCATCAGGTGGACAATTTGGTGGCGTGGAGGGCGATTCATCACAAGTCTTGGAAAATATTTCGCCCTTGGGTGACAGTGCCTTAGATAAGGTTTCAGTTGCTGAGCGAATTATTGAGCCTACCCTTGTCATGGTTGAGGTCGACATATCCTTAATTTGCATGATTGATGGTGTGCATGCTCAGCATTTTTCTGGAACAGGGGTGGTGATCTATCATTCTGAAACCATGGGAATAGTTGCGGTAGACAGGTATACAGTGCCTATTTCGTTATCAGATGTCATGTTAGCATTCGCTGCGTACCCAACGGAGATTCCTGGAGAGGTTGTTTTTCTGCACCCTGTACACAATTATGCATTAGTAGCATACGATCCTGCAGCATTGGGTCCATCTGGGGCTGCAGCTGTACGTGCAGCTGTTCTTGTTCCTGAACCTGTTCTGCATAGGGGTGATGATGTATATCTTGTTGGTTTGAATCAGAGACTACAAGCTAACTCACGCAAGTCCACTGTCACAGACCCAGTAGCTGTCTGGAATATTGATCCATTTACTTGTCCCCGGTATAGAGCTATGAACATGGAGCTCGTCGAATTGGATACAGATTTAGGCAATGAATTGTCTGGTGTACTGGCAGACGGGCTTGGAAGGGTTCAAGCATTATGGGGTACCTTCTCTGCCGAGTGGAAGTCTAGCGATGGTTCTACCAACGACTGTAAATACGTTGTAGGAATTCCAATTTATGCAGTGAGTGAAGTGCTACATAAAATTATAAATGGAACTGAGGTTCACCTTTGCTTATAAATGGAATCAAAATGCTGATACCATCTGTTCGCATATTAGACATCGAACTTTCTGCAACTTCACTTTCAAAGGCCAGTAGCTTTGGGTTAAGTGAAAACTGGATTACAGAGTTAGTAAAGAAGGATCCTGTGAGACGACAGGTTCTACGAGTAAAGCGTTGTTTCAGATGTAAGAAATGGCTTTGGAACCACACACATGGTAAATTGGTGTGGATCTCTTCTTCAAGAACCACACTCAGTTGTCCGCTTGTTGGGATTTTTGCCGGAAGAAGGACATGGGGTATATGTTGCAAGACCGATGTCAGGCAGCCCGATCCAGCGATATGGAGTTTCTGGTAGACAGTGGATTGTTGAAGTTAATGGAAAATCAACTCCTGATTTGCAGACATTTATAAATGTTATAAAAGAATTGGAACATGGAGTATATGTTCGTGTGAAGATAGTGCATTTGAATGGGAAATCCTCAGTTCTCACTTTGAAGCAAGATTTGCACTATTGGCCTACCTGGGAATTGAAATTTGACCCAAACACTGCAACATGGAGTCAAAATATCATTAAAGCTTTGAGTGATAATTTTTAAAGGTACCATCCTTATCAGCAAAGAGATGATGTATGTATCATCTTTCATGTCAAACAACCAGTTATGTTTTCTTCATCAGTTTCGTTCGGGGAGTTCCTGAACATCAAATTGGTAAATTTTCATTGAATAAAAGATAAGACTACTTTTTTTTTTTCCTCTCTGTTTTTTATTTGTTTTGTAAAGTCTTTCAGTGTATTGTTACAAGTCACAATAATTGCCTGTTCATTTTCTTTGCTAGTGTCATAAAAATATGGAATTTTAGTATTAACTAAATTTTAGCACCAAATTTGTGTGTATTTACTTTGTAGAGATACAAGTTTATATTATAATTATGATGAAGATACAATGAATTTTAAGTGATTAAAATGTTTGCAAATGTTGTTTTAATTGTGTACATTTATTGGTATATATATTGTTATGTTGATAGGTGTATTTATTTTAAAAGTTGGAGGTAGATTACAATTTATGGATTTTTTTAGATTGCAGGAGAATGAGACAAGTGTATTGATTTTATCATTGTTATTCAAAATTTGAAACAAACAATTTCAAAAAAATAAAAATCAATTTATCCGTGATGAATTCCGTTAATAATAATGGCAATTTGAGAAATATTATTTCTATACTCATAAATCATGATAAAGTTAAATATTAAAACCCAATAATACATTTAAACTATTAGTAACATTTACTTGAAATCCAATTATAAAAAATAATAATACAAAAATTGTTATAATTAAAGTTCCAATACTCCTTATCTCTCAGCTTACCAAGCAATGACTCGACCTTCATTGCAGTGAATCCATGCACCACCCAATTAAGTTATCCATTTGGGTATCGGAACGATGAGTTAGCTCATGTGCTCGAGCGCGTTAGATGATAAAAAATGTAAAACGTGGTAATACTCCATCTCTTAAGTACGAAGCAATTGTCAACTAATGGGCGTAAGGTTTAATGAAGTCTATGAATAAGAAGTTGTGAGGGTTTTCATTCTTCCATTTATGTTTTTCTCAAGATTAGATGAGGTGAGTACAAAACGTCCATTGATCTGTATTATAAATCTGTTTATTAATAATGCATAATAGACATCACATTCCAGTTTTAGAGAAGAGATGGATAGTTAATAGGAGACCGACAACAACGGGGGACTTTCAAATTTGAAAGGTATTTAACCTTATCTATCTGTTGGTTACCATTTACACCCCTCTGGATGTTCCCTCTGCTATACTCTTGCATATTGTGCCAATTCGTTGTGTCTTTCTAAAGGTCTAGTTAACAATCCACGGCATCAAACTATCCACGACATCAAACTAATGTATCCATATTCGTGTTTTTCTTTTGGCTACCTGTTGCAATTTTGTTGCATTATTTTGTAAGGTGTTAGTTTTTAGCCAGCGTGCATATATTGTTTGTTGTTGGAGTTTTATTAATAGCTGTATTATTATATTGCCCCTCAGCCTGCATATGTCATTGTAACGTCCTCATTAACCAGTGCCTACTATCTCTAGGTTGGTGCCAGCCATGCAAACCAAGCGCCCTTTTGGTTAATTCGAAACAGTAAGGTTCCGTAGTGAGCCTCTTGTTACATTATCCTCTTGTTCCATGAAGATTAAAGATGTCTCAAACATGTGAAAACTTTCAAAAAAATCAATGTTGATCAAAGCTTCATTATATCCTTAGTATTCAAATGGGGCACTAGATCATATACATTTTATAGCAGTAGAAAATAATTATGGAATGTGTTGCTACTCATAATAATTGTCTATCTAAAATCCGTTTATAATCACATTCAAACTAGATGAAACATAAAGTTGAATATTACATAATTGTAAGTACATTAAATTATTGACCAAGAATATGCTATAAAATTTGAATAAATCAAATGCATAAAAAAAAATTTAAAACAAAATCAATCACATAAAATTTAAAAAAAAAATCAATCAATCAATCAAAACGTGTAACCAAACAATTTTCATAAACATAACATTTATATTTGTAATTGATGGAATATATAAGAGTAGTTTGTTAACTTTTGGGGTTAGTCTAAAAGTGTTTTCACCAAGTTGTAGTTCCTTGGTGATGTTCCATGGACATATGGATGGCTTAGTTTGGATGGTTGTTTGGCCTTCATTAAAGTGCTAGCATGGCATCCTTACCTAGGAAGTGGTTATCTTAATCGACATGATGACTAACCTATTGGGTGTGTTGTCACATGATACACACATAGGGGGGACACGACAGAAATCATCCAACCGCCTAGTGTGCCCTTAGGGGCAAGTCAGAGTCAAGTGTTGTCACATGAAACTTGACTCCTCCGTCTAAGCTAACTCCTACCGAAGCCAAGGGGGGTGGTCCCTATAAAATCTAAGGTTGTTAATCTATAAAAAGGAAAACCAACTATTCTAGGAGTTAATTTATTTTTTTCAACCACAACAACAATAATGAAAGGAAAATCTCAACGGCATATAACATGCATCATCATCATCTTTGCATAAAAATGAAAATACACGAGCACGATAATAAGCAATGAAAAAGACAAGTCCCCAATGTAAGTTGTAAAATGGAAAGATGATGCTTGTAAAGTAAATGCTTTGTAATGCAAGAATGTTTTGTCGGGAAAGTATTGCAGTTGTCTCAGTTGGAAAATTTTATGATTATTAGTGAGTATTAAGGGAGTGGATTTATTGTTGGTTTGTCCCAATAAGACTAAATTTCTTGGACTACGCGTTAAAGCAGCTTTATCAAGTGTCCAATGGGATGAGGAATAACTTGCTTAAAGCAACCCCCGACTTCGTGGTAATCACTCTTTGTGACCTCTCGAATCCTCGAAGACTAGCTTATGTGGATTTCTCTCTTTATCTAGTCACTCCAATCCCTTTATGGTTTGACCAACTGGTTGGACTGAGCCACAGAGGTCTAAAGCATACGGGGAATGGAGCCTTGATTAATTTTATTACAAAAAAATATTTTTTTCTACTTGATTAAACTATTCCAAGAATCTATTTTCCGGACAAATTCCAGTACTCGATCAAGCTCTTTTTATGGAATCATACTTCGGGAAAGCAAGGCGGTTAGTTACTAAAACTTGAAAGCAAATTGTAAAATTGTTAAAACTAAATCCCGAGTGAGTTTATGGCATGTCGTTGAAACATAACCAACAAACGGTTAATTTTAAATAGTTTTTATTGATTATAACAAAAGAAATAAAACATGAAAGGTTATAGGTAGTCACAACATGAAAGTGGCATAGACAGGGATCCCCCCAGGGGGGATGGGGTGTGGGCATTGGGTATCCCACTTGCTCTTTTATTATTACCATCCTAGATCCAAATCCTAGGCTCTATCAAGCGCCGAGAGGGATAAAATATCCCTAGGTGCAAACCTCTCCTTGAATAGCTCCTTGAGTGCAATACCTGAGCCACCTAATCCTAAGCTCTAAAGTCTATAGTTTAAGTCTCATATTTACTTTTTACTTTGTATTATTCTTTTTTGTTTATGGCCGACATAATATTTACTACTTTTTACTTTGATTTATTTTTTTTATTACTTTGTATTATTTTGTTACTGGACAAACACTCTAAAGTCTCATATTTACTTTTTACTTTGTATTAAAAGTAAAAAGTAAAGTCTCTAGTTTAATTCTCATATTTACTTTTTAGTTTGTATTATTCTTTTTTGTTTATGGCCGACATAATATTTACCACCTAATCCTAAGCTCTAAAGTCTCTAGTTTAAGTCTCATATTTACTTTTTACTTTGTATTATTCTTTTTTGTTTATGGCCGACATAATATTTATTACTTTTTAATTTGTATTGTTCTTTTTTTATTTACTTTGTATTATTTTGTTACTCAACAAACACTCGACTAACAAGATCTCCCCCATACTGGGCTCTAGAGCGCCTCTCGACACAACAAGTTACAATTCACTTCTTTTTCGGAAGAATACCTTAAATCCTTTGTAGAATAGTGTTACACCTAAATATCGTCATCATGGGTCCCATGTTAAATCCATGCCTTGATCCCTGAAGTTTCCCTTATCAAGAAGTCATTTAGAGAAAGTTGATTCCCTTTGTCCATAATGTCTAGTTGGGTCGGCGCAGGTTGTTTTTGAACAAGAAGCTCCCAACTAGGTCAGGCGCAGGATCGACTCTAGTAGACTGCGTCGGTGGCTCAGGTTTCCTTTGTGCAGCCTGTGCTTCCCCTCTTAGGCGCAGGTTTCCCTCATGCAGCATGCACCGGGATTGGTTAAATTGGATAAAGGTGGCTTTCGAGGGATTTCTAGAAGTTGGATGAGGTGGATCCCTATCCCTAAATCCTAAGTGATCTATCCTACGGTTCCCTAACCTCAAGGGACTCTCTACTTTGTATTTCTCACTCTTTATACAGTAATATAAACTCTTTCCATAAATGTCGTTGTATTGGTAATGTTTATAGTTTACTTCCTTAACTGTTTACTTAGATCAGTTAGTGTTTAGATATGTTTTACTGCTGGTTTTGTCTCTGCATGTTTTGACAAGTCTTGCAGCTACGGATCTGACGGCCGCAGAGCTAGGAGCAATAACGAGGATAAAGATCTACAAATCTGAAGGTAAGATATCTAATTACTCGATCTCTAACCTGATCTAGGAAAGTAGATTTATGTTTTGTTCTTATTTGTTCTAGATTCACATTAAACTAGGGAGATCTGGTTTGCGTCCACTCGAGTAGGTTGTACAATAACAAATCTGGCGACCATACTGGGAATTACATTGTTTTGATTTCAACTTTGAATGTGTTATTCTTTGACTTCTTAATGAGCCATCGCTTTGCCTCCTGAGCCTATTTTCATCTTTGGATTCTTCTCTTTAAGAGTTTGTTGACTTTCTCTAGGTCTGTTGAACCATCTTCAATCCATTTACTTAGTCATTGTTTGGATATTTTCCATTATTTGCATTGAGTTATTCACCCGACGCACCTGGGTAGTGCATCTTGTGCACTTGTCCATCTAGAGCACAATTTTCCTTTGAGCATACTGCTCCATCGACACTTTTTTCAATCTGACAGTCTGCGCCGCCAATGCCTTATCCCTGTATACATCCTGCGGCGGGCGCTCTGCGCCTAACCACAGTCTGCGCCGAGATTTCAAACTTAATGCTTGGGTTATCTTTCTCCAACTCTTATTTTTGGGTTGCTCAACACACATCTCTGCACTGTATCTTCCAGGCAGCAACCCCTTTATTCAACATTATTTTCGCTTGGTTTGTTTGTGTTGGTTTTTGGGTCCTTTTGGTCAAGCGAGAGTTTGATTGAAGTGGTGGTAAATTTCAATCCCCCGCGATCATCCACTCCCTCTTATATTCTCTGACCACCTCACTGGATCTATACAGCATGCTAGATCCACTTCCAAACCATTTTTGAACTTATTCATTAAGTGTTTGCTTGCATTTGATTTGTTTTTGAGTGATTTTTATGTCTTTAGGTGATTGGAGTGCTTGTCATGTTACTTTGAGAATTTCTGAGTGATTAGAGTGTTGCAAGAGGTCTCTTCTTTTCTGCCATTTACATTTGAAAAGCATCATTATTATCAAGTTTCGTCTTGGTATATACATTGAAAAGTTATAAGTGATTCGTTTTTACCATTTTCAAGTTCATTTGAGAATTGTTGTAAAAATTGTTTCGTGCATTGGAATTTATCATCTATTGATCTTTGGGAAGTTTGAAAAGAGAAATTAATTGTTTGCATTTATCTTGAATTATGAGTTACTCATCTTCTTGAAAAATCCAAGGGAAGTCAAATTTTTGCAAAGTGATTCCAAGCTTGAAGTGTTATATGCATTTTTGGTTTTTCATGTGCTCTTAGGCCATCATTGTGAAAATTGAAGAGTTGGTGTGCTCTAAGTAGAAATTCTCCTTTTTCATCATTTAGTTCAATTCTAGTTGAAAAAGACAAAAAGAGAGTGCTTTGATTTGGATTTGATGCGTTGTTGATTTTTATCACATTTTTATGTTTTGCTTGAAAAACGGAAAATAGTGCTTTCATCATCATTTTTGGTAGATTTGGGATTTGTTAAAATTTACTGTTTTGTGAGACCATTGGAAAAAGATTTCTCCTTCCCTTACATAGATTTCATCAAAAAAAAAAGTGCATTTTCATGTAGTTAGGGTGCATTATGTTTACATTTATGTACTCAGCTCATGCATTCACCTAACCATCCATATAAAATTTTCTGGTAGAACTAGGTTAAAATTTACTAGTAACTTGTGTGTTAAGTTAGAGATGTGTTCCAGCGTCGTAAAACGTCGCAGCTGTCGTTATTTTCCTGCACTGCGTCCTGGGGGAACTGTAGTTCTTCCATGATCCGGGTCGTGTCCAGGAAGCACGAGGGGGACAACAGTACACAATATGCATATAAACAATATGTAGGAATGCGAACTGTTCTTCTATTAGATGTAAACAGGTAAATCCTTTATTGATGTTACAATATTATACATGCTTATATAGATTTCTGAGACGCTTGGGTTCCTGCCTATTACGTTTAGTTACAAAGAAGAAGTTAGAACGGTTCAACAGTTAAACCGTTACAGTTGACTGGAAGACATAGAGATAGTATGTTGAAGTTCGACAGTCGTTGGTTGCATGTAGACACTGCTTGTCGATGTCGCAAACTGTGAGGTTGCTGAACATGTCGAAGGTGCGAATGTGTCGAGGTGTGTCGAAGTCGAGACTCATCATATTTTTGTCAAATTTGGAACCTGTCGGAGATAACCTAACGAGTTGAAGTCATGTTGAAGTTGAAACTTGTCGAAGTTGCATAAATGTCGATGACTTGCCAACTACGATGCGGATAAGACCTCCTACCTTAAGAAACAATGGACCCCATTGTTTGCTCGTGGAGGTGAGGAAACTTGTCGGTTAATTCAGTAACAGAGTACAACTTTCCTTGAGATGGGATCTGGCCAGCCTTGGCAACCTGAAACAAGGGAATTGGGTTTGTCCTTGTATGGCGTACTCGTCGTCCCACAATGGCGTTGCAAGGAAGAGGCTCCTAAACATCTGGATGGATGTCTTTGGGTTCTACCGTCTGCAATTTTTTATGTTCCAACAAGGGTGCATGGTATGGTCGAAGTAGATCCACATTGAATACTGGATGCAGACCCAAGCATGCAGGAATGTCGAGCTAGAAATCCTTTTTCCAATATGTTGAAGAATATTGTACGGACCATATCACAAAGGATTGAGCTTCTTGAATGGGCATGTGAAGCGCTCCTTCTTGAGATGTAACCATACCTTATCCCCAATTTGGAATGAATGAGGAATACAATGCTTGTCGTGTCGGGCCTTATATTTCTCACTTGCTCTGTGCAAAATTTCTTGTACTTGCTTCTGGATGTTGCATATCTAATCTCTGAACTTGACTGCTTTATCAAATTCTCGCTGACTATAGTCGGTGTCGCTTGGCTGCGTCGAGGAGCTAATCAAGTCAATAGGAGCTGAGGGTTGAAATCTATAACAGACTTCAAATGGACTCTTGCCTGTAGAGCTGTGCTGAGCACGATTGTAGCTGTGCTAGATGTATGGAATACTTTCATCCCATGTGCATCGATGCTGGTGATTGTACATGCGAAGAAGTTGTACTACCAAGCGATTCACAACTTCCATCTGTCCGTCGATCTGAGGATGGAAATCTATCGACAATGAGAGTCATGTGTCTAGAAATTGCCAGAGGGTCTTCCAAAATATGCTGACGAATATTGCATCTCGATCGGAAATAATGGTTGTGGGTAAGCCAAAGTGTTTCCAAACATGTGTAAAGAAGAGTTGAGCGGTCTGCTGCATTGTCGTGGTCTTCTTACATGGTATGAGAATGGACATCTTGGAAAATCAGTCGACTACTACTAATATCGCTTCATGCTGATGTCTGATAGTAGGATAACCCGTTAGGTAGTCCATAGAAATAGATTCCCATGGTCGACTAGGAACTGGTAGAGGTGTATACAATCCCTGTCATCGATTAGGAGGCTTAGCAATGGCACAAATCGCGCATGATAAAATGTACTTGTTAACGTCATATTTAAGTGTAGGCCAAAAGAAATACTACTGCAGAATAGAAAGTGTCTTTGCTACTCCAAAGTGTCATGTAGTCTTGCTATAGTGCACGTCCCAAATGAGTTGCTGTTGGTGCTCACCGGTCTGTACACAAAGCTATCCAAGCTTGTATAGCAAGGTGTCTCTCAAGAAATAGTCGGAGTCTAAGGTCGACGACTTGTTAGTCTGTAACTGTTGGTAGATTTCTGAGAAGTCATTGTCGTCCTCATACAACTGTGGCCAAGTGGTCGTGGCGTATCCCTGCATACTCATCACTGTTAAAAGGAGAGTAATGGGTGGTCGACTGAGGCAATCGGCGACGGCGTTAGATTTACCTTTCCGATACTTAATCACCAACTGGAATGGTTGTAGGTAATTAATCCACTTGAGTTGTCGTTTTGTCTGCAACTTTGATTGTGTTGCAGCAAACTATAGAGTCTTATGATCAGTGAGAATGACTATTTTTTTGCCAATTATATAATGCCTCCATTGCTTGAGAGCTTGTGCAATGACGTACAGTTCTTTTTCGTACGTCGAGTATCTTCTAACTGTGTCATTAAAAGTATCAGAATGAAAATCGACTAAGTGATCACTGTGCCCAAGGCATAGTTCGATGTGTCCGTCTCAATCTCAAAGCGCTGATGCTAATCAGGTAACACAAGTATTGGTGCATTGCAGAGCTTGTGTTTGAGCTGTTCAAAAGCTGCTTGTTGTGTTGTTGTCCACTAGAAGATAGTTTTCTTGTTTCCCTTCGTCAAGTAATTCAAGGACCAGGCTATGTGACTGAAGCCGAGTATGAATCGTCGATAGAAATTCGCCAAACCAAGAAAAATTCTTAGTTCTTGAATGCTTCTAGGAATGGACCAATATTTGAGGATCTGTACTTTTCCTGGATCGATGTGAATGCTTGCAGAGTCAATTACATACAACAAATATTTGATGCTGGTCATCACAAAAGAGCACTTTTCCATGTTCAGATAAAGCCGATGTTGTTGGAGAGTGTCGAGGACTTGTCGAAGATGTCCGACATGTTCTTCCCATGATCGACAGAAAATCAGTATATAGTCAAGATAGACAATAACCCATTTTCCAATGAAAGTTCGAAGAAGGTTATCCATATGTCGCATGAAGGTCATAGGTGCATTGGTTAAGCTGAAAGGCATGACTAACCACTCAAACAATCCTTCCTTGGTTTTGAAAGCATTTTTCCACACATCTGAGCGCTCAATTGGAATCTGATGGTATCCCGACTTGAGGTCGAGATTAGTAAATAATTTAGCACCTTTCATACAGTCGATGAGCTCATCTATCCGCAGCAGAGGGTACTGATTCTTCACCGATATTTTGTTGAGAGATATGTAGTTGATGCACATGCCCCAAGTCCCGTATTTCTTCAGAAATAGGACGACTGGACTTCCATAAGGAGAGGAGCTGGGCCAGATATGACCTTTGTCGATTAATTCTTGGATCTGTCTATGAATCTCTTAATTTTCGAGAATGGATCTTTTATATAAAACAAATGTGTTAGGAAAAGAAGAACCAGGAACAAGTTCAATGGAGTGTTTTACCTGACAATATTGAAGTACTCCGTCTGGAGCTTGAAAGAGGTTCTGGTACTCATCAAGAATATGATCGACTTGCTGCTTCTGTCGAGTGCTGCATTGGTTGGTGACTCGACTTGTTGCTGCAGTCTTCTTAGAATGTTGCAGCTTGATCATGATTAATGCGAACTTCTGAGCATGATTGATGAGCTTCTTTGTTTGTTTGGAAGATATCAGTGCAACCGTTGGTGTAGCTTGATGCTCTGGTATGCTGAACCATTGATTTTGGATTCTGACAATCACCTTCTAAGGTCGTGACTGATAAATTCCATGTCTATCCCAAAGGTAAGGTTTCCCATACAGGGAGTCGGCTACGGAGAGTAGTGCCATGTCACACAGTACTTCATATTCAAAAGGTTTTATGAAGTAAGAGAGTTTGCATTGTCGAGTGATCTGAAGTTCTTGTCCATCCTTCATCCAACCGATGTTGTAAAACTAAGGATGTGGAGTGGTAACAAGACCTAGTTTCTTCACGAGATATTCGGAAACGAAGTTCTTCTAGCTCCCGTTGTCCACAATCAGATGTAATGGGTTACTTTGGACCCATATCCGTGTACGGAACAGGTGCTCTCATTCCTCCTCGTCGACGACAGTCGAGGCTATTGGAGTGGTCGCGGTCAAAAGGGTCATTGCGTCTAGATCATATTCTTCCACCGTCTTTTCGAACGCGTCGGAGGTCGACACTTTTGCCAAAATTGTCTTCCGAGCTTTTGCCAAAAATGTCTTCCTTGATTGATGTTACAATATTATACATGCTTATATAGATTTATGAGATGCTTGGGTTCCTTCCGGTTATGTTCAGTTACAAAGAAGAAGTTAGAACAGTTCAACCGTTACAGTCAACTGGAAGACAGAGAGATAGTCTGTCGAAGTTCGACAGTCACTGGTCGCATATCGACGCTTCTTGTCGATGTTGTGAATATGAGGTTGTTGAACATGTCGAAGGTGCAAATGTGTCGAGGTGTGTCGAAGTGGAGACTCGTCAGAGTTGTGTCGAATTCGGAACCTGTCAGAGATAACTTGTCGAGTTGAAGTCATGTCGATGTTTAAACTTGTCAAAGTTGCATCAACGTCAATGACTTTCCAACTGCAATGCGGATCATTCCATGTACCAACCAGTATATCGGAGGCTCTTGCACGTACCTTAGGGTATATCGAAAGGCACTTAACGTACTCAGTAGTATATAGGAAGGATCTTGTCGTACGGTTGTGCATTAGAAAGCACCACTGCAGATTTGAGATCCCACATACCTTGAGTATATCGGGAAACCCTCCTAGGATTCCTTTGACCGACTGAGCTAACCATATGGCCGTCTTGGCAGAGAAATACACCGAGAATAGCACTCGGGGAGCTAGTACACACGTACTATCAGGTAGTCAGGTTATATGGTCAAGGGTATGGTCCTAATCCTCCCTAGTTAGTGCTCTGAAATATTGGGCTGAGTATAATTGTTGGACTTTGGAGTATATCATGAGTTGCGAAGCCTTGACAATCATGTGAGGTTCCAGACCTTTGAATCCACACCTATCACATAAGTTTGCTTGCGGCCTTAGTTTGAGTAGATTTTTCTGGATTGTTTTTCTTTTGTTTAGAATACACTTAGGAGAAATTCTGGTTCGGTTATTCTACTTCAGTCATTCTGGTTGAACAACCTTTCAGAAGGTCCCATGGAATTTTGAACTTACCACCTGAATATCCCCTTAATCAAGAGGTAATTTCGAGGATAAGCATGGATCCACAAGTTACGATCGTGTCACCTTAAGCAGAGAACTCCACTATGGAGTCCAGAGCAAATTTATTTCCTCCTAGTTCACCAACCTCTAACCCCTAAAGGGCTTAAGAGGCGGAACCATCCACTTCACAAGACACATCCTTCCACCGCGTGATGGCAGGAGAGCCTGGATCTATAGAATGGTTAAATCCATCCCAGGACGACCCTGTATCCACAACATTTGGTCCATCTGCATCCTTTTGGGACACCTCTCTGGGCCAACAATAGGATCACCTGGCTTTACATCCGGAGGCGGAAGCCACCCCTTTTCGTTGGGCTCCCCATGCTGAGCGCTTGGATCCAGTCTATGAACTCATGGACCAACTACGCCAACGTGGCGACAAATTTCGGCGACGGAGTCTCACACGAAGAAGAGACATCTCAGAAACACCCATGTTTCAATATACCCCAATTTTTTCATTATCCCTTGTTTCACCGGAAACACCCACACATAACATGACCACTTACGAACCTGGTTAACCCTCGTTTCCTACGAGTACACCTCTTAACCAAGAGACCAGTTCCATACCCCAAATGACTCAACATGTTGAAGGACAATAGTCCAAGACCCCTCCTACTACTACTAGAACATTACCCACTCCTTCCCCCCAAAAAACTTGCAGGGAGGATACTCTTTACCTCCTGATTTTATTACAAGTAATGTTCCTCCAATAGTAACTAGTCAACAACCCATTATGAGCCAACCTTCCACTAGTGGCCAACACGTTATTACTGGGGGGAAACCCTTGTTCTCTATCCATAGTACAAGTGGAGGACTGCCAATTGGTCATTGCCTCGGAAAATCCTTACCCGTTGTGGGATCCACCATGGGATTACATTATGGTGGGCGACCATCCAACCCAACTCAACCACCATGGATTCAAGCGTATCCAGGTTATTTTAACCCTTTTTTGGGATAATTCAATCCCGTAAATGTACTCCACGGGATACCTTATCACAGAAACCCATACACTCCATGGGGACTTTTAAATGTTGCACCAATTTGACCCCCACCAACTTTTCCTCATGCCCCACCACCCCCACCACCGCTCGGTCCACCTCCTTCTGGAGGGGGCGGACCTCCACCTTCTAGCGGAGGTGGAGGCCCACCCCATTCCGGAGGTGGAGACCCACCCCATTCCGGTAGTGGAGACCCACCTTACTCTGGCAGCAGAGGTGGAGGACCACCACCTTCTGGTAGCAGTGCACCCCGACCATATGGAGGAGGACCACCACCTTCTGGTAGACCTTTCACTTTTTTCACTTTTTTCCCTAGTTAGACCTTTAACTAGTTTTGAGATCTAGGTCCCCAAATTGCTCCAATTGCTCCCAAATATTATGAGAAGGTATATGGATGATGTTAGAACATAAATATGTGTTTCAAGGATGCTTTTGGACCTTTAAAATACTTCTGAAAATCATCTTTCAATTCTGGCCAATGTAGGGAACTTTATTAGTAATTTCCCTTTTACTAGTATTGATCTCTAGGTCTCAAATTGACTCCAAATGCCTTCAAATATTCAAGGAAGGTGTATGAATGATATTAGGACTTGAATATTTTGTTTAGGGATGATATATGGCCACCAAAAGACCTCTTCAAACTCTCTTAATATTTTGGACCAAGTATGCAATTTTACTAGTAATTTGGGGTTCAAATCCCCCTGGGGTAAGTACTGAAAATGGCTTCCCAAATGCCTTCAAACCAACTCAAATTTATGAAAAGAGGTAGGGGATGTCTCAAGGATGTTATTAATGTCCCAAATTCACCATTCATTAGTTATTAAGTCTGTTCCAAACCTCTCCCAAACAACAGCAAAAATCACTAGTTCGACCCTTGGGGAAATGGCACCAAATCTTCTCCAAATGTAAATAAACTGAGTAAAATGACTTCAAATGCTTGAGAAATGAACATGAAACTTGTATAATACATCAATAACATTCCATTCATCAATAAAACATCATTATTTTACTTATCCATTCGAATCCATCAACATTACATTGGTTCACAACAAGGTAGTGGGGAAATGGCACTGTTCTTTCATTAAAAATGAGATTTATACATTTCTACTTGGAATTTCGACTTGAAAATTTTTGGATATAAAGAAAATAGTATTTAATTCATATTACAAAATAAATGGGGCATTATAAGCTTCCCCAAAGAGTACATTATCTCACCAAAAAGGTCATCTCTCAAGGATCAAGAATATGCCACCAAAACTGGAAATGGTTGAATGAGTGAGTTGCAATAGAAGAAACCATGAGATTCCCTGTAGCTTACACCTACAAATAAAGACTCCATTAAATCTCTAAATGAAAGGTCTGAATGGCCTTTCCAATTACCAACTTGGATGGGAATCTTTCACCCTCGAAATTGGCTAAGGCAAGAAACTAGTCATCCACTGGCTCTCCCTCTTCACAAATGCAATTGCAAATTCTACAAATGATCAAAAGCTGCTATTCTTCTTTGTTCATGACTTTTATAAACTTCTAATTTCCTCCATGGGTCGAATTTCTTCCAAGAGACTCATGCCAACTCAAGTTGGGAAGAGATTCCAAAGAATACCACTTGTACAACAATTCCTACTTTTCTCACTTCCACCAAATCACATGTAGAAGCATCTTAGCTGCCCTAACTCCCTTGAGCACCCTTTTGGAGGTTATGTTTATCCATTACATGTCATATATGTCATATGTAAGCCTTCATAGGTGTCAAAACATCTTCATCATTGTTGTCATAGAGCTAGGGAATCTAGCCCAAGTGTCCCACTAGCTCCAAATTGCCTCTTCCTCTTCCATGGGAGTTACTCTTCCTCTATATTTAGACCTTGAACTCCCCCAAGTATGTTACCATTCACCTTGAATTTGAATTGGTGAGAGAATGATGCCAAGTGTAGTGGGGAAATCTAGCCATATGTGGGTCCCACTTCCTCCATGTGTCTTCATGATCAAATGCCACTTTGATTTTCACTTGTATATATTTATTTATCTCCTTTATTAAATATTTATTCCATTCTAATGTTCAAACATCATTTATTATCCCCCTTATTCCAAATCCCAAAGCTTCCACCCCAAACCTAGGAAACTAGTAATTTTCCTCCTTGGCAATTATTTGACCCTTAACATCATTTTGACAAACTCTAATGAATATGGCCAATGTGATTAGGCCATTGTGACCCAATGCCAAATTTGGGACATGATAGAGTTACACAACCAAGGTCCATCGAGATTCCACAATTACTCTTTGCAGTCGCACTCACCTTCTTTACTCAGCCAATGGTCAACTTGTGGATTTACATTCAACGGTCACTTTGTTATGTGATTTTTCCAATTTTTCAACAGTCGACTTGTACTATGAAATGCAACTGCCATGTTGGATTGTGAAAAATTTCCTCTTATATCCTTTGTGCACATATACTCTAATATGTTTTCGAAAATATTGTGGATTTCTCTTTTAAAAGTTAAAAAATATTATTATTATTTATTTATCATTATTGTGAGGGAGATGTTGATGTTATGTAACAATAAGTTTTAAAAAAATGTAAATGATGTTTGTTTAAACAAAAAAAAAATCATTATAATATTTTCATCTTAAATCTAGATATCAAGCACCAAAAGAGATCAAATATCTCGAGTCGTAAATTTTTCTTAATATGTAAAAAATTTAAGAAAAAAAATATTTACACCTTAAGAAATTGGATACCTCTCCCTGCTTTAGATATGAGTTTAAGATATATCTATGTTGGTGTGTATACAAATTGTGTTTTCATTTATCCTCTATGGATATTGATCAAACTTTATGTGCATACTCCAATTGAATATGTTTTCAAAAATATTGAGGATCTTTTGGTTGAAAGCGATGTGTTGAAATTAAGCATTTGTGTCCTTACGTAAAAAAAAAATATCTTGTCTAAACAATCACCACCATAAATTTGGACCATTTTCCCACATGAATTGTTGTGGACTACTCATATATATATATATATATATATATATATATATATATATTCGGTCTGTACAATCACAAGATGCCACATTTTTTTGGCTATTGCAAGGTCGCTCCATAGTTAGGATTTGATAAAGGTGCCTTGAAAGTTGGAGAGGGGGTTTGGATTGACGCGTGTCCGCATTGGAGGTTGTGCAATGAGGGGAGGTGAGCTTGTGGGTGTGTTCGATATAGCTCGGATGGGAGGGCTCTGTTTGCAACCTTATGAAAATGTGGTGGACATTTCAATGAATAATATAAGTTGATTTCCGAAGTAGCATAATGAATATTGTATTGTACGCCTTAATCAAAGGATATGGAAATATTTGTGCCATAATGGCACTGACAAGCTCGACCCTTGTTTTCGAAAGTTGATTTTTTTTATGCATGTTGACATGGCTAGATGATAGCATGTTCATTGGTAAGTGGTTGCAAAGTGGCAAAATCCAGAAGCTATGAAATCAAGGGTTGGAATTAATGCATGTTGTCGCATTGAATGATCCCACGTGTGGAGTTTTAATGCTAACTTTCTCAACTTTTCACCCAGTTTTGAGGTTTGTGTTGCCATTATGTTTGATTTTTGTTTGCAGTTGCGCTACTTTTCAAAAGTTCACTTTTTTTTAAGGAAGAAGGTCAACATAGCATGTTGGCATGGCTAGATGGTAGCGCGTTCATTGGACAATGGTTGGGAAGTGACAAAAGGTGAAATTTAGGGTTGGCATGAATGCATGTTGCTGCATTGAATGGATCTGTTCGAGGCTATACCATAGTAGCTTTGAGAAAGGCGCCTCGAAAGTTGGAGTGGGGGTTTGGATTGACACGTGTCCGCGTTGAATTTTGTGTGATCGCAGGATGTTTAAGCTCGGTGTGCTTGCGTTTGTATTTGAATGGCTTTGTGGGAGATTTAATGGTGCAAGGGCTGAGGGGGTATTGAATTTGGCTTTGGTGTGTTGCGTTTGCATTGTTTTGTCAGCCGACAACCCGGTCGAAGGTTTAGTAGAGACAATTTCGGGAGTTGTTGGATTTGGTGCTATCTTGCCGGATTTGTTGGGCATTCTGGCCTTATCGTTTGCTAGTTGTCGCTTGTTCTCTATGTTGCGAGAAGCGTGCTAGTTCGGTTCAGTGAAAGCAGGTCTATAGTTTCCCATGAGCAAGGTGGAATCGGGTGGTTCTGTTGTGGTGGCTCTGGACATGAATGCCTTTTCGAGATATCACCCCCCCTTTTTGTTGTTGATAGTTCTGAGGTTGTAAGGGTATTGAAAAACATTATGCTAATTTCATTTGGCAAGCAATATGCTTGTTGTTGTCTTGTTGGTATGCTTATCAATTAGGATGTTTTTTCCCACCTTATCCAAGTTGGTCGGGATAGGGTTTGTGTGAAGGTCACACTAGAAAATCAATTATGCTCTTTAATGTAATAAGGCTTCTTGATTTTAAGAAAATTGGATTCCATAAAGTGTGCAATTTTCCTTCTCTAGGCTGCAAGATTGCATAGACTTTTTCCTTTTTTGTGTCTTTATTGTTGAATTAGGGGGCATGCATAAAGAAGGATGGGGTTCACAAAGAAATCAAATAGTTAAAGTGTGAATGTAGTTGCTTAGGGGAAATATGAACTTGTTCTTTAATTTAATTGTTCTTGCTTAAGTGCCTATATTATATTTTCTTGGACTTGCACCCTTAATGCCTATATTATATTTTCCTAGACTTGCACCCTTAATGCCTATATTTTTGTTGTTACTACGATGCGGTTTGAAAATTGTAGTGCAAATGGTGTAGTTTATTGTAAATTCCTAGGGTCAATATTGTTTAACCTTTACACACTCTCCTGGATACAGTTCCTAATTTCGGTGAAACGACGTGTTTGTTGTTGTGTTGTTGGTTTACTCCAACAATTAGATTTTTTTTTCCACATTATCTAGGCTAGTGGGGATAGGTTTTTGCTCGTGGCAGTCCTTGCTTGCGAGGGGGCATATTAGGAAAATAGTTATGTTCTAAGAGGCATAGTCCAAGACAATATGACAAGTTCAAAGCATTTATTTTCTTACAACTTCTAAAGAAAAGAAACGAATAGATGCAACAATTCCCATAACTGAAAGAGTGATTCTGCTTATCTTTGTATCTCTATGCAAGTCCTAAGATTTCAAATGTATTCACGAGGCTTCTAAGGATAAAGACCACATCTTTTGCATTCAATTTTTTAGAGTGCAATTCAAAGCTTAGGGTTCAAAGTTTAAATCCAAACTTCGAGTATACATTGGTATAGAAGATAGAAAAGAAGGTGTTCCTTATCTCTCCACCATTTTATCTCAACTAGTCATTTAGAATTAGGGTTTTTTGAATATCATCGATACCTTGTTGATGGTGGAAATTTCTAAGCAAAAACTCTAGCATGGTCATGGGATTGACATCCCACTGTAAATCAAATCAAGGTGCTCTTCCAAAACCAATATTTTGAAAACAACATTTGGACTAGTTAATTGCTGAGGATGGAAGTAATTGCATGCTCCTGAGTTTTCCACAAACTTTGGTTCATTTCTTTTTAGAGCAACAATGGGTGTGAAAAGGACAAAGAATAAGAAACAATGCATACTGTAGAATTTCATACAAAACAATAGATTTATCTCGAGTTGAATGACCACATTGATCATTTAGAGTGCAAGTCAGAGGTTTGGGGTCAAAGTTTAAAGCCAAACTTCAAGTATATGTGTTGGTTGTGGAGCCGGATCTTCCTTATTCAAAGGTCATGTTTCACCCGTGTTTGGATCCCAGCCCATGACGGGGGGTTTGGGGGAGCTTTCCCCCAAAAAATAGTCACCATGGGGGGTTCAGGGGGGCGACAACAAGTTTGGGAGCCCCCCCTTGGCGAGGGTTCGAGGGAATCACCCCCGTAGCAAAAATTTTGAAAAAAATTCCTTGTAAGATGTTGTAACTTCATAGTCATGACTTGGTCAATAATGGGTGATTTATGGGCCCATGGTATTGGGTGTCCCATAGTATTTTCCCATGGTAATCCCTCTTTAAAAGGAAGGCATTGTAATACAGCTTTATATTGCAGCATTGAAAAGATCTATATGATTGTTGAGAGAGACTATGAGAGAATGAAGAGGAAGTTGCAGTAGATGTGTTGCAGATTGTATCCCTTCATTTGTTGGATGGTATAATAATAAGGACTGGAAATTTATGTGTGGACGTAGCACATCTTGGGTGAACCACGTTATATTGGTGTCTCTCTTGTAATGTGTTTTATGTGGTTTATATTTGCATCTTGTTTATTGTTATTGATCTGCGATCCTATTTTTCTAACAATCCATTGGTATCGAAGATAGAATAGAAGATGTGTTTTGTCTCTCCTCCAATTTCTCTCAGCTAGTCACTTAGAATTAACGCTTGTTGACTATCATTGATACCTTGTTGATAGCGTAAATGCTTGAGAAAAACTCTAAGATGGTCATGGGATTGCGTTCCCACTGTAAATCAAATCAAGGAGCTCTTCTGAAACCGGTATTTTGAAAACAACATTTGGACTAGTTGCTTGTCGAGGATGGATGCAATTGCAAGCTCTTGAGTTTTCCATAGACTTTGGTTCATTTCTTTTTAGAGAAACAACACATGTGAAAAGGATAAAGAATAAGAAACAAGGAATACTGCATATTGTCATACAAAACGATAGATTTATCTCGGGTTGAATGACCACATTGATCATGCTTGGCAGGATTTTACTTCTTTTTTGTATGTCTTTGTTGTTGATTTGGGGCACTATCTTAAAACAAGATGGGGATGACAGAGAATTGAAACAATTATAATGTGAATGAATTTGCTTGTAGGCACTTGTTTTTTTCCATCATGTCTATGTTGGCTAGGACAGAGTTTCACTTGTCATAATCCTTGCTTGTAAGGGGCCATGTTTTTACTTTTTTTCTACGCCTTTAGTGTTGAATTAGGGCATAACCATAAAACAAATTGGGGGTGGTAGATAATTGAAATAATTATAATGTGAATGCAGTTGCTTGGACGCAATATGGACTTGTTCTTCAACTTTATATTTTTTCTTGCTTTAGTGCTTGTACTATTTCCTTGTGCACTCATACCATTAATGCTTAACTTGTTAGTTTTTCAGAAATTTCATTCTGATCTAGGATCTTAACTAAGAGAATAACATGTAAAGCATATCAATCATGGACACAATAATGCAAGCACACAAGAGACACAAAGTTTCACCGGGGAAAACCAAGAAGGTGAAAAACCCCGCAACTTCCTCAGAGATAGATAGAGCAATGATACAACCAAAGTACAAGAGATAGTCTTCTCCTAGCAGATGATCCTCCTCCTCACAAGTGTGCCACTTTCTGAGAAAGATAGAAGTGAGTAATGAGTGATCAAATATAGATCTCCCGATCTCTATTTATACTTGTCCTGTCCTACCCAATAAACTAATGGGGCCGACTTGTCTAGCTTAGCCTAATAACCCATGGTTAACTTAATCCAAGACGACCCCACACTTGGTGGTCTAATAACCCATTTACCCACATGACTCATACAGGGCCAACCCCATCAAGGTGTCTAATAACCCATCAAGTATAAGTTACGACACTTACAATATAAATGACGACACTTCCGTATAGAGGAATAATATCTCTATAGGAATACAAACACTTCCATATAGAGAAATAATAACATCTCTATAGGAATACAATACACATGGGTAAAATACATTCTAATGTTACATATACATCAACACTCCCTCTTAACTAGGAAGGTATTTCTCGACACAGATCTGCTAGCAAGAGTCTTCTTCTCTGGATCATCATCAACGAATCATCATCCTTGAATCATCGTCATCGTCACGGATGCTGCTATCTCAATCAATCTCTAAATCTACTCATCATAGGAAGTTCTACAGAGCCAGTCCTTTTTCATACTGGATGTAGGCCCACCACCTGCAAGTCTTCATCATCACTGGCCATATTGTGGAATCCTCAGGACTTATTGTCATGTACCCAAATTTGTAAATTTTATTTTATTTTATTTTAAGTGGTCTTATTTACCTTCCAAAAGGTATAATCACCATTAAGGATGCTTTGCGGAATTATAAATATATAATCAGTATCTAAATTTCTATTTAATAAATGCGACATGTAAAATATTATCGTTGAATGTTTATGCAAGGGTGTTAGTACATACTTACGACAAGTGAAATTTACCCTTTTAATCTTAAGTGATTCTTATGCACTTCATTGGTTCTCGTATGAAACCTTTGTATGTAGGAACCACTGTAATTGTATAGTATGTTTACAAAAATATAACTTCGACCATAGAGACCTTTCAAACATTGCTAACATACTAGCACACAATAAAATATTACCATTCTAAACTGAAGAAGTACAAACATGATACTTACATCTTCATTTGAATACATGAAATATCCCTTGCCACAATGCATTGGAAAAATGTGTTGTAAACATCAATTATTAAAATAACAAATATAAAGATCATATAATCACCATAATGTACATACACATCTAAGGAGATAAACCATAAGAACAAATGATCTACAAAGTATGCATATAAATAAACCCATCCATCACAAGTATATACACACAAGAGACCAAAGACATACATAAGAGACCAAGGTAACGTGGTTCACCCGTACACGAGCTAGTCCACAAGGGTGTGTGCATCATTTATTATTCCTCAAAATTAGAGATTACAATCTGCAACATAATGTTGTGATACCGATTCTCCTACTTTCTCTCCTCTTTGAGAGTATAAGTAAAAGCAAAGGTTATCCCCTTTTAGGCTCTTTTCTAAATCATTCAAATTATCAAAAATGGAACCTAACCATAATCTTTCCAATACTGTATAAAATTATCAAGGTGTACTATCTACCTACAACTACTATAAAGAACCATACCTTTACTTGTTCATAATTAAGTATAAGTTACATACTTCTCAAGTAATGGATTCTATTATGTTTATAATTGTTGGTAAAGACATAATAATCTTGTGTTTTGAAAACATATACATAGTCGACATCCTTTTTAATCTTTAGTATTGTATGATACTAGGGTTAAGCCTACTTAAACCCAAAGGATAAGCTTGAGTTTAGCATAAGGAGGGATTATCCTTAATGTATTTATCCTAATTTCTATTAGTTAAACCGATTTCGAAGTAACAAATCCAAAGGAAGTCTCTCAACATCCATACGAATATTCTAAAATAGCCCAGTAGTTTGGCGGTCAATAATGATACAACACGTGTGTACTTAAAATATAAACTAATCTGTGTGGAAAGATAACACGACTCAAAATCAAGGGGATGTGAACTATTGTTTGAGCAATATCTTTCCTTTTTCCACAAAACTTCTATTCTAGAAAACATTTCGAAATTCCTAAGCTGCAAATGATAAAGTGTTCATACTTGTCATTTAGGAGTTATTACTAAAACTCCTAAGATAATATGTAGAACATAGTCTTGCTTCAGTATGTCTCTAATATAAAAACATTCTTGTCTTTAGACATGTTAATCCCAACCCATGGATTATATTATCATACTAAGTATTAAAAATATATATATATATATAAACTGAGTAATGTATATTTGATCCAGCTTCTATCTTGTAGAAGATGTACTTTCCAATCCAGCTTTGCTTCCATATGCAAAGAAATGCGTTTCAAAAATCAGCACCGTGTATATCAACAATAAGGCGTTTTTCAACCCAGCATTGTATACAAAATAAAAGGGAATTTTCAATCAAGATAAAATATCGACAAAGTAGGTTAATGATTGAAAGGCAGTTTATAACTACAACTCAAACTATAATTCAAACTAGCCTGAAAATAATAAAGTATAAATCCAACCAGTATAACATCACGGTGGCAACATGGACATAAAAAGGAAATCCTGAAAAAAACAGGGATCTGAACTGGTTTCACTCGAAACGAAAAGTAGAAAAGACATGCTCGGTAGAGATTTAATACATTGATTTCAACGAGGCCAGGAACACATGTTTGGTACTACGGATGTAACCTTAGCATGATCTATCAGATCCTTACCGTGTATCTTGCAAAAGTTAAAAACCCCTTATGCATAGATTAAAACCGGAGATCCATATATAAATAACAACACAAAAGAAAATCAACACTAACTGGGATCATGATGCTACAAAGTCGTTCTATCCCTAACCGGGGTAGCATAGTCGATACCTAAGCCAGGCGATTACCGAATCGATTATTAAGTTCAGGCTTGAATACATAAGGAATCTAAACAGTGAAAAAATAGAAGACGTCGCCTGTCACAATCTCTTAAACACGCAATCCATAGGAGTCTTTTTTTTAATAAGAAGAGATCGAATATAGTAGCATTCCGACTGTACTAGTTAGCGGATCACACTACAACTCGTTTCCAGACTTCTTGACTGTGTAACTGGCACTACTCAAACAAAACTCATTCTAAAACTGAAAATACCCTAGAACTACATTCGTTTGCATTAATACAGCAATTTTAGTCAAAACTAAATCGATAATTAATATTACCCTGGAACTGTACTCACCTTCAACACGACAGATAGGAAAGGGTTCTCACGATAGATGTCGTTTCCACCTCCTCCAGTGACCACACTTTGTGTATCCATGGATCCGCAATCCTCCGATTGCAGGGAAATTCCTATCATAATGTAGTAATTTGTTCAACCCATGCGATGGTTTAGCTCAACGCAGAAGCCCAAGCGTTACACAGAGTTTACTTTTTCTGGTAGCAGGGTTCATGCCTTGTCCCCATTCTGCATCATACAGCTCTAACGTTTATTCAATGACTCCGCTCGGTAGTCCCTACCCTGATTCCCCTCTTTTTGTTAACACATGCAGCAACTAAATAAAAATTCCTCCCATTCACTTAGGTTTCCTGTGGAAACCGCGAATGTTACCTCACTTAGGTATGCATGCAGCAATTTGAATAACAATGCCTCCTATTCGCTTAGGTTTCCTGTGGAGGCCGTGAGCGTTATTTCACTTAGGTATGCATGAAGCAACATCCTTCATTTCCCTCCCCAAAAAACGTAACATCCTCCTCCAAGTGCATTACACAGCTATTCTGCTTCCTAGGCCGTGCTCTTCTCCCCTTTCCCAGATATCCTTCTTCCTTCTTAAAAGAAAACCCTAACTGAAAAAATGATGTCGCCCAACACTTGGATCAACACAAGAAGACATATGGCGGGGTTTGGTGAAGGATTCCTTGCTAAGGAGAGATCCACTCTGGCTTGTCTCCTTAGTGGAGAGAGAGGCCGATACGAAACGATCCTTGAAGGATATATCCCAATTTTCCCGTCGTCGTGGGGTTTTAGCTACGCTCTCCTAGTCGAGCGTTCTCTCAAAAGAAATTGTGGCTCTTAAAAAGAAAACCCGCCTATATATTTACTCTTGTTACTTACCATATCAAGAGATGGTAAGTTTTTAAGTTCAGCAATTAATACACTCTTAGTGTCAAGCGATCAAGGAGATCGTGGCTTCTATGTAAAATAGGAGAGTTGTTTAGTGTAACAAACCTTAATTAAATGAGAACTCCACTTGCTTCATAAGGTGTAATTACTCATATATATTTATTATAATAGTGTTCAATTATTACCCTTTATACATGTATATCCATAAGAATTCTTTATACTCAAACCTCATACTCAATTAAATAAGTACTCTATTCCTTTATTAAATAGTCTTAAGTAAAACTTAGGGAAGGTTTTAGCCTTTTTAAATACTAGTGTTAAAACAATGTATCATAATAGGTCATATGAACATGTCCCTCTTATATCTTCTTAATTATGTCATGTAATACTCCCCTAATATATATATAACTCTAGTATAAAGGGTTAATGTTAATCCCTTTATACTAATTCCTATATTTTGTCAAAGGAATAATTAAGAGTAATTTCCTTTCGTGCACACTTATTTAATATTTAGTGCTATCAGTTAGTCCTTACGGCCATAGGTCTGCTTTATGCCAACTGATAGGTTGTCGGAGATAGGTTTTAGCATGCAACGAATAACTACTATCCTCATCCTAAATTCATGACCTTGTCGCTTAAGGTATAGGTTACTTTATTGTCTCCCTAGTTATTGTAGCATTGGGATGACATTCCATCATTAATCACCTTCCTCCTAGTGGGTCCAACTACTCGTTGTTATCAGCCTCCTATCTTTTTAGAAATTAAACCAATAGTTTAACCAAGTTTACTAGTGGGGCCTTGGCCTTGAGCTCCTCACCAGAAACGATTACAATAAGCAATTACATTTATGAAAATTATTAGGCCAAAAATAAGGGATGTTACACTTATTACGTGCGTCAACAAAACCTAGCAAGAGCATCCCAGGACTGATTACGAGCACACTGCTCAACCTATCGGATCTCCCAATGAGATATTACATGTGACAAAGCAAAACCTAGTAAGAGCATCTCAGCACTGATTACGTGCCCAGCACAACTTGCAAGATCTCCCAGGGAGACATTATATGCTACCAAGCAAATCCTAGCAAGAGCATCTCAAGCCTGATTACGTGCCCAGCACAACCTGCAAGATCTCTCAGGGAGAAATGATATGCCATGGACAAAACCTAGCAAGAGCATTTGTCAGATCTCCCAGGGAGCTATTATATGCCAGCGGCAAAACCTAGCAAGAGCATCTGCGAATCTCCCAGGGCGCTATTATATGCTTATCTGCACAACCTGTCCACAGCCACAGAGTATCAACCTAATACTCATCATACATCATCCTGATGTCCATGATCATCCTAATCATCATCTCTGTATCATCCTGATGCAAGTCATCCAGAGAATTGTCCTGATACTCATCACACATGATCATCCTGATCATACAATGTATCCACCTGATACATATCATGCATCCACCTGATGCATATCACATACATGATCCACCTGACCATACAATGTATCCACCTGATACATATCATGCATCCACTTGATGCATATCACATACATGATCCACTTGATCATACAATGTATCCACCTGATACATATCATGCATCTACCTGATGCATATCATATACATGATCCAACTGATCATATCCAGCATCCAACATGATGCATAAACATATACATGATCCAACTGATCATATCCAAAGCAGTAACTGGAGCATCGTCTTGATGCTCATCACACAGCGCTTACATCCACAACCATGGGAGGATCCTCCTACCACCATGCTTGGAATGGCTTCTGCAAATGTGTCCATCACTTTCCTTGAAGTGGCATCAATCTGAAGAACACCAAGCCTCCCTCTGAAGTACTCAAATTTCACTCTGGCTAGTGGTTTCGTCAGCACATCTGCAACCTGCTCATCCGTCGCAATATACAGGAGTTTCACTGCTCCTCTCTGCACCATATCCCTGATATAGTGATATTTGATCTCAATGTGTTTCGACCTGTCATGGAACACCGGGTTCTCAGACAGCTTCACACAACTCTGGTCTTCACAAAAGATTCCAGTAGCATCCAACGGGAGATCAAATAACTCAGACAGTAGCTTCCGGAGCCATACTGCCTCACAACTAGTTGAACAAGTTGCAACATACTCTGCTTCGGCTGTACTCAATGCTACGCAGGACTGCTTCCTGCTAAACAAAAAGATCACACCTGATCCCATACTGAAGCAGCACCCAGAAGTGCTCTTCCTATCTGTAGCACTGCCTGCCCAATCTGAATCAACATAACCCTGCAGGTTAAATTTTTGATTCGCATCATACTTGATCCCATAGTCAACCGTACCCTTCAGGTACCTCAGAATATGCTTTACAGCAACCAGGTGAAAACCTCTAGGATCCGTCAGGAACTGGCTCAATGTGTTCACCGCAAAGCAAATATCTGGTCTAGTGTTCGTCAGGTACATCAAGGACTTAATCATCTGACGATACACAATGACATCAACCGGATGAGATGAAGCATCACACAGAAGCTTCAGGTTCGATGCCATAGGTGTGGCCATGGACTTGCAGTCCATCATCCCGAACCTCTTTAGGATCTCTACTGCATACTTCCCTTGTCCAAGGAAGACTCCATCTGCACTCTGCCACACCTCCATGCCTAGAAAATAGTGCATCATCCCCAAGTCCTTCATCTCGAACTCGGTAGCAAGCTTTCATTGCGTGTCGGCAATCAATCTATCCTCACCTGTAACAAACAGGTCATCCACATACAATAGTAGTATCACTAGATTGCCTTCCTCAACCTTGTAGTAAAGGTTTGAATCCGTTTTACTCTTGGTAAAGCCCAAACTGGATAGAAATCCATCTATCCTGCCATACCAGGTCCTGGCTACCTGTTTCAAACCATACAAGGATTTCTTCAATTTGCACACATGTGACTCTCGGTCATGTGTCTCAAACCCGAGTGGCTTCTCCAAATACACTTCCTCTTCGACTACACCATTCAAGGACGTTGTCTTGACATCCATCTGGTGTATCTTCCATTTCATCACTGCAGGCAGAGCAAGTATTGATCTGATGGAAGTGTGTCTGGCTATAGGTGTAAAAGTCTCTTCATACTCAATCCCTCCTTCTGGGAGAAGCCACGAGCTACAAACCCTGCTTTGTATTTCTCCATGCTACCATCTGCAGCATGCTTGATTTTATAGATCCATTTGGAAGTCATTACAGACTTCCCTTCAGGTCTTGGGACTGCATCCCAAACATATTCATGATCGACTGGTACTCCTCGATCATGGCATTCTTCCCAGATCCTGGGAACTTCAATATCTTCAATAGATAACTTTGTTGTTGAACAAATGTTGTAGTCCTTCTTTTGTAGGTGATGGTATATGATCCTACAAAACAAGTTAAGTTGCATGATTAGAAAACATCTCATAGTTTTCAGAACAAGTTCTTACACATAAAGAAATATGTCATACAGTCATGCAATTATTTTAGCCAATGCTTCAATACAACATTCATCCATATCATGTAACTTTCTAGATGCCTTCCAATATCTACTAGAACATTGTTAAGAGTGTGCACAACTCCCAATATGTCAGCAAATAGGTTTCATTCTAAATAAGTAGCAATGGAATGTTGTACAGTGCCATAGGCCACTTATCCATCATATGCAAATTAGTAGTATACTGTTCATTAATGCAATTATTCTAATATGCATAATACACACTCTAAGTCTAGGAACATAAGCATATACATCATTGAACAATATTATTTAAACAAACAAATATGCAAGAAATGACAATTAAAATACTTATCTTTGTTTGGTTGTAGGGTTGACTCCCTCTCAGTCTTTGCTTCCTTTCTGTAACTCCATTCTGATGTGGATTGTGAGAAGTGGTCAACTCCCTCTGAATATCTGCATCCTTGCAGAAACTACTGAAGTGTGCTCCCTCTTGATCTTTGCTTCCTGGATTACCTGTCCTTGAACTTATATCCATCCTTAATCACTATGCTTATTAGTATCATCAGTGTGTTATCCTCGAGGTCTCATACAAAATCACACACTCATTAGTATAATCTTAATACTAGCAAAACACAATAATCTTAAACATGTATAGTCATGATCATTTCAAACACAAATTAAACATTGGTATTCAAGGTTTCAGGGAATACTTCTTTTGCTCATGCATATTCTTATTTGACCAAAGGACTTTTCTAGTTAGTCATATCATCAATTAAGGTAAGAAACATAATATGCATACACCCATGATTACTTACATTTATAACTTCATGAATAATCATTATCAACCATACAACAGTATAAGATCCTAACACAAGGTAGGATTCTAACTTGATATAGGAAAAACATACCTGGTTATCATATTTGCTAGTTATGTCTAGCAATGTCTTCTTGTTCTCTTCAATGACTTGTGCTAGTAACCTGCACATCTCATAGGTTAACCATTATAGAACCAAGTTATACATACCTCATAAGTAGATCTTCTATGTGATCCATGACAATGGATGAATCTTTGTCTTCATGTTACCATGGTCATATGCTCTTGAACTAGAACATGATTTGTCTTTCTTGATGTACCTTTCATGTTAACGGACAACATCAACCTCATACAACACCACAATGCATTAGTTCAATCATAAGTGTCAAAACCTTAATCAAGGAATATCTTCTATCATGTATTCATAATTTTATTAAGGTGATACGACAAGTCTAGTAATTAATTAGGATTGTACTAACCTTAATGAAGACAAACATACCATAAACTTAATCATGAACAGATCTCAAAACATACCTGGATAAGTCATACCTGTCGAGATTGCTTGTAATCTTCTTGAGCCTCATCTCCCTCTCAAACTGGAACTTCTTCACTTATGCAGGTGACCAATCCATTTTCTTCTAGGATTAACCCAATCCACTTGATTTGCAGAAACTAGATCTAGAGATGGATTAGGGTTTGTCAGGGAAACCCTAAAAATTCAAACTTTGAATCTCAAACTTCTGAAAGGATAGAAAGATGCGCCTTGATGAGCTGATCAACCTGGTATACTCAGAATTTGAAAACTGCAAAGTTTCACCCCTCAAAATTGCCTTTGAAACTTCCGGACCTTCTGGAGAGGATCCTGAACTAGGGTTTGATAAATCCCACTCTTCTTCCCAACCAAAAGGTTCGATCCAAATCTCTAAACTTCAATTTTTCTGAGGAGCTTCCAGCTGTGGTCACAGACTTCAAAAATTCCAACTTTTGCAAAAGCCCTAATTTTCCATTTTTTCGATCAAAGTCTCGAACTAGGGTTTGATCAAGCCCGACCTTCTACCCAACCAAAATTTTTTATCTTGGTCTCTAAATTTCGATTTTGATGAGTATCATTCAGCCGTGGTATCTGATTACAAAAAATACCAACTTTCTCTGAAACCCTAATTCCCGGAGCCATGAATGAAGGTGCTCAAAAATAATTCTGTTTTGATATAAATATGCACCTGATTGTTTATGGTGTAACTCCGAAATTACGAATCCACAGGGTCTGAAACTTCTACCTGTGGTAGCCTGACCTGTCATATTTCCAACCCCATGGGTCTGACCTCAATTGGATTCTTTGAGAGAGTTATGCCAAGTGTCGCAACGTGACATGTTTATGGGATAAAACAGGAGAGCGAACTTGTACGGCGTGCCACGTGTCACTGGTTCCTTTTCGGCCTCTGAAAAAGTTACCTGAGAAAGTAAATTCCATGCACTACCTGTCACTTTCTACTAAATTTCATTTGGAGCTTCCTAGCCCAAGTTATGGCCTTTTTTCCTAGGTCACCTGTTTATGACTCAGATCTGGAAGAGGCAGAAACCCTAGATTGTACAGATCATAAAACACAAAGTACAACGAATTAGAAGTTTTTCTTTGGAAACAAGGTACATGGGGATCTTCTCTTCGACCTATAAAAGTTTTAGATCCGAAAACTTCTCCAAAATGGATTTATAGCGAAATTGCTACGATGACTGGTTTTTGCTATATCAAGCCCTAGCACCGTAAGTGCAACGAGTGTCATAAATTCCATATCATGCCTTCTTTCAGGCTAGCTCTGATACCATGTTAGTTTTTCAGAAATTTCAATCTGATCTAGGATCTTAACTGAGAGAATAACATGTACAGCATATCAATCATGGACACAATAATGCAAGCACACAAGAGACACAGAGTTTCACCGGGGAAAACCAAGAAGGTGAAAAACCCCGCAACTTCCTCAGAGATAGATAGAGCAATGATACAACCAAAGTACAAGAGATAGTCTTCTCCTAGCAAATGATCCTCCTCCTCACAAGTGCGCCACTTTCCGAGAGAGATAGAAGTGAGTAATGAGTGATCAAATAAAGATCTCCCGATCTCTATTTATACTTGTCCTGTCCTGCCCAATAAACTAATGGGGCCGACTTGTCTAGATTAGCCTAATAATCCATGGTTAACTTAATCCAGGCCGACCCCACACTTGGTGGTCTAATAACCCATTTACCCACATGACTCATACAAGGTCAACCCCATCAAGGTGGTCTAATAAGCCATCAAGTATAAGTTACGACACTTACAATATAAATGACGACACTTCCGTATAGAGGAATAATAACATCTCTATAGGAATATAAACACTTCCATATAGAGGAATAATAACATCTCTATAGGAATATAAACACTTCCGTATAGAGGAATAATAACATCTCTATAGGAATACAATACACATGGGTAAAATACATTCCGAAGTTACATATACATCAACATAACTTGTTCTTGTTATTATAATGTTGTTAGAAAAAGTGCAGTGCGCATGATATTAGTTTATTGTAAATAACTCGATGTTGGTATTCACAATTGCAATAGAGACAATCTATGGTCAATTTATTTTGTATAGATATAGGGGCTTGAAAGGAAATGAGCCTAGGGTCAATTTTTGGAGAGGGAAAGGCACAACAATGCCAAGAATACATTGCATTGCAAGCTAAATACTCAATATAGAAAATATTGCTATGCTAGATACGTTTCAATGCTTAAAACCCTTCTCAAAATGCAATAGAAATAGTAACAACCATCCAAGGCGGAGTTACAATAAACGCAAGTGCACGCCAAGCCTTTATTTCATTTCTAGTTGCGATCAAGCAATATTCTTATTGTTGTCTTGTTGGCTTGCTTCGACAACTACAACATTTTTTCACCTTATCTAAGCTGGTGGGGATAGCATTTTGCTTGTGGAACTCCTTGATTACTGTCGAGGTTTAACAAAATTGCTTTCTATTTGTTTTATGTGGCTGATCGAGGGTGATTTTATTGTCATGAAGTGTGAAAGATGCATTTTTCAAGCTGCAAGATTGCCCGAGCTTTTACCCCTTTTTTATGTCTTTCTTGTTGAATTAGGGTGTAGTAAAAAAAAATATGAGGGTGAAAAAGAATTCAAATGGTTATATTTTAAATGAAGTTGCTTGGGTGTAATATGAACTTGTTCTTGAACTTTATAATTGGTCGTGTTCAAGTGCTTATATTATTCTCTCATGCATTCATTCCCTTAATGGTTATATTGGTATTGTTATTATAATTATATTAGAATATTTTTATGGGGAGTTGGAGACCTGTGTGGAGTTTTTATTCTAGACGCGTTTCAGACTCTAGAGTTGAGTCCATCATCAGGAGAAAGTTATCTCAAATGAAATCCACGGATTTTCACCTTATAATAGTGCAGACACAACATGCTTAGTATCCAAGTACACAAGCTTTACAATTGTTCTTGTTTAGGGACATGAATTATGGATTTGATCTTGGCACAACCAATTAGCATTTAGCTTGTGCGAATTTGTCAAGTGTCCCTACATCGCTCTTGCCATGACTATATACAACATGCGCACAAGTAGACGGCACAAAGTGCACATAAAAAACAAGCACACTGAACTTAAACATCTCGCCAACACACAAAGTCCAACGCGGACACGTGTCAATACAAACTGCTACTCCAACTTACGAGGCATCTTTAACAAAGGATAATACGTTGATTCGGAAGTAAATGTATAGAATTTAGTGCCAGCCCCACTGCCTTTTCATAAGGTTAGAATACCACTGCAACCCTCTCACATAGTCTATATGTGACATGCCCACGCTTGTGTTGCAACTTTTGAGGCGCCTTTATCAAATCCTAAGCATGGAATGAGCTTGCAAAAGCTCGAAAAAGTGTGGCAGCTTGCGATTATGCATATGGACTTAAAGGTGGCTTTGGCAATTCATATAATTTACTAAAATCTAGTTTTTTTAAGCTCCATAATTTGAGCTAACTGTCATATGCTTTGGGGATTTTGGCATTCGCTTGTATGCAATATAGACATATGCATGCATGTTTGATAGTCGCATAAAAATGGCCTTGCGGGAGACACATCAAGCATTATTCTTTAATAGAAAATAATTAGCTTGAACTCTAACAAAGTTGACCTTTAACAATATTTGCTTTCATAAGGCTCAAGTTTTTGCACACCTTAAGCTTGTGGCTACTTGGAAAAACTATGAACAGTGACAATTGTGTTCTTTGTCTTAGCTGATTCGAGTGTGTATGTTCATAAAGGCAATTCCTCAATGCAATTGAGCATTAATTGAATCAAATGACACATTACTAATGATAGTTGAGTAGGCTTGCTAGTTGTATACCAGTGGCATGTCAATTGTGCACATATCCAAGCAAATGATACAATACTACTACTATTTGGGGAAGCAATTTTGCTTTGCAAAAGGTAAATAGGCAGGGAAATATTGAAGAAAACAATAGATGTGGCCATTTGTTTCTCCCTCTGCCTCCCTTTTTATCCTTTTGGAAAGAGTTAGAGGTAGTTGGTAAGTACCTTTTAGTCTTTTTTTTTAACAGAAACGAGTAATGAGATTTTATATAAAAAAGAACCAGAGTTTACAAAATTCATCGAGATGACTGCTCCCAAAATAGAAGGATTGCCAGTACTTCTTTCTCGTCATTTACCAGTCTGTAATGATCATGATAAAAGCCTAATTTGCGGCAGCTATACTTCCTAACAAGCTATCCTAAGATCAAAATACGGAAACAGAACATTGTTGAAGAGAGAAAAGCTTAACCTTAGAAGGTCTAAACTATTGCTGCAACTTGCCTATCCAAATTAGCTTCTATGCTATAAATCTGTTTTCAACATTTTAAAAACCAAAAATGTTTCTAAAGCCCTGGGAAAACCCAAGTTGATTGTGTTATTGATGAGAGGTGTCCACCTTGTCCCCTTCAGTTCCTCCCATCGAGCCTCCATCGCTGCCTTGAAGTTCCACGATGCTCTTTATGATGTTTGTTCTCATACTGTCTATTTTGGATTCCACTTTCTGAATGCTACTGTGCAATGCCATGATTTTAGTATCCATATTTAAAGATCAAGGGCAACCCTTGTCGATCTTTTCTTTGAGAGAAGCCACCTGCTCTATAATTTTATTTCCATTAATTCAGACCTCTGAATTCATGAATTGAACAAGGGTGTAAAGGTGTGAGAGGGCCCGTTTAAGTTCAAAGTTTTCCCCTCTGAGCATGCAGAGATGAATTTCCATTTCCTTTAGATAGGTTTGAACCTCATCCGGGAGACATTCGAACCCCAACACAGGCGCATGACCATTTTTTCCACTTTTGTCTCCAACAGGGAAGTTCCATTTCTTTCCCATCCCCAATGCCTCAACCTTACATTGATCATGCAGAGCTTGATGAACCTTAACCGAGCCGTCGATATCCATATCCTAACTGGTATCCTTCACAAAGGGTAACTTCATGAATCCTACACCCCCAGATCCCCCAGAGGTTGAGATATGCTTCTTGCACCATAAGCATTGCAGCGAGGAAAGGCTCATACCGACAGAGGGAGTAGCTTCACCCATCTTACCATTGGCTTCTTCCACTCTGCCTTGGTTGTGAATTCTAGCCAAGTTCAAGTGAATGGATGTAATGCACCTTCATTTGAAATAAAGGCTAGCTCTACCTTGAAATCTGCCGCCATTAATTCCTGCATGCTTTCCAGGTCTGTCAAGCGTGTGTCCACAATCGATGAGTTGATGCAAGGAGGGCCCAAGAGAGTGGAGGAGGTTTCCTTGGGGATCGGAAATCCAATTCTAGAGTGTCCCAAAGGTATAAGAATCAAAGTATTATTGGAATGTTTTCTCCATGCCAAGGATAAATGGCACTTCCAAGTATTAAGGAGCCTAATATGGTGTTTTATCATAGCCGGTAGAGAAAAAAAATTTAGGGAACCCAAATGTTTCCATACACCTGTTGGTTGCTGACCATAATTCCACAATCCAGACCAGATCCAACATTGGCCATTGCGTCTGCATGTTGGTTGTTAGACCTCATCAGATGAAGGAAATTGATGGTTTTGAATTCTTTTACGATGCATTTCAGGAGATGATGAATCTGAGTGACAGGGCTCTTGCGAATCTTTGTCAAGTTTCTAGCTTCCCTAATGACCAATATTGAATCGCCAAAGACCACCAGGTCCTCAACTCCTTCCTTTCTTGCTAATTCCAAGCCTTTGATCAGGGCTAGCCATTCAGCCCCGTTGTTGGACCTCCTGCCAATTCCCCATGCGAAGTCTTTCAACTTGTTTCCTTCAGAGTCATAGAGGACTTCTCCCGCACCTTCCAACCCAGGATTTCCCTTCGAGGCACCATCGAAGAACAATGTGTTGCAATCTATATTCTTTTTCCATATTTGGAAATCATTCGGGCTCATTCTTATGTGCTAATTCTGGGGATTGTGTCTCTTGGGGGGTTGAAACCTAAATATGAAGGGAGGGGGTGCCAAGAAGTCAGAAACACAGACTTTTTCCTCGGTTGTCAATGGTTCTTTATTGATATTATTCATTCCCCTTGAGAACAAAAATTCCACCCAGAGAGCCTTTGCAGAAGAGAGAACTTTTCCAGGGGTGGATCTGTTTTCTTCGAAGATTTCCTTATTCCTAGTTGTCCATATCTTCCAACAAAAGAATTTTGGGAGGGATTCCCAAGCTCTTTTGAAGTCCAGTTTCCTGAAGAAAGTTCTGTGGTAGTAGTCTTTCCAGCTTGCAAAAAGATCATTCCAATTTGTAGGAAAAATCAGGTTCGGTTGTAGATCCCTATACACTCGATGCCAAACCTCTTGTGAGAATTTGCACTCTAGAAAGAGATGCTTGATGGTTTCTTCAGCTTCCTTGCAAAGAATGCATCTCACAGGTCCTTCGATTCCCCCTTTTATAAGATTCTCTGCGGTAAGAGTCTTTCGTTGAGCAAGGGTCCAAGAAAAAACGTTGATCTTTGGGAGGCCGTCCTTTCCCAAAACTTTGCTCTACTTTGCATCTTTGTTTCTGCTATTTTTGAGGCCGTCCACAAAATGGTATCCTTCCTTTACTGAATACGAGTCGGTCTTTCCCCATCCTCTACGGTCATTCAGGTTTTGATGCACAAGAAGCGAACCATTTAGTAAGGGAAGGAGGGCATTGTAATCAGAGATGAGATGTTTTGGAATCCCCAATTCTAACCATCCAATCCATCTTCCTCGATTTGTCGAGGTAGATAGATCAAATAAAGTGTGAATGTTTGCAAGAGCCATCCAATCTTTTAGTTCTGTGAAAACATGCAGAAAGTTGGAAGGGGATTTAACGCCAATATGTTCATGCCATATTTTTATTTGCTTTCCGTTACCAAGGACCCAATAGATACAACTTTGAATGATAAAATCCACCCTCTTGCAAAGATTCTAGATTGGATTGCCTTTTTTGTCTTGATCAATATCTTCCACACACCTTTTTTTGCCTCCGGTCATGTATTTTTTATGAAGGATCTCCTTCCACCACGCATTTTTCCCAGATACAGTTCTCCAAAAAAATTTGGCTCCTAGAGCTAGATTCATGGAGAATGGATCCTTAACACCGACACCTCCAAATGCTTTAGGACTACAAACCAAATCCCAATTCACCAAGTGGAATTTTTTTGTGTTGTTGGATTTTCCTCCTTGCCACAAGAACTTTCTTAGTTCTTTAGAAATGTCCTTCATAACTGTTTTGGGAGCTAAGGAGATCGAACAAATTACATACAGGGGATAAGATGAAAGAATAGAGTTGATGAGAACAAGCTTACCGATAGGGTTGAGCCATCTGGAGCCCCAAGAGGTGATTTTGTTTCTTATCTTGTCAATCGACCCTTTCCAGTCAGCAATCCTTTTTTTCCCCTGAAGATTGGAATCCCCAGATAGCTGAAGGAATTCCATGTTGCATTTCCTTCAAATCTGAAGATCCTTGCTATCCTAACTAATGACCCTGGAGGGAAGTTCCATCCATAAACCTTTGATTTGGTTGCATTTTTTTTTTAACAGAAACAGAAAAGAGGATATATTAACAAGCTGTGCACAGCCATTCATTACATAGGAGCAAAATATATAGTGCCGGCAGGTCTAAATTGCTGCCCATCTGGCTTGTCCTGAGGGTTTCCCAAAGAGCAATGCCTATGGTCATTCCAAAATTGCTGTTTCCGCGGGTAGTGTATACCCTCACAAACTGACTACAAAGGAATTTGCAAAAAAACATTAGCCATCTAATACTAACCCAGAAAAACCAAAGACCCTGAGCTTCATTATCCTGCTTCCCTGATTCATAATAAGGTGTTTCTTATTAGCTTTCTGCGTTCTGTTCAGCTTGCTCAGGCTGCTATCGTTCTTATCAATACAATCTCCATTATCATCGCTCAGACAATTGATTTCATTATCTCCATTCTCAGTTATCTCGTTCAGCTTACTCCTGATCTTTTTTATGTCAAGTAGCCCAGTATGATTGTGCCAGCTTTGCCAATGAGATTTGATTACCTCATCTTCATTCGCTGTCAACGTTCCTTCTGCTTCTATCTTCCCTTCTTCTCGGATTTGGAGAGCTCCAGCTTTGCCAAATGGACCACAGGACGTTGGAGGGTGACTGCGTTGAGAGTAGAAATTTGCAAACATAGTGAGGCAGGCATTGTCAGGTACACGAAAAAGAAAAGGAGGCTGCCACGAGGCCATATCTTTAAAGGAAATGAAGAATCTGCCTACGAGGTTAAGGATGACTCGATACATGGTAATTCTGCTGGGTTTTAATACAGGAGTGATCGAAAAGATGATGAGAGCCCACGCGGCCACTGGAGGAAGACTTACAGGGCTCAAAAATGCAAACAGAGTGTCTTCATAAGGATAAAGAAGGGGAGTGGGGAGAGGACAACCTGTCTTCTTGTAAAAGGCTATGTGCTTCTCCATTAAACGACGCCCAGAGAGGATTTTGCAATTTCTATTCATGGAATGAATTTAAGATAGGGAGGTTTTCCATCCTGACTGTAGTGGCCTTGAGGTAGACTAGCGCCAACATTTGCCATATTATCCGCTTCCTTATTGTTGTTTCGAAGGATATGAAAAACTTCAAAGGATTGAGACATTAGAAGCTTAGCTTTTTTGTACAACCGGCTGCATTTGATGTCTCCAGTTGGATACCCGTTGATCAGCTTATAGATGACATGTCTGGAGTCGCCAAATATTAGGACCTTCCGGAGCTTATTTTCCCGAATGAGTTGTAGACCCTGGAGAAGGGCCATCCACTCAGCTTCATTGTTGGTTCTATGGCCAAGTCCCCATGCAAATCTTTGTTCCTCTTGCCCTCCTGGATCCAACAGGATCCCTCCCGCACCAGCTATCCCTGGATTACCTTTCGATGCTCCGTCAAAAAAGAAAGAATATGAATTTTTATCCCTGAGCCAGGTTTGGAAATCTTTGGTAGGAAGTCGAATTTCCCATTGGCATAAGCGTCTAGACTGAGTTGTTCCTCTTAGGGAATTTTTGCACTGTGGAGAGCTGTGGACTTTTAAAAAATGTTTACACCAGATGGCAAGAGGGTCCGGAATTGTCTCATGCATTGGGTAGCTGATATTGCTCGAAGCAAATTTTTCAGCTATCATACCTATGGCTTTTGCAGCAATGCATGCTGGGACTGCTTTCTTCTCCTTGAAAATGGCCCGATTTCTGGCTAACCACAATTGCCAGCATATGTTTTTAGGGATAGCAGCCCAAAGGCGACTTAGAATGGGCTTCTTGGATAAAGACCCTGGGAAAAGATTAGTCCAGTCTTTGATGAGCTGCACTGCATTACCTGGGAGATCGCAGTTGAATTCTTTGGGGAGAACTATCTTCCAAACGCTAGTGGAGACTGTGCATTGTAGAAAAAGATGACTAGATGTCTCTTCTGCTTCATTGCACAAGGCACATCTGGATGGTCCAAGAATGCCTCTTTTCTTAAGATTATCAGCTGTTAAAAGCTTGTTGTGCAGGAGCAGCCAAATGAAACTGTTGACTTTGGGGATGCTGTCAGGATGCCAGACCTTTTTCCATAAAATATCTGCCGTTGCCTGCTCCATGGATATTTTTTTATATCCCTCTTTAACATTATACTGCCCTGATTTTCCCCATCCCATCCGATCCTTAGTTGAGAGGCTCGTCGGGGAGAGGCCGTGAAGAGAGGAAAGGAAAAGTTCTGCAGCATTTTTCATGTGATGTGGAGGAGAAATGTCCTTCCACCCTGTCCATTGGCCGTCCTCTCCCCATTTTGATAAATCGTATAGAGTGAAGATCTCCTGTTCTGCCAGCCATTCAGAGAAGTGGACCATACCAGGTAACATAGATCGCGGAGGTTGTCCTAAGATGCTGCAGTCCCAGACATTAATTCTTTTCCCATTCCCGGGAATCCAATAACAGTCTTCAGTGATTGTGTTGACTGAGGCTTTGCACAGCTGCCATAAAGTGGTACCTTTACCTTTCCATTCCACTTCCAACATTTTTGATCTGGGCTTTTTAATGTATTTTTTCCTGAGGACTTCTTTCCACCATTCCTTTTTTCCAGTGACCAGTCTCCATATCAATTTTGCTCCCATGGCTTTACTCGTAAACTCCGGGTCTCTGATGCCAAGTCCACCTTGGCTTTTGGCTCGCTTGACAGTATCCCATTTGACCAAATGGAACTTCCTCGCTTGATTTTTCCCTCCCTGCCAGAGAAATTTCCTGATTTCTTTGCATATGCTTGAAATGACAGTCTTCGGTGCTAGAACCATCGAGCTTGTATAAATGGGATAAGAAGAAAGAATAGACTGAATCAGAACTGTCTTTCCAGCTAGATTCAACCATCTCGTCCCCAGGGATTGGGTCTTGGCTTTAATTTTCTCAATAACCGGATTCCATAATGTGGAGGTCAGGGACTTTTTGACCACAGGGATGCCCAGGTATTTGAAATGAGTCCAGTTTGGATTAGCTTTGATTTGCAGAGTTTGAGATATCCTACGCAGGGTGGGGGCAGGACAATTCCAGCTATAGATTTGACATTTATTTGAGTTTGCTGAGCTCCCTGAGGCTTGGAGGAAGAGGTCTAGAGGGTTGAGGAAGTTTCTGGCAATTTGTGTGGATGCAATTCCAAGAAGGATTGAGTCATCTGCAAACAGTGCATGATTGATAGATGGCACACCATTCCTAAAAGAGAGGCCTGGAAGGGAGCCTTCAGCTTGATGCCTGTTCAATCTTCTGCTAAGGGAGTCAGCAACCAAAATGTATAGATAAGGGGAAAGCGGACACCCTTGCCTTACTCCACGCGAAGCTTTGAAAAATTTGGAGGGCCTGCCATTGATGAGGGGGGCTATCCAGGGGGAAGAGATGCAAGCTTGGACTTGGTTGATAAAGGCAGAAGGAAATCCAAATCTTTCCATCACCATAATGATGAAGGAGTGTCTTAATCTGTCAAATGCATTAGCCAGGTCCAGCTTAATGGCCATCCCGGGCTCTCTTCTTTTATTGCTGGAATGGATCGCTTCTTGCACTAAGAGGATATTATCACCTATGTGCCTGCCAGAGACGAATCCTCCTTGGTTGGGAGAGATAAGGGAGGGGATAATTCTTTTGATTCTCAATGACAGAACTTTCGAAAAGATTTTGTAAGATGCGTTGCACAATGAAATGGGCCTGAATCTTTTGATGGAAGAAGGATTGGTGTCTTTAGGGATAAGGGCCAAGAATGTGGAGTTGGTGGCGCCCCCCATATTTCCTTTCGACATCCAAGATATCAGGCGCATCAGATCTCTCTTAATTAGGGGCCAAAAAGTCCTGTAGAAGCAGATTGGGAATCCATCCGGGCCTGGGGCCTTATCCGGATGTAGACACCAGATTGCTTTTTTAACTTCTTCTTCCAATATAGGGGATTCGAGTTGGGTTTTGTCCTCATGGATTATAAGGGAAAGGATGTCAGAAGCCATTTCTTCCATAAGGCCACGAGTGACTTGCTCCTCATCATTATATAAATGCTCAAAGAAGTTCCTTACCTCAGTACAGATTGCTGCTTGTCCTTGTATGTCTAAGCCATCTTCGCTTTTAAGTTCTCTGATTGTGTTCCAGCGTTGTCTGTCCCTGTGCTGGCTTTGGAAGAACTTTGTGTTCTGATCTCCTCCTTTGAGCCACAGAATGCGCGAGCGGAGTCTCCATTCCTCTTCTATTTGCCTTAATATTTTCTGGAGTTGTGTTTCAAGTTCGATTTCTTTGAGAAGCTGCTCCTTGGTGATCATGCTTATTTCCATTTCAGTTTGCAGGCGCTCCATCTCTTCTAAGATAAATTCCTTCTGCTTTTCAGGTTCCCGATATTGTGACTTAACCCACGCCTTGAGAGCTACTTTCACCCTCTTTAGTTTCTGCTCCCATATGAACGCTGGGGTTCCTGGAATAAAACAGCGCCAAGAATTGTTTATGATTTCCTTGGCTTCTTCCGATTCCAGCCATAAACGATTGAACCGGAATGGCAGAGGCCCAAGGTTTGCTTCCGGCGAGAAGAAGAGACATATTGGCCTATGATCCGAGACCGCCGAGCACAGGAGTTTGACATCCGGGGTATTGTTAAGGAGATGTGTACTGACCAGAAACCGATCAAGACGAGCAGCTATGTGCCCAGGGCCCACTCGTTTGTTGCTCCAGGTGTAAGTGCCATTTTTGGGTTTTAAATCTGTAAGGCCCCATTGAGAGATGATATCTTCTAGCCGCTCTCCGAAGGGGTCCCTGACCTTGGAACCACCTCTACGCTCAGCTGCCGATATGGTAGTGTTGAAGTCCCCTGCTATGTAGCAGGGAAGGAGCTTTTTATCCTGACATTGCCCTTCGAGAGAAGTCCAGAAGCTGTCCTTCTGAGCGTTCAGGGTTGGACCATATATATTTCCGATCCAAAACTGTTCTTTGCATTCTTTGTTTTCAAGTTTTATAAGAAGCCAGTTTCTATTTTCAATAGCAGAGAGTAGTTCATACTTATCTGTGTTCCACCAGCATAGGAGGCCCCCGGAGGCTCCTATAGCATTAGTGGCTATACCATTTCCTTTAGGCCAGATACTTTGGATGGCCGCGACGCTGTCTTCAGCAGTTTTCTTAGTCTCCTGGAGAAGAAGGATTGAGGCTAATTCCAAGGATTTGAATCTCTTGACGGTTTCTAATTTTTGCATTCCTCCCAGGCCTCTACAATTCCAGGAGACTATTTTCATTATTTCTTATGCTGCTTGAGGGCTTTTTCTCTCTCCTTTTTTTCCTCCTCTGCACTCATGAGATATTTGCTTGCTGGCGAGGATTTGACCAAGAAATCTAAGTTGGACTGCTTTCCTGCCGCCTTTTCCCTTGCTGCCTCCTGCTCACGGATGACTTTATTAGTTTTCCTTCCTTTCCTGGAGAGCGGTTCTTGTTCTTCTATGGAAGTATCTGTCATTTCCTCTGTGCTTGTTTTTGCCCTTGATCTAGTGACAGAGCCTTCAGAGGTCATATCCATCTCTTTCCTGCCCTTGTGGTGCTCGGCCTCCGCTTCCTGGGTTATCTGATGCTGGACGATTATCTCCGGAACTTCGCTATCCTGAAGCTGTACCGGATCAGTTCTGCCTTCCTGAGTCTCTGGGTTCTTTGCTTGATTTTCTTCCTCTTGCGTCTCTTCCTCCAGGGCCGCAAACTTATTTCCGGTGGGGTTCTTTGATGTGGGGATCTGCTGTTTTTGGGGCTTGGCTGCCTTTTTCCCATTTGCGATATTCCAGCCCTCACTAGAAGGGTTTTCCGTGGAGGGTCTTTCTGGCTTCTTTGGGCATGATTTGGCAAAATGACCATATTCATGGCAGTATTTGCACTTAAACGGGATTTGCTCGTAGTCTACTGTTTGAAGGTGGTTCCACCCATCAATGGAGAGCTTGATAGACTCCGGCAAACCCTTTTCTAGGTCAACTTCAACACAAATTCGGGCGCAGGAGAACATTGGGGCTTTCGGCTCGGACTTGTCTACATATTTCCCCAGAGTATTTCCTATTGCTCGAAAGTCCTCGTCATTCCAGCAATGCAGGGGAAGATGGGGTAATTTTACCCAGACAGGGACTGCTTTTGGTATATCTTTCTCAGGATTGAAGGTCAAATCCCACTTGTTCAGGTACATTCCTCGAGGGCCCATGAAGTATGGCCCATTCCTGAATATTAGGTCCCGATCCTCCTTCTTTTCAAAGATGAATGTAAAATATCCTTTTCCACAGAATATTTGTTGGACTTCTCCCTGTATTAGGGTTCTCCAGTTTTTGTTCAGCCAGATCTCCACAGAGCGCGGAGATGGCCATAACCCGGTGAATAAACCAATAAGGCCCTTCTCAGAGAGAGAGACTGCCTTCCTTTTAGAGGCGGCCGAGCTAAGCTTCACTTCTGGTACCTCTGCAAGCTTAACAAACCTGGAGGCAGGGGCCACGACAGGCTGCTCGCGCGAGAGGGAAGTTACTATGGTCTGAAACCTTTCCTCAAAGGATGGGTCGGGCGGTTCCATGGTAGAGCCGCCGACCAGCAATGAACCCGTGACAGCGCTAGGGACTACCTGCTCGTCGCTCAGTCGAGGCTTGAGACAGAAAATCGCTTTGGTATGTAATTCGACTTTGGTTAGAGACCTTTGATTTGGTTGCATTAACTTTACCGTTTGAAGCTTTTAAGAACAAGGACAATGCGTTGTTCAAATGCTCGGCAATGATAGAAGATGCACCCCCAAGAAATATGGTTTCGTCTGCAAATTGAGCGTGATTGACAGCTTTGATTCCCCTAACAATATTCAAACCTTTTAAATCTACAGACTCTTGTAGAAGATGAATTTTCTTGCTCAACGATTCTGCACCATCAGATAGAGGAACGAGGACATGGGACATCCTTGACGGAGTCCTCTTGAGGCTTGGAAAAAATTTGTGGGCCTGCCATTTACTAAAGGAGCAATACAGGGGCTGCTAATGCAATATTTTACCCACCTGATAAATCTTCTGGAGAATCCGAATTTATTCATGATTTCAAAAAGAAAAAAATGTTTTACGCTATCAAAAGCATTAGCCATGTCAAGTTTAATGGCCATACCTTGTTGCTTTTTTTCGATGTTGGAGTGGATAGCTTCCTAAACGATGATGATATTATCCAGGATCTGACGTCCTGCAATGAAGCCTCCTTGAGATTTTGAGATAAGGTGGCTCATGATATTTTTCATTATGGATGCCAGAATCTTGGAGAGGATCTTGTATGAAGTGTTGCAAAGAGAAATAGGTCTAAAACGGTCGATCGAGAGTGGGTTTTTTTCTTTTGGAATTAAGGCCAGGAAGGATGAGTTGGTGGCCCCACCTATTTTATCTTTCTTTTTGGTCTAGTTAAGCATTCACTTCAGATCCTCTTTTATAATTTCCCACGCTGCTCTGAAGAAGTTGATTGTGAACCCATCTGGACCGGGCACTTTGTCCGCGTGAAGGGACCAGATTGCATTTTTTATTTCATACTCCATGATTGGCTTGGATAGCTCTCTGTTTTCAGTATCCGAAATAATCGAGGTTATACCATAAAGAAGATCCGCTTGGGATTCCGCATCAGCTTCATCTTTATCAGTATAGAGTTCGTGAAAATGGATGTAAATGTGAGACTTCAACTCCTCCTGTCCATTGATCTTGTATCCATTATGATCCTTCAATTCTTTGATAGCATTATGGATGAGATGGACCTTGGCTTGTTTATGAAAATACTCTGTGTTGTTGTCAGCTCCCTTTAACCACGTCTGCCTGGATTTCAATCTCCATATTTCTTCTTCATGCCTGATCGCGTTAAGAATTTTCAGATTTAGCTCTTTTTCTTGACAGATTGTGGAAGGCGTCACCTCTTCCTTCTCCATTCTTGAATGAAGGGAAACTAGATCAGATTGCAAGTTTAATTTGAGATGTCCAGGATTCTTAAAGGAACTTTTGTCCCATCTCTTGAGTGTCTAGCGCACGGCTCTGATCTTAGACTCCCATATGTAACTGGGCGAACCATAACAACGAGTGCACCAGGCCTTATGGACAAGATCAAAGAAGATTTTTTAAATTCCCTATTATAAAATATGCAATGAGAAACAATGAGATTTTTTAAGTGCATAACCATTACCTTTTACAACATATGCCTGTAAATTTTATATTTTCCAAATTAAGTCTTGTCTGCAATGACATATTGGTGTGTTTTCATTTTTTGAATTTCATACTATAAAATCTGCAAGGAGAAACAACGAGAGGATTTTTTTTAAATGTAGACCTATTAGATTCTACATCACATATTTGTAAATTCTATATCTTTCAACTTAAATATGCATTTGTTTACTTGCTATTTCTTTTGTTTTCTAGTTTCAACGTTGCTAAAATTTCCTTCCCTTTTAATATGAATTTTTAAAACTGTCATTTACATGCGCTTGAATCCTTTCCTATGGATTGTTTCTTTCTTACTAAAAGAACAATTGAACTGTATATAGTTTTTGAACTGCAACTTCCATTATGCCAAGGAAAATCCTTTGCTAGATACATGTAACATCATCGGATGTTGTAGTCGCAATAGCATATGGCTTGTTCCATTGTTCCTATGTAGTGTGTATATCTTCCAATCGTTTCTATGAATTGACAAATTGATAGTTGTTACTGCCTGATATTCTGCGGCATTGTTGGTCGCAAACCCTAGGCAACTTCCTCCTGAGATAATGAGCTCACCTGTTGGGGAATATAGTACCCAGGCTGCCAAAGCAAGGTGAAGGGTATGCTGGCTAGTGCCGTCCGCAAATCCATGGCACGTTGCCATCTGCACACACAAATAGAACATGGTATGAGAAGCGGAAACAAGATCAAAAGACACTCGAAAAGAGAAATGCGTCACACCACACAAAAACACGCCATGTACAGTATATACAAGCAAGTCTATGCATGAGAGATCAAGCGTAGTATCTCTTCAGGTAAAGCCCATTGCGGGGTTCACCTAAAGAGATTCCGTCATAATCTTCAAGCTCGTAGGCACCTTTTTCCAACACATGTTTTATAACGTAGGGTCCATGCCACATGGACTCGAACTTCCCAGCTCCTAGCTTATCGTGCTTTTGGTCATAGGTGAGGACCAGATCACCCTCGTTAAAGATACGAGGTTCAACTGACTTATCGTATTGGGCCTTGATGCGTTTCTTATGCGCTTCATTAGCAAGAGTGGCATCACAGCGAGACTCGTCAAGTTGGGCTAGGTGTAAGAGACGTTCTTCCTCAGCAGTAGTGTTAGTAAGAAGTTCGACCGCGAGCTGTAAAGATGGGATTTCGCACTCTATTGGCAGAACAACCTCCAATCCATATACCAATTGGAAGGGAGTGAAGCCTATGGCGGTTTTAACGGTAGTTCGGTAGGCCCATAATGTTGAAAAGAGCATATTATGCCAGTTGGACTTTTGTGTTCCTACCATCCTCTGGATCATAGTTTTCAAGGCCTTGTTAATTGCCTCGACCTATCCATTGGATTGCGGGTAGTAGGGTGTTGAGTTTTCAAGGCGAAAACCCAACTTGTCGCTCAATTCAACAACCATATGGTTCTGAAAGTGAGAACCATGATCGGTAACTATGGCCTGCGGAACTCCAAACCGCGCTATCACATGATTAAACATGAAGAGTGCGTCGGTTTTTCCATCGTTTTGGTATGTAGGCATAGCCTCAGCCCACTTTGTGAAGTAATCCACAGCTACAATGATGTAACTATGCCCCCCGACCGAGGTAGGCTTACAGTGCATAAAATTGATGCCCCATTTTTCAATTGGGCCAACGGCAATAACCGGATGTAGTGGGGCACGATGAGTGCGCTTCTTCGTGTCGAAGTGTTGGCAAGGAGGACATTTTTTAACGGCCTCAATACAATCTTTGAAGATAGCAGGCCAGTAATATCCTGCGCGCAAAATATTCTGGGCTGTAGCCATCCTAGAGAGATGACCGCCACATGCCCCAGCGTGACAGTCGTTCAGAACACGTTCAGCTTCATCATGAGTGAGACAACGTCGAAGGATTGAATCGACGCCATGACGATACAAAGTATCATTGATGATTAAGTAATACTTTGCATGGTGACGAACCTTACAACGATCGTCGCGGAAAAGTTGAGGATCGAAGCATTGGGTTTGAAGATACAACAGAATATCTCCATACCAAGGGTCAATCGTACTGATGAGAAACAATGATTCATCCGGAAATGAATCATTGTGCTCAACTTCTGCATCAGGACGGGGAAGGTCACAAATGAGCTCGGCAAACACCAAAGACTTCTTAGACTTGTCTTTCTCAAAAAGAAGATCGAATTCTTGCAGTATCACAATCCAGCGTGAATACTTGCCCCCAAGCACCTAACGTGTCAGTACGTGGTACATGGGGTTCGAGTCAGCAATGATAGTGGCGGTGTGGAGCAAGATGTAATGACGAAACTTCTGGAAGACAATGACTGCCGCGAAAGCAAGTTTTTCGACATGTGAGTATCTAGTTTTGGCATCAGCTAGACCCTTACTTGCATAGTATATCACATGTTCCTGAGTGTTTTGATCCTCCTGTACCAAAACCATGGCGATAGTGGTAGCAGAAGCGGCGAGATATAAAATGTAATCTCGATAATAATTAGGCAGTTGGAGCACAGGGGCATGCGTGATGGCATGTTTGATACTGTCGAAGGATTTTTGAGCTTGATCATCCCAAATGAACGGGACGTCCTTCTTAAGCAGTCTCATATAGCCCTGAGTTTTCTCCATGAAATTGCACACAAAACGTCTGAGGTAAGTCGCCTTCCCTTGGAGACTTTGAAGTTCCGTAACATCAATCAGGGGTGGTAGTTTGATGGCCTCCACCTTTAAGGGATCAATGCGGATCCCATCCTTCGAAACGATAAATCCTAAGAGGCGTCCGGACTCAACGCAAAATATACACTTGTGAGGATTCATACGGATATTGTACCATCTGCATCTGAGGAAAATGGCCGTCAGATGATCGATGTGGAACTCACGCTGCTTTGAATGAGTAGGGAGATCGTCCAAGTAGGGTTCCACAAAGTCCTTAATATCGTGGAAGGCATACGACATAGCCCGCTGGAGCGTGGCGCCAGCATTTTTAAGGCCAAATGGGAGCTTGCGATAAGTGAATGTGCCCCATGGGAAGATGAAAGCCGTCTTATGTTGGTCGGCTGGGTTGATCTCAATTTGGTTGTAACCAGAAAAGCCATCCATGAATGAGAAGATGACGCTTCCAGCACAGTTGTCGATGATCTGGTTGATGAAGGGGGTCAGGTAGTTGTCTTTTGGACAAGACTGATTAAGGTCCCGATAATCAACACAGACGTGAATGGTGCCCTGCTTTTTGTTCACAGGAACGACGTTTGAGACCCAATCCGTCAAGGGGATAGGATAAATAAAGCCATCCTTTAAGAGCTTTTCAATTTCTGCCTTTATTGCCGCAGTCTTCCGGGGGTGTACCGGTCGCAACTTTTGACGTACAGGTTTGATGTCGGGATAGGTTTTTATTTCATGAGAAACAATTGTGGGGTCTATCCCAGGCATCTCCTCATAGGACCAAGCAAACATGTCTCGAAATTGCTTGAACAAGGCCATGCTAATAGCGATTTTTTCAGGGGAACACTTATGGCCTATGCGAATGTGTTCCACTATACCTGGTTTCACGGAGATGTCTACCTCGGTAGTTGGCTCAATGTTAGCCAAGTTGCCCTCCATGTCTGTAAGACATGTGAGGATGGGAAAATGAGGGGATGGGTAGATATCCGGTGAAAAGAGGGTATGAATGTTGTTCTCTACGTACTCCCATGGAGGAAGAAAAGATGACCTGTGATGAAGGTCATCCCACGGACCGTCGTCCACATTCATTACTTCCATGATGGACTCGTCTGAATGAAAAGTCTGAAGTAAGAGATCGGGTAGAGAGGGTGCCCATTGTAGAAAATAGGAAGGAGGGTCCATGGATGGACGGTCCTCCGACGCTGTTTGGATAGCCTCATAAATACGTTCAGCGGGTGAAAGAGGCATCGCGTCTCCAAACAGGTGTGTTGTGGCTTCATCCGGTACAAGCCAAGCATTGTTTGAGTGAGATAAAATCTCAGTGGAGATCATGTTCACCGTGGCGACATGATTAGGGGGGTTCGCGGCTGGAAAAACGCCCATGAGAGATGAATCTTTCAATAGGCCAACCCCTACACTCTCATACTGTTTTGACGTTTGTCCAATGGAAGGAACATGGTCACCAGGATGAGTAGTGGCGTCCGGTGTACAAAAACCTAACTGGTCGATCGTAACAATTCGTCCTTGGTGGGGGAATTGTACTGTGCGGAAGATTGAAGAGGCTACCGCCTGCATGGTATAAAACCAATTGCGACCGAGCAAGAGATTATAATCTAATGGGGCCGAGACCACTTCCACGTTAATGGTTACGGTCTTTCCGCCCAACTCAACTGCAAGAGCTTGTAAGAGCCCATGAGGTTGAAAGCCACGCCCGTCGAATGCTTTCAACGTGGTAGGAGAACGATTCAATTCAGGGGAGCCAATGGCTCTCCAACTAGCAATGGACATGACAGAAGTGGAGGCTCCTTCGTCCAAAAGAGTGTGATGGACAATCTTCCCACCAAGGTTCGCAGTAACTTGGAATGCGAGCTGGTGTGAGAGCCTTGGCTTAAGGTTGTCAAGACGAAACATGATGGTGTTCGAGGAATCCAGGTCAACTGCACCGATAGCTCCAAGGAGAGTTCTGCGTTGATTGGGACAATTCTGCAAAACTTCCAGCGTGGACATGGCGCAAGGAGCTTGGGCCAAGTCTTCTACAATATTGTAATTTTGTGCCGCGTGAGCATTAGGATTGAAAACAGCTTTTCGAATTGTACTCTTGGGCGGATGCAATATCGAATCTAAAGAGGGTCTCTCGATGGTGAGAGAGGTCGATGGTACAGTGACATCAGGTAAAGAGTCGGAAGCTTTTTCAGTATTACTTCCGGTGGGTTCCTTCGAAGGGACCTGTTCATAAGATCGCGAGCGAGTAGTTAAATTGATCGCCTCGTTACGCAACATGAGAACATGCACGGTATTGGATGGTTCCCCCTGGGCTGGGGGGTTTGAGCAATCATCTTCTGATTTTGAGCAGGAAACGAATCGTTGAGGACTGCGGGAGTCGGTTTACCCCTAAGAAACTTTTTCATTTCGTCTCTATGGGGGCACTCTTTGGAGAAATGATCTTCTCCACACAGTAAGCAAGGATACTTCAGTTTTCTTTTCTGCTTAGTATCTTCGGGAGTGCTCTTCGTTTCCTGCTGGGCAGAAGAATTCTTGGGTTTCCCCTTGTTCTTCTTTTTTCCATTAAACTTCTGAGATGAAGCTGATTGAATAGAATTCACCTCTTCGGTTACAGGAGGAGGAGTGGACTTGGCGGTGCTGTGTCCAGCCGAAGTTGGGTTGGATGATCCAACAGTGCTAACAACAGGTTGGGTGGTAAGGGAACCAATGATTCCATCAGCTTGGGGTCCCTTATGTGGTTTCATGGGATCGTTGACGTCCTGGGGTGCGTCAGGAAAAATATTGAACAGAGTGCCAGACTGGGTATAGACCAGGTCTAACAGATGAGCACTCGCGATGGCTTGTTCTTCGGTGACAGCACCTCGCATGGCAACATCTTTTGCTATGACAGGAAGGAGTGACTTTGTAAACCAGTCTGCTAGGTGCTGATCTGGAATGGGAGCTTTAATGAGACGTCGTCTCCTTCGCCACTCGTGGATATGATCCGAAATGTGAGTGGCGGTATTCTGACGGAGCGAGGTTAAAAGCTCAGTACCAGTCTCATACCGTATAGGCAGCTAGAAATGCGTCAAAAAGTTCATAGCAAGAGAGCCAAAGTCAAGAAAAGAGTGCGGTGGCAACTTAATGTACCACTTGGTAACCGAACCGATGAGAGTCCTTTGGAACAATCTAAGACGAATTGAACCGTCCATTAAAGAATTAGATGAACACCATAAATGGTATGTCATCATGTGGTTATTGGTGTCTTCACCCAACTTGCCGTCAAACTTGGGGATATCAGACGGAAGTTTCACCGAAATCGGTGGCCAGTTAGATCCATGGTAAATGGGATCGTTGGTTAAATGAGAGAGGTTAGGTAGGTCCAAAGTAGCCAAAAAGGGCAGCTATGGATTAGGCTGCGCGTATTGATAATATGGATATGGCGTGTAAGGACTAAACTGACCGTAAGGTGTACCAGGATAAAACTGACCATAGGGGGGTGTGCCTCCCGGACCGTAAGGAGGTCCGCCACCATAAGGTGGTCCATTCCAATAGGGTGGGGGTCCACCTCCACCTCCGGGAGGGGGTGGAGGTCCGCCGCCACCACCAAGAGGAGGTGGGGGTCCATAACCGTAATAAGGTGGCCCACCTCCGCCTCCGCTTGGAGGGGGTGGTGGACCACTTCCGTTGCCACATGGGTGGGGGCCCCACCGCCTCCGCTGTCGGAAGGATGAGGGTGTTCGCCACCACCGCCGCCATTGGGGTAATGAGGTCCTCCACTGCCTTCGCCTGGAGGGGGAGGTGGACCACGGCCGCCACCCGAAGGGAAATGTCCTCCACCACCATGATAAGGTGGTGGACCATTCCCGCCACCGCCTGCGGGGTGAGGGGCGTTGTAGGTAAAATGGGGTGGGCCTCCGCCAATGTTAGGTGGGGGCCCACCACCTCCAACAGGAGGTGGGGGAGGACCGATCGGGGGTGGTGGTACTTGAGGGATAGTCGGTTGGGGTCCGTGTTGCAACACAGGTTGTTGCCCCCACAGAGTGTAAGGATTCCCGGGATAAGGTATCCCGTATGGCGCATTTTCGGGATTAGGTTGGCCCAGCGCAGGGTTAACGGAACCTGGATACGCTTAACTCAATGAGGGTTGGGTTACATTTGACGGCCCTCCAACATGAGATAATCCTGTGGTGGACGGTCTAGTGGGTTGGGTAGGTCCAACGGAAGGCCCGTTGGGGACTCCACCAACGTGCTGGTTAGGAAACGGGGGTTGACCCCAGCCACAATGGGTTGACCACTATTCAAAGGTTGAACCGGCGTAGGCTGTTGACTAACTACCGTGGTAATAACATTACCAATAAGATAATCCGTAGGAATGGAGTACCCTCCCCTCGAATTTTGAGGTGGGGGAGGAACTGGTAAAGTAACCTTGGTAGTGACAGGTGTATTGGACCATTGTCCTTCCACCGGTTGGTTCACTTGAGGTGCAGGACTGGATTCCTGGGAGGGTTGACCAGTCTCATTAGTGGTCACGTGGTGGGGTGGTTTAGGTGATCTGAAAGATATCGAATGAACTGGGATGTTTCCGTCGTCAAGTCTTATTTGGAAATGACGATTGTGGAACTCTTCAGAGTGTCGCTCGAGACTTTGTCTTCGAAGCTCATCTCCTTTAACACGTAACTATTCCAACCGTTCATGAATGGGGCTGAAAGTTTCGACAAGGTCAGGCCTATAGTAAGGCCTAGTGAACTCTAGAGTAGTCCAGTTAGGTGGGGACGAGATGGCAAAATGAGCCACTGGATGGTCTGTATAAGATGTCTAGTAAGCTGCTGAAGGACCAACAGCTGATGTAGGGTCGTCTTGGGGTCGGTTTATCCACTCCAACGATCCAGGTTCTCCCGGGATGACGGGAGGAAGATCATGTGAAGTGGGGGTGTGAGCTTCCTCATCCCGCATGGGATGAGAGGCAGGTGAATTTGGTGGGAACAGATGTCCGCCAATATTCAAGGTGGGTTTCCCTACTTCAGTAACTACGACCGTGTTACGCTGATCCATTCTTACCCTCGAAATAACCTTCGGATTAAGGGGAAATTCAGGTGGCAAGTTCAAGATCCTACAGGACCTTCTCCAGGGAAAATCCACCAAAGTATCAGGAAAATCAGCCAAAAAAGGCCGAAACAGCGTTTCTCCTAAAGGTATGCTAAAAGAAAAGCAGTCCAAGAAAACCTACTCAAACTAAGGCAACAAGCAAACTTGTGTGATAGAGTGGATTCAAAAGTCTGGAACCTCATGGGATTATCAAGGCATCGCAAACCGCAATATACTGCAGGGTCCAATAGTATGACGCGACAAGGAGGATTGGGATCGTACCCTTGCCTGCATACCCGACTACCTGGACAGGACATGCATGCTAATCTCCCCGAGTGTTGTTCTCGGTGTATTGCTTTTCCAAGACGGCCAAATGGTTAACTCAGTTGGTTTCAGGAATCCTAATGGTGTCTCCCGATATACGCAAGGTACGTGGGAGCTCAAATCCATAGTGGTGCTGTCTAATGCATAGCCGTTGGCACAAGACCTTCCGATATACGTGTCGAGTATGTGATACACCCTTCGATATACGCCAAGTACAGATTATGGTACTTGGTGGGTACATGAAGGAGCTCGATATACCGATGTATTTGGAAGACTACAATACCCTCGGACTACAGTGCTGGAAAGTAACGACAGCTGCCACGCTTAACGACGCTGGAACACGTCTCTAACTTACACACAAGTGACTAAAAATTTTACCTAGTTCTACCGTTAATTTTATCTTGGACGGTTAGGTGAATGCATGAGGTGAGTACATAATCGGAAACAGAATGCAAGTCCTAGCTACATGCACAAATATTCTTTTCTTTCGATGAATTCTACCTATGGTAAGGAGAAAGATTTTTCCAATGGTATTGCCAAACAAACTCAATGCAACACAATTCCCAATGCAAGCAAATCTGACAATGAAAGTACTCTTTTCTTTTTCAATGAAACACTCAAACGTACGCAACACTACTATCCAAATCAAAGTATTTTTTTCTCTTTTCTTTTCCTTTTCAAATCAAAACAACACTAAGTAATGAGATGAGAGGATTCTGAAATGGAAATGCAAGCTTTTCACTTTCTCTTTTCAATGATCTAAAGGCAACAAAAATAAAAAATGCACCTATCTTTCCTTAGCATGGGAACAACTTTTTGAGAAAAAACGAAGTGTACTAGAACTTTTCAAGAAGATGAATAACTCATAATTCAAGAAAAACACAATCAATCATATTTCCATTCATCTTTTCCAAAACATTCCAATGCACAATGATCTTTCTTCAATAACTTTTTGAGAAATTACGGGAAAGAAGCACTTTTAATCTTTCAATGGATGTATCATAGCAATAAACTTGAAAACAACTTTGCTTTCAGATCTAAATGACTAAAAAGAAAATGTTACTTGCGGCACTCATACACTCAGAAAACTCAAGAAAAGACAAGCACTCAACCAAGCAAAAATGACACACTTAACTCAAAATCAAGCAGCAGCAAGCAAACTAAGCAAGCAAGGCTCAAAACAAAAGTAGATGAGGTCTGGAAGGTGATCCAATGCAATGATCAGATCATGGATGGAAGGAAGGGAATGCAAGAGTGAAAAGGATGAAGGTGAAAGAGACAAAAGTGTCCAACACTACCAATCTCAAACTCGTCCAAAGCGGAACCCAAAGTCAATCCAAACAACACAAACTCTCAACACACAAATCAAAAAATGGGATCTCTGGCTGAATGTTGCAGCATAGAGGGAGTTCATACGTAAAAACAAGGCTCAGACTGTCAAACAGGAGGATGGATGCCTGTAACCTAAGTCTCGACAAATCGACGCACTCTGGCTTTGCAGACAGTGCGACATTGTAGTTTACTTGCACGGGAGGCATGACGATGTCGCAGTCTACTAATACACAGGACGCGATGAGCAAGCAACAGTCAAAGAACAAAGACCCAGAAAAACACAGTGTCGCTCTGTTTTCACTGCCCAGGTGTGAGAGGCGAGTTCTAGATTAAAAAATGAATCAGATCTCTCAAAAATGAACCACCAACAAGTTTGAAACTGAGTTGTCTAAACTCAAAGGAAGAAGATCAAGATCTTCAATGTGAAGATCTGACAATGGAATCAATCCTAAGAAGGAAAATGGCAAAAGAAATGACAACAAGGCTTGTGACAAGTAATCGACTGAAAATGACTCAGATTAACGATCACTAAACAAGAATACTCCCCAGCAGAGTCGCTCGATTTGTTATCGGACAATCCACTCGACCGAAGGCGAGCCGGATCTCCCTAGCTCAATACGAGTCTAGAACAAATAGAACAGACTACAAACACATTTCCTAGATCTACTTAAGGATCAAGTACTAGATGTCTTACCTCTTTGATTTTGCTATCCTTTCTCCTGAATGTTGCTCCACATCCCGAGGTCGTCAGATCCAAGCTGCAAGACCTGTTAAGACATAGAAAAGAGAAATGAGTAAAGAGAATCTATATAATAAGAGATCTATGTAAACAGTTAAGCAGGTAAATAACACAACATCATCACACACAAGAGCGATATTGGTGGAAAGCATTTGTATTACTGCAAATAGAGGAGTACATGATAGAGATATAGAACCACAACCAATGACTTAACATAGCAGCCCTTCTCCACACAAGCCAATTGCCAAGCCCTTCCAAGGAAGCATGAATTCTCCAAGAGGTGAGTGAGGGTGTCTAAGAGACATTTCACCAGCATGTAGATACCATAGTCTTCCCCCCTTTGGTATGGGAGTGAGCCTCATATATATAGGACTAAGTGGATGAGGTTATGGATAGGATAGGATGAGAGATGGTAGGAGAGATATAGGGGATCCTCCCAATGAGTTAGGGATCGAGTACCATCTCTCCAAGAGATTAGGGATAAGCCCCCAAATGGGCAAGTTTAGAGAAAGATATCGAAATGGCTATTTTTGTCCATTAACAGACCTCGTCGCACCCTGCTATAGAGCAACCTGCGACGTCGCATGTTGCTAGTGTGCAACCTGCGACGACCTCTCAAAAGGGTGTACAAACTGAGTACACATCCTCCAAATGAGCACTTGGTCCAGATGACTTCAGGGATGTATACACTAAATCATGATGATGGGTAGATTTTAGGTGTAACACTGTTATGAAAAAAAACTACTTATTTTCCAACCAATGCCAAGTACTTCCCCATCCCAATGCAAGATGATACTTAGAAAAATCATATAGACATATGCATCCATGTTTCATAACAGTATAGAGATAGCCTCTTGGGGCACATAATAGACTTTGGTCTCTTTGGTAGAAAAAGGTTAGCTAGAACTCTAGGAAACTTGACCTTCAAAAGCATTTGCTTCCATAAAACAAAGTCCCTTGCACAGCTAAAGCATGGGACTACTTGACAAGGACATGAACAATGGCAATAATGTCATTTTCCTTCTAGCTAGTTCCTATGCCTTCAACAATTGTTTGTAGCGTTGATGCTCGAAAAACCATTGTTTATCTAAGAATATTATCAATGTGCTACAACTAACAAAATTTCCTACTAGTTCACAGATTGTGAAACACTTGCACAGTATTCCTTTTTGCACTATAGCATATTTCCTTCAGACGAGTGCCTTGTTTTTGGCATCCCTTGCCACCTTACTTGAAAGAGATTTAAAGAGATTTATTTGAGTTGTATAGCTATTGAAAACTCCATTTTTTTGCATTGGGCCAAAGTTTCCTTGCATTGTCTTTTTCCAACTTATTTGAAAAGAATTAGCATTATCTTTTTTTCCAAATGTGCACATAGATTGTTCTCTTCAATATTTTCATGTGCCTATTTATCTTCTGCAAAGCAAAGTTGGTCGGCAAGATAGCAATTGGAAAGTATCGTTTGCTTGGATAGGTGCACAAATGACATGGCATCAACATACAATTGCAAAATGGTCTTTGGAGAACGCACAAAGGCATATGCACGGGTGTTTGATAAGAACATAAAAAAATGTCATTGTGAGAGACATAATAGAGTTTATTTTGTGCCAGAACAAACTTAGATTGAACTCTAGCAAACTTGAAATTCAACATCCTTTGCTTACAAAGATGATTACAAAATCAATTATATGCTCATACCTTTAAAACTAATGTTTATATGAGCACGCTATCATGAAACTGTATTTTGTAATTTTAATCTATTTCCAAATGCACATTTTGACACTGCATTCTAATAGTTAATAGCAATGTTAAGATAAATTGTGATTTGTCAATGTTATCATCATGATGTTTATGTAACCATGCTATGATAAACTGCACTTTGTCGATGTATGCTTTGGTTTCAATGTTATAAACTGTGTCAATACACACCTGCATAGTTCGTGATTTTGAATATGCAATGTTCTAACTGCATATAAAAAAATTGGATTACAGTGTGGTCCTTGCATGGATTTGTGCAATGCTCTTGTGCTTGTGATCTATTATAGCTGGTGCTTGTATACGTGTCTGCAACAATTAAAATTCCTTCGATTTGCAGTGTGTTTGATGGTGAAAATTTTGTCAACAATCCCATTATTTTGGCAAGAATTTGTCAACAGTTGGACCTAAATGTGTTAACTAGAAGATGATTGGCAACAACTTCTAACTCTTTATTTTTGAAAGGATAAAAAGGGAGGCACAACGACAATGACTTATTAACTTATCCTAACCAAATACCTTAATTAAAAGGTAGTTTCCAACTACGCCTAACTTCATTTCAAAGGGCGCAAAAGGGAGGCACATGGAGAATGAAGGAAACAATGCACAAAGAAAAATTCTGATAATAGATTTTCTCTTATTCAAAGTGACACTTTTTCTTTATTCGTTCGTTTCATTCATTGCTTGGATCATTGCACAAGTCACATGTCATCGATATACAATTTGCAACTCTCCTCGATTGTCATTAACAATGCATCTTTTGCTTCCATTGATACATAGCTAGGTTGAAAAATCTGCACCTGCGTAGAGATTTCTAAATTGTGTGCTGATATATTTCTATCACAAGGGGAAAAAATGCTCATTTTTAAACCAATCCTAGGTGCTCCTCCTATCTAATGCAAAATGCTCTTCAAAGAATAGTAACAAACCTGTGAACAATGCCACCCATGCCATTTTCCTTCCAACTCATTCAAATGCCTTCGCAAATGTTTTTGTTATTAATGCTTAGAAAATCAATTGTATGCTCATAGTTTCACAACTAAAGTTTAAAGAACTCTATTGTAGTTGTATAGCTATTGAAAGTTTCTTTCTTTTGCATTGCCACAAAGTTTCTTTGGTCTACTCCAACTTTTTTTGTCTATTTCCAATCCATTTGAAAACAATTACAACTATTCAACTTTCTCTTCAATTTTTTCCCCTACCTATTTATCTTCTGCAAATGAAAATTGGTTCTCCAAATAGCGATAGTAATGTATCTTTTCCCTGGATAGGTGAAACCGTGTTTAATAACAACATAAAAATGGCATTGTAAGATAGAATAGTCTTAGCTTCAACTCTAGCAAACCTGACCTTCGACGACATTTTCTCCCATAGAACTGAAGCATGGAGTGGCGGTTTGGATTGATGTGTGCCTGCGTTGGAGGTTGTGCAATGGCGGGAGGTCAGCTCGCGAGCGTGTTGTATATAGCCCAGGCGAGAGGGACGTGATTGCAACCTTACGAAAAGGTGGTGGACTTTGCATTGAATGCTACACGTTGATTTTCAAAGCAACATAATTGATATTTTATTGTTCACCTTAATCAAAGGATATGGCGATATTTATGCCATAATGGAATTGGCAACCTCAACCTTTGTTTCGAGAGCTGATTTTTTATGTAAGAAGGTCGACAAGGCATGTTGGCGTGGCTAGATGATAGCGTGTTCATTGGTCAATGGCTGCAAATTGGCAAAAGCCACCAGCTACGAAATCTAGGGTGGGAATCAATGCATGTTTCCGCATTGAATGCTCGTCTGTGGGGTTTTAATGCTATCTTTCTCGACTTTTCACTCACTTTCAAGGTTTTTGTTGCCATTTTGTTTGAGTTTTCTTTGTAGTTGCGTTGCTTTTTGGAAGTTATTTTTTTAAGGAAGAAGGTCAACATGGCATGTTGACATGGCTAGATGATAGTGCGTTCATTGGCCAATGGTTGGAAATTGTGTCAAACAACAAATTTCCAAAAAGAGCATGAGAAGAGCATAAATAGACCAGAAAGAGTACGCCACGCTTTAATAATGAAGAGCAGAGATGAATAGTAAGCTTCTCTGAGGGGGCAGCCTCCTTATATAATGTAATGAGTACACAAGACAAGACAAGACAAGATGCTCAAATGAAAAGATCTCATTTCTATATATAGGAGATTAAGAGCTACAATTACAACTCATTGACCCAAACCGACATAACTAATATAACCATACTAATGACAATTACAACTATTGGACCAAAGTCGACATCAAAACTAATGTAATGCACCATGATATAGGGGGAAATGTTCCCACATTTATGGCTTAACATGGCCCACGCTTGATTAGTTGTGGATGCTTCTGTATGAAGGACTCATCCTCCCATGTCGAATATTCAACTGGTAAGTTCTTGAACCACTTTATGAGGTACTCAATAATAGCCCGATTTCGTAGATGTTTGGTCCTTGTTTCAGTGATTTGTTCAAGTTCCAATATGATTTTTCCTTCTTCATCAAGCTCCGACAAGATTGTTTGAATTGGGATCTTGTCTCCTATTACCTTCTTTAAGCAAGAAACATGGAAAACTAGGTGTACTCTTGAAGATGAAGGGAGCTCCAATTTGTAAGCTTGATCTGAATCTTGGGAGCTAAGAACCGGAAGGCTTGAATGCCAAGAGAGGAGGAGATTAAACCTACAAAATTTCCATCATTTGATACATAAACGAGATCAGAGGTGAGGCTCAGAGAACCTCACCTCTTAGAAGAACAACTTAAATGGATTAACCAAGAAAAAAATCACAAAACTACACACAATAATGAGTCCCAATGTAGGATGTCATAAATCATTGAATGCTTTATTGTTTAGGCATAAAGCCTTTATATAACATTATTACAATGTGCCTTGAGGCTATACCATGGGCCACCAAATACCATGGATGGGTGTATTCTAAACTGTGGGATTCTAGAATTGCTTGGAAGAATCCAAAACCATGGATGAGAGAGGGTGGCCTCTCCATTTAATGTTTTGATGATGAATACATTCGAATTTATACCATATGCCCCCTAAAATTAGGATCATTCCTCCCCCCTTAGAAAATGATGGTCCCCATCATTTCACCCATGCTAAAAGGAGACCCATGATTACAATGTGACAATTGCCAATGAAGAGAAGGGTTTTGTGTGGTTGACCCATAACCATGGTGGCAATGGCAAGCTTGATTCCAATGAAGAGAAGAGTTTTGTGTGGTTGACTCATAACCATGGGTTTTGTGTGGTTGATCCATAACTGTGGGTTTACTCATAACCATGGGTTGACTCATAACCATGGGTTTTGTGTGGTTCATTTGTCCTCACATGGTATTCTCTAGACGAAATCATCAAGCAGTGCATTGCTCCCCTCGTGGTGATTGATGACTCAGATTAGGAGCCAACCTCTTCCTTTTTCTCCCGTCATTTTACTTCTAGAACCAACATGCCCTGACATCTGCATTTTATGCTCAATATGGTTTTGGCTTTTGTTTTATGTCTGCAACTCTGCACTACTTTTGTTTCCATTGGCTAGTTAGTTTGCTCTTTCTCAACTTTTGATAGAGGAGTGATAGGATTTTCTTTCACACTCTCATCGTGTATTCTCATTTGCATGTACTTTTGAGTTCCACTAAACAACTTTGTGGTCGCTCATCAGACATTAATAAAATTATATCATCTTTGTCTGATTATTCTCCACGTTGCTTCTTTAATAGTGAGGGATTTGAGTAAGGCATTTGTAGGTTTCTCCCCAAATTTGAGCCAGTGGAGCCTAGTGTTAATTTGTGCCCCTTGGTCCTTATGCATTTCTTGAATTTTCAAGAAATGTCTCATCTTGGTCGCCCTTTCCTGGGTCTGTTCATCTCAAGGAGTAAATTGCAACTGTTGAGATAGTTGTTCAAGCTCGTCTTTTATTGCCTTGTGCTTCATTTTCCTGACAACGATGATCTTCCTCAAGTAGCCCCGCAAAAAAGCATTAACCTGACTGATAGTATCATCCCACCAAGTTATCCAACTCTTGGGCCCTCTTGGTTGTGGCATAAGGTTCCATATTCGCTTAATAGGTTCAATATAGGCTGGTTGCTTCAAGTGAAACATATGGAGGATGAACTTGGTATTTGGCATTTTTTGGCACTCCCGAGGAATTAGAAAGAACAATGGGCTAACTGTCGGATAGGGTGAGCTCTTGCTGAACTTGAGTAAGCATCCTCCCATCACAATCAAAGAAACATAAATTTTCTCTCACTAAGCATGGCTCAATCAAGTCACTTCAAAACCATTTTCTTACCTTTTTGGAAGTTACATCAAGTGAATCTAAGCTATGAAGAGTTTCAATGACGAAATTTGTTAGGATCAAATAGCCTTAGTCTAGCCTCCATGCCATCCTAGGCATTTTTCTTCTCTTGGTTTCATTCTAACATGGAGTATACCTTCTATGTTTTCGTGTGTCTCAACATTATTAATAAAGTCGCCACACAACAACAAGTTGGGTTTTGGGAGCTCATCAACCAATATAGTCCATATATATTGGCTAGCCCAAGCACTTGGGTATCTGAATCAAATAGAGTCCATGCCAGGTGGTGTACGTTAGCTCCTTAATACTTGCTATGGCCAAAGAACTCTCACATGGTCGATTCACATGGATCAAATTAGATCTTTAATACTTGCTATGGCCAAAGAACTCTCACATGGATCAAATTTGAAGGGCAGAGTTGTATTTCAATTGCAAAAGGCCATTTGATTTAACTTTTTTATAGTGATAAGTTAAAAATAAACAAGTTTTTTCATTTCATTATAAAAAGGGAGATTTAAGATTGTGGGGACTTTGAGTCTTTGCATCACTCATTCATCATGATGGCATCAACACCCTCTTCAACAAGATTGTGGGGACTTTGAGTCTCTGCATGACTCCATCGACTCAATGCGCCTTTTTTAGAAGCAAGGTGCTTAGTCATGATAACGAACGCACACCCAAATATAGATATGGAAGAGAAAGAGCGAGAGCAAGAGAGATTCATCTTCTTGTTCACATGACATGGCATTGTAGTTGCATAACCCGAGGAGCAAAAAAAACAACAACTAGTATTTCTCCATGCGTTTTTTCTCATTTATTCCTCGCTATTATCATTAACATTGCAACTTGTTGCTCTTATTTATTTTTAAATAATATAATTTAATGATTTATAATATTTAAATATTATTAAAATAAACTTTCTAATGTGATTTATTTTGAAACTATTCAAACAATCTTAATAAAAAATAATTAAAAATTAAAAAATACATTTAAAAATTTAAAAACAGAAATTTGTCCATGATCCTTCTCATTCGTGAGTGGTGAGTCGTATCTTTTTGGCCCCACCAAACATGAGAGTACATGAGCTTTATGGGATCAAGTTTAAAATGAGATTGTTCAAGTCTCTCTTTGTTGAACATATTTTTACACAATATAATTTTGTGGCTGATAAATTATTTTTTAAGCTAGCAATGAGTGGTGTTGAAGGACATATCTTGTTGGAGGAATTTCAGGATAGTTGCAAAAATGTTGATGGTTTTGTAAATACTTTTTTTTCCAAGAAAAAAAGCTACTATTGATATTCAACAGAATCAAACAGTACAATGAGGTGTCCAGATACAGTCCTGAGAAATCAAAATTTCTCGAAGTATATGACTGAGTCTCAAAATAAGGTTCTTCTTCAAAATGATCTGACAGATCCTAAAAGCCAAATGTCATGATTAACACAATCATGTATGCAACTGAGCAAATTAGCAACTTAAAAAACAAAAGTGCTACATGTCAAGAGACAGTCCAGTAAAAAAAATACATAGAACCGCAATCTAGGAGACTACTGTCAAACCACTCCTCCCAGATCAGCTGGCCTTCCATACCCTCCAGAGCACACTTGGAAAGCTTGTCAGCCAATGAATTGTGTTCACGATAGATGTGAACAAAATTGATATTCTGTTGTTTGTTGATCTCACAGATAGTTCTTTTTGCCCAATGAGTCAGATTCAAAATCTTTAGCTTATATTCTCCTGTCGCCCATTTGATGGTGACCCTGGAATCACCAAAAACCTTGATATTTGTCAAACCAAAAATGTTGGCAACCTTGATGACACACCAGAGTGCCAACAATTCTGCCTTCATGTTTGTTCCATTACCACAGTTGAGCATTAAGGAAAAGTAATGTGATTCATTTAGATAAATGACACCACCGGCTGCACAGAGTCCTGCTTGAGAAGCACCATCAAAAAAAAGTACTGGCTGATCAACTCTAAGATTGAAGTAGCTAATTCTGTCCACTTTCTCTTTCTGTAAGTCCATTTTACAGTTTTCAAACATTTTGAGTGCTATCATACTGCATTGGATATGGTTTGGAATTATGTTGCAGAAAATGACTTTGTTTCTCATGTACCAGATCGCCCAGGGTATGCAAACTGCAATAAATAAAAATTGCTTGTTGAATCTGAACCAATTTAAAAAGCAGCTATTAAACTCATCATCATCCCAGCAATGAGTAATATTTAGATTGTGACAAATCAGATCCCATATTTTGCGAGCAAATGTACAGTGTACAAAGAGATGTTGCTTAGATTCTGCTGCATCTCTACACAGGGCACAGTAGCTAGGTCCTATCCAGCCCCTCTTGGATAAATTTTCCCAAGTCTTTAGTTTGTTCTGCAAAAGTAACCAGGTGAAACATTTTAACTTCAACGGAATGTCCCAATGCCAAATCCTCTTGTACCACCAATCCTGAGGGAAGATAAGGTTCTCTTGAATAATTCTATTGTATGCTGTTTGTGCAGTGACCACACCCAAAGCTGGATTACCGCCCCAAACCAATTTGTCAGCTTCCTCTGATAAACAAATGCCCGCGGTGTTCAATTTCAGAGTGTAATCTTCCCAGATGCGGGCAAGGAAACCTTGCAGTCCAAGTTCATGAGCAGATATCCACCTAGGAGAGCCTTCCAGCCCAGTCTTTGGCTGCTGAATATTATGTAAAGTGGTAAGTCCTAAAACCTGTATATATTGGATAATGGCTGAATGAAGCCTAAAGTCATGTTCCAGACCTATAACATTATCCAAACCAACTCGAATTTGCTTGCCAGAACCAACTTGCCAGAATAAATCATTTTTTATCCAGTGGAAAATTTTCATGAAACCTCTCCACATAGGAGAATAGTTCCAGCTTACCTGTTTTGGATCTCTAATCCATTCTCTAACCTCCACCTTGATGTATTTTTTGTGAATGAGATTGGACCACAGAGTTTTGCCAAAAATTCCGCGCCAAAGACTCTTAAGTCTAAGAGCTGTATTGAAGAGTTTCATATCTTTTATTCCCCACCCTCCAAATCTGAGTGGTCTGGAGAGTGTGTCAGCTGCCACCATAGGGATCTTTGCACTGTCAAATGTCCCAGACCAAAGGAAGTTGAATATGTACCTTTTAATGGTGTTTATAATGTAAGCTGGCACTTCCAACATTGAAAACCAATAGACTGGTATGCTAGAAAGAACGGCCTTAATTAATATAAGCTTTCCTCCAATAGATAGCAGCCGAAATGTCCACTGTGCAATACGGGCTTCAAACTTTCTCAATAACCAGTACCAGTCCCGGATTTGGTAGTTATTCGGTTTGAGACAATATCCCAGGTATTTAAAACCCTGATCTATATGATAGCAGTTGTAAGGCAAGAGAGTTTGAATGTTCTTGAGATGTTCTTCATTTAGTGCAGAGTAATAAATATTTGATTTTTCTGAGCTGACAAGCATCCCCGATGCACTACAAAATGTCTTTATTACCTGCTTATATTGAACCCACTCCTCCACAGAATCAGCACCCGCCACCAAAGCATCATCTGCAAACAAAACATGCGAGATCACACAATCTTTTGTGATATTTACCCCTTTTATCTGTCCACAGTGTAATGCCTTTTTTATCAGACGACTAAAGCCATCCATAATCAAAACAAAAAGCAACGGAGAGAGGGGACACCCCTGTCTGATCCCCCTGCTGCAGGAGAAAAATGAAGAAGGGCTGCCATTAACTAGAACAGATATATTGACTGAGGAAATGCAAGCCATGATCCATTTAATCACCAAAGGAGGAAGTCCAATACGAATGAGGATCATTCTGAGAAAAGACCAATTTACCCTATCATATGCTTTCACCAAATCCATTTTGAGAATCATGGCTTTTTTCTTATGAATCTTAATGCTATGCATTAGTTCCTGAGTAATGCCTATGGCATCATGGATCTGTCTTCCCTGTAAGAAACCAAATTGTTCTGCTGAAATATGGTCAGAGAGAGAAGATTTTATTCTATCTGCAATGATTTTAGAGATAAGCTTATATAGAAGATTGCAAAGAGCAATCGGTATGAACTCCCCAAATGTAACAGGTTTATCAGTCTTCGGAATAAGTGTAACAAAAGTAGAATTTAATCCACCAGGCACATACCCATTGATTCTTGAGTAGTTCACTAACTCAAGCAATTCAGCACCCATCAAATCAAAAAAGTGAAGGTAGAGCTCCACAGGCCACCCATCAGGTCCTGGGCTTTTATCTTTTGCAAAAATTTTCAAGGTCTTCTCAATTTCCTCCAATGTTACCTCTGCTTGCAATGCATCCCCCTCCTGTTCATTGAAAAAACGATCATATAGAGTGGCTACATTGATCTGATCAGCCAAGCAGCACTCTCCCTGATCTGTATACATCTTGCCAAAAAAGTTAGCAGCTTCAGATTTTACATCCTCAAGCTCAGAATGCATAAAGCCACTTTCATCAGAAATATCCCAAATATATTTGCTTCTTCTTCTAGCAGACGCAAATGAGTGAAAAAACTTTGTGTTTTTATCCCCGTATGAGATCCAAATGGCTCGACTCTTAAGTCGCCACTCTTTTTCTTCTTTTAATAACAGTGCCTCTTTTTTTTGCTCAAGATGTTTCAAATCATCAAAGGCTGAACTGGTCATTGAGTCAAAAAAATTTGTTTCATGTGCCTCCTGTATCTTTTTTTCTATTGCCTGGAGTTCCATCTTTTCTGCTCTTTTTTTGTCTCGAATCCATTCAGCAACCTTTTCTTTTAAAACCTTTAATTTTCGACAAAAATTCAGGATCGGGTCAGAATCAAATGTTTCACAATTTATCCAGCATGCTCTAACCATCCCACAGAAGGAATCATCACTCAGCCATGTAGCATTAAATTTGAAAGGAGTGTACATTGACTGATTAAAATCCTCCAGTTGTAACAGTACGGGCCAGTGATCAGAAAATTTGGAATTATGGACCCAAGATCTGTGCTTTTGGAAGCAATGTAGTAAATCTGACTTGATAAGGAATCTGTCAAGTCGCTTGTGCACTCCCTCATGCCCTAGTCGCCCATTTGTCCACGTAGGTGACAATTTGTGAGGAAGTACATCTATCAAATCTGAATCCACAAGAAACTGTAAGAAGAAGTCTGCTAAATCATCTAATCTAGCAGATGATCCCCAAATCTCAGAGCTGTGACAAGTAAAATTTAAATCTCCAGCAATAATTAAGTCATTCAGGTTTAAAATTCCAGAACTCTTCAAAGATGACCAAAAAAGATGTCTATCTCGGTAGGGTGCATAACAGTTAAGGATGGATAGGGAATGCTGACACCCATGCTTAAAACCTTTTAATAGCATACCCCATTGAGTGTAGAATATTTTGAAATCAAAAAGATTTGGGTCCCAAGCTACAGCTAGTCCACCTGAAAGACCACAGGCACTGACTGCTGAGACCTCCCAGAAAGGTAATATATTACACAACTTTTGAATAGCGAATTTATCTTCACTCATGGTTTCCTGTAGCAATAAGATGGCTGGGCCAGTAGTCTTGATCAGATTAGATAAGGCCTGAGCCCGTGACACCTTACCTAATCCCCTCACATTCAAAGAAAGCACAGACATTATGAAACATGATCAAGGGGGGACGCCGCTCTAAGCCCCGTGGAATCAGTTAACCCAATAGTGTCTACCTCATCTAATCTTCTGGATAAAGGCAAATAAACATCAGAAATGTTTTGTGTCGATTTCTTCTTCTTTCCTCGACGAATGGTGACATTCTGGAAGGACAGTGAATTAATGGGGTTTGCCAAGGAACCTACACCCGGATTTTTGGAATAAGATGGAAGAGGAGGGAATTCATCACCCTTGTTAGACATCTGATAGCCACTTTCTTTTAATATTTCCAAATCTAGAGACTTTGTGTCTAAATCAGAACAAACCCTATTATGGCTTTCGACAACAGGATGATCAACAACAGATGTTAATCTCAAGAGGCGAGAATCCAGGTCATTTCCACAGGGATTAGACACCATTACAGATTTAACCGGAGTAAGAGAAGATCGACTCAACTGTAGAGTTTCAATTGAATCGTTCTGTGTAGGGTTTGAGTACTCCTCCCCAGTAAAATTAGTGGCAGGGTTTATGGCCTCATCTAAAGGAGTGGGAACTGTCACATTATTACCATCAGACCCTAGATTCAATTGACTAGATTCATGTTCAAATTCACCCAGGAGTTTACGACTAACATTGGAACAGGTATTATGAATCTCAGAATTGGAAAGTGGCAGACCCGTAATCAAGTCATGTCTCATTTGAATCTCACCACGAGAAATTCGACTTGACAATAACTTTTCAGAAGACTCAATGAAATCGAGTTCAGCCATGGACAATTCTGGGAACTGTAAGGGTGTGTTGATATACTTACCAGTAGGCTCGGAGGTCACATGATGTGGCTTCTTTCTGGGCGAAGAGAGCTCCAGCGACGGAGAAGTAGATGGGAGGCGCCTGTCAGGGCAAGATGCTCGAACATGACCCAGCTTTCGGCACTGAAAGCAGCGGAAGGGAATTTTGAAAAAATCCAATATTTGATTCCAGACTCTATTTCCCCATGAAATCACTACTTCTGCTGGTAATCCCCCTTTTATGTCTATCTCCACCATGACTTTCGCGTACCTACGGTCCATGCCGAAAAGATTGTGTTTATCAAACCTGATGAATCTCCCCACGGAGTTTGCAAGGCCCATGATGACTTCTTCTGTCCAAATTTCAATTGGAAGCCCGGGGATGATCATCCAAAGGTGCCTCAGGGTTTGCACCTCTTTGAGCGGGTCAAAGTTTATATGCCATCTTTTGAGAAACAATGAACCTCTCTTAAATTCCCAAATTGAGGACAGAATCTGATCAAGCTGTGAAGCCTCCGAGAAGATGAATAGTATCCACCGTTTTGGGAGAAGATTAATGCGCGGAGGCATGCCCGTGATGGGAACCCACATCTTGTTTACCCAGTCTGTGAGTTCAAGCTTGGTTGCTGAAGTATATTCAAGCCTGCCAACTAGGGCTTTCTCCCCTAGGGTTTGTATACGATCCAAATTATAATCACCATCTAAATCGAACCTGATAATTTCCTTCTTTGCCTTATAGGTTTTTAAGAGCCTCTTGTTCTTAGCTTTCAAACCCCGCAGCCTTCCATCGTGGGGGATTCTGTTCGAATCAACACCAGCTACTACGGCTCTTCCATGGTTTGTGTCCGGCGAGAATGGAAGGTCTCCAGCAGAAGGAGGAGACATAATGAAAGTTAGAAAAAACCCCAATATGCAAGCAGATCGACACCTGTCGAGAGGCAGTACAAAGAAACCCACAGCTGTCCCTGCCAGAAGCGACTAGAACCCAATCCCAAAAAGTAGGGGAGAAATAGCCAAAATGATAAAAATGCCAAAAGTGGAAGAGAAAAAAGGGGAAGTGCCAAAGGTAGCTAAAAACCGCCTCGCAAGAAGGAAAAAGACAGATAAAAAAGCCTATATTTTGCAGAAAAGCCAAAAAATCCAGTTAAAGAGAAAAATAGAAACCCTCGGCTAAAAACAAACTTCCCACTTTTTTCTCTTGGCTGGTACTAGGCTGATTCGATGAATCAGCTGGACTCCAAGTCGCCGAGGGTCCCATATTCTTCAATTCAACTTTCAAATTCGGCATTCCCTGTAAAAATCGATCAAAACCCTAAAAAACCGCCTGCAGTTCGCCATCCCCCCTATGCAAAATAATTGGAATTTTATGGTTTTGTAAATACTTATGAATTATAAGTTGTGTAGTTTTTTTGACTTATGATTTTTTTTAAAGTTATTTTGAAGCTTTTTGCTAAATACTGGAAAGTTATATTTTAATATATCTCTCAGAATTATAACCATGTACTATTTGATTCTTGATGAAAATTAAAAATATGCTTTTTTTCTGCGGTAACCGACTGTTGTTCTTTCAGTCGTCCATAAACTGTTTTCATCCTCTCCCTGAAAAACAGGCTTGGAAACACAAAAGCCTTTATATTTTTCAGGTCTGACAAATAGATCTTGCTATGAAGGCAGAGATTTGGCAAACACTCCCATGAGTTGTTATTTAAGATTTTAGCGAAGCTAACCATGAAGGCTCTACGCAAAATGAGGGCAGTCTGCAAACAGTGGGACTATCTGCTCTCTTCCCGAGATGCCCTTCAAAGAATCGAGCCAAACTGGTCTTTGCATTCCATCCCTAGATTTTTTATTCAGCTCCATTACGAGTTTTACAATGACAACGAAACTTGGGTTATAGAAGGATGCGGTCCAGATATGTACAAGGTTCCTGTCCCAAGTAATCGCATTGTTTTGGTTGCTTGCAAGGGCATATTCTGTTGCCAGTCAGGAGAGAATAGCTTGGATCTTTCCATATGCAATCCTGGTACCATGACTCGGAAACCCCTCCCTCGGCCTCCTATGATACCTGAGTTCTTGTTCAGTGGAATGAATTTTGATTCATACATTGGGCGTTGCACTGTCATCCTCAGCTATAATGATATTGCGAAACGGTGATGAGAAGGTGAAGGCGAAGGTGAGAATAGAAGAGTTGTGATGTCTATTTATGATTCAGAGTCCAATGCATGGACTAGGGTTTACACGACAGTCCCCGCCAACATTTGCCCTTATGGAAAGGATATTTACTCTAAAGGAATTTTTTACTGGGCTGCCAATTACTGGGAAATAGAGATCGATGGCTACACTCCCAATCGCAATTGCATCGTATCATTCACGGTGGCAGAAAAACTTTGGACAGAAATTCCGCTGCCGGAAGGAAGCGAAGTAATTTTTTATGATAATTTAGTGATAATTTAGGTGGATGCGATGGGCGAGTGATGTTATTATACCAAAAGGCAGATTATTTTTGCATAATTTAGGTGGATGCGATGGGCGAGTGATGTTATTATGCCAAAAGGCAGATTATTTTTGCATGTGGAAGTTGAATGAAGGGAAAATATATGAATGGCGTGAACTACCTGCCATCCGTTTGACAAAAACCACCTTTCCTTTCACGGCAGTTAACACTAGCGGATTAATAATTATGACTGACAGGGAAATGAATATGTCGATATTGAACGAGGGGATATTGATTGCCTGGAAATCGTGGATCCGTCCACTCGAACGACCTGTTAAAGTTTCTGGATCAGCTTTTGAATCCAGCAACGTGTGGTGGCCTCAGTTGGTGGAGTGAGATAATAAGTGGGTAACTCGATTTTTGTGATTTCATTTTTTGTTTTTTATATTAGGCAAAGTTCAGTTTTGACCTAGAATTTTAACGATCTGAATGGACTTCTGTAGACAAAATTCCAATTATCATTTATTCTTTTTTTTCCAACTTCTATTGAGTCATTGACACGGTTCCAATTACCATTTAAGGTTTCTGGATCAGCTTTGAATCCAACAACGTGTGATGACCTTGAACAGTATATAAATTTCTGAAATTTTGATTTCCATAGCTTACTGTTGTTCTCCATTTTCTTAATATTCTTAATTACACTATTTAAGAGAATAGTTTATGGTGATCATGAAAACTGGTGAACAGTCATTCAAATATCAAATAGCACTGCATCAGAGTTACCTTGCTTCCATATATTTGGAACTGAAAATTTGATTTCCATAGTTTACTTGTATTCTTCACTTTCTTAATTTTCTTATTTACCCTATTTAAGAGAATTATAGTTTAAGGGCCCATGCAATAGCTAGAAGATCCATGGAAACTAGATGGCTCGACTCCACGTAACAGCTCTAGGGTGCATTGCTTGAACCATCTGTCCATTAAATAGGTATTGACTTAACATGGCATTGCTTGAACCATGGCTCGACTCCACGTAACAGCTCTAGGGTGCATTGCTTGAACCATCTGTCCATTAAATAGGTATTGACTTAACATGGCATTGCTTGAACCATGGCTCGACTCCACGTAACAGCTCTAGGGTGCTTTGCTTGAACCATCTGTCCATTAAATAGGTATTGACTTAACATGTGTCGCTCCCCACAATCCAAGCAAATGAACTATGTATGTATCGCGAGCTCTCTAATACCAAATGTGTGCCATGGTATGGGCTTTTGGCGCTGCATATTCGCGGGTCTCTGGAGCTCTAAATCATAAGTCTTTGGAATTGGTATCAGTCTCAGAAGATTGAATTCTCAACTGTCAAGCAAGCCACAAGGGTGTCGAATAAAGATACAAATGGTAATTGCACTATTGGACCATATTGCGCATTCCCTTCAACATCTACATGACCAAATTCGATGTCCCTCCAATGCTCAACAATCCTTCACATTCTGTTCTTTAAGCAGAGCACTCAAACCACAAGAAGAAACTATTAGTCTATTTGTTCCAGGGAAGTAAGTTCTTTGGTGGTTAGGAATTTCATCCTCTCCAGCATTAACTGCACATCCGCGGCCAAGTGTAGAACACTTCCATGTTCAAAGTGGTCGAGTTGTTCTTCTATTGTTCGAGCATCAATTGGGTTCCCTATTGTCAAAGTTTTGATTAAAATCTCAGCTTCTTCATTCTCACATTTAATCAAACACTTAGCTTAACTAGGGTTTGTCATCCATCTAACTGATCAAAACTCTGATTTTTAACTTGAATAATAAACATGAAGGCAATAAAAAAAAAGTCATTGATAAGAATATGAACACAGTAGATTTTTAGGGCCAAGCTCAGGGAAAAACCCCCACAGGGAAAACCCAAAGAGATGATTTTATTGATAAAGAGCAATTTGAAATTTCTCTTACAGAAATTTACAGACATTACTGCTGCCTTGCCATAAACAGCTGTACGGCCTCTCTCACACGTGCCAAACTGCTGTTGTATGGCCCAGCCAAACTGTAATTAATTGCTCACACGTGCCAAACTGCTGTTGTATGGCCCAGTCAAACTGTAATTAATTGCTGCCTCAAAATCTGTGCCACACGTGCCAGATTTATTGCTGTTGTGTGGCCCTGTTAGACTGCATTTAATGCACCCAACCTGCCTCAATTTCTGTGCCCACACATGCCAGATTGCTGCTACTGTACGGCCCTATCAATCTGCCTTGGGAAATGTGTAAAAACATCTTGGCTTCCTTGAAAATCAAGCCACTTATGTCTTCTGAGTTTCTTGGGAATTGTTTTATGACTCTATCTAGGAAAAGGTTCTTCTTCAATCTGATCTCTCTTCTTCACTTGATGTCTTTTCCTTTCCCTAGGTTCACTTTTATACTTCATTTCTTCCCAAACTAACCCTAACTTTCTAACTACCTCATTAATGGCTAGGATTTAATCTCATGATCAAGGGTTCACCTTTAATGCACATAAATAAATACATATTAATAATTAAATGCACATTAAATTTATGGGTTCCACAACTTAAAAGTCACATTTAAGTTATGAAGTACAAACATACTTTATTTGCATAACTCAACTTTACATAAAGACCCCCCCCCAATGACAAACACACCAAAAAACACAAGGAGGACCTCCAGAGTTATAATTCTAACACTCCCTCCTAACGAGGGAGGTCCTTCTGACACCATCTACATCTCCTCCACATGTTTCACTGTTCCTTGCAGTTGCTCCCTCCTGCTCTGGAATCTGACCTGGAGATAAGTGCTTGAAGACCACTCTGAACTCTGAACTCTGAGGAGACTCCGCTCTCCTGTCCTGAACTTGCTCATCAACATCATACTAGCTAAGCCTCCTGCCAGTACTCATAAGAGAATCACTCTCTTCATTTGGAGGTAGAAATTGAACAACTGGCTCCACCTCATCCTTGGACTCTGACAACAATTTGGACTCTGCATACATCAACTCGCCACGAAGTATGTATCATATGTCTCTTTTGTCACCAATCAAAACAGTATTGTTCGGAATCCCCACTAAATATAGGAATACATGACCTGACTTGACTAGCATTCCATATCCAACATCCTCCATGGCAGAAACTAAAAGCCTACTAACTTTAAGCCCTAGAACAAATAGAACTCCCTCTAACTCCAGGAGTTCATCAAACTCTAGTTGGAACTTGATTGTTTCAACTCCTCTGACTGACTGAACATGATCCATACTTGTGTCCACAAAGTATCTAGGACCTGTCTCAGTAATACTCTGAAATGCTGCCCACATGCCAGTCATGTGTCTAGTTGACCCACTGTCAACTATCCAGGCATTTTGAAAACTAGGACTGCCTACATTGGAATCAAAAGATGTTAAAGAGAACTCTTTCTCAAACTGAGCAACATACTCTTCAACTGGGGTTGATGCTGCTACATGCTTCTTTTCTTTCTTCTCAGGATAGTAAACTACAAAATGACCAAACCGATTGCACGGATAGCAATGGAATTTGCTCAAGTCCTTCTTCTTCTTCTTGTTCTTTGCTTTGGTTGTTAGGGCTACATTTTCTTCTATGTCAACACTTGTCAGGATTTTACTATGAGATTCTTCCTGGATCTCCTCCTGGGTAAAATCATCCCAAAGACGGTTCCAATCAAGCAACTTCTCCCTACCAACAACACATTTGACAAACACATCCCAGTTTTCAGTGAAGCCCTTCAAGGCTATCCTCACTAGTTTTGAATCTGGGGTCACTTCTCCTACAGTCCTACTGCAACTAACTCATCTTTCGCTTGGGCAACCCTGGTTAGGTAGGAGGCGACATTGTCTTCTTTGGTCATTTTAATACTATGTAGTTTGTCCTTGAGTGCCATTTTCCCGTTCTTGTTTTTAGCTTCATATAAGTTCATAAGGTGTCCCACATCTCCTTTGTTGGAAATAGTGCAACTTTAGAAGCTATTCTTATATTATTATTGTACGTCCTATGGGAGAAGATATTGATGTATTTGATCATGTAAACCCTTGAAAGAATCAATGTAAACCTTGGGGTGAAAACACACAAAGAAAAGATATATTAAATATTAATTTTATCTTCCCCCAAGTCAAGTTGGCCCTGTCAGTTAGACAAGTCGGCCCAGTGGGTAAATTGCCCCAAAATAGTGGGTAGTCTGCCCCAAACAATGGGTAGAACTGCCCCAGTTAGGTCGGCCCAGTGAGAGGAAAAGTCAGTTTTTCATGTGTATAAATAGAGAGGTCGTGTGCCTCATTTGGTCACTCACTCAACTCAAGCAAGTTCACATTAGAGGAGAGAGATGTTCGCATTTGCAGCTAGAGAACTGATTTTTGGGGTTTTCACTTGGAGAAATTTTCTATTTCTCTCTTGTATCTATACTCTGTTCTCGGGATTGATTATCTCTATACGAAGGTTGCTGGGTTTTCTCCTTGTTGGGTTTCCCAGGATAAAACTTTGTGTCTATTGTTTATGTGCTTGGTTGTTCTTTTAGTGATCCTATTGTTTATCTGCAATTAAATTATATTTCTATAATTGTATATAATTTTAACATGGTTTTAGAGCAGTACTAGAAGAAGCCATTGTCAGAAACTAGGGTTTCACTTTTCGGGGCCTTCCCTCCTCAACTTGGTTTGAAGAGTGCATTGGAAACTTCGCTCTAGGGGAGGCACATCTTTTGGTGAAGGAAAAATCCAGTTTTGAGCAGTTTCATTTTTGACCTAATTCTGCAACTGCGACAGTTACTGCAAAAATTAAGGCTTCAAGTTTTGGGCTGTCTGGTCCACAGATTTGGCTTGATCGTATATTCTCTCAATTTGCCTTGATAGGGCGCATCTATTTGTGGAGTTAGTTTTGCAAGAATCCAAACCTCATTTTTGACCTAGCTCCTAATAGGGTTTCTAGTCCAGATCTGCAGTCAAGATGATTGGAATGAAGGTTGAAGATCGACTTGATGGGGATTCTGATTTCATTTATTGGAAGTCTAGGGTTCTTCTCATATTAGAAGAAAATGATATTTTGAAGTTCATCAACGAGAAGGATCCAGAACTGGAAGCAGAAGATGACAGGTCTCAGTGGAGAAAGAATGATGCAAGAGCAAGAAGAATCTTGGTGGACTCAGTCAAAGATCATTTGGTTCCTCAGATATCACAAAAGAAGACAACTAGGAAGATGTTCAAAACCCTAAAGAAGTTGTTTAAACATAATAGCATCAATGCCACTCTCACATTGAGGAACCAACTATCAAATCTGAAGATGTCAAAGTCAGATTCAATTGCTGAGTACTTCATGAGGATCTCAGAACTAAGGGACAAGCTAAGCTCTAGTGGAGAATCCCTTGATGACAAGGAGCTTGTCATAGCCACTCTAAATGGTCTCCATCTCTCTTGGGAATCATTTCTCCAAAGTATAAGTGGACGAACCAAGTTTCCCAAATTTGACAGGTTATGGGCAGATTGCACTAAGGAAGAGATGAGGATTGCAGCAAGGCAGAAACTTAACGGCTCTCAATCCGAAGAAAATCAAGCATTTACAAGAAAGCCAAAGGAAAAGGAAGAAAGTTTCATAACCATAAGAATCAAGAGAGGAGATCAAGTCCTTCTCCAGATCAGAAGAAGAAGAAGAAGGATCTCTCACATATTCAATGCTTCAAGTGCAAGACATATGGTCATTACGCCAGTAATTGTCGAAGTTCAAACAAAAGGAAGCATGAAGCCTCAACTACTGATGTTGATGAAGACACTCCTCACAAGTGTTGTTGTAAATGTAACTTTGGAAGATATTATTTTGTATATTATTAGTGTACTTTTATTGTACCTCCATCAGAGATGTTTTTCCTTCGTTCGAGGATGTCATTATTGTATTTAGTCTTGTAAGAATATCGAGGTAAAACCTCCATTGTAAGTTCGGGCAATAGTCCCCAAGAGGTCAAATGTAAAATGTATTTTTGAGTCTCCTTAGGAGAGGTTGGCCCAGTCAGTTAAGAAAGTCGGCCCCATTGGGAAATTAGGTCAGTCACACATAAAGTATAAATAGGGAGGAACGCTCCCTCATTTGGGCACAACACTCACTCAAGCAAGTTCGCACCAAGGAGGAGAAAAGACAAGTTCGTTGGAGAAGAAAGAAGGAAGCTGCATAAGTCATCTTATCTTTGGGTTTTCTATCTTGGTTTGATATTGTACTAGGTGATGAATCTATTACTGAAGAAGTTGCGGTGTTTTCTCCTTTATGGTTTCCCCAAGGAAATTTCTTGTGTTCTTGTGTATTGCTGTGCTTGTCTATCTTTCAGATTAAATATCTAACGTAATTGAATTAAAGTGCAAACACTAACATGGTATCAAAGCCACTTTGAAAGAAGGCACTGTGCAACAACGAAAAGCTAGGGTTTCCAAATCCAAGGTCTTCTCTCCACAGATCATCAAGAAAAGAGGGCTAGGGTAACTCACCTCAAGGAGGCACATCTTTTGGTGGAAGTAGAATTCAATTTGGATAATTTTCATTTTTGACCCAGTCACTAGTGCCGGGAGAAACTAGGGCATCAAGTTTTTGAAGCTTCCATCCACCAATCTGGGAAAAGGAGTATACCGGACAACTTGCCTTGAGGAGGCGCATCTTTCTCTCCAAGCAGAAGTTCAAGATTCCAAGTTTGGAAAATTGGGGTTTCTCTGTCAAACCCTAGGTCAGCCAGCTCCAGAACCAGGTTGGGCATCTCAAATTGGTAAGATCTAATTCCTTGCTATTTCCATTTGAGGTTTTCATATCAAAATGACAAATCACACCAAGCTTGAGGATAAGCTTGGAGGAGCTGATAACTTCCGAGCATGGAAGTATAGAATTTCTCTTGTCCTAGAAGAGAATGACTTGGACAAGTATGTCAATGAGGAGGTTCCAAAACCAGAGGGAGAAGAGGCAAAGGCAATTCACAAGAAGAACATGATCAAGGCCAAAATGATTATTGCAGACTCCATCAAAGATCATCTCATCCCTCATGTCTCATCTTTGAAGACCCCTAAGAAGATGTTCGATGCTTTGACAAAGTTATATGAAGGGAAGAACATCAATTGGAAGATGACTCTAAGGAACCAACTCAAGAATGTGAAGATTCAACACTAAGAAACTTTTCAATCTCACTTCACAAGAGTCTCTCAAGTCAAGGAACAACTTGAGGCAATTGAAGATAATGTTGAAGAAGGAGAGATTGTGATGACCACCTTGAATGGTCTCCCAAGATCATGGGACTAATTCATTCAAGGAATATGCGCCAAAAAGACCCTAATCACATTCAACATATTATGGGAAGAATGCACCCAAGAGAAAGCTCGATTAGTAGCAAGAGAAGAAAAGATGGGAGCTAATGATGACCAAGCCCTAACTGCTCATACTAAGAAGAATCAAAACAAGAGGGAGGACCACCATCACAAGAAGTCTAAAAGGTCTTGTTACCGGGCAAATTAGCAGGGCTAATTCCCAGTAAGCATAACTAAGAATAGTGACCAATGTCACCTCGATCACCGTTCTAACTTCTTCGGAAGTCGAGACCTCCAAGGAGAAGTGTCCTTCTAGAATCCTGCAAAAACACTAAGACAACCACAGAATGTATTTTCTATGCAACCTGTAGTTAGACTAGTGCCTAATGGAGTCAAATGTATTATGATCAATGCTAAAAAATATCAATGATATCAAAGATAAGTAGCCGACTTGGATCATTCAATCAGATGTATGAGCAGATATGCATGTATTTAAAGTAATCAGTATTGGATCAAAAGACTATATTGCTCACACATTAACCAATCCAACCAAATATAAATTAAGATGCATTACAAAGTGTAAATAAGTATAATGCCCAATAATGATATGTATCATTTAGGTCATCCAATGAAATGTGGTCTTGCATATCAATGTTGGATCAAAAGACTACATTGCCAATATCATGAACCAATAATAAAATATTGCATATGCAACCAAATATATTATAGGCATCCACCCAATCTCACTTATGATATACTTGGATACAATTATAGCATAAAATAATAATCGGAAATGACGCGAGGACTTAGTCTTTAAATAAGAAAATGAGACAAGCTTTTAATATAACAATGTAAATTAGCATTTAATTAACCTTTAATAGATATCATTCATGGCATGTAAAAGATATAACAAAAGATTATGAGCATACCCTATGACAAATATGTAACCAATAACAAAGTTATATCAAATGTAAAGAAATATCAATAACCTATTTTTAGTTTTATATTGTATTAAAATATGTTATCATTAATAACCTATCGATGTGATACCATTTAGTAACCAAGCATTATGAACGAAAATATAGTTTGTTTGCTTTCTTATTAAAATTTTTGTATGTTTTGTGTTGCAGGTATACGACGAGGTTTAGGGCACACAAGGGTTGCCCGAAAGGGCAGTCCTGTGTAGAGGATATAGGAAAGGCTGGCCGAATCGGAGGGAAGAGCCGTGAGCTAAACTGAGGCTGCGAGGTAGCGATAGGAGCCGCAGGTGTGATGGCGTGGTCGCGAGTTAGCTGGAAGGTAGCTCAGGCAGCAGAAGAGGAGAGGCAGCGGGCTAGCAGGTAAGTGGAAGGACTGCGGGGCCGTGGGCGAGCTACGGAGAAGTGACGGCCGCAAAGGAGGAGCAATGGAGATGGAGACCGCGGGTGGAGGAGCTGCGGATTTCGGGGGGGCGCAGATAGAGCAGCGAGGAGAAGGGAGCCGCGGGAGCTGAGGAGGAGGAGCCAAGGGATGATGAGAAGGGCCGCGGGATGAAGAAGAAGGGAGATGGTAAGCCGCGGGTTAGGGGAGGACGCGAGTTTTACGCAAGAATGGGCCGCGAGTAATCACAGGTAGGCAACAGAAAGGGACGCGAGGGAAGGTAAAGAACAGGCCGTGAAGGCTTACGCTAGGGCAGGAGAGGATAAAAGCAGCAGCGGGGAAACTCGGGCCGTGGGTAAGTGAAGGAGCAGGCCCGAGGGGTTTTAGTTTAGGTTTTTATAAATAATTAACCAATAAAATAATCAAATAATTTAGAAATTAACATAAAATAAACTAGCTAACTCAGGAAATTATGAATAATTAAACCTAATAAATTCAGAAACTAACAATTAGTCTAATTCAAATAGTATTTACAACTAAGAAATTCAGAAACTAGGTTTAGAAGTAGTTATGAACAACTAGGGTTTTCAAGAGAGTTAATCACCAAACCTAGGGCATCAATGAGAGGAGTAACCCTCCTTGAGATGGTACTTGGCAAGCTTGGCCAACTAGGGCTCACCTCTACAATCTTTAGGATTCGTAGAGGAAGCCTAGCTCGAGCAATACTTGAAGACCTAAAACTCAAGCTTGATTGCAATGGTGATCAATGACGAAAATGACATGCAAATCAAGAGAAAAATGAAGCAATAATGGCTTCCATCCAACCCTAACAAGCATCACTTTCATACATTTGACAGAGACACATCAAACAAAAAGTATAGATACCTCCAAGTGCATGTGTTAAGCAAATAACTCTAGCCTCACCTTAGCAATGGCATGAACAAAAGAAAAACTTTCAAGAAATGCTTCAAACTTGCAAAATAACCTTCATCAAGGAGTGTCTTCCTTCAAAGAGCCCTAGTTAAGGCAAATAGCAGACATAATGATCTTATCCCAAAAGTTGATATCTAAAAGTGAAGTGAGGAGATCTAATTTATATGATCTCACACTCACTTTTACATAAAGTAGGGTAAATTTAACATTAAAAATGTCAACTTAAAATTATAATTAAAATAATATAAAAATAATCAAAGTAGTGGGTAAATTGGGTGTTTTCCATATTTGACCCCTACTTGAGTAAAAATGGTTAAACAAGGCCAAATTCGACGAAACGAAAGGCTAGACTGGGCAGGGGAGGGTCGTCATGCCCCAACTAACCCCAACAGTGATGAAAACCCTCAACGTCCCCCCCCTTTAGCAATCAAACAGTCTGCCAGGAGGATGACGTTCTCCTTTGAAGGAGGGCCCCAGAGGGAGGGCGTTGCTGAATTGGAAGGACCAAGAGGGTGCTGGATGTGCTCTGAAAGATGAGAGTGAGTCTCAGTGCTGGAACAACTGCCGTTGGAGTGATGAAACAGGGTTAGGGTCATGTGACCCAATGACCCACCCTTGGAAGACTCGGACACCAAACCCTTTCATGAGGCAGTCAGCGATGCCATTGAGCCATAGCACTTCCATAAGAGAAACCAGAGGGTCTGGCCATGCCCCTACCATAGAATGAGATGGCTAAACACCCCTCTTGGTCAGAAAAAAGACACCCTCTCCCTGGGGCACCTCTATAGATACGCTGGTGCTAATACCATCGTAACAGGTCCCATAGGAATCATGGACCTAGAAGAGACCTCTCCAGTATTAGGTGCTTCACATGTGATGAGAAAGGACATTATTTAAGAAATTGTCCCAGAGACCAAGGATCCTCCAAGAGAATCAACAAGAAGAGGCATCATGCTCACACCGTTGAAGATGATGAACCAGTAAGGAAGAAAACTAAAGGAGAAAGGGATGATTCTTCAAGTGATGAAGAATATGTTTTAATCTCAACCCTTACAGGTACCGTCACCCATGGGAGAAATGATTGGCTTGTGGATAGTGGAGCATCCAAGCATATGACAGGGTACAAAGAATCCTTTGTCAACTTATCAGAACATGAGTCACCCCACAAGGTGAAACTTGGAGACGATTATTAGTATCCTATCAAAGGAAGTGGGGAAGCCTCGTACAAACTAGATTCGGGCAAATCAATAAAGATGAAGGATGTTCTCTATGTACCAGGTTTGAAGAAAAATCTTCTCTCCATTTCAGCCTTAGATGCTAAAGGAATTCATGTTGCATTTGTTGATGGCCAAGTTCTAATGTGGCCAAGAGGAAAGACAATAAATGATGCAACAGTAATTGGAGAGCAAGAGGGAGGCCTGTACAAGTTAAAGGACAACCAAAACAAGCGTTGGTTCATGACTCCATGGAACCAAGCGAATTATGGCATAGAAGGCTTGCACATGTACACTATAGAGCACTACCAATTACAAGCAAAGCAGTATCAGGTCTACCAGAAATTCAAACAAAGTATGAAGGCATTTGCAAGGGATGTGCACAAGGGAAGAATGTGAAGAAGTCATTTCCTAGAAGTGAAAGCAAGGCAAAAGGAATCTAGGAGATAATTCACTCAGATGTGTGTGGCCCCATGTCTTCCAACTCCTTAAGCAGGTATGTATACTATGTTTCCTTCATAGATGATTTTTCTCATAAGACATGGATTTATTCTTGAAAGGCAAAGATGAAGTGTTTAGCAAAATTCAAGGAATTCAAAGCCTTGGTCGAAAATCATACTGAAAAAAAGATCAAGACTTTACAATCAGACAATGGCGAAGAATTCACCTCAGAAGAATTCAAGGATCTATGTAGAGAATCAAGGATTAAGAGGGAGTTGAGCACTCCTTACAATCCTCAACAAAATGGCGTTGCAGAACGTAAGAACAGAGCAATAATGGAAGCAGCGAAGGCAATGCTCCATGACCAAGTTCTCCCAATGCACCTTTGGGCAGAAGCAACAAGAACAACTGTGTATGTACAAACCGTACACCTCACCGTGTATTGGACAACAAGATTCCAGAAGAAGCTTTCTCAAGAGAGAAACCAGAAGTCAGCCACCTCAGAATATTCGGCTGCCCCGTGTACATACACATTCTGAAAAAAAAGAGAATAAAACTAGACCATTTAGGGAAGAAGGGCATATTCATGGGATACAGTGACACATCAAAAGCTTACCGAATATACTTCCCAGGATTCAACAAGATCGAAATCAGCAGAGACGTAACTTTTGATGAAGACTCAGCCTACAACAAATCAAGACAATTACCCACTGAAGAAACTGAAGAACCTGAAGTTCCCAGAACCAGAGACATAGTTATGGAAGAGACAGTCCAACAAGATCACGAAGACCATGACATAACAGAACCACAAGAACCTATAGATCCACCTCGTGAGAAGAACTCCCACAAGAGAAGATCAACATGGGCACGTGAAGCAATACAAGATGCAGAGAAGTATGGTGCAGGGGAAGTCAGTGGTGACTTCCAAGTGTCTCTATAAAATCAAGCGTGCTGCAGATGGCAACATCGACAAGTACAAAGCTCGATTTATTGCACGAGGGTTCTCACAGGTAGAGGGAGTTGACTACTATGAGACATCGGTTGCTAGATTTTCTTCGATCAGAGCAGTGATCTCCATTGTGGCAGAGATGGGTTGGAGGATTCATCAGATGGATGTGAAAACCACTTTTTTGAACGATTTTCTATAGGAGGAGGTATATCTAGAGCAACCTTAGGGCTTTGAGATTCATGGGAGAGATTCACATGTTTGCAGGCTGAAAAAAGGCCTTGTATGGTTTGAAGCAAGCCCCTCGGGTTTGGTATTCCGGGATTGACACTTACTTGCTATCGATTAGGTTTCAGAAGAGTGAGGTGGATCCCAACCTATACTACATTGTGGTTGGTGGTGTTCCGTTCATTCTTCTGCTATATGTTGATGACTTATTCATTACAGGAGGAGAGCCCTGATTGAAGCATGCAAGAAAGATCTTGCTTCAGAGTTTGAGATGACTGACCTTGGACTGATGCATTACTATTTGGGGATGGAGATATGGCAACATGATGGACATGTTTTCCCGAGTCAGGGAAAATATGCTGCAGATTTTCTGAGGAGATTTCGGATGGAGGATTGCAGACCCATGTCTACACCCATGATCACCAACTGGACGAAGCTTCATGCTTATGAGGGAGAGTTGGTGGATCCTCCTTTACATCGTCAGTTGATTGGTTAGTTGATGTATTTGGTCAACACCAGACCAGATATGAGTTTTGCAGTTAACACTCTTAGTCAGTTCATGGTGGAGCCCATGAGAGTGCATTGGATAGCTACAAAACATGTGTTGAGATACCTTACAGGTACAATAGATTTTGGTTTGGACTACAGGAGATCTGATGGAGTGGGATTGGTTGGCTTTACAGATTTAGATTGGGCAGGTAGTGTTTCGGATCCGGAAGAGCACTTCCGGTTGTTGTTTCAGTTTGGGCTCAGCAGTTGTGTCTTGGTTCAGTTGGAAACAAAAGTCCGTAGCATTGAGTTCTGCAGAGGTTGAGTATATGGCAGCCAGTCAGGCCAGTTGGGAAGCCTTGTGGCTTTGCAAGTTGATGGTTGATTTATTTGGTCAGGAGATGGGACCTACAGTGATACATTGTGATAATCAGAGTTGCATTAGTCTCTTTGAGAATCCGGTATTTCATGACAGGTCCAAACACATTGAGATCAGGTATCACTTCATCAAGGATTATGTTCGGAGAGGAGCAGCACAGTTGCAGTACATTTCTACTGATGAGCAGGTGGCTGACATTCTCACGAAGTCTTTGGGTAGAGGGAAGCATGTCTATTTCAGAGACAAGTTGGGAGTGGTGAAGAAAACCTTCCTCGGTAAGAGGGAGTGTTGAAAAGTTACCTAGGAAGTGTTTGTTCACCTAGTATTGCCTTGGGGTGGACAAGGACACTTTAATTGGTGACCCCTAGTCATTGTTAATTAATAAAGTGAGATGCAATCTATAAATTTAAACTCACTTTCTTAAAAGAGAAATTCATGGTTATCCTAAGTTCATATTTAATTAAAGTCAAGTGAGTGATTAATTAAAAGAGAGTACTCATACTTTATTAAATGACATGAGGTGCACTAAATGTCATTTATTAATTATTTAATTGAGCATTTAATGAGAACCTCTCATCTAATCTAATCTGGGCCATTGGATTGAAAGATGAAGTTATCATGAACAAAAAGGACTAGGGTAAGGCATTTCATCATTCATTATTCACTTTTCAAAGAGAAGATTTGGGGAGGAGGAGAAGAGAGGAAAAGGAGGTTTGAAGAGAATTCGACCAACAAGAGGAAGAAGACAAAACCTGGCACAGTTTTCGAGGAGGACAGGCTGGGCACACTTCCCAAGGAGTGAATCCGTACAATAGGGTGCAACCATTAATTTGGCATAGATTTTGAGGAAGAAATCCGTACAACAGTTGGGCACATAAATCGAGGTAGTCGTACAACAATACGGATTTGGCACAGATTTTGAGGACATGTACATAAATTAAATGCTGTCTGTACAACAGTGAAAGTACACCAGTTCTGGTATGGTTTCCAAAGCAACATATTGCACATAAATCGAGGCATCTGTACCACACGTGTGAGCTATACAACACGGTTTTTGAGGTTTTCATATAGTAGCATATTGGCACAATTTTTGAGATGAAAAATGATAAGTACTACTATTTTATTTCTGTATTTTATACCTTGAAGAAATAAAAATTCTCTCTCAGAAATAGGTTTCCGTTTTCCCTCAGGGGTTTTATCCTGGACCGATTGGTCAAAAATTCTTGTGTTATTTTATGTGCTGTCATAAATTTATGAGTTTGAATTTATTGACTGAAAATTAAATTTCTGAGTTATAAAAATTTGAAAAGTATCTTATATGTTTCAAGTTGAAGTCATTTTTATGAATAAAAATGTGCACACTGGGGTTTGGGCATTAAACCATGCAGAGAAGCTTCTAGGCTTGAAACCGGGTTGGGGTTACAAAAACTTTTAGTATCCATATGCATGAAGACGTAGGTTGACCGAGAGAGTCGTAATACATCTGGGCTGTATCCACTGGGTGGAAGACGCAGATGTTCCTGGGCTGTATCCCATGGGTGGAAGACGCAGGTTGACTGAGAGAGAGACGTAATACATCTGGGCTGTATCCACTGGATGGAATATGCAAATGTTCCTGGGCTGTATCCACTGGGTGGAAGACGCAAGTTGTTTGGTGGACATGGTATATGCACCTGGGCTGCTCTCCACATGAGATGATGAGATGATCCAGATACGATGAGATGATAGTAGGAGACACGGGTGATTGCTGTGGCAATGTAATATGTGGTCCTGCGCTGTACCTACTTGATGGCTTGCTTGTATAGATGATGAAGTCCTAGATGAGAGCTAGGCCTACATCCAACATGAAAAAGGGCTAGCTCTGTAGAACTTCTCATGACGGGTAGATTCGAGAGATGTCACTAGTCAATGATCAATAAGATGAGAATTGCTGCAGCAATGATGATGATGACGACGTTGTCCAGAGATTGTGTCCAGTTGTGATGATGACTGTGTTGAGAGAATACCTTCCTAGTTAAGAGGGATTGTTGTTGTAAATGTAACTTCAGAAGATATTCTTTTGTATATTATTATTATATTATTATTCTACTTTTATTGTACCTCCATCGGAAATGTTTTTCCTCCGTTCGGGGATGTCATTATTGTATTTGGTCATGTCAAAATATTGAGGTAAAACCTCCATTGTAAGTCGGGGAAATGGTCCCCAAAAGGTCAAATGTAAAATGTATTTTTGAGTCTCCTTAGGAGAGGTCGGCCCAGTCAGTTAAGGAAGTCGGCGCCATTGGGAAATTAGGTCAGTCACACATAAAGTATAAATAGGGAGGAACCCTCTCTCGTTTGGACACCACACTCACTCAAGCAAGTTCGCGTCAAGGAGGAGAAAAGACAAGTTCATTGGAGAAGAAAGAAGGAAGTTACATAAGTCATCTTATCTTTGGGTTTTCTATCTTGGTTTGATATTGTACTAGGTGACAAATCTATTATTGAAGTAGTTGCGGGGTTTTCTCCTTTATGGTTTCCCCGAGGAAATTTCTTGTGTTCTTGTGTATTGCTGTGCTTGCCTATCTTTCAGATTAAAGATCTAACATTATTGAATTAAAGTGCAAACACTAACATGAAGCCTCAACTGCTGATGTTGATGAAGACACTCCTCACAAGAAGTTAAGGAATGATGATCGTTCGAAGTTCTTCTTCTAGTGCTCCCCATGTTGAGGTGATGATATGAAGATCCAGATTGCGATGGGATTCCAACAAGAAAATGAAGAACATAGGTCTCTCATGGTTCCCACAAGAAGGCAGTGGGAGCCCACCCACAAAAATAATAAAAGATAAGTATTTGGTTTTATTGCTCACATAGATCTGTTTTGTCTTATATGTCTTCTTAACAAATTGTATGCACTATGCAGATCTATTAGGAAGTTTGTTGAGCATTTGATACAGTTCACTTATTGATGTGCCATAGGCACTTGTTGTACTTGTTATGCATGAACACTTGTTGGAGCTAGTTTAGATGATATCTCCTTCTTACATGCTTAGAGTAGTGCACACTCATGATGGCATGTTCTAGTGGAGATAGCAAACATCTAGATAATTACCATATGTGTTTGGGAGACATGTTTATGATTGTTGTGCTGAAGCGTTAGCCAAGATGCCTGGATATATGTGTAAACTATTGCCATTGCATTGAAATAGAAATTGGTTAAATTTGATTATGCAATGTCACTAATCATTTGATGGGATTTGACTTGTAGGGAAAATACCATATGATATGGCCTACAAGAGAAAGATGATGAGACTTGTTCTGATGAACAAGTGATGGACACATGAATCCCTTTGATGTTCAGATTAATCAAAAGCAGGAAGCTTCTAGGAGCATGACTCTCAGCCTAGAAGGATGACTCCTAGACAAAGCAGTTAGATGGAAGTCATGCAAACAAATGAGGACCTAACACATCCAACTATATTTGATACATGACCCACAGGACCAGAGGATCCGATCTAAAGATCAAGGATGAGGAGCTGATAGATCCTAAGGAGATGAGATCATCTCCCCCTCCAGCAGTTCAGGGGGAGTTAGCCCTTGAGTTGAGGATCTTGGCCTATTGATGATGTGTAGAGATCTTCCTAGGATAAGGAAGAACACAGTTGAGATCCTGGGAAGATCCAGCATGATGACTGCAAGTACCTGGCTACACTGATAGCGTTGCTGGGAGATTTAGACTGACAGTTGAGAGGATCCTTGATGTACCTAGTCATCACCAGGATGGATACTTACATTTTAGTAAGCAACTGTGCTCTTCTGCTCTGTGAAAGCTGGTGCTCAGATTGGCACCCGAAGTGAGAGAGATCAGGATGCTCTGAAGATAGCTCCAGAGAGGGAGCAGGATGCTCAGATGCAGAGGGAGTAGGATGCTCAGATGCAGAGGGAGCAGAACACTCCAACACAGAGGGAGTTGATTATGGTCCATGGCCACACTGATGGATGCAAATATGAAGAAGCCGAGAGACTCTGCTTCCGATTCAGATTTGATTGATCCCACTATGTATCGCCAGCTGATGGGATCTTTGATGCACCTGACAAATACTAGACCAGATATATGTTTTGCAGTGAATGCCCTTAGCCAGTTTATGTGCGAGCTGAGACAGGTTCATTGGATTGTTGCAAAACATGTGTTGAGGTACTTGCGTGGAAGTATGTGATATGCCCTAAGATATGCTTTAGAATGTGACTTGAGGTTGTAGGGATTTTCAGATTCAGATTAGGCCGGATGTGCTGCAGATAGGAAGAGCACCTTTGGGTGTTGCTTCAGCTTGGGTTCTGCAGTGATTTCCTGGTGCAGCAGGAAGTAGACCTCAATAGCACTTAGTACTGCAGAGGCCGAGTACATGGCTGCTAGCACTGCAACTTGGGAAGCTGTGTGGCTTCGGAAACTCCTTGCGGGATTGTTTGACCAGATTCCAGAGCCAACTGCGATTCACTGTGATAACCAGAGCTGTGTGCAAATGTCATTGAATCCCGTATTCCACGACAAGTCGAAGCATATAGAGATTCGGTATCACTACATTCGTGATATGGTGCAGAAAGGTGTGGTTGAGCTACAGTATGTTCCGACAGATGACCAGACTGTAGATGTTCTTACCAGGCCTCTTCCCAGGATAAAGTTTGTATACTTTTGTGGAAGACTTGGTGTGGAAGAGAACGTGTCCCTCCTTGAGAGGGAAAGATGATACAAAGACCAAGCATTCTCCGGATCACTCTGAGATAGAGTGAGGAGATCTCTCGGACATCCTAATAGGATGGAGAGAGAAGAGAGAGAAGTTCGCAAGCAAGTTCGCATTAGAGGAGAGAGAAGTTCACATATGCAGCTAGAGAGAGATCTCAAGCAAGTTTGCATTAGAGGAGAGAGAAGATCTCAAGCAAGTTCACTTTAGAGGAGAGTGAAGTTCGCATATGCAGCTAGAGAAGTGGTTTTTGGGGTTTTCACTTGGAGAAATTTTCTATTTCTCTCTCTTGTATCTGTACTCTGTTTTCATGATTGATTATCTCTATACGAAAGTTGCTGGGTTTTCTCCCTGTTGGGTTTCCCAGGATAAAACTTTGTGTCTATTGTTTCTGTGCTTGGTTGTTCTTCTAGTGATCCTATTGTTTATCTGCAATTAAATTATACTGCTATAATTGTGTATAATTCTAACATCCTTGGCAGTCTTTTTCTCTGCCAAATGTGGAATCAAGTTGTCCTTTGCCCCATCTAATATAACCCTATGAGCCATAGCTTCTAATACCTCATGTACATCTCGAGAGATAGGATCACTAGGAACTGTAACTATGGTGTCAACAAACCTCCAAATTTTATTTTCCTTAAGTACTGCAGACATTCTAACCTTCCACTGAAGGTAGTTGGACACCCCATCCAACCTATCTTCGTACCTAATGCTAATCATTATTTTTTGTAAACCCTTTCAACAACCAAAAAATAACAAGAAGTCTAAAAACCCCAAAACTCAATTGTGCAATTGTCTCAAGCGATGTGTTCACACTCTGCCAATGCTAATCATTATTTTTTGTAAACCCTTTCAACAACCAAAAAATAACAAGAAGTCTAAAAACCCCAAAACTCAATTGTGCAATTGTCTCAAGCAATGTGTTCACACTCTGCCAATGTTAGGCTCTGATACCATGTCAAAGTCTTGATTAAAATCTCAGCTTCTTCATTCACACATTTAATCAAACACTTAGCTTAACTAGGGCTTATCATTCTTCTGAGTTAACTGATCAAAACTCTGATTTTTAACTTGAATAATAAACACCAAGGCAATAAAAAACAGTCAGTGATTAGAATATGAACACAGTAGATTTTTACGGCCAAGCCTAGGGCAAAACCCCCATAGGGGAAAACCCAAAGAGATGATTTTATTGATAAAGAGCAATCTGAAATTTATCTTACAGAAATTTATCTTTTGCCTCAGAGTATCTAACTAGCAAATACAAGACAACTTATCTCAGACATTACTGCTGCCTCGATTTCTGTGCCCATAAACAGCTGTATGGCCTCTCTCACACGTGCCAAATTGCTGCTGTATGGCCCAATCAAACTGTAATTAATCACTGCCTCAAAATCTGTGCCACACGTGCCAGATTTATTGCTGTTGTACAACTGTATCAAACTGCATTTAATGCTCCTAGCCTGCCTCGATTTCTGTGCCCACACGTGCCAGATTGCTGCTGTTGTATGGCCTGGTCAATCTGCCTTGGGAAATGTGTAAAAACAGCTTGGCTGCCTTGAAAATTGAGCCACTTATGTCTGCTGAGTTTCTTGGGAACTGTGCTATTACTCTATCTCGGAAAAGGCTCTTCTTCAATCTGATCTCTCTTCCTCACTTGATGTCTTTTCCTTTCCCTAGGTTCACTTTTATACTTCATTTCTTCCCAAACTACCCCTAACTTCCTAACTACCTCATTAATGGGTAGGATTTAATCTCATGATCAAGGGTTCATATTTAATGCACATTACTAAATACATATTAATAATTAAATGCACTTTAAATTTGTGGATCCCACAACTTAAAATTCACATTTAAGTTATGAAGTACAAACATACTTTATTTACATGACTCAACTTTACATAAATAAATGACTGGGGACGATAACTTAGTACCCCCCATGACAAACACACCAAAAAACACAGGGAGGACGTCTAAAGTTATAATTCTAACACCTATAACCCTATAGAAACTTGGATTCTCACTTCTCTTAGGAAACTCCGTAAAGAGCGTTGTTTGTCGGCCATCCTTGTTGACTGTGCCTTGCAATTGAGTCAAAACATTCTGACACCTTTTTTATTTAAATTAGATCAAACAGGTGCCCTCCTTCAATACAGCTTGAAGATATGCCAAAGTGAATGAATTTTGGGTCCCATCCTCAATCTTTATAATATTCTTGTCCTCTACATACAATTTGAAATGTAGACAAGTCACAAGATGATGTGGTTGAATGAATACATCCACAGATGCATGTCCAAATGGTGATGGAATGAAAGTTTTATTTGGAGCAGCCTACATTATATTGAAATCGATTATATCAAAGCTACCATGACTGTGAACTACTTTCATCATGAGACCTAACAATTGAGAGAAAGGGTTCCCAAACACCATCTGAACCATTGATGGATCCTCTGCTTCATAGAGGAGACTTCTCACAGCTATCATTGACCATCCCAAAAGTCCAATGCAAGAAACAATTGTTTGCATTTCTTAGGTAGAAACATTGCTTTAAAACTTGGAACCAAACTCTGAACCGGCCGAGGGTCAACTCAGCTCAGACTCAGAACCGGAAATGACTCGAAGCAGTTTGCTTTCAACGACTCAGACTACTAAAAAATAGATAAAATTTACAATTTTGATGAAAAAAAAATATTAAAGATTCTAAGCTAAATGATTCAAAATCATTAAAGACAAAATATGCAAACTCTACTCATATATATATATATATATATATGGGTCAAGGACTCGGAAGTCAAGACTCAATATATCAAAATGACACCAATTCATTAATTGGGATCCTATTCATCAATAGCACCCTGTTCCCCCCTCCTCTAGGCTCTAGCACCTTGCCTCTACTTCGAATCTCGAAGTTGATCCTCCAAGGATATTAGTCAACACCCTACAATTTTGATGAAACTTCCTAATCCAAGCATTAAAATAAGGGTAGAAAAAGCTTCGCATGCTTAATAAGTGATTTTACTTGACTGAAGGGTACATTTTTAATAAGGTCATGACAGAGGAGTTCAATCAACTTCAACAATCGGGCATCAGCACCACCAACATCAAGGTACATACAGAGGTTGATGTGCTTGATTAAATTCCAATCCCTTACCCTCTTACATGATAGAATCCAGTGGTAACGTTGCAATCCTGAAATCCTGAAAACTATTAAGTCTGTTGAATTCTGAATGGGATCTAAAATTCTGCTTTTTGCTTATGAAGTCCGATGAGATTGGAAGTTTGGAACCGCTCAAACATCCTGAAACAATGATAATGTTAAAAATTGAAGTAAAAGTGACAGAATGTTACTTTTACTTTAATAATTTAACATTACCATTTAATATTACTCACTTTGATGTCACTGCGGCGGGGACTATGCAGAGACCAAACTGGCCGGTTTTTGACGGACTCAGGCTGTTCCGAAATGACCTCTGGGCCAAGTTTTCTAATGGTTCAATGCTGCTGAAGATTAGACCGGTCAACTCGGCCGGTTTCGGTTCCAAGTTGACCGATTTTTAAAACTACGGGTAGAAATAACTACTTTGAGGTCAGCTTTCTCATTCCGACCAGGGCTCGCATGATTCTCATGAGACAGGCCTTCAAAGCTTGCAAGGCAGAATAGTACAGATCACTTCCTTTGCTGTTAAAGCACGCTAGGCCACTCCAATGAATGTCCTGATATAAATCTAATAGTGTGTCCTTATACTGCTGCATCAACCTGAAGTATTATTTACTGTCATGACAGTAACTTCCTCCTCAAAAAGAGGTGCTAAGATGAGCCTCTGAAAATCTCAAAATGCCCATGCATTTGCGGGGGGGGGGGGTAACAAGGCCTATAAAATGCCAAGGCCACTCATCATTGTAATCATCTTATCATTCATATTTTATACTTTTATATATTACAACTCTTATCCAATCTTGGAAATCGAACATTCTTGAGCTTGTATGCTTCAAATGCATGGGAAGAGGTTTAGGGTTGGGAATGTTTCATTCCCTCACTTGAGATTCCCAATACGATGGATGATCACCGATTAACTCTTATTGTTTGAGTAGGTTGCATTGCAACTAAATAATATATTTCTCTACAAATGTATATGCTATGCATATGAAGTAGTGGTTACAAGCCATCAGGGAGACTGTTCTATAACTGTGATTTATTAAGGAAAAGCCATACATGTTTTTCACTTTCCGTGCAGATATTTGTTTCCTTAAATTAGCATTTTAAGTCTTGAAATAGTGAGGGAAAATTCATAGACTGAGCTATGCATGGTAGATGTTATATGATGTAGATGCAACGTGCATGGATGTGAACCATAACCCAACATTTTCTAGAGAATAAACACTGGAAATGTTGTAGAATGAACTGATGCGGAAGAGTCATTTTCAATTACAAACCAATTTGTATTTGGTTGAACCACCTTTGCTTTGATTGAACTTTTCGATGAAAAATTAGAACTCTTAGAAAATCAGCAACGTGGGGGAATAAATCGGAAAAAAACAGCACACACACACGTGCCCCATTGAAGGTTTATGTAGAGGAGTTTTTACATAGAGGGGATAGATTGCATCTATTACAGTAGTGAAGGTTCTTCAAAATTTTCATGCAACTCTGCTTGAGTGAGGGCACTAAAGACTCACTTAACAGTTTCATATCTAATGATATTTTAGTTGAGCAAATGGCCAAGTAGTTTTCTGATATTGGGGGCAATAAGCCTAAAGAATAAGAGCGTAAATTAACATCTAGTAGATGATTAGCCTACCAATATGAGAGTTCAACCAATAAATTTTTATGAATGAATGAACTTATAAAGTGTCACAGGCAAAACTGTTAGGATGGAGGACCTATGTGATGGATTAAAGGAGCAAAATAGCAGAATAGGCGGGAGAGGTTGATAGGAACATACATGAAGGTAATGGATCAAAGCAAGAGTTCAATATAGTAAAGAGATAGCTCAATTGAGATTTTTTATAGTTTTGGTTGTGAAAAGACCAATGAAATAAATAAAGAGAAAAAGCTGCATGTTAACCAAGTTGCTAAAGATATTTCAAGTTAACAAGTAAAAGGGATAATTATAAAAATGAGCTATAATAATCGAAGGATGTATTGATTAGGGGATGCATCTCTTGATATTTCTGAAAAATTGAAATATAAAGAATACAGTATGCTTTGCAGCGATGAGAATTGAGTTGGAAATAGAATAAAAATGGCTATTAAGATGATATTCTTGTTGTATAATCAACGAGAATGATTTTATGTTATATCAGTCATGCCCATTTCATGTATGATGCTATTTAAAAGTCTTCTATGAGTTACATGTGAATGGAATGGACATTTACAGGATATATTCTATGTGGATATGTGTGTAACCAATTCAGTAAATATGGATGTATACTTGTTAACCTAACTTTTTTCTAACTTGTCTTTGCCAAATTTCATCCATTGAGAATGTCATTTTCTGTACTCTTGTAGATCATAAGATTAAGGATTCTTTTATACCATAAAAATTGGGTTTCTACATTGGCATCGGCATATTTCAACAATTGTATTTAATGATTTTGTTTGTTAATAATTTTTGTCCAGACTAATATTTGTGGAAATAATTTATAGATGTGTCTTTTTATTGTTGCTACATTACTTTTGTAATCTGGTAAATTCTAATGTCGAGATATTTCTAAGTGTAGGTCAAGCTGAGGGGAAGGTATTTAAATTTAAAATGCACTGCATGTGCGGATAGACCAGAGATATCTTATGAAAGTTTCCAGAACTTTGATAATGACAAATTTACTCAATCTCCAATGTCTAACAAGGTATTTCTCTTTCTTTTTGATATATTTTTTATCTCTCTTTTTGGGTTTGGTTTGAATATCTGTTACTTTGTTTTCAGTCTCAAAATGCATGCATGGTTACAACTCAATAATTCATCAAATGACACAATTTCTTAATACGACTTGAAGTATAAAAACAGAAGTGCAAGCTTTTTAATGTATTATTGTATCTTACAAGGACAGGGCTTTTCAAGTCTCATGAGAAAAACATGGCAACAATAATGAAAAGGTGGATATATGTAGAGAGACTACAATATCCACATGACTTATGGACCAGGATTAGGACATATTTTAACCTTAAATAGAAATCTATAAATAAGAACAAACTAATGCCAAATGTTGTGTTTCAAGAGTCACTTTTATTGAACCTAGAGGTAAGATGAGTCGATCAAGAAAAAGTCAAATTACACAAGTCAATTCAATTGAATTGATTTGAGAGGTTGACATAATGGTCATGTAGAAAAGGCTTTGTATTGTTGATAAGTGAGGATATTTTTCCAGTAAAGAAATTAATTGTAGGCTAGTGCAAATTACAAGAATTTAAGAAGAATCGATGGAGTAAAGTAAGATAATCATCGACCTATAGGAAGAGAGTAAATCAACTAAGATCCCCAATATTGACCTATAGGGAGAGAAAATCAACTAAGCTAATTGTCGATCATTTGTAGAGAAGACCAACATAAGCAAGGACGAGAGTATTAGAAGAACCTTTTGAATTTGAGTATAGACAAAGAGAAGAAAGGTTGGATGAAATTTTCTATACTAATATTAGGCAAATGAAGAATACTTGTTATTGTTTAATGGCAAGGACATTGGAACCAACTTTTATGTTGGCTTATGATAAATATAAGTATATTCAAATCCTTTAGATATATATGAATGAAATAAGATCACTATGGTTGTATTTTCTCTTGGGGTAGTGGCTAGTGAATGGTAGAATGGTGTTTTAATAATGCAATTGGTATTTTCACTAAGGATGATTTTCTTGATGCCTTCAAGGTAATCAAATTGGTTTTGTTTGTAGCATGATCATTATAGTGAGGTACGTCGCTACCACCAAAAGGACAACCCAAACTTGAGCACTTGGAAAAGAAGTAAAGTTGCTACCCTGTTTTTGGAGAAACCAAGGAAACTATGCTGGGGAAAGAGGTAGGCTACTAAGTTATGGGGAGATTAATCATGTTTATTGTTCGTACATTTGGATAGGGTTTGATGTAATGAGTGGATTAGGTTACTTTAGGGCAACAAATAAAATAGCCAACAATTAACAAAGGAATGAAAAGAAAGTTGGAAATGAAGGAATTCATACCTAATTAAGCAATCCTAGTAATGTAACTTTGAGTTACGATAATGAAGCAGTATTGTGATAGAATAACCTAAATTTCACTTGTTAATAGTGTGGGATTTTCATTTTAGTGGGGGGATGTAGTTTTGAGAATTTGTACAATATCTAATTACATTATTTTTATTATATAGGTATTACATCAAAAAATGTCTCAAAGCAAAAATAACCAGCCTTCTATCAAAAAGTTCTTTGGATGGTCATCTCCATCACAAGTTTTATTGCCTAATAGAGAGAATCATAATTTTGATTTGAATAGATTTAGATATCTTGGGGCATGATAAAGAATGTAATGGAGAATTTCAAGGGGGAGAACCTAGCACTCAAAATAAAAGAAAATTGAAAGTAAGAAGAGAGTTTCGTGAGCAATTGAAAACTAAGTATAAGTGTTTGAGAGACAAAACATGAAGGAAAAACAATTATGAAATGCATAAGGCAACCAGACCATGTGGAATTGGCATTGGTTGCTCTACCTTGCAACATGATTCACTAGTTTTTCATGCTAATTCAAACATCCATAAACTTTCACAAGCAAAATAGATATGTGGAAATGAGAGGAAAGTAAAACCTATTACAGAACACATTGCATGCATTGATGATAGGAACAAGGAAATAGTCATCACAACTATGAAATTAGTTTATTGGATGGTGCAAGAAGATTTACTCCTCTCAAATTATGAATCTCTTTGCTTGTTTGCAATGTTCTTACAAACACCAAACATGCCAAAGAATAAAAACTGAAAATGGTTTTGTTACTTTTTTGAAAAAAAATGTACTTAATCTTGTAGATGTTCATTACATTGCTCATTGTGAAGCTTTCGTTGCATCAAATGCTTCCAAAAGAATACCTGAATTATTCTTTGTTGGGAAATTAACAAATAAGGTATATTTTTGGGTGCAAAATTCTACCAAAATAAATAGTCAACTTATTGTACTACAAGAACTTATGCAAATTGAAACTTTTCATGTTCTTCAAATCCGTGGAGTTAGATGGCTCTCAAGGGGACAAGTAGTTGAAAGGCTTGTTGAATTGATGCCTTTCATATTAACTTTGTGGAAAAATGAAAGGAATGACTCATGGTATGATAAGGCAATGATCTTTTCAATACAATTTTGTTTACATATGCTTGCATATATAATGTGTGAACTAAACAAGTTGAACAATAAATTTCAAGAAGAGTACATTGATGTTATCTCTTTAGGGACAACCATAGATGTTATTATAAACATTTTAAAAAGGTGGTTTTTAAGAAGTGACACATTTGCAGATGGCACATGTTACTTATCTAAATTTTTAGATGCTTCTAAATTTGGTTACCTAGAGATTTGTGATTGTTGGAAATCTAATCCTTCGGATTATGGTTCGACGTATTTTGTAAATATTGTAAATATAAAATAAGAAGACAAACAGTCTCCGTAGGAATCCAAGAGGCCCGTTGGTAGGTGAATCCCAACAATCATATGATATGTATAAATAAATGCTTTTGCAAGTGAATGAAGCAATTCAGGACTTATCCACTCAACAATGGTATCAGAGTGTGGCTGCCTGCCATAACTCTTGCTGTTTTGAGACCCGACATTCTGCCAGTTTGATTTTCTGCCCTCTGCGCCTCTACTCAGATCTCAAATCCTCAGGCCTGCCATCTGCAAGATTCTTCTGCTTCTTCTGCTCATTATTGTTCTGGCCTACTTCTGTGTGATTCTTTGAGACCAAGACGTTGTAGAATCCTCTCCATCTCACAGCTACGTACGTTGAATATTGTGAAACCTAATTTTTGATGCAGCGATCTCCATCGTTGAGTATGACCTCCGACTAGCTGTTGCATTCTCTTGATTGGTGCTGCGTTTTCTCATTTGATTTTGAAACTCAACATCACAATGTTGAATTAAGTGAATCCCGTGGCTCATTGGTGTGGCTGTTGTTAGATTATGGTAACTTCGGGATGTCCTCCATGGTTCAGATGCCTTACATGGAGGTACATTAGCTGCATAGGCATCAAGATGGAGTAGAGGGTGAGATGCACTCTACTCAGTGGCATGAGTCCAGTGGTGGCTGCATGCGGACCTTCCGGGGTGATTTAACCTTTGCATGCATGAGATATGCATGACTTGTCAGCGATCATTGGATGCATGCAAAAGTGACTTTTGCATGCACTGAGAATTAGGGTTTTGGTAAACCTAATTCGTCGGTGAGATTATTTATAAAGGCAGGGGGTCCCCGGATGAGGTTGCTCAGTTATATTGTCAGAGAGTGATAGTGTTGGAGTGAGGAGGGTGCACTTGTGCATGCAGGGTGACTTTCTGAGAGAGAGAGGAGCTGCTACAGGAGCTAGGAAGGTCAGATCTGAGTTGGATCAGTGACCTTCAGCTCCAGAGTCACTAGGCACCCAGGTATGTGGACTGAGATAGTCCATCAGAGAGCATTCTGTTTAGTTTAGAGGAGGACGTGTTCACTTGGAGGAGGGCGCATTTCCCAAGGAGGGAGAAGCTTATTTGGAGCCAGATTGACCTATTCAGAGTCTGAAACTTCCAAGATAGCCTTGCCTCAACATTCGAGGAAGGTTAGGAATGATCAGAGCTCAGATCTGTTGAGATCCGGTCCAGTACGAGCATCAGACATACAGAGGGGAGGGCGCACTTCTGCATGTAGTGGAGGTCGCATTCTTCAGAGGTCAGTCTTCAGAGAGAGCAGATCAGAGCAGTGTGATACAGAGGAGGCATATCAGTCAGAGGCACCTGCAGAGACACTTAAATCTAGATCACCAGTTAGGGCTTACTCTTCCAATGCATGCATCAGCTGATGCATGCAGATCTAGAGTCTGTCTGGTTCAGGGATTGAGTTACCTTTGAGGTAATCCTGTATTGTACTTGTCTATTTTATATATATGCTCTGGGCTCGAGAGAGAGGATAGCCCCCCACAGATTGCTGGTTTTCCCCGGTTGGGGTTTCCAGGGTATATTTGGTATTTATGTGTGATTGCATGTATGTTTCAGTTTGGTAAAGAGATCTAGCTGTTGAGTTTATGTTTTTATGAGTATGTACTGACCTATGCTGTTGGGAGCGTGGAGCGAAGTGGAGAGTAGGAGCGGGAGCGAAAAGCGAAATTTTCAGAAGCTTCCATTTCAAGAGCGTTTTTTATATAATATATATTTTAATAAATTTTGATGCATATATATTAAAAAAAACATGTATTATGCCAAATTAGCTATAGAAAACATGAAAACATAGATATTCATATAACCATTTAGTACACATTGATATAACATCAATCATCTAGGAGCTATAACTTATAACATTGTCATTAAATGATCATCATCAAATCATCAATCATCAATCATCAACAACATCAACCTTCAAATTTCAACATATAATATTTGCCATCAAACTAGGCCATAATGGTTACAAAATAGGCCAAAATAAACATGAAAATGAAATACAAAGTACTATGAATCTATGATACTATCTACTAAGCTTTCCGCTTGCCACGAGAAACTTCCAATTTCTTTCTCGTGGTCTAGGTGGAATAGGAGCTGCTGGAAGTGATCGTGGAACATGAGAAGAAGATGAATGGCCCCCACGGGCTGTTGGACGTTGTGAATCTAAAGGAAAAACTCTTGCATTTGGAAAGTTGCTGCTGCTTGGGGGTGGCATCTCTGTACGGGTACCTTTAGTATGAATTGGATCATCATGATCACCCAATAGTTCAACCTCCAAGCGCTCTAATGCTATGGCTCCATCCTCCACATTAGCCTCCTCTGGATTGTTGTCCCAAGTCAAAAATGTTCTATCATTCTTGGCCGCCTCACAATAATGGGACAACAACCTCAAGTTGTAGTGCACATAAACCAAACTTTCTGCGTGTTCTACATTCAAACTGTTTCTCTTTACACTGTGGATGAAGTTGTAGGTGCTCCAACACCTCTCTGCAGAAGAGCTATTAACAACTTGTGAAAGCACTCTCACCGCCAATTTATGCAAATATGTGGCTCCAGAGCCATACATGTTCCACCAACAGATAGGATCCAATCTATCTCGATCTTTGGTTGCATGCAGGGTACCAAAGGCTCCATGCTCACTGATGTATTCTCTCAATTCACTCCATACTTGAGCACATTCATCCTCATCAGGGACCAACTTGTCTAATGCAAGCATATACCCATTTTGCACCTCTGGATCTGTGTGGGGTTTTTTCCTAACTCCATCCCCAGGTGCAGGTTGGGCCAACCAAATTGGAGAATAGTATTTTGGGGTAAGGACATATGCAAGGGCATGGAGTGGAACATTTAGATTATCCCACCTTTTGACCACATGTTTATGAATATGGTCATACAAGATTGCATCTCTTTGCTCAACAATGTCTTTGATTTGACCAAGCATGCTATCCATCTGCTCATATACCTCCCCAATCACCGACTAATCTGTATCTGCAAAACGAATCATGTTATAAACTGGCTTGGTGAGCTATAGAACATACCTAACCTGTGACCAGAAATGATCATCAAGAACGGTGTCCTCCACCTCTTGAAAGTCATGTCTATCAGCTGTGCTTGCAGATCTGTCTTTTAATTCTTGCCATGGATCACTTGAGACCATACTAGCCAATGCCTCTCTTACCTTCAAAAGCCTCCTGAAGGTGAGGTAGTAGCTAGCGAATCTAGTCTTTGCAATCTTCAATAGCTCCAACCTAGAGTGATTGCGAAAAATGTGGTGGGCCATGCTATGATTGGTAATAAATTTGATCATTTTCTTACCTCTCTTGTACAAGGCACCAATCCATCGGTAATTAGGGTCCTTCATCTTAACAATATCATGCATCAAAAGGTTTAATGTGTGAACCAAACACCCTGACCAAAATATGTTGGGATACTTATCCTCAATGATTGTTCCTGCTGCCTTACAATTAGCAGCATTATCAGTGATGACTTGAATGACATTGTATGGCCCAATCTCCTAAATGGTTTTAAGTAAAGGTTGTGGAATATTAATACCGGTCTTGTAGCGATCTAAGTAGTCATGGGATGAAAGGAAGATCTCACCGCTAGCAGAAACGCCAAGAACATTTATCAATGGCTTTCCTTTAACATTTGTCCACCCATCAGATACAATGGATACCCCATAGTTGGACCAATCATTTGTAAACTTTCCAAGAGCACCATTGATTTTGGCTCTTTCCCTATCAAGTCCCACGGTTCTAGCTTTGTCATACCTAGGGCGTCTGTATCCTTGAGGGGCAGCATTGATGGCTTGTACCATTTCATGCCAATAGGGTGAGCGAAGAACATTGAGTGGCACACCACATGCATAGAGAGACCTATAAACTTTTGAATCCACATCATCTCTACAACCTTGGTCAAGGAAATCCAATAATGTTCTTCGAATAGGCGAGATTCCATGGGGAGATGAGGGTCCCGATTGAGCCGATGATGATCCAGCTCCACTACCAAATATTCTCTGTGAGGATTCAGATTCAACCCTTGATCTCTTGGAATTGTTTTGAGCAGCCTCTTCTTCCATCTTGTATTTGCTTCTCTCTTTAGCTAACACTTTGTCACAAGTTTTGACTCCAGTAGCCTTACCTTGATCGCATGGCATAATCCCACACAAATGCTTTCTCACCCGGGTATATGAACCAGTGTAAGTCTTAGTACAATGGGGGCATATAAACTTTGTGGTCCCACCCCCTCTCCCTCCCCCAAGCCTTGTCACATACTTCCACAAAGGTGTTGTGTCTTTTTGTTTTTGCCCCTGATCACTCATTCTCATCATCATCACCCTCTTCCCCTTCCTCCTCTTCTCTATGGTATGTGTCACTCTCTACCTCTTCCCCCTCATCACTACCACCACCATATCTGCTTCCCAACACCATCATAATGAGAAGAAATGGAACCAAAAGCCAAAACCACATACCCATCATGTTTCTTGATTCAAGATGAGAGTCACTTGTTGCCTGCAATAGAATGATGGAGAAGAATAAATTGGAAAGAGTAGGAGAAGAGAACATTGCAAGGTTTAAATTTTTTAACATACTGAAATTTTTTTTCAAAAACAAATAAAGATTGTGTTTTTAGAGCTTACCTTTTAGCTCTTCAATGGTGGTTGAATGTCTCTATGGAAGCCTTCAATCTCCTTTGCAACCTCTCCCAAATAGAAGCCTTCAATCTCCCCTTCAATCTCCCCTCCAAGCTCCCACAAATTTGCTCTCAAACAACTAGCAAACCCACTCAAAGCCCTAGCAAGAGAAGTGAAATCAATGAAATGAGGAATGGAACGAGTCCAAATGGAGTCCAATACCCTTTATTTGCCCAAATTAACCCTACCTAATCCCTAAAAAAAGAAAAAATAAAAAAATGCAAAAAATCTACATGAAGTCCGCCAATCCCGCAGAATCGGTCAGGGAGCGATTTCGGGAGTGATTTTTTTTACCCAAAATCGCTCAGAAATCGACGAGGAATCGATCTGGAATCGTCGATTCCGGATCGATTCCTGGAATACCAGAGATCGTTTTTTTGACCCTTGGAATTGCGAATTACCAAATCGCTCCCGGGAGGAATCGCGATTCTGAGATCGATTCCTCCCGGATCGCAAATTGGGAGCGAAGCGTTGGGGGGTAGAGCAATTCCCCGCAGCCTTGGTATTGACATATGAGACTCAAACTGCTTGAGGTCTCAGGGTGATTCAGAGGGAGTAGTGATCTCTGAATCAAATATTTACATGGTATCAGAGCCCTGCTGAGGGTCAAAGAGGGCAGTCACACATAGATCTGTGGTGTTCGAGACTAGATCTGAGATAGATCTAGTAGATCAGTGGAGGTAGAGACCAGATCTACTAGATTTGAGCAGCACAACTCAGATCTGAGGTTTTAGAGATCAAATCTATCAGTCCAGTGGGTTCAATGGTTAGATCTGTGATCAGGAGAGATTCTTGTTCACTGTGGGTTACAATATTTCAGTTGGGTGAGTATGGCTACCAGCTTGAGAGTGGAGGATCGGTTGGATGGGGCCTCCAACTATAGTGCATGGAGGGCACGTATTACACTGTTGCTGAAAGAGTGTGAGCTATGGGATGTGGTGAACAACACAACGACAAATCCTGTTACAGTTCCGTCAGATGCCACTGCCAAAGCAGTGTATGATAAGAAAAATGTGAAAGCTCAGCGGATCCTTCTTGATGCGATCAAGAATCATATCATCCCACATGTCTCTACCAAGGACAATGTGTTTGAGATGTGCGATGCATTGACTAGTCTGTACCATAGCTCCAATGCAAACAGGAAGATGGTTCTCAGGGAGAAGCTAAGAAGCATCAAGATGGGGAAGGATGAGAGCATGATGACCTATCTCACCAAGATAACTCAAGTGAGAGATGAGTTGGGAGCAGTTGGTGAGAAGGTAGTGTAAATATTTGATCCAGAGATCACTACCCCCTTTGGATCGCCCTGAGATCTCAAATGAGATAAGTCTCGATATCAATACAACATTAACATGAACTCAAACAACTAGATCTGCATTTACCAATTGAACAATATAAATGCAATCATACATAAACACCAAATGTACCCTTGAACCCTTTTGGGAGAAACCAACAAACTATGGGGCTATCTTCATTCTCGAGCCCAGAGCATATAGGAAAAGAGACAAGTACAATACAGGGTTTCCTCAGTAATCTTTTCTGGCCAACTCAAGATTTGCATGCATCCAGCTGATGTAGGCACGGAAGAGATAAGCCCTAAATGGAAAACTGGATCTGAATGTCCTTGTATCCGCCTCTGCCTGATCTATCTGTCTCTATCCTTAGATCTGCTCTGCTCGCTCAGAAGACTGCCCGGTGACTTAAAAAGTCCTCTTCTTGCATGCATAAGTGCGCCCTCTCTCCAACAATGAAAGACTCGTATTGAATCAGATCTCAGCAGATTTGAGCTCTGATCGTCACTGATCTTCCTCAATCTCTGAGACGAAGATACTCTGTAAGTTACAGACACTCAAATGCTCTACCGGGTGCGGTAGGAGCTTCTCCCTCCTTGAAGAATGCGCCCTCCTTCACATGTGAAGTCGTCCTCCTCTCTCTTGATCTATCTCAGATCAATGATCACTCTGATGAAGACAGTCACCTCCTGTCTTCCTTATAACATCTCATCATCAAGTTAGGTTTACCAAAACCCTAAAATGACTACATGCAAACCTTTGCATGCATTTCTCTCCAATCATTTTCCTGGTTAATATTTTAACACTCCCTCTTAACCAGGAAAGGATTCTGTACGACTCCCATCTTCTCCCTGAAGTACTCAAACTTAGTCTTCATCAAGGACTTAGTCAAAATGTCTGCAACTTGCTCATCTGTAGCTCAACTGGAGCTCAACTGCTCCCTTCTGCACATGATCACGAATGAAGTGATATCTGATCTCAATGTGTTTGGATCGATCATGAAACACTGGATTCTCAGAGAGCTTGATACAACTCTGATTGTCACAGAGAATCACCGTAGGCTCCAATTGCTGATCAAATAGACTCACCAACATCTTGCGAAGCCAGATGGCTTCACAACTAGCTAAGCTAACCGCCATATATTCTGCCTCAGCAGAGCTCAATGCAATGGACTTCTGCTTCCTACTGAACCATGACACAACTGCCGAACCTAAGCTGAAGCAACACCCGGAGGTGCTTTTCCTGTCACTTGCATTCCTTGCCCAGTTTGAATCTGTGAACCCTACAAGCTGGACTTCTCCCTGCCTCACATAATTCAGTCCATACTCTACAGTTCCACTGATGTATCTCAAAACATGCTTTGCTGCTACCCAATGCACATCTCTGGGTTCAACCATGTACTGACTCAAGGTGTTGATTGCAAAGCTCAAATCTGGTCTGGTGTTGACCAAGTACATCAAGGGATCGATGAGCTGTCTATACTTAGTGGAATCGACCAACTTACTCTCAGAAGCCACTTGCTTCTTCTAGTTGGTCGTCATAGGGGTAGTCATAGGCTTGCAATCCTGCATATGAAATCTCTTCAGAATGTCCATTGCATACTTGCCCTGACTGAGAAAGATATGCCCATCCTCCTGCCAGACTTCCATTCCTAGGAAGTAATGCATAAGCCCAATATCTTTCATTTCAAACTCAGATGCAAGATCCTTCTTGCACTCAATGATGAGTTTCTCTGCTCCTGTAATAAACAGGTCATCCACATAAAGCACAAGAATAAGAGGATCCCCTCTCACCATAATGAAATAGAGATTTGGATCTGCTTCACTCTTCTGAAACCCTAGCTGCTGCAAATAGGTATCTATCCTAGAATACCAAGCTCTGGGTGCCTGCTTCAGGCCATATAGAGCTTTCTTCAATCTGCAAACATGAGACTCTCTCTCAAGTACCTCAAAGTCCTCAGGCTGCTCAATGTAAACTTCCTCCTCGATGAGTCCATTTAGGAAGGCTGTCTTGACATCCATCCGATGAATCTTCCATCCCATCTCTACTGCAATAGAAATGATAGTCCGGATGGAAGAATACCTAGTCACAGGAGCAAACGTCTCCTCATAGTCAACTCCCTCTATCTGTTGCATACTCGATCTTATAGAGCCATCTGGAGGTGACTACTGATTTTCCCTCTGGTCTAGGTACCATTTCCCAGACATCATTCTTCATGATGGAAGCATACTCTTCCAACATGGCATCTCTCCAAGCCTACTTTCCTGTTGCTTGTTCGTATGAGGAAGGCTCTGACTCACTGATGCTGCTTACTAATGCTAAGTAACTGCAAAATCTCTGTGGAGCCATTCTTTCTCTCACATCTTTCTTGGGAGTTCCTACTGCTTGAGCATCCTTCAAGGTGTCTTGAAGCCACTTAGGCTTCCTCTTTCCTGAAGTGACATCCTGAGATGTGAACTCCTCATCCTCGTCCCAATATCCTATATGTGAGTGAGTACCTCTAGTAGAGGTGCCAGTAGCTGTTGATCTTGTAGCTCGAGAACCTGTAATCTGGGATCCTGATCTCAGTTGATCACCAACCTGAGATCCTGTGCCTGTGGACATCATATCCTGTGTATCTATCACTCCGGACACTTGGGACCCTGTTGACTGCTGAGCAGTACTCTATCCTGTGTCAAGTGGTGATGTAGCAACTTGCTGTTTTCCCTTCTCTGACTCACATGACTTCCGAAAGGCTCGATCCTCCTCGAACTTCACATCCTGTCTCACAACAGTCTATTTGAGAGCAGGGATGTAAATGCGGTAGGCCTTAGAAGTCTCATCGTACCCAACTAGAATTCCTCTTTCTGCAGTGGGTTCTAGCTTTGTCCTTTTCTCTGAAGGAACATGAGAATAGGTGAGGCATCCAAAAATCCTGAAGTGCCCAACTTCAGGTTTCTTCGCATAGAAGGTTTCCTCGGGGGTCCTGTCCCCCAAAGCCTTATGGGGGCTCCTATTCTGAATGTAAGCTGCAGTGTTGCATGCTTCAGCCTGTTGTCCGCCAAACTGCACACCAGCAGCAGAAACCTTTTGAAAGCTGTCTCCCTCACTGGAAAGTGGGGAGAGGTGTGGCCTTGGGGGCAAGCAATGAGCCAGGTACTGTCACCCGAATCCCAGCTCCTCCGTTTAGGCAAACTCCTAACGAAGCCAAGGGGGGTAGTCCCTAAAAGAGAGTTTCACTAAGGCTCTTGTTTTTATAGTGTTTTTAATGTAGTGATGCGGATGGGTGTTGTTTAGGAGTTTTTTGAATGATGATGATTAGAACAGAATTAAACACGCAATCGACGTTGCAAAATTCACAAGATACAAATTCCAAAGATGACAATATACTTTTGACTTTAAATATTGAAGTAAAGCATCCACAAGATAGGTATTAAGCAAATGACAAGGACATATGGTCCAGATTTCAAAGATGTATAGATATTACAGACCAGTGCCAAATGGAGTCAAATAAAACTTGTGATGCTAAAATAAAATAAGTCGAAAGTAAATGTTTGTGAGGATGTTTTGCAATTGTTCTTGGTAAATTTTAAGTGTTTTAGATGTTCTTGATTATTAGGGCTAAAACCAAGGATATCAAAAGATGGTGGAACCTTACCCAAGGAAAGTACTGGCAACCCTAAGTGATCTGTCGGAAGCACCCAGATTCATAAAGGATAGGTGTCCAATGTTTGAACCGCCCTTGAGTCTGACAGTGGATTCCCGGCACCACCTCTCGTGGGGAAGAACAGTAATTTGCCTTGGTTGAGGTTTTGGGTAAAAATTTTAATTAAGTTATCGATCGTAAATTATCAAGTCTTCCACCTTTCTGAGTACTAGCCCAACCTTTTCAGGTTGGCAGAGCATACGGGTGTAGAACAGAAACCAAGATAAATTACTTAAGGGGTGTGTGAGTGGCAATTTTTATTATTTAGAAAACCTTGTTCAACTCTCCGACAGAGAGCGCTCTTGACTCGGTCTTATGACCACAGTTCAAGAGACTTGCTAAACTTAAAATGCCTAGTGCAGGGATGATGCAAAAAACTAAGATGCCCTCCGACAGAGGGTGCTCTTGACTTGGATTATGGCCAAGTTCAAGAGACTTTGGTTTATTTTAAAGAAGCAGAAAAGATTGTAGTAGCAGTGTGTCTTAACTTGAAACAGATTTGAACAATAGTGTTGATCGACAAGATAAAAATTACCACTAACAATAATGCTTGCAAGATAAATAAATCTAGTGTTCTACCACACAAATTTTAATCTACTAGGTGGGGTTGATCTCCGAACAAGATCAACCGCTAGAACCGCCTGCACTTGAGAACTTCCAGCTAGCTGAAAGCTCTGCCAAGGAAACCGACGGGGAAGGAAGAGTAACCACAAATTATGTGGTCCTGCCCTTGAGACGAAATCTCAAGGATACAACTTCCGGCTGAAGGCTTTGGAAGAGAAGCAAGATAAAAAATAAACAAGGAACAAAGCTAAACTACCCAAGAATCTTTTTCAGGTCCAAGACCCTACTCGGGAGAGCATGTGGGTGAGTAAATATGGAATATAAACAAAATGACTTATTTGAAGCAAATTTTAAACTAAGAGTATGAAACCGTAAATCTAAGCTAAATCAAACCACAAGACCCAACACCCTTCCCCAAATGGGGAAGAGGACCAAAAAGTGGAGGCCTCCTCCACTTAAAATTTTTATTAAACGATTACAAATGCCTTGGGTTTATAACCTTGCAAGGTCTTTTGAGATGATAAGACCTTGAAAACGAAGCTATTTCCTATAAGCTATTACAAAGGATAATACAAGATAATGTCATGTTTTGGATTGTCCTTATGGTTTGCTTGAGTTTTGCTTGTTTGGACCTCTTTACTTCGAGATTCTCTCAAGCACCTTTTCTTTTTATATGAGATCTGAATGTAACTATTTACTCTCAAAAAAGCATGTAATTACCAACAATGGAAAGAAACTTAACAACTACCAACTATCACTTAACAGAAATTTGTGTTTTTTATGGTATTTTTTAAGGTACCAAAGGATGTGGATGAAAGGAGGGAAATGGGGCAGAAAGATAGACGAAGAAGACTGTGTTTTTCGGGGCAACAGAGAGTAAGCTTGCTGGTCACCTTTTTCAGACAGTGAACAGTGAGGGAAAGGGCCTACAGTGAGCACAAGAAAGACAAAAATCAGAGCTGGGAGATGGTACCAAAAATCAGACCGGTATAGTGAATGAGAAGTGATCAAGACAGTGACTTAAAAGGCAGCTGACTGTCAACTAAATGGGCAGCGGATAGTAGGAGGAGATGGTAAGGAAATGGGGAACGAAAAGGAGAATAAGATAGGGATGGCTGTGAGAAGAAGGCTTAGCAAGGCAAGGGCAAATATTTCAAGGAGAAAAATGAGAGCTGGAAGATAGAAGCTCATGAACCAAGGTTTCCAATAAGTTGAATGAAATTTTTTGTTGGAGAAGGCAATAGATACTTTGGAGAAGCTCACAACCCTGCAAACAAATTGTTAAGATAAATGGAACACTTGATCGGTGAAGGTATTAGATGCCAATAGCTCTCAATGATCGAATTCCCTAAAGACACAAAAACTCAATGCAATAGATTAGAAGCCTAAGTACTAGATTGTTAGTCCTCAATAAGCATCATAATCAAATTTGCATAATAAGAATAGGGTGGAAGAGATATTACTTCAATGAGATGAAGACACAATGCCAAGAGCCCAATCAAGTGACCTCCAAAGTCTCAAAATATTTTATTAAACAAGAGCTTACAATTTTCACCAGAGTTTCTTTGCACAAAAATCTTTTAGATAATAACCCAACATGGGCCTCTCTTTATAGTAAAAGACTCTAGAAACCTAAGCCTAAACCCTAAATCGAATTGGCAATGGGAGATAGGTCGAATTCCAATCACATGAGGGCTTGGAGGGGATGGACATGGCCAAAGTCGAGTTTATGGTAGGTGGAATTGGCATGAGGTGGCAAACTCGACTTTGGGGTAGGTTGGGAGTGAAGGCACTAACCAATGGACAATGTACAACAAGGAAAGGCGAGCTAGGGTAGCAAAGGCGTGAGCTTATGTGGGAGATGCGAGCTAGATGTGGTAGGTTGAGTGTTAGTCTATTGGGTGACAAGTGGAAAGGTAGGTAAAACTCGAGTCTTGAGTGGGAGCCCAACCAATAACGAGTTCAATTAATGGAATGGCGTGGATCCTAATGGAGATTGACGTGAGGAATAAGCAAATGCGAGTGGGTTGTGAGGATAACACGTGGTAATAGGTAGGTAAAACTCGAGTCATGAAGGGAGCCAATCTATGGTGGGTGTGGTGAGTCATGAGGGCGCCCACCTTATCATTAACACACAACTACCAACCCACACACCAAGTGACACATCATAAAATCGAATTTTTTATGAAGGAGGGCGAATTTGTTTGAAAGGATAAATTTCTAGTGACTGGATGGATGACTGGATGGGCTTGGAGGTGATTGGAATATTCCTAAATGCTCATTGCCATGTCATTTAGCCCTTTATTTTAATCAAATTGATTAATTTTGGAGAGATTTGGATTATCTCCAAAATAATCAATTCTATTATTTTAATTAATAATTTCTCTGTAAATGACTTTTAGAGAAAATATTAATTACGGGGCTGAATTGACATCCGAAAGTTGGGTTTAGCTGCTCCATGGGTCATGTGTGATTTTTGGCTTATGGAACGAGCCATCAAACACTAAATTCGGACCCCGGATGACTGACATATTACAAATTATCATTTCTCTATTTAAACTATAGAGAAATTTATTAAATTTAAAAAATAATTAAAACCCAAATTTCGACGGACCCGGTAAAATTTTTTCGAAATTTTTTCTGAGGGTGTTATGGACCTAGGACATGACCGACACCTATTCTAACAGTGTCTAGTAGGCTTATATACATTAGTTGGCCTCTAATAACCCCCCATGGCCAAATTTTCAAAATCGGGCATTCCAGCTTTGGAGGAGCGGGAGAAAAACCTCATCGATTATACCTCGCCTTAAGCAAAGTATAATTGACAAGGGAAAAAAACTCCTTGGGATACCTTAGTTGCTTAATCCAGTCATGAGAAACCAAGGCACTCAGATCCTACTAGCACACTTTTATTACAAACCCCCATGGGGCCATGGTCATGTTGACTCAAAAAACAAAACAAGCTAACCACAACTGGCTAGCTACAAAATGTTGGATCATCTGATACACTGGAATCAAACATTCATCATGTTTGTCAAATGGCGGCTCTCCAGAAAATCCAACTATGGTACAAAAAGTTGGTAACACAGCCCAAAGAAAAAATGGCAATCCCTGATCATGCAACATGGATCTTGCAGCTCCAATAATGGCCCTGTTCTTCCTTTCAGCCACCCCATTCTGTTGAGGTGTATATGGAATAGTCAACTGCCTCTTGATGCCTTCCTAAGTGCAGAACTTATTGAACTCAGCTAAGGTGTAATCTCCCCCATTATCTGATTAGAAGATCTTAATATTCCTTTTTGTTTGTTTTTCCACAAGGGCCTTGAACTCCTGAAACTTCTGCAAAACTTTCTTAGACTCTTCGCTCTTCAGGAAGTAGATCTAGGTCTTCCTGGAATAGTCATCAATGAAAGACACATAGTACTTGTATCCTTTTAGTGATGTGGTGGACATCGGACCACAAAGGTCAGAATGAATCAAATCAAGAGCTCCTGCAGCTCTAGTGTCGCTCTTGGGAAATGCTGTCTTGACGTACTTTTCGAGAGCACACCCCTTACACACATCAGTGTGCTCCGTGCTGAACTCAGGTACTCCAGTCACAATCTCCCTCAGAATCTTTAGAGCTGGATGGTACAGATGAGCCATCCTTCTGTGCCAAAGCTCACAGGGATCACATCCCTCATCCCGACTACTATGACTTAGGGCATGACATAGTTGGAAACTCAGCTTGTATAGTTTCCTGTTGCGGACTCCAATCCTCTCAGCTGAGGCAATATTGGATCCCTTGGGATGAACTAGTACATTTCCATCCCTGAACATCACCCATAGCCCTCGATCTTCAATGGTGGAAATGGAGATCAAGTTTTTCTTAAGACCTAGAACATATAGGACATCATGAACTCTCATCTGTTCTCCAAAGTCTTTCTAGAAGAACACAGTTCCTCGTCCTATAGCCTTGACCGTGGAGTTGTCTCCGAGGACAATCTCAAGATCTATCCCATCCTCTGCTAGGTCAGAAAAATATCCGCGAACACCTATCATATGACTCGAAGCTCCACTGTCTATGTACCATACACTAGAAGTGGAGGCCATCAACGATTGACAGGAGTTAAGAGCCATCTCCTTGTCAATCTCGTCTGTAGTACACTCATCAATATCCGTAGCGGAGCAAGAGGTGCAAACAATTTGCTCTTCCCCCATGATGTAGATCTGATGCTGTAGCTGTAGATCTATGTATGAAAGCACTCCCTGACCCTTACCAGGGCTCTAATACCATGTAAATATTTGATCCAGAGATCACTACTCCCTCTGGATCGCCTTGAGATCTCAAGTGAGATGAGTCTCGATATCAATACAACATTAACATGAACTCAAACAACTAGATCTGCATTTACCAACTGAACAATATAAATGCAATCATACATAAACACCAAATGTACCCTGGAACCCTTTCTAGGAGAAACCAACAAACTATGGGGCTATCTTCATTCTCGAGCCCAAAGCGTATAGGAAAAGAGACAAGTACAATACAGGGTTACCTCAGTAATATTTTTTGGCCAACTCAAGATTTGCATGCATCCAGCTGATGCATGCACAGAAGAGATAAGCCCTAAATGGAAAACTGGATCTGAATGTCCTTGTATCCGCCTCTGCCTGATCTATCTGTCTCTATCCTTAGATCTGCTCTGCTCGCTCAGAAGACTGCCCGGTGACTTAAAACGTCCTCTTCTTGCATGCACAAGTGCGCCCTCTCTCCAACAATGAAAGACTCGTACTGAATCAGATCTGAGTTCTGATCGTCATTGATCTTCCTCAATCTCTGAGACGAAGATACTCTGTAAGTTACAGACACTCAAATGCTCTACCGGATGCGATAGGAGCTTCTCCCTCCTTGAAGAATGCACCCTCCTTCACATGTGAAGTCATCCTCCTCTCTCTTGATCTATCTCAGATCAATGATCACTCTGATGAAGACAGTCACCTCCCGTCTTTCTTATAACATCTCATCATCAAGTTAGGTTTACCAAAGCCCTAAAATTACTGCATGCAAAACTCACTTTTGCATGCATGCATGCAAACCTTTGTATGCATTTCTCTCCAATCATTTTCCCTGGTTAATATTTTAACAGGTAGAGGATAGTGAGTTGGTTCGACAGGCCTTGAATGGCGTGATTGTGCCATGGGCAGTGTTCATCTAGTCTATCATAGCTCGAGAGAACCTCCCCGAGTGGGATCGTATGTGGGACGATTTCACACAGGAGGAGATCAGGAGAGGGTACATACAGGGTTCATCTTCTGCTATTCCAGAGGAGGGAGGATGTGGCTCTCACAGCAGGCGGGAAACAGAGAGGTAGATAGAAGAAAGATCTGAGCAAGATCAAATGCTTCGCTTGCAACGATTATGGACATTATGCGGGACAGTGTCCACATAAGAAGAAGGGGAAGCATGCGAAGGATGAACAGGTGGCAACAACAGAGGAGGTTGATGAGTTTACTTCTCGGTTTGAGGAGTTCTCATTAGCCTCACTACAGTCAAGACATGATAGTAGCCTGCCAGAGGCTCAGGTTGATCAGAGTTGGAGGGTTGACTGCACGCTCAACAGTCACATGACAGGAGTTGGATCAGTGACGTTCAGCTCCAGAGTCACTAGGCACCCAAGTATGTTGACTGAGACAGTCCATCAGAGAGCATTCTGTTTAGTTTAGAGGAGGACGTGTTCACTTGGAGGAGGGCGCATTTCCCAAGGAAGGAGAAGCTCATTTGGAGCCAGATCGACCGATTCAGAGTCTGAGACTTCGAGGATAGCCTTGCCTCAGCATTCGAGGAAGGTTAGGGATGATCAAAGCTCAGATTTGCTGAGGTCCGGTCTGGTACGGGCATTAGACATCCAGAGGGGAGGGCACACTTCTGCATGCAGTGGAGGTTGCATTCTTCAGAGGTCAGTCTTCAAAGAGAGCAGATCAGAGCAGTGTGATACAGAGGAGGCAGATCAGTTAGAGACACCTGCAGAGACACTCAGATCCAGATCACCAGTTAGGGCTTACTCTTCTAGTGCATGCATCAACTGATGCATGCAGATCTAGAGTCTGTCCGGTTCAGGGATTGAGTTACCTTTGAGGTAATCCTGTATTGTACTTGTCTATTTTATATATATGCTCCAGGTTCAGATTGCTGCTTTTCCCCGGTTGGGGTTTCCAGGGTATATTTGGTATTTATGTGTGATTGCATGTATGTTTCAGTTTGGTAAAGAGATCTAGCTGTTGAGTTTTTGTTTTTATGAGTATGTACTGACATATGAGACTCAAACTTCTAGAGGTATCAGGTGATTCAGAGGGAGTAGTGATCTCTGAATCAAATATTTACAGCTGTTGGTGTGAGCCCGTGGGTGGCAGTTGAACATGAGCCATTTGCAAAAACTGAATGCTGCAATTTTTTATTGCAACCTCTATAAGGAGTGATAGTGCTACGATTCTAGAATTACGCCCTCATTCAACTATGCGTGGAGGTAAAACGTTTTTGTATTTTCTCTTGCATCTTTTGTGATTGTTGGGAACAAGAGAAACCCTAATTTTGACCTAGAACTCTGTGTGGGTGATTGAATGGAACTAATGTAGGATATTGAAGCTGCATATCGTGAAGAGAATCCTGTAATGGCCCTCTCATCTCTAAAGCGTGGTCGATGGTGTACCTAATTCAATTGTGGCGATGACATGGTTGATGTGAAGTAAAGATTGTTGCACGGTTTTGATTATCCTTGCTAAAAATTTCATGTAAAGTCTGCTACATTGGAAATTGATTGATGTTTGCTACGTTGGAGAAGCTGGATGTTTGCTACATTTGAGTAGTTGGAATGTGAGTCCAAGACCGTTGTTTTGGGAGCAACGATCCTCAAAAGTGAGTTGCGATTTTATGTCTCAAGCTGTGAGCTACATTCTACTACTTGACTGCTGCGACCTCAAGTTTGGATATGCAATTTCTATTAGTTTTGAAGACTTTTGTGAAGGAACATGACTCCCTTTGGGTGCTATGAAGAGCTACTTGGAACTTGAAGCCTTCTGCCAGTTTTGCAGTCTACGTGTGTGGTGGAACACTCCAACTATACCTCACTGAACAACACGACCTCCTCCACAACTAGCGGTATCATATTGTTGTATTAATTTATTATTAAAGTTTGTCCATGTATTTCATCTCCGATGAAGATTTGGGCTGGAGATAAGGGTGAATGTAGCTTTCTGTGTATAGCACTGTAATAACACTGAGTTGTAGAATCAAATGTAAGAACGTTGCATATTTAAATGTAATACTGTTGTAGAATTAAGTTGATAGTGGTGCATAATTTTTAAGAAGCAATTTTTGTAAATAAGAGAGTAGGAATTTAGACCTGCACCTTCCCATCTTTTCTTCCAAAATTATGTTTAAAGTTGCAGAAGATGCACTCACTGGCATCAATAGTTGGTGCAGTCCTTACTGGCAAGGACACCTATCCAAAATGGCCGAGGAAGATTACAGCCGCGTTCATCTACAATGACTTGTGGGATGGCATATGTGAAGGAAAAACCATTTTCATAGATGAAGGCACAATCTTGAGAATTGATCCAAAACCCCTAACATCAGAGAAAGAACTGGCTGTTTGACAGACGAGAGACAAGAAAGCTTTAGCAATGATCACTGCTATGGTCAGTGAAGAGGTGAGCCAACATATACTACCTGTAACATCTTGTTTTTAAGCATTAAAGACATTAAAAAACTTGTATGACTCACATTCTAAAATGGAGGTGATTCAGCAATTGTTAAAATTGTTTAGTTTGGAAGTAAAGGATAATGGTCCTATGTTGGTTGCATATGAGATTAGAGCAATCATGCACAAGATTCAAGCCTCTGGCATGAAACCAAACCTTTCACTTGCTGCATTTCTCAAGTCCCTCTATCCTATTCACTCCGACTATCTTGAGTCTCTTCAAGCAAGTGACAAGCTCAAATATCTCACCTTTGACACCTTGGTGGAGAAGATTACAGACAGAGAGAGCTTCTAGAAAGAAGACAAGTGAGCGTCCTGGAAAATTCTTTGCTTTGTTTAGAAAGCAAAGAACTAGTCCAAAGACCCTTCCAAGGGAGAAAGCAACAAGAGAGGACGAGGAAGAAGAAATTTAAGAGGCAAAGGGGGCATAAACAACTCAAGCAAAGGATCAGATCTGAAGTGCAAGCGCTTTGGGAAGATTGAACATGAAGCAGATCAGTGTTGGGATCCTTGGGACTCCATCAAAGGAAGACATAACCATAATGAAGAAGACAAAAATAAGAGCCAAGAGGCTGGTAAAGCCCCTGATTCTGCTCATTGTATTGTTGCGCATTGTAATCTTGGAATTAATGAAATAACTTCTCTTTCATTTTACAAAGATTGTTGGCTGCTTGATACTGGTGCAACATCCCACATGACTTTTAGGAAAGATTGTTTTGAAGAATTGAATGACATTGTAGATGGCATAGCGTACTTTGTAGACAAATCTAGCCTCAAACCAAAGGGAATTGGCTCAATCAGGTTCAAGCTGCTTGGATTCCTTGACTTTGTGTTAAAGAATGTTCTCTATCTTCCATAGTTGCAGAGAAGCTTGTTGTCCTTAGTGTAGATTCGACAGCAAGGCCATTCCATCCACATGTTCGATGGAATTGTAGAGATAAGGAAGTCCTCTAACAACCAGGTCATCATAACCGGATATGAGGATGGAAAGTTGTTGAAGTTGAGGGGCTCTTCTGCAAGAGTTCAAAACTTTTCCTACCTCTCTCAGCATGAAGAAGGTAATCTGTCATCCAGTTTCTTATGGTATGCTAGATTTGGTCATTTGAATTATAACAGTCTTCGTTTGTTAAGAAAGAATGGTGTATTTGGTTTTCCCACCATTCCTAAGGAAAAGAACAAATGTGATGCATGCATATTAGGCAAACATAGTAAGCAACAATTCCAAGAGTCTAAATTCAGAGCATGTTGAAAGTTAGAGCTGGTTCACTTTGACTTATGTGGCCCCATGTTAGTTCCTTCTGCAAATGGTAATAAGTACCTCATGACCTTTGTTGATGACTATACTGGAATGTGTTGGGTATACTTGTTGAATACAAAGTTTGAAGCATTTCAAACATTCAAGAACATTCATGCATGGATAGAAAATCAAGCACAAGCTCATATTGGTACATTTCGCTTTGCTAATAGTAAAGAATACACCTCTAATGCTTTTGAAGACTATCTTTGTAAACACGGGATTACACATGAAACTTATGTTCCCTACAATCCTCAACAAAACGGTGTGGCAGAAAGGATAAATAGAACCATAATGAATATGGCATGCTCAATGATGTTTTTCAAGAAAGAGAAATTGATGTTTTGGGGTGATGCAGTATTATGTGCATCATATTTGAGAAATAGAAGTCCATTTCATGATCTTGAAGACAAGACTCCACATGAAATGTGGTTTGGCCACCTTCCTTTGGTTAGGCATATTTGGGTTTTTGGTTCCATCTGCTATGCCTTGATACCAAAGGAACAAAGAAATAAGTTTGGTGCTAAAAGTCGAAGATGCATTTTCTTGGGGTACTCAAAAACCTCCAAGGCATATCGTCTTTATGATGAGGTAAATAAAAAATGTGTTGTTTTCAGAGATGTCATTTTTCTTGAAACTAATAAAAATGACCAGTCTATTGAAAGACAACTTGATCGTCTAGAGAAATTTTTCCATTTAAAAACATTATAAATTTGATAATGAAATTCCACATCTTGAAGGGGGGATCCCTATCTTGGATCAATCTATGGAATTTCCTTTTGAAGCACCAACACTCCCTCTTGAAGAAACTCATGAAGAAGAAGTTCCTGCCACTTCACCTGAATAAGAGACTCAACTGGATGATGCGATTGAGAGGATTGGAAGATTGAACCTTGAAGAGAATGAAGCACCACCGGTTGATCAACCTGGGCCATCAAGGAAGATTCCGAAATGGGCCACAAAGACACTTGAAAGTGTCCATCCAGATGAAGTTGGAAAGACGAGAACGAGAAGCTCAACCAGACAAGAAGAAGGAGGAGATGCAGATAACTCAGGTGATGACATGGATGTTTCATTTGATTGTGAATTGAATTTATCTGCTAACTTTGAACCAACTTCCTTTGAAGAGGCTGCTACTCATGATGAGTGGAAAGAAGCCATGCAGAATGAGTATGATGCACTCATGAAGAATGGAACCTGGAAGCTTGTTGAATCTCTAGTCGGAAGTAAACCAGTTGGCAGCAAGTGGGTATACAAGAACAAATACAAATCAGATGTCTCACTTGGAAAGCACAAAGCAAGGCTTGTGGTGAAAGGCTATGCACATAAATAAGGAATTGTTTGAGCATGTATGTTTCCACAGTATTCAGCCATTGTGTTAAGAATTCTGGAAAATCACTGTGTAGATATTTAGAAAGACTGATGTGTTTCGAGTGGACACTCCACCCATCTTTAGGATCATAAGAAGCCTGATAGAAAAGAAAAGAGTTTGGCAATATTTATAGGAAGAGGATAAGACTATCCATTAGATTTAGGGTTAGGTTAATAATAAGGATTAAGAGAGTTTAGGTTAAAAGTCAAAAAATATATTTTTAATTTAAATTAGTTCATAATGATATTGAGGTTAAAAATAATAATTAAAATAAAAAGGGGGGCTTGGTTACCATAAGTTGTTAAAAAGGTTTAAATATAAGGGTTTAATTAATTGAAAGTAAAGAATAGAGGAAAAATGGGAAAGGGTTGGGTAAAAAAAGGAATTGACTATGAAGAAATATTCTCCCCCACAACAAAATGGGCTACCATCTGCACCTTACTCTCTTTAGCTGCACAAATTGGATGGAAAGTCCACCAAATGGAAGTAAAAACAACTTTTTTGAATGGAGACTTGAAAGAAAATGTCTTCACGTCTCAGCCAAAAGGCTTTGCTGTGAAGGGACAGGAACACAATGTTGATTTTTGAGCAGCATCGAGAGCCATTCCCTGAGAGAATGGAGGCACCTGGTTAGTTACCAGGAATTTGATTCCAGTCTGGGACTGAAGCACAGCCTGGGGCTGAGAGCTATTCTCTGGGAGAATGGAGGCACTTGGTTAGTTACCAAGTAGTTGACATTGGTCAACTTGATGCGGCCTGGAGTTGAGGCACTTGATCAGTTACCAGGTCATCACTAGAAGCCCTAGACTAGGTCTAGGCAAGTGATGTACTCCTCTCCTCGGTCAGTGGGTTATGGGATCTTCCCAAGGGACTGGCCACCCCTTGTTGATGTACCTAGCAAATGACCTTGGTGACAACAAGGAGAACATGAATAATCTTCCTTATTTATGATGATGTGCTTTAAGTTGGCACGTGTGGACCATAAAGACCAAGAGAAAGTTCTTAGATGACTTGCTTAAAGAGCTAAGACCATAAAATCCTAGTGAAGGACCAAGAACCCACCAAGAAAGGGTCAAAAGGCCACCAATGAAGGACCAAAAGACCAAGATAAAAGTCAAGTTTTTTATGAAGGGTTAAAAGTAAAAAATAAGATATTATAACCCTAAGTAATTGGATTTTATCATTTGTTTTAATCCTAAATGTAAGGAAGTGATCCTCAATGAGGATTTCTAAATAAAGAAGCATTCTCATTTGAGAAACACACTTCACATGATCTTTATCTCTAATCCAAGAAGACTGTCTTTGGGTATATGCTGGTATCATCTCTCTCTATCATTAGCGAAGGTCTGATCTAGCTCGTGGAACACTGTTGAAGTCTGCTCCAGGAATCCGCAACCCTTCTAGGGCCCTTCTCTATCACTCACAGCCCTGTTAGGTCTCATTGCATCTACCCCGAGCCCTGCTAGGGCTAGTTTTAGCACTCGACATCCTTGAACAGGCTTGTTTGTAGCTCGACAACCCTTCCATGGTCACATATAGGGCACTCGAGGTCTCAATTGAGACAACTAAGGCAACTGTCCAGGCACTCGAGGTCTTGCATCAGGCATCCGAGGTATAGTTCAGGCTCTGAGGTTTTAGACAGTGAACAACATGATCAAATCTGGTCAACAACGATCAATGGCAGCTTCATTACAGTTAATGGCAGTCTCATAAGTTTGATTTTGGTCTACAATAATAGAGGTTGGGGTTTGGACAGACCGATTGATGACAATAGTCATCCTGTATAGGGATGACATCACCTTTTACAGGCAGTCTCTTCCTTAGTCTTCTGTTAGTATATGTGCCCTAGAGGCAATTTGATTTTGATGTAAAAGTCTGCTCTATATCTGCTCATGTAAAAACTAAGTCATCTCATATTAAGGAAGATTATTCTTGCTGGGGCTTTTATTCCTTGAAAAGGTTTTCCCCAGGGTAAAATTTTTGTTTCTTTGTGGATGCTTATTCCTTCTTTACTGTTACTGCTGGTACATTATTTTTCTATAGTTGGTATATTACATGTCTACTGCTGATATATCATGATAAGAGTCTGCTAGAATTTTTAAAAGTGACTGTTACTACTATCAAATCAGATATATGTTAAACATTTAACATGGTATCAAAGCAAAGGACGTAAGAAGCACAGTTTTGAGCAGGTTACCGTTGCACACGTGATCTTGGTTCTCATGTTTGCAAACTTGTTTCAACAAACTACTCTAATGGCTTCAGTCTTGTTATCACACCATAGTAGCAGGGCTACTATTCTTGCCTAGAAGATATCTGCACATTCCAGAGCTTAGATTTTTCAGAGCTTGGCTATGATGACTTTATATTTTGAGATCACTCATGATCAGAGCAGTGTATTATTCAGACTTATGTTAGACCTTGTGTCAAGGCTGAGCCTTGACAGTTCATATTTGATGACCGATGTGACACTTTATTCCATACAGGTTTAGTTCAATGCCTAGAGATGTATTGCAGCAGTGTTTCATATGATATATGATGATTATTCTTATGATGATGTTGTATGACCTATAGATTTCTGATCATTGACTGTGGATTATTATCTTGTTGCTTTAGTCATGTTCACAGCATTAGCTTGGTATATGATTCATTATGTGGCAAACCTTATAAACTTAAAATGGACTATCTTGATGATAAAGTATAAAATGGACATTTTACTTGCACATTTAGGTTCTTTGACAAAACTCACTGGTTTATTACCTTTCATAAATATGATCTTTCTCGGCACCAGTTGTCTGCTAGCTTAGGCTCCACATTCATTTGACTCCATCCATCCATGACTTTCCTTATTTGGCGTTAACCCTTGACTTTTCTTACTTGACTTTTTGATATTGAGGACGTTCCCTTTTACTACCTCTGTGTTTGGACCGCATCCCTATTTGTTTAGTGTCTCGGCTATGAGTTGGTGACAAAACTTGCCTTTGGAAAGTTGGATTGTAGGCCTAAATCATTTCGGTCGGTTGTCCCGATGTTTGGGACTGGCACGAACTCCCAGTCACTTGAGATGTTGGCTAAAACTGAAAGCTCATGTACTACTTATGGAAACTTATGTAAATTCGCCCATGGAAACTAAAAAGGGCAAGAGCGATGAACCGCTAAAAAATACTGCTCGAAGAGTAAGAAAATGTCCAAAAAGCAATGGTTCTTAAATTCTATATCTAAACAATTGCTGACCTTATATATATATAAACATGCCCTAGATGCAAGCTGCAATTAGTTGTGCTTCTCAGCACACCTAAGATCCGAAGGGTTATGTAGGCCAAAAAGGCCATGAAATGAAATTGAATGATCCTAATGAACTTGGATCAACTTGATGTAGGCATGATGCCTAAGTTGAATAAGCACTCTCTAAACAACTTACCCATCTGTGAGGCACAGCCATTCCCCGTGTTTTATTTGTCCAACACAGAGTTTGTAGCTTTCCCCCCTTCTCCCAGTCCAAAGTGTCTTTTAGTTGAGTTTAGACAAGTCACCTCCTTTGCCTAGCCTTGTTCCTAACCTTCATCCTTAGCTAGCAGTTAGACCATGTCCAATGGGTGAGCTTGTCAATTAAGCTATTGTGCAAGTAAATATAAATAACAACGGAATGAACAAATATGATTAATGCCACTAAATGATGTTATACTTTAAGTTAAGCTGTGAGTATGATTAGAGGAACATGTCTTAGTCTATTGATATGATTTACCCTTGGTTATATATTGACTGAGTCAAACCCAGTTTGACTATGGTCATTTCTTGGGATCCGTGATGATGTGGGCCATGTATGCTTATTGATGGTGATTGATGGTCCCACATACTCTTGTTGATGATGCTATATGATGGACATAGGATTCAGATGATGATTGATGCAGTTCAGAAGGTTTTATTATTACTTCAGATCATCAGATTATGCACTGTCCATATATGGTGGACCCTACAGCTAGCCCATCAGGGAAACCCATGGTGTATGAGTACACATTCTTAGTAGATTTGGGTCTTCTGGATCCAATGAGACACCTATCATTCAGTTCCGAGCACTTCTGACAGTGATAGATGCAATTTTCCACTTGTTGACCAGATTTGGGGTTGATTTCCCAACCTGAGCAGCAGGGGCCATGAGAGTCTAGTTCACCTAGGGCGCTATATGAGGAGGGGGTGCTCCAGCCACTTGATATTACCATTTACCCTCCCTTCTGGAGAGCCTAGTGGGATCAGTTTGACAGCGTAGGTGCCCTAGGTGGTAGTTTTAGCACTTTCACAATTACTGAGGCAGGTTAAAAATGGAATAAAAGGGTCACTAAGGAATTTGATTTGGGCAATTGAGGCAAGGTTTTGGCACTTGGTTTTCACAGAGGTCTTCCAGGGTGAACTCTCCATCTTCCAGCCAGTTTTCATCAGTCAGTGGGGTCCACAGAGGCCATAGGAGGCCTCTCACTGCATGTCTCTCAAAGATTTTGAGGATAGATTTGATCATTTGTATTTATTTTGGACATATTATATTATTTTATTGTGCCATGGGGATGAGCTAGCAATGATTGATGCCTCCTAGCCCCACCATGTGCTTTATGAGTCATGTCCTAGTCATTTGGGATGGGTCCATGTATTTTTGCCCCCTTTAGAGGATGACGTCACCCTCCATGAGTACTTTCTAGCTATGACGACATCACTATTTGAGTGATCCATGTGTTATGTTGTTATGATTCATCTTAGCCATTGATTATGTATTGAGATCTTTTAATCTCAACCACTCATTTCAAAAAGTGGTTTTGGGATCTAGGGTTTTGGTCTTTATTATCCTATATAAGGAAGAGACCCCCTATTGTATACCTCACCTTGGGAGCTCTGGAATATTGGAATAGAACACTTCTTTGTGGAGCATATTTCTCTTGTCTTGTGGATTCTCTTGCATCTTGAGTATACAGTATCTCTTCTATGTATCATTGTCGATTTTGGAGCTACATCTTGTTTTCTTGCAGGGAGGCCGAATTGGTGGAGAGGAGGACGATTTGAAGAGGATTGTTGTTGGAGGGATCCACATATTTTCTCTTGGGTTGATCTTGGTGACAGGGAGTGTCATTATTGTATCTTTGTGACATAGTTGATGCTTTCTATTACATCTTTCCATCATTTTCATAATCATCTTACTTGGCTTGTTTCACTTGATCTTGTCTTGTAGGAGGAGGACGATTTGGCATCTTGGAGGAGGACATTTTTGCTTGGAGCTCTTGGATCTCACTCTTGAATATACACATAGGAGAATGCTATCAATTTGCAAGGTGGCCATAAGCAATTGAGGTAAGTTCTACAAGGTATGTGCCTAGATCCATCCATTCTTATTCATTGGTCACAAACCCTTAAAAGTCAAAACCCTCATTTTTTGTTTTCTTAGATCTACTTGGATCTAGCCTAGCTTTTGGAAAGATATTGAAAACCCACCTCTATAGTATCCACGGCAATTCGGATCTATAGTTTGGTGGTGATTGGGTTCCATTTGACACACTTTCCAAGGCAAAATAGCCCTCTTGAGGCAAATCGCGCCCCTTTGAAGAAGCTAATTGGGTTAGATCCAACACATGGGCAGGTGAGATCCCACTTGATTTAAACTCCTCACACTTGATAACCTACCCCTAGTGTTTCACTTCTTTCATTTTTTCCTTGTGGGCCCCATTTCTCATTTTGAGGGTTGTGCCCCACTTGGGTCAATTTGGTGATGCACTTTCAATCTCATATCTATGGAGATCTAGCCATTGGATCACTTTGATTTTCTAGATCCACATTGATAATTGCCAAACTACCCGGATCTAAAGTTTGGTGGCCATTGGACTTGATTTGACACACTTTTCCATGCATTTAGCCCTCCTTGGGCAAAGTCGCACTCCTTGGGGGTTTGAGTTTGTCCACTTCTAGGATGTGGGTGGTTGAGATCCCATTGGATTTGAAACGAGCATACCTTGAAACCTACATCTAGTGTCTCACTTTGTGAAGTTTTGTCTTGGGGGTAGCATTCCTTGTTTTGGGGATTGTTGTCCACTTGGGTCACCTAGTGAAACATTAGATCTAGTAAGATCTATCCATCCAATCTACTTGATCTTGAACAATACCCTTGATTTGGATGTTAGTTGTCCCGATCTACACTGTCACATCCTTTTGACTCCATTTTCCCATCCATTTCAAGGCACTAGTCCACCTAAGGCAATTCACACTCCTTGGGAATAGTGTCAAGTGCTAGATCCCATATGTGGGTATCCCTAATTTCATCTTAGATCCATAGATCTAGTCTTTGCATACCCCTTGGTATCATTTGCACCCTTAACTTCACCTTGTGGGTCCCATTTGAACCATTCCCATATCCCAAGGAAGTGGGTCCCACATGTGTCTTTTATGGTACTAGATCTTGTTATCTAATTTTATTATGTGGCTTAAGTCACTCATTGGTTGAAACACTAGTCACTCCTTAAGCCTCTTTCAACCATACTTAAACTTCTAGGTCAACCTAACCTTGCATTGGTTTCCGTAACTCACCTTTCACATTTCCCTAGAAACCTTCGTCTTGGTCCAATCACCTTTGATTGGCTATAGGGTCTCCTCCTAGATCTTGTTTTATCTTGATCTAAAGTGGAGTGCCTCGGTTGACGTAACTCCCAGCTTGCATTGGGAACCATGGCATCTCTTGGGTCACCTCTTTAGTTGTCCATCTCCTCTACCATCCCGGATGGGATACTACTAGGGACAACTACAAGTTGTGTGATAACAAGTCTCCTTTAGGCCAGAGGACAGACTTGAAGGGTCATCTAACTTCAACTCCTGGAAGGCAAGGATTTTGGCTACATTGGAGGAAAATGATCTTGATGACCTAGTATTCAATGTGGTAGAAGAACCTACCTCAAATGTAGGGAGGGCAGCATTCAAGAAGAAGCAAGCCAAGGCAAGAAGAATAATTTATGATTCAGTTAAAGAAAATTTGATGCCAGTCATAACTCCGTTGAAGACTGCCAAAGAATGCTTTGATACCTTGACCAAACTATATGAAAAGAAAGCTCCCAACCAGAAAGGAGTTTTGAAGAACAAGCTTCGTACTTTGAAGATGGAAAAGGATGAAAGTGTGGCTTCATTCTTTTCGAAGATTTCTCAGGTAAAGGATCAACTCCTAGCTATTGGTGTTACTGTAGATGATGACGATCTTGTTCAAACTGCTATTGATGATCTCCCTAGTTCTTGGGAAACTTTTCTATTTGCTATAAATGGTCGTGAAGTCCAGCCAGATTTTGAAAGATTATGGCACGACTGTTTGCAAGAAGGAAGAATGCAAAGCAGAAATGGTGGCTCTAAGGAAGGGAATCTTGCCCTTGCTGCCAAGACAAAGAAAGGAAAGAAATTATTTCATTAGAAGAACAAAGGAAAGAAGCCTCAAGGTAAGCACATTGATTTATCAAATATTGAATGTTTCAATTGTCACAAGATGGGACATTATGCCAGAAATTGTAGTAAGGCAAAGAGAAAGTTCAAGGGAAAATTTCATGCTTCTGCTGCAGAAGAAGAAGAACCTAAGAAGAAGAAAAACAATAGGTCCTCCGAAGGTCAAGAACCAAGAATAGAGTACTATTTGGTTTCAGCTCTCTCAAGATCTATTACAAATAGTGCCAAGTCCTGGTTGGTAGACAGTGGAGCTTCTAGACATATGACAGGATTTTGAGAGGCTCTTACAAATTTCAGAAAGAAGAAGTTTACTGCTCAGGTGGAACTTGGGGATGATACCACCTATGACATTGAAGCAATCGGTTCAGCATATTTTCAGCTTGACTTAGGGACTACCTTGCATATCAAAGAGATATTGTATGTTCCTGGCTTAAAGAAGAATCTCCTCTCAGCTGCAAGCTTAGAAGATAAGGGTTACGAAGTTATCTTCATGGATAGAAAGTCTCTCTTGTGGCCGAAGAATGAAGAGTTGAGTTCAACAATGATGATTGCAGTTCGAGAGGGAGGCCTCTACAAGTCATCTGGGCATTCCATTCAAACATTGGTCCATGACACAATTAACCCCTGTGAGCTATGACATCGAAGGTTTGGACACCTTCATTATAGAGATCTTCCCGGTGTACAAAAGATGGTAACAGGTATGCCTGGGTTTTCTTATGAGCATGGTGGTATTTGTAAAGGTTGTGCTCTTGGCAAGAATGCCAAGAAATCATTTCCTAACAGTAGTAATAGATCTAAAGGTACCTTGGACTTAATTCATTTAGATATATGTGGATCTATGACTTCACATTCTATGAGTGGTTGTTTATATTATGTGATTTTCATAGATGATTGCTCCCGCATATCTTGGATCTATTTTATAAAGACTAGGAATGAAACTTTTGATAAATTCAAAGAATTCAAGGCACTAGTTGAAAATCAGACAGGAATGCACATCCGTATCTTGAAGTTAGATAATGGGGGTCAGTTTGAATCTCACCATTTTGATGATCTTTGCCAAGAAGCAGGGATCAAGAGGGAGCTAATTGTGCCTTACAACCCTCAACCGAATGGGGTTGCAGAAAGAAAGAACATGACAATATGCGAAGCTGCCAAAGCCATGTTATGTGATCTAGATCTTCCTCTATCTCTATGGGCTGAGGCTGCCAGTACTGCTATATACATTTGGAACACAAGCCCTCATGATGTATACATTATGATTATACATTCAGAACATAAGCCCTCAAGTATGCATGGATGACAGTGAATATGTATGGATGGTTCTTCTATCATTTCTGGTTACTGTTGTTGAAATATTTAACTCTGAAGGTCCTTCCTCATAGTTTTGGTGTGCGTGTAATGAGGGGGACAAAAAGGATTTTGTTCCTTATGTTTTATTTATGTAAAAAGTGACCTTATGTAAATAAAAAGAAACGTTTTGTACTTTATAAGTTGTGGGTCATATTTAAGTGATGTATTTAATAATTAGCTTTTATTATTAAAAAGTGCATTTAATGTGAATCCTAGATCTAGTAAACTAATCCTAGCCATTGGATTGGTAGTTAGGAAATTACTAGAATTAAAGTATAAAATAATGAGAAGGGGCAAAGGGAAAGTTGCACCACCAACAGAGAAAGAGAAGATTGGAGAAGGAGAAAGGGTTCCCAAGACAAACTTGGCACACTTTCCAAAGAGTTTTGAGTAGCACAAATCCCAAGGCATTCTAGAAGTGACCGTACAATAGTCTGACATAGGCCGTACAACAGCCTGTAACTGTCACGTGTGGGCACAGTTTTCAAGGCAGAGGCTAAGCATTAATTACAGCCTGTCAATACCGTACAGCAGCGTCATTCTGACACATGTGGGCATGATTTTCGAGCTAGAACTGTGAGCAGACCGTACAACAAGTTTTGGCACGTGTGAGTAGGCCGTACAACAAGCTGTACTGCTGTTCATTGGCACGAAAATCGAGGTAGTAGTCTGTTGATGCTAAGTTGTGAAATTTTGTCAGTTTTTGGGAAAGAGAAAGATTCTGTGTAGAGAAATTTTTGGGTCTTATTAATAAAAATTTCTTCTCTTTGGGTTTTCCCTAGGTTGGGGTTTTGCCTTGGTCAAGGTTGACCAAAAATCATCTGCGTTCAATGTGAATGTTCAATATTGTGGTGTTGAAGAATTTTTGGCATGGTGTTTTAAATTTTAAAGTGTGCAAGTGAATTTTAATTTAAAACCTAGTTGCTAAAAGTGTTTGACAAAATGTCTAAACCACAATCTTTATAATTTTGTTATTTTTCTTCATGGTATCAGAGCTATACTGAACTAGGCAACAAGCAAGATTTTTTCACAGTGTTCTTTTTGAAAGAAGAGTAGAAGAAAGTTGTGATAGTCTTTCAGAGTTGTGGAGTTCTTGTTTTGAGTGATTTCCAATGATGAGTATTCGGTTTGAGGACAGGTTGGACAGTGTGTCCAGCTATGTACCATGGAAGGTAAGAATAACCACAGTACTAAAAGAGTGGAAGATCTGGAACTTTTCTAATAGTATCATGACCAAGCCCATTGACAAGGATGAGGTTGAAGAGCATGAGGCTCTTGAAGCTAGGGCTCAGAGGGTAATTTTGGATGGCGTTAAAGACTACTTGATTCCACATTTGGTTGAGAAGAAAACAACCAAGGAAATGTGGGATACATTGAACCAACTGTTCGAGGCTAAAACCAAAAACCTCAAGATGGCGCTTAGAGACAAGCTACATAGTGTGAAAATGATGAAAGACGAGAATGTATCCTCCTATCTGACTCGTGTTGCATAGGAAAAGGACGAGTTGGCAGCAGTAGGGGAGATAGTCCTAGACTCTGAGTTGGTGAGGATAGCCCTAAAGGGCTTCACTAAGAACTGGGACATCTTTGTCAAGTGTATTGTGGGGAGGGAGAAGCTTCTCGGTTGGAGCAGACTTTGGTATGACTTTACCCAGGTGGAGATCCGGGAGGGGTCTCAGATTGGTCAGGTCAGTGAGGATATTGAGCAAAACGTGGCACTCACAACCAAGTCAAAGAACAAGAAGAAGAAAGACTTGAGTAAGATTAGGTGCTTCCAGTGCAATCACTTCGGTCATTATGCTTCAAAATGTCTAGAAAAGAAGGGGAAAGTGGAGAAAGATACAACAGCATCTTGCCTTAACGGAGTAATATGCTGCGAAGTTTGAGCATGAGTTCTCTCTAGCTTCCATAGATTCCAGTGTGGGATCCTCTTTTTTTATGATGTTTGTGTTGGATTTTGTACAACTTCAGAAGATATTATTCATTATATTTTATTTTACTTTCATTGTACTTGTTTATACCTCCTAAGGGAGAAGAACCTTATGTAATCAATTATGTAAACACATGAAAGAATCAATGTAAGCCTTGGGGTGCAAAAGGAATTAATAAAAAAGATTAAAAATAAAATATTTATTGCCCCCAAGACAAGTCGGCCCCATAAGGGATTTTTTGGTTTCAGCACTTGTATAAATATGAGGTTAGTGCTCCTCATTTGTTCATTCTCACACTTGAGAGTGGCGCATCACTTGGGAGAGGAGAATTTCGCATCACCTAAAGGAGGAGGCTGATTTCTAGGGTTTCTATTTGTGGAAAACATTTCCACACTTTCTATTTTCTTATTTGTACTCTGATCTCAGAATTATCATCTCTCTGCAAAGGTTGCTGGGTTTTCTCCCTATAGGGTTTCCCAGGGTAAACTCTGTGTTGTTTTGTGCTTTGTCTTACTTGTAGTGATCTTGGTAATGCATTTATGTTTTATGCTATGAATGTATGAAATTTAACATGGTATCAGAGCCATTCTAGAAGAAGCCATTGCCAAAGCATTGTCGGAACCCTGTCGGAATTAGGGTTTCATCTTGTGAAGTCTTCACTCATTATTTTGGAGAAAAAGAGCCATAGGAATTTCGTTTTTGGCTAGACTAATCCATTGGTGAAAACGTAATTCAATTCTGAGAACTTTCATTTTTGACCTAGCTCCTGCTAGGGTTTTTGATCTAGATCTGCAAATCAAGATGATTGGGATGAAGGTTGAAGATCGGTTGGAAGGAGCTTCCAACTTTATTTCCTGGAAGTCAAGGGTTCTTCTACTCCTAGAAGAAAATGATCTTCTACTATATGTAAATGAGAAGGTCCCCGAACCAGAAGCCCAAGAAGATAAATCTCGATGGAGGAAGAATGATGCTAAAGCAAGAAGGATTCTTGTGGATTTCGTGAGAGATCATTTGGTTCCTCAGATCTCAGGTAAGAAGAATGCTAGGAAGATGTTCAAGACCATTATGAAGTTGTTTGAACACACTAGTTTAAATGTATCCATGACTTTGAGAAACCAACTCTCAAATATGAAGACAGCGAAGTCGGAATCCATTGCCTCATACTTTATGAGGATCACAAAACTCAGAGACAAGCTCAGCACTACTGGAGATCCTATTGGCGATAAGAAGCTTGTCCTTCACACCTTAAATGGTCTTCCACCATCAAGGGAGTCCTTTATCCAAAGCATAAGTGGTAGATCTAAACTACCAAAGTTTGACAAGCTTTGGGCAGATTGCTCTCAGGAGGAGACAAGGATTGCAGCACGTCAAAGACTCCATGGCCATGACACTCAACTTGAGGAGAACCAAGCTTTTGTTTCTCATGCCACGAAGGGTAAGGGAAAAGGTAGGAAGTTCCATAAACACAAGCACCAAGATAGGAGACCAAGTCCTCGCCCGAATCAAAAGGAGAAGAAGGACATATCTCAAGTTCAATGCTATAGGTGCAGAAAATATGGACACTACGCAAATAGCTGTTGAAGTTCAAGTAAAAGGAAGAGGATCATCTTCGCAAGAAGCAAAGGGATGATGATCGTTCGGAGTTCCTCTTCTAGAAGATCCAGAATGCAAGAACATAGATCTCTTATGGTTCCCACAAGAAGGCAGTGGGGGCCCACACACCAAAACAATAAGAGATAAGTATTTTGTTTTCTTGCTTACATAGATCTGTTGTTATCTTATATGTTTTTTATATGCAGATCTAATGTGTTGAGCAGTTGATATAGTTTACCCTGTTATATTATGCATATGAGCTACACAACATTTCATGAAGTTAGTCTAGATGATATCTCCCTCTTACATGCTTAGGGTAGTGCACACTCTTGATGGCATGTTCTAGTGAAGATAACAAACATCTAGATACTTCCCAAAAGTGTTTGATAGATATGTTCATGATTGTTGTGATAAAGTGTTAGCTAAGATGCCTGTGTAAACTATTTGCTCTTCATTTGATTATAAAATGTCACTAATCATAAGTCGGGATTTGACTTGTAGTGAAAAGACCATGTGATTTGGCCTACAAGAGAAGACTTGTTCCGATGGACATATGAATCCCGTTGATGTTCAGCAAGAAGCCTCCTGGAATATAACTCTCAGCCTAGGATGACCTCGGAGGAAGCTTTCACAGAAGTGAAATCAGAAGTAAGCCACCTTCAGATTTTTGGTTGCCCAGTCTTTATACATGTGCCCAAGTTGGAACCTTCAAGAAAGAAGGGAACCTTTGTGGGATACAATGAGTCTTCAAAGACTTACAGAATCTACATCCCAGGGTCTAGACAGATTGAAGTCAGTAGGGATGTGACCTTTGAAGAAGAATTAGCTATGAGGAAAGGCAGAGGATCAGACATGGAGATCGATAATGAAATGATAGAACCAAAGAAGATGAGATCATCTCCCCCTCTAGTTCAAGAAGGAGTTAGCAGAAAAGGATGTACCTATCGATTCCATTGATCCAGTTAATTTCCTCGGAAATGTTGCAGTAGGTCGGAAAAGACCTAGATGGGCACAACAAACTTAGCATGGAGCATATGGTAAATACAAGGCCAGATTTGTTGCCAGAAGATTCTCTCAGAAAGAGGGAGTCAATTATGTTGATACATTTGCTCATGTGGCTCGATATACTTCCATCAGATCCATTATCGCAAGTGCTTCAGCTATGGGATGGAAGTTGCATCAGATGGATGTGACGACATCCTTTCTCAATGATGTTATTGAGGAAGAAGTTTACATCGAACAACCAGATGGGTTTATTGTTCAAGGAAAGGAGTCTCATGTTTGCAGTCTGAAGAAGGCATTGTATGGCCTCAAGCAAGCACTTCGTGCTTGGTATGGACGGATAGACAGATTCCTGGTGAGCTTAGGATTTTCCAAGAGTGATGCAGACCCCAACCTTTACTACAAGGTTGTAGATGATGAGTCATTGATCTTGGTTGATGACTTGTTTCTCACAGGAAATGAGAAACTCATTGTATGGTGTCAGAAGAATCTCGCCTCTGAGTTTTAAATGAAAGATCTTGGTTTGATGCATTACTTCTTGGGTTTAGAAGTATGGCAGAGGCAGAAAGAGATTTTCCTAGGACAAGGAAAATACACCATTGATATATTGAAGAGATTCGGAATGTTGGACTGCAAGTCCATGGCTACTCCAATGGATGCGAATTGGAAGAAGTTGAGAGATTCTACTTCAGACTCTGATTTGTTTGATCCCACCATTTATCACCAGTTGACTGGGTCATTGATGTATCTGACCAACACCAAACCAAATATATGTTTTGTTGTGAATGCCCTCAGTCAGTTCATGTGCGAACCGAGGCAGATTCACTAGATTGCTGCAAAACATGTACTCAGATACTTACGTGGCACTGTGGGATATGGATTGAAGTATGCTTCAGATGGTGACTTGATATTGCAGGGGTTTACAGACTCAGATTGGGCCGGATGTGTTGCAGATCGGAAGAGTACTTCTGGATGTTGCTTCAATTTGGGTTTTGCAATTATTTCCTGGTGCAACAGGAAGCAGAACTCGGTAGCACTCAGTACTGCAGAGGCCAAGTACATCGTTGCCAGCACAGCAGCTAGAGAAGCAGTTTTGCTTCGTAAACTCCTGGCAGGATTGTTTGGCCAGATTCCAGAGTCGACTGTGATTCATTGTGATAACCAGAGCTGTGTGCAAATGTCAGTGAATCCTGTATTTCACGACAGGTCGAAGCATATCGAGATTCGATATCACTTCATTCGTGATATGGTGCAGAAAGGTGCGGTCGAGTTACAGTATGTGCCGACAGACGACCAGACTGTAGATGTTCTCACCAAGGCTCTTCCCAAGATGAAGTTCGAATACTTTCACGGAAGATGTGGAGTCGAAGAGAACATATCCCTCCTTGAGAGGGAAAGATGACATTGAGATGCCCTACTTTGCCCTGGTGCCTTCTGCAGTCCAGTTACTCACCCAGATATGGGAGAAATCTCATAGGCAGATGAGTAGGACAGTCAGCAGTTGGTCGGGCTCACCCAGGTACCTTCTGCAGTCCAGTTATTCAGCCAGATATGGGAGAAATCCCATAGGCAGATGAATAGGACAGTCAGCAGTTGGTCGGGTTCACACTGGTGCCTCTGCAGTCCGGTTACTCAGCCAGATATGGGAGAAATCCCATAGGCAGATGAGTAGGACAGTCAACAGTTGGCCGTGTGGTTGCACAGGTGCTTCTACAGTCCAGATACTCAGCCAGATATGGGAGAAATCCCATAGGCAGAAGAGTAGGACAATCAGTAGATGGCCATGCCCTTTTGCTCATTTGAGATCTCAGCCAGGTATGGGAGGACCCCATTGGCAGATGAGACAGACAGGTAGCAAATTGTATAGCAAAGAGCACAGCTGATTATCTCAGATATCCAGGATTGAGTGATTCTCCTGGATCCAGGATCGAGTGATTCTCCTAGACTCACCGAAGGACTGGTGAGGATGTCATAGATATTCAGGATTGAGAGATTCTCCTGAAATCCAGGATCGAGTGATTCTTCTGGACTCTCTGAAGGATTGGTGAAGATGATACACTAAGACTGTGTGGACAACCTTCAATATGCATAGAGATGATGGAGACAGAGTAGAGTATAAGATGAAACCCAGATGATCGTGATATTGATGAAGATCGAAGAATACCTTCCTCGTTGAGAGGGAGTGTTGGATTTTGTACAACTTCGGAAGATATTATTCATTATATTTTATTGTACTTTCATTGTACTTGTTTATACCTCCTAAGGGAGAAGAACCTTATGTAATCAATTATGTAAACACATGAAAGAATCAATGTAAGCCTTGGGGTGCAAAATGAATTAATAAAAAAGATTAAAAATAAAATATTTATTGCCCCCAAGACAAGTCGGCCCCATAAGGGATTTTTTGGTTTCAACACTTGTATAAATATGAGGTTAGTGCTCCTCATTTGTTCATTCTCACACTTGATAGTGGCGCATCACTTGGGAGAGGAGAATTTCACATCACCTAAAGGAGGCTGATTTCTAGGGTTTCTATTTGTGGAAAACATTTCCACACTTTCTATTTTCTCAGTTGTACTTTGATCTCATAATTATCATCTCTCTGCGAAGGTTGCTGGGTTTTCTCCCTATTGGGTTTCCCAGGGTAAACTCTGTGTTGTTTTGTGCTTTGTCTTACTTGTAGTGATCTTGGTAATGCATTTATTTTTTATGCTATGAATGTATGAAATTTAACAGTTTGGATAGTTGACAGTGGGTCAATTGGACATATGACCGGACTGTATAGTGCTTTCCAGATCATTACAGAGTTGAGCCTAGGGCATTATGTATAGACATATATCGACAGTCCGCAGGTAGCAGTTCGAGGTGTTGGAACAGTTAGGTTCCAACTAGACCTTGGTGAGGTTCTGGAGATGTATGGGGTCCTATTTGTTCTTGGGATGGGAGTTAGTAAACTCTCAGTTTCATCCTTGGAGGATGATGGTTTTGGAATGATGGTCAGGTCTGGTCATGTTTTCCTTTATCGAGCAGAAGAACCAGTTGGTACCACTATCCTTCTCGGCGATCATAGGGACAAGTTGTATGTATTGAGAGGACATGTTGTGCATCCAGGGTCAGGAGGTTGGCTATCTGAGTTAGATTCTGAGGATGGGGCAGGAGTTGCAGCTGATCAGCCTGTTATTTATATTTCTTCTGATGAAGAGAGTGGATCTCTTCAGAGCACTGGCAGAAAACTCAGCCAGTACAGTGATGACGAGTAGATTCAGGACAGGTGGAGTCTCGAGGTTCAGAGTTCCATTTCAGGTTCGGGCACTTGTCTCTGAGATGCATTCCAAGGCAGGAGGGAGCTGCTTCAGAAAACAAAGATGGAGATACAGTTAGTGCCGGAAGGACCTCCCTTGTTAGGAGGGAGTGTTGAAATATTTAACTTTGAAGGTCCTTCCTCATAGTTTTGGTGTGTGTAATGAGGGGGACAAAAAGGCTTTTGTTCTTTATGTTTTATTTATGTAAAAAGTGACCTTATGTAAATAAAAAGAAATGTTTTGTACTTTATAAGTTGTGAGTCATATTTAAGTGGTGTATTTAATAATTAGCTTTTATTATTAAAAAGTGCAATTAATGTGAACCCTAGATCTAGTAAACTAATCCTAGCCATTGGATTGGTAGTTAGGAAGTTAGTTACTAGAATTAAAGTATAAAATAATGAGAAGGGGCAAAGGGAAAGTTGCAACACCAAGAGAGAAAGAGAAGACTGGAGAAGGAGAAAGGGTTCCCAAGACAAACTTGCACACTTTCCAAAGAGTTTTTAGCAGCACAAATCCCAAGTCAGTCTAGAAGTGACCATACGACAGTTTGACAGAGGCCGTACAACATATTGTAATTGGCATGTGTGGGCATAGTTTTCAAGGCAGAGGCTGAGCATTCTTTACAACCTATTAGTACCGTACAGCAGCGTCATTCTGACACATGTGGGCACAATTTTCGAGGTAGAACTATGAGCAGACCGTACAACAAGTTCTGGCACATGTGAGTAGGTGGTACAGTAGGCCGTACTCTTGTTCATTGGCACAAAAATTGAGGTAGCAATCTGTTGATGCTAACTTGTGAAATTTTGTTAGTTTTTGGGAAAGAGAGATTTTGTGTAGAGAAATTTATGAGTCTTAATAAAAATTTCTTCTCTTTAGGTTTTCCCTAGGTTGGGGTTTTGCCCTAGTCAAGGTTGACCAAAAATCATCTGTGTTCAATGTGAATGTTCAGTATTGCGGTGTTGAAGAATTTTTGGCATGGTGTTTTAAATTTTAAAGTGTGCAAGTGAATTTTAATTTAAAACCTAGTTGTTAAAAGTGTGACAAAATGTCTGAACCACAATATTTATAATTTTGTCATTTTTTTTCAACTGTAATATAATTGATCTCGAACCCTCTAGGTTTGCATTTCATAATTGCAACCAAAACCAATGGTTTTGATCAACTACTTTAACATTTACCTACTAGCTGCAATCTCCTCTTTCTCCAATAGTTTGCTATTTTAATATATTTAGATTCGATCCCTCATTACTTTGCCAAACTCTATACTATGGTTTGTGACCACAAATATTTAGTTTAATTACATTTGAGGAGGAAATTGTACCTATTTATGCGCAACCTAGCAGTTAATAGATAGGCAAGGAAATGACTGCTAACCCAACACAACTATGGACCTCCCTCTCAACGTGTCACTACTGGAGGAAGTTCCTCTTTTAGGTTTCCTAGGTCCAACAGTGGGCGAACCTAGACTAACTGTTATTCACTAAAATTGCACTTAGTGGATTCCGAGTGAACCGTCGAAGACTTTAACAATCCAATTGCTCTTTATCAGTGTTCCGAGGTCCATCAAGTCAAATTTTGGCCCCTTTTTAAACAATTGCATGTTCATACCCCTTGGGGATATTGTAAAAATGTGCTAGCATGACAGTCTTTGTAAAGAGCTTGGCTTCCTAGGACTTAGACATCAATCCGATCATTCCATGGTGTTTTTTCCCTTGTCAATTATGCAAGGTTGAATAAGTGATGTATAATCAAGGAGTTTTTCACCTTCTCCTCCAAAGCTGGAATGGTCATCTTGGTGGTTAGGCCTTAGGAGGTTATTAAAGTTCACGTGTCAATGTTTATGAACATGCTAGGCATCAAATTGAGTTATTATGAACATGCACTAGGTCCCCTAGGATTTTTGTTCAGTTCTGAGAAAATAATTTTTTCCCATAAAATGGGTCGCTTTTTAATGTTTTAATTAAAAAACCCAAAAATATCATAGAATTGTGATATAGAGGGGGATTTTGCCATGGGGGTCCTCGTTTTCTAACCCGAAGCACCCATAAAACCCCAAAACCCACTTTTCCTACGTTTCTAGTGATTATTTTTCACTCAAATAAAAATTCTCTCAAAAATATTAAAAGAGAATTAAAAAATTCAAAAGATAAAGATTTGGAGAAAATCAAATTCCTAATTTTGAGGAATTTGGTCCCACTGAAAGCCCAATTAAGTTAACAATCAGTATCGGGGGAAGATCCAATCAAATATGGGTGATTTCAATCAAGATATTCATGAGGGCAAGTGTATCTCTTGAGGAGGATGCGCCCCTCCTTAATGTGGGCGACTTCTTGTGAAGTGGCATGCAATGTATGGAGGATGGAGTTTCCAAAGGGATGGAGGCACACCTCTTGTGAGGTGGCAGCCACCTCATCCCCTATCACTTCAATCAAGGCTTCAATCATGGAGATAATTGCTCCATCCTCTAGAGATGCGCCCTCTTAACCTAATGTGTTCCCCTCTTCTGTAATAACCTTAAACTCATAAAAACCACTAAAAACGGTAAGATAACCAACATGCAAGGAGATCTCTGTAAGGAAGAATAATCGCTGGAGTAAGAATGATGCCAGAGCAAGAAGGATATTGGTGGATTCAGTTAGAGACCACTTGGTTCCTCAAATCTCAGGTAAGAAGACTGCTAGAAAGATGTTCAAGACCATAAAGAAGTTATTTGAATATAGTAGTATCAATGTAACTCTCACATTGAGGAACTAGCTATCAAATATGAAGATGTCCAAGTCAGAATCCATTGCCTCATATTTCATGAGGATCATAGAACTAAGGGACAAGCTTAGTACCATTGGAGATCCCATTGATGAAAAGGAGCTTGTCATCACTACACTAAATGGTCTCCCACCATCTTGGGAGTCTTTCATTCAAAGTATAAGCAGTATATCCAAGCTACCCAAATTTGATAAGCTATGGGCAGATTGCACTCAGGAAAAGACAAGAATAACAACTCGACAAAGACTTCATGGCACTCAACCTGAGGAGAATCAAGCATTCGTATCCCATGCCAAGAAAGGTAAGGGAAGGGGAAAAAAGTTTTACAAACACAAGTACCAAGGTAGGAGATCAAGTCCACCCCCAGACCAGAAGAAGAAGAAGGACTTATCTCAGATACAATGATATAGGTGCAAGGCACATGGTCATTATGCCAGTAATTGTTGAAGCTCAAACAAAAGGAAGCATGAAGCCTCAACTGCTGATATAGAAGAAGATCATCATCACAAGAAGCAAAGGAATGAAGATCGTATAGAATTCCTCTTCATAACAGCTTTATCAGGTACTGTTCCCACCACTAGTGATACTTGGCTCATAGATAGTGGTGCTTCTAGACACATGACAGGTTATAAAGAAAATCTTTCAGAATTCGTTGAGAAAGATTCTCATCTCCATGTTGTATTTGGAGATAATGCTAACTATACTGTGAAGGGATCTGGGGCCACCTCTCTTCAGATAGAATCAAGTGATACACTACACTTGAGTGATGTGCTCTATGTTCTTGGTATGAAAAGAAACCTTGTCTACATCTCAGCCTTGGAGGACAAGGGATATAAAGTAGCATTCTCAGAAGGGAAAGTACTTGCTTGGCACAAGAACTCAAGCATGAATACAACCAAGGTTATTGGTGTGAGAGAGGAGAGCTTGTACCGTCTAAACACTCCACCAGTCCAAGCCCTAGTCCATGATTCCACAAGTATGGGCGAACTATGGCACAAAAGACTAGCTCATCTAAATTATCGAGCTCTCCCAGCATTGAAGAATATAGTGACAGGTTTACCAGTGCTTCAAGTAGATCATGATGGAACCTGTAGAGGATGTGCACTTGGCAAGAATGCCAAGAGATCTTTTCCAGATAGTGAAAGTAGATCTAAAGGAATTTTGGATCTAGTGCACTCTGACTTGTGCGGACCCATGACAGTTGCTTCATTGGGCGGATATCATTACTACATGACATTCATTGATGACTACTCACGAAAGACTTGGATATACTTTCTCAAGTTGAAAGAATTTGAAGAAGTACTTGGCAAATTCAAAGAATTCAAAGCACAAGTCGAGAATTTGTCAGGAAAGAGGATCAAGGTCCTGAGATCAGATAATGGGGGAGAATACACCTCTACAAAATTTAATGATTTTTGCAAGGAAGCAGGAATTAAGAGGGAGCTCACAGTTCCTTACAACCCTCAACAAAATGGGGTTGCTGAAAGGAAGAATAGAACAATTGTGGAGGCAGCTAAAGCCATGATACATGACCAGAGTCTACCTATGTTCTTATGGGCAGAAGCATCCAGAACAACTGTATATGTACAAAAACAAATGCCCACATAAGATAGTGAAGAACATGACTCCGGAAGAAGCTTTCACATGAGTGAAACCAGAAGTGGGCCACCTCCGGATCTTTGGCTTCCTAGTCTACATTCATGTGCCCAAGGAGAAAAGAACGAAGTTAGAACCTTCAGGCAAGAAGGGAACTTTCGTGGGATACAGTGAGTCTTCAAAGACTTATAGAATCTACATCCCAGGATCTAGACAGATTGAAGTCAGCATGGATGTGACCTTTGAAGAAGAGATGGCTGTTAGGAAAGGCAGAGGATCATACATGGAGATCGATGATGAAGAAATGCTAGAACCAAAGGAGATGAGATCATCTCCCCCTCCAGTTTAGAGGGAGTTAGCAGAAAAAGATGAACCTATCTATCTTATTAATCCAATTGATGTTCCCAGAAATATTGCAGTAGGTCAGAAAAGGCCTAGATGGGCACAATAGACTTTGTAGGATGCAGAGGGGCATGAAGCTCCACATGGTGCTTTCCGAGAAAGCAAAAGACCTCAGAGGTTCTCCAGTTATGTAGCATTGATGAGTAACATCATCGACTCAAAACCAACCACTTATGAAGAAGCATCCAGACACCAAGTTTGGGAGGATGCCATGGTGGAAGAATACCAATCCATCATGAAGAATGACGTGTGGAAGGTTGTGCCTAGACCTGAGGGGAAGTCAGTAGTGACTTCCAAGTGGTTATACAAAATCAAGCATGGAGCAGATGGGAGTGTTGAAAAATACAAGGCTAGATTTGTTTCCAAAGGGTTCTCTCAGAAAGAGGGAGTCGATTATGATGAGACATTTGCTCATATGGCTCGATATACTTCGATCAGATCGATCATTGCTATTGCTTCAACTATGGGATGGAAATTGCATCAAATGGATGTTAAGACAACCTTTCTCGATGGTGTTATTGAGGAAGAAGTACACATTGAGCAGCCAAAAGGGTTTATTGTCCACGGAAAGGAGTCTCACGTATGCAGATTGAAAAAGGCACTGTATGGACTCAAGCAAGCACCCCATGCTTGGTATGGATGGATAGACGGATTCCTGGTACGCTTGGGATTCACCAAGAGTGATGCAGACCCCAACCTTTACTACAAGGTTGTGGATGATGAGCCACTGATTTTGGTACTATATGTTGATGACTTGTTTCTCATTGGAAATGAGAAACTTGTTGTATGGTGTAAGAAGAAACTCGCCTCTAAGTTCGAAATGAAGGATCTTGGATTGATGCATTACTTCTTGGGATTAGAAGTATGGCAGAGGCAGAAGGGGATTTTCCTAAGTCAAGGAAAATACACCATAGATATTCTGAAGAGATTCGGAATGTTGGACTGCAAGTCCATGGCCACTCCAATGGATGCAAACTTGAAGAAGCTGAGAGATTCTGCTTCAGATTCAGATTTGATTGATCCCACTATGTATCGCCAACTGATTGGGTCCTTGATGTATTTGACGAACACCAGACCAGATATATTTTTTTGCTATGAATGCTCTCAATTAGTTTGTGTGTGAGCCAAGATAGATTCACTGGATTGCTGCAAAACATGTTCTCAGATACTTGCGTGGCACTGTGGGATATGGCCTGAGATATGCTTCAGAATGTGGTTGGGTCCTTGATGTATCTGATGAACACCAGACCAGATATATGTTTTGTTGTGAATGCTCTCAGTTAGTTTATGTGTGAGCCAAGACAGATTCACTGGATTGCTGCAAAACATGTTCTCAGATACTTGCGTGGCATTGTGGGATATGGCCTGAGATATGCTTCAGAATGTGACCTGAGATTGCAAGGGTTTATAGACTTAGATTGGGCCGGATGCGCTGCAGATAGGAAGAGTACTTCCGGATGTTGCTTCAGTTTGGGCTCTGCAGTGATTTCCTGGTGCAGCAGGAAGCATAACTCAGTAGCACTCAGTACTGTAGAGGCCGAGTATATGGCTGCTAGTACAACAACTCGAGAAGCAGTATGGCTTCGTAAACTCCTTGCTGGATTGTTTGGCTAGATTCCAGAGCCAACAGTGATTCACTGTGATAACTAGAGCTTTGTGCAACTATCAGAGAATCCTGTATTTCACTACAGGTCGAAGCACATAGAGATTCAATATCACTTCATACGTGATATGGTGCAGAAAGGTGCGGTCGAGCTACAGTATATTCCGACAGATGACCAGACTGCAGATGTTCTCACCAAGCCTCTTTCCAGGATGAAGTTCGAATACTTTTGCGGAAGACTTGGAGTAGAAGAGAACGTGTCCCTCCTTGAGAGGGAGAGATGATATAGAGATGTTTACCCTGCATTCACCCAAGTTCCTCTACTCGTCCAGTTACTCAGCTAGGTATGGGAGAAATCCCATCGGCAGATGAGTCAGATAGGAAGTAGATGGTCGGGTTCACACAGGTGCCTCTGCTCGTCCAGGTTCTCAGCCAGGTATGGGAGAAATCCCATCGACATATGAGACGGAGATGTAGTAGATGGATGTATGATGATTGCACAGGTACCTCTACTCGTTCAGGTTCTCAGCCTGGTATGGGAGTACCCCATTGGAAGATGAGACGAACAGGTAGTAGATGGTCGTGCACATTTGCTCGTCCAGGTTCTCAACTAGTTATGGGAGGATCCCATCGGCGGATGAGACTGACATGTAGCAGATGGTATAGCAGATGGTAAAAGCCTATCTCCCAGACATCCATGTAGGATGGAGAGACTCTCTTGGACCCATCGAAGGACTGGTGGAATTGATACATGATGACACTTCTCGAAGAACTGAGACTGTGTTGACAACCTTCAGTATGTATAGAGATGATGGAGATAGTATAGATGTACAGATGAAACCTAGATGACCATGATGCTGATGAAGACCGAAGAATACCTTCCTTGTTGAGAGGGAGTGTTGGATTTTGTGCAACTTCGAAAGATATTATTATTGTATTTTATTGCACTTGATTGTACCTCCTAAGGGAGATGAACTTGATGTAATTAATTAGGTAAACCCTTGAAAGAATCAATGTAAACCTTGGGATGAAAAGCAAGCAAAAAAAATAAAATAAATTATTTATTGCTCCCCAAAGGAAGTCGGCCCAGTTAGGGAAAATTCTAGTTTGGCACTTGTATAAATAAGAGGTAAGTTCACCTCATTATTCACTCATCCACTTCACACAAGTTCGCATCACTTGGAGAGAGAAGCTCGCACATGCAGAAGGAGAAGACTATATTTGGGGTTTCTATCTTTGGAAAGCATTTCCATCTTTTCTCTCTCATCATTGTACTCCGTTCTCATAATTATCATTTCTATACGAAGGTTGCTAGGTTTTCTCCCGTTTGGGTTTCCCAGGATAAACTCTTGTGTTATTGTTTTGTGCTTTGTCTTTCTTCTAGTGATCCTATTTATGCATTTGAATTATTATGCTATGAATGTATGAAAATCTAACATATCCTGATTCATTCGTGCAACAACTTCATGTAGAGACTAGTGGGGCATTGCCTTGAGCAATGATGCTCATTTGAAGTTCTACTTTCTATTTTAGACTTTAGTTTGTCTTTACGTTTGATGTTCACATTAGACTTGACTCTTTAACTTAATTTTTTTTTAATTCCCAATACATTTAAAAATATGAATGGTGATGTAAATTTTGTTAATTTTGAAGTTTTAAGTCCCAATATGATCATGATGTGATTTATAATTTTATTGATGTATTTACTATTTTGGCATGAATCATTGATGTAGCTTGGAATGATTATGAATCATTGAATTGTGATTTACTTATTTATGAATATGATGTTAGTGGTTTAGTGTTTACATGATGACAAGCACAATAGTGACAACACTGAATACATGATGACAAGCACAATAGTGACAACACTGAATACATGATGTTACTATTAATGTTTAAAATCTTAAATTAGAAATTTTTAATTCCGTAGTATTCTTGGTGGGGTCCCATATGTTAAAGACCCCGACGTACCCTTCAATGTTTCCTAAAATTTGGGGGGGTACTTCTACATAGTTTGTTTCTGCGTTTCCTTGCTCCCATGTCCCTGCGTATTGGAAACTTGGGGGAACATTGCATATTACCATGCTAGGCATTAGTTTGAGTCATTATGAATATGTACCAGGTCCCCTAGGATTTTTGTTAAATTTCGCAAATAAAATTTTTTCCCGTAAAATGGGTCAATTTTTAATAAGTTAATTTTAAAAATTTAGTGTTATAAAGGTGTGGTCTAGAGGGGGAATTTACCATGGGGGTGCTTGTTTTCTAACTCAGAGCACCCACACCACCCCAAAACCCACTTTCCTAAGTGTTTGAGTGATCATTTATCACTTAAATGAAATTCTCTCTAAAAAAGCAAAAAAGTGAATAAAATAGTAAAAAATAAAGAAATGAGAGAAAATCAAATTCCTAAATCAAAGGAATTTTGTCCTAGTGATGATGCAGTTCAACTGTGGATCAATATCATAGGCCAAATCAATCACAATCGGGAGATTTCAATCAAATCTTTGGAGAGGGCGAGTTGGTCTCTAGTTAGAGATGCGCCCTCCCTCATGAGAGGGGCGCAATTGCTTATTTGGCATCTTTTTGATGGTTGGATGGAAGATCCAAGGAGAGGGGCGCACCTCTTGTTGAGGTGGCGCCTACCTCTCATGTTAGCTCATCAATCAAAACTTCAATCAAGGAGCAATCAACTCCTCTTTTCTCTCATGCACCCTCATCATCTCCAGATGACTAATGCGCCCCCCCTCTTTCTCTAAAACTATATTTAAGCAAGGCTTTGCTTCACCATTTGGACAGATGCAAGGAACCTCTACTCTTGTAGTATTTTTGCTATTGCTTTTTGAATAATATTGAGGCTTTGGAGGTCCAATGGTGCATGTCAAATTTGTGAATGGTGTATGAGGTAATCTTGTTTTAGTTTTTTGCATGCTTGGTCTAATTTGGTAATCAATTTGGCTTGGAGGGTTTTCTTAGAACACATAGAGTAAATATTTGTAGTCTTCAATTTATTTACTTAGAATTTTGCATCTTGTCTCACGCTTCATGAAGTACTTTACACCTAGATACAGTTTGTGGATTTCAAATTTCGTAACTAGGAACAAAAGAGTTTATGATAGCGCAGATGCAAAACATTGCATTGTTTTGCACCAACAAACTACTGTGGAAACAATTCCCCAGGTTTTCCAATAACGCAAACTGGCACCAGATACAACAATATATGCTATGTCAATCTCAACAAATTCTTACTCTGTTGGTTCTGTTGTGGCACTTGTAATTGCATGTGAACAAGACAACAAGAACTACGAGCTATGTATCAAAGATGGAGAAAAGATACAAGATACTGCAACGTTATGCTATCAATCAATCTCCACTGGAATTGGCAGTTGGAAAATGCATTTTCCTCTTTCCATGCTTTTACTGACAACCTACAAAAAATGTCATTGCATTGCAGTTGCAGTTGCCTGAGAGCTACAAGAACCTTTTCTTCAAGATACAACAAGAATTGGTATCAGAAGTTCCATCCATGTAGCTGTTCAAGAACGTTGTTAGAAATGGTATGAAAGGTTCTCAGCTTCTGCATGTTTCTCAGGCCACGTTTGTTGATGTGCTGAATGATGCTATGCAAAGGCACACTTACTTGCCTTCATGCAATCAAAGACAAAGGCAAGTGCAAATTCCCCTCCTTGCAATTGCTTTAGAATAATTTACAAATTTGAAAGGTAGAAAATTATTTGCAGAGTAGGATCAAACAAAAATGAAATTTTAGAGGCTAAATTTAAAAAAACAATAATTAATTCAATATGAACATCTGCACAATTTCTATAGGATCATTTTTTTCTCAAATTTGCCCCATTTTATTTTAATATGCATAAAATCCTTTAGAATTTTTATAATCTTTCACCAATATATTGCCACAGCTATATTTCATATTTTGATAACTATAAATATTTTCCAAACGTTCCACAAATGCACTAAAACTCTGGATCCTTAAAATTTTCCCCACATAGGGCCTAGATTTTGAATAAGATGGGATGAATTCAGCCTAAAAATGGTCATAGATGTTCTTGTTTCCTTTTATTTCTAGCGTTTATATCTATTATTGGTCTCAATAAGTTCATGGGGCTGTAGTCTACAGTTAAGTTAAAGGGCTTGTTGTGCAAAAGACTCGTTTTCATTGGCTTCCTCTGCCAAACCCTTCCGCCTTAGACATTGGACTCTTATTCCTTTCACAACAGATTCTTCTGCATTAGACAACAGACATTGGACACTTTTTCCTTGCACCATTGATCCACAAATTTGCTAGAGCTTTTTGCTTTAGATTATCAATCCACTTTATCACAAAGCTAACACTCGACATGCAAATTGACTTCACCAGAAAGGTAGTGCTTAGTATCCAACTAAAAATGCCAAATAAATGAAACTATAGTTAGGCTATGGGTTATAGGTGATCCCTTATTGATTATAGCCTTTACGTGCGTGTAGATTATTTTGCTCGTGTGCTTTTCCACATTTGCATCAAAGCAATTCAACATTGTCTTGTGAACTCCAAACTGCTCACAGAACAATGACAGTAGACAACCAACATTTGGCATCTTGTCTCATAGTACAAGTTTTCCACTTTTTGCTAGTCAGCTCCTCTAACCTTTGCCAGCTCCTATTTTTATGTCTTTCAACAAGCATATGTGGAATCTCCCTAAAGAAGCATCTGCATTCCTCTTTTGTTTCTTTCCTATTCTTGCTTATATTTCACAATTTTACACGTTTACCAGAGCTGTGCTGTAAGCATTGACCATACGATTTTTAAAATTTGTAGTGTTTGTTTTTCATTTCTGCTAACAACAATTTAGATTACATTACTAGGTAGATGCAGTTCTTCCTATGATAAGACCACACAAACCCAAGCCATTGAGATTCACAACATTAGTTTCATATTTCCCTACTTAAAAAAATCTTAATGCTCTACTTAAAAAAAATCTTAATGTTAATTATGTTATAATGTTCATTGTTGTTATTGTTTCACAACACTGAATTATTATTTTGGAAATTATGAATCATGAATGATTTTTAAAGAACTTACTTGCAGATTTGGTTGATTCTGAGTAAGCCAGAAAAAATAATGACAGGATTTTGAGGGCCCGCACTTGTAATTGGTATTACAACTTTGACTTCTTGTGTCACTATAGATGTTGTTGCCATGCCTTAGCTGCAAGGTTGATAATTCAATGCAATATTATAAATTTCTTACCAACAATTCACAAACAGATTCAACATTCAGTGCTATAACAAAATTGATTATCATTTGATGAATTTCCAGTAAGTTGCAAATCATAGACAGATGGAGGCAAAATTATTTGCAAACACCTTTGCATTCTTACTTTATCTAGAATTGACCAGCTGCAATTTGCAGGTGCATGGAACGCTGAAAACAAAAAAATTGTTGATGCCTCCGTTCTGCAAAATCTGCAACAACTGCAACAAGCACATTCCTGGCAGCTTGTCAAATTGCACAATATGCAAACAAAACACACCTTCCAGGCATGAGCATTATCTGGAATGTAGTCTTGAAACAGAGGATGGAACACTGGGCTGCACAATGAAATTTCCACAGCTGCAACAATACTGCACAGCAGTTGCAAAGTTCTCGTCAAACCTTTACCCATGTTAGATCTGCAAAGTTCTCTTCAAAGTCTTCCAGCCTTCCTCTTTTTGCTTTTACCCATGTTAGATCTGCAAAGTTCTCTTCAAAGTTTCGGTAGCTGTGTCATGGTCAAGGACTAAAATTCTTTGATACCATATTATCCATAAACATGGGGCTTATAGCTCCCACTTGCTTCACCAACATGGACACTATGGAGAATTATCTCTGGTCCCTGTTCTCCATCTTCTACAAAGATCTCTGCCCTTTTGTTCACTGCCAGGTCGGTGTTCTTGATGTAGCTTGCAAACAACAACCAGCTACAATGCAAATAGTGATTAGTGTTTTGAGTTTGTTTCTATGTTGTTCTCACTAGACAGGCACACAAGCAACCAATGGTCAGGCCATTAAAAACACAGACTGTACAAATACTCTTTCTTCTGGATGGATACCAAAACTTTGTTCTTGTTGTCGTTTTGAGGGCAAACTCCTTTGCTCCTTATTTGCCAGTAGGCATTGAAGGTTGCAATATGCCAATAAACAAACCCATTGTTTCTTAGTTAAAATGAAATTGATTGAAAACATAAAAAAATCTTCCAAATGGTCTATCGCTCCAGTCAACGACACTTTGCCTTATGCACACTACCTAATAGTCAAAATCCTCACCAATTGAATAGAGGAACTATTGTGTGAATTGTTCAATTGGATGACAAGGTCACTAATGACTACTCCATGGGTTCTTAATGGAAGACAAGACAATGGGAAGGTGGATGTCTTCTTGATCCTAAACTGTAGTATTATACACTAAGACTCATCCTTCAATTCCCAAGGCAAATTAAAATCCCATACCATTGTAAAGAACTCAACTTTTGTGTAGGTGTGTGAAGACATCAAACCATTCTGAGCTATGAAGAAGAGAGGTGACTTCTTTTACGCTCTCACTGGTTTTACATTCAACGTTCTCTAGCAGAGAATAAGAATGAGAAAGCTCAATCTGATATCCTTTTGTTTTGTTGTATCTTCTATCAAACAATGAGATGGATGACAACCTCCAGGTAAATAGAAATGTCCGCACTCAACAATTCGACATGCTAAATTAATTCCAGTCAAGGAAAGTGTTGAATTAATTCTTGTAGCAATTGCCAATCAATTCCAGTCAAGAGCCAGGTCATTCTTAGCAATGCAGATAGATCCCAGTAAGCATATTGATTCCTTCCAACAATGGCAATTTTATTTTTTAAACAGTGAAATTTCAATTCCTCATAATTAATTACGTAGATCGATTCATCTGTAAGATTAAGTCGATTATATTCTCTTGTCATTAGGAGTCGTGGTCTCCATTCCCTTGCCTATGCTTGGAGTAAGCACCTAGGTAAGGAAATATATGCCCAACAAGACAGTAAGACCTCCAGCAACAAAGGGAATTTGACTAGGCAAGAGAAAATTCGCCCGGCCAACAGAGAATTCACCTAGAGTTATGGAAATTCACCCAACTAATTGAGAATTCTCCCAGCCACCAAAGAATTCACCCGGGCTTGAGAGAAATTCTCCTAGGCAAGAGATAAAATGCATAGCAAGTAGTGAATTCTCTTAGAAATGCATACAGCCCTCAAGGCTACTAAAATACCTTATGGGCAGCCATGGACAAGTGAGTAAAACATTGTGTCTTCTTCCAACAGTCAAAAAGATTAAAAAAAAAAACAATTTAGAAACTCCCTAAGGGATTGGAATAGCTCTGTAAAGACAACCCTTGATTCCTTAGCTTAGAATGAATGAATGGTTGAGAGGAGAGAGCCATTGGAAGTCTTTATTTGATAAGGAGAATGGAATGAGTAAACCTATAAGCTCGAAGAAAAATTCAATTCCCACGTCATTAATATTAACTAAATCATTAAAATAGAGAGAAGCTCTTAAAACTTTCATCCATTAAATTGTGCATCATTTGCACAACATAGAGAAACATTGAAACCATTTAAGAGACAATGGATATAATGTTTACTTTGGAAACCCAAATGGGAATATCAACATTCGAATGGCAGCTCATTTTTATTCCAATGATCTTAGGTTACAATGCAACTCTTTTGGACATCCTCTCCTCTTTGGCCAACTACCATAGGCAAAAAGCCCTTTGACTGTGAAATTACAAGAAGTTATAGGAGAGTTGGGGGCTAATGGGAAGGTCAAGAGGGTGACCTTTCAGTTTTCATTCCTCTCTCTCCTATTTCATTTTTCTATTTTATTTAATTCTTGGTTTTTTTCTCATCTCTTTTACATTTAAAACTTGCATCATCTTCTATGCCCTATCTAACCTTCGTTACAGTGCCGAATTAAGTTTGTAGGTATGGAGTCTTATAACTATTCATTTGTTCGGATCTATTTCAGACCAAAGGATGATCTGATCACATTAACTAACTACCCACTAACTGTCTAATGGAACTTATTCAAAGAAGATAGCCTCTTACATTAGTTGACTAAATCCTAAGTACTCCAAAGTAGGGAGGTTAAGGCTGGACTCCAACATACCCTCCCCCTTTCAAAAGTAGTGTTGTCTTCAAGGTTGGAGGTGTGGAAATTGTTGTAAAATCATTCATTGGTTCTCAAGTGGCATCCTTTGGCTACATATCCTTTTATTGGATCAAGACTTCCCAAACAGTGCATTCACATAGTTGGGCATTCTCTAGTGATGAGTATTATTTTGGTTGTAGCCAAATGGATCATTCTTCATCAAGTTCTACAATGCTAGTCTAGACTCAACAATTCAATCCCATGACCTTCTTCAAATAGGACACATGAAACACTGAATGGATCTTGGAATGGGCTAGAAGAGCGAACATGTTGGTAACTTGTCCAATCTGTTGAAGGATTGAATAAGGTCCATAGAGCATCAACATTTTCTTTTGGTGCCCTTTGTCTTTGAGAGAGGTCTACTTATAGGGTTGAAGAGGAAGAAAAATGTGATCCCTTTCATGAAAAGAATTCTCAAAGTGATATCACTTATCCTGTTGCTTCATCTGACATTGTGCCATAATTATTGTCCTCAAGTGTGTGGAGAATGGCCTCGTTGGTGTGGAGAGTGCAATCCTTTTCTTGAACATTGGAGTTGCTTGGTAAATATGAATCCATTGAGAGGGATTTTGGGCCATAGATAGCTTCATATGGTGACATTTTGTTAGCACCATGATAAATGGTAGTGTAACACCATTCTACAAGTGGCGGCCATTACACCCATCGGTGCTACTTGTCTAAGGTAAAGCATCTCAAATAGGTTTCTAAACATGTGTCAACCACTTTTCTTTGACCATTGATTTGAGGATGCTAAACTATGTGCCTTGTAATTTAAATAGTTCCTGCTAGAATATGTTGGTGAATGTGGGATCATGATTTGACACACTAAAAGTGGGCATGCAAATAACTTAAAATTTGATCCATCAAAACTTGGCCAATTGTGGATGATGTAAATAAGTGTGGTTGGGAACAAAAGTGAGCATATTTGAAAAGGCAATCAACTGCCACCATGATGACTAATTTGTTACCTACTTTCGTGAGGCCCATGATAAAATCCATGGAAACGCATGTCTAGATAGTGGTTGGTAGCAATAGTGGTTGCAATGCCTTGGGAGTCTTCATTGTCTCACCCTTGTTTTTGTTGACAAGCATCACATTCAACTACAAAAGTATGGATGTCCTTTTTCATACCATCCCAAAATAAGGAGCGCGTAGCCCTTTCATAGTTTTTCGAAACACTAGAGTGACGTGCTGTAGGCGATGATTGCAACTCCTTTTTTAAAGTAGAAGTGAGCACTAAAAAAAGTGTCCTTTATAATGCATGGTATTTTGCTACTAAGTATATCCCTTGAGGGGATACCAGTCATCCTAAAGTCTAAAGGATGAGTTGAGCCACAATGTCATTTGCTAATCATTCTTGTCAAGCTTAGGCTAGCCAATCCAGTATGTGTAAGGATAAAGCAAAGGGAGATTCTTCCTCCTCAGATTTCTAGGACAACACATAAACCACCACATTCTCTTTCCCTTTCATATAAATGATCACATACGCATACCCAAGTACCTTAGTTACTCACTTGTGTTTCTCTATGGATGACAACCACTATTCTAGAAAATACTTCATCATACCCAAGCATCTTAGTTACTCACTTGTGTTTCTCTATGGATGACAACCACTATTCTAGAAAATACTTCAAACTATGATGATCTATTTGGTTTGGAAGTATTTCCCAATGGGATATGGGCATCAAGTATCAATTTCATAAAGTGTGGCCATCATATCTTTCTCGTAGGTGGACTTGCCCAAATTTCTATCACATAATTGTTTATTGGTGAAGGCCAAGGGGCACCCTTCTTGCATCAGCATGAATCTTAGACCTTTGTTTGATGTGTCACATTCCAAGACAAAAATCTTAGTGAAATCATGCATGCTAAGATAGGTGTAGTACACATGAATTCTTTTAATGCTAAAAAGCTTGCTCTCTGGCCTCATCCCATACAAAATAATTCTTTTATAGCAGGGCAATTAAGGGGGCTGCAATTCAACAACATTTCTTCACAAAATTCCTATAGTAGCTTGTAAGTCCTAAGAAACCATGTAAGCTCTTCAGGTCCTTGGGGTGTGGCTAATCCTACATGTGACTTCAATTTTTTGGGGCTCAACATCGACCTTGTCCTAATTGGCAATGTAGCCCAAGTACTCAACTTCATAACCGCGAAAAGTGCATTTGGAACATTTAACGAACAATTGGTGGTCTCAGAGGAGTTGCAGATTTTTATCAACATGCTCCACACAAGTTTCCAAAGTTTTGTTGTAGATCAAGATATTTGAATATGCACTCACAATTGCATAGGAAGGGTCGAAAAAGCTTATTCACAAGGACTAGATGGGGCATTGCGAAGTCCAGAGGGTATCACTAAAAACTCATAATGGCCTTAATGTGTGTGGAAGGCTGTCTTAATAATGTCCACCTATTTTCATCCATATTTGGTGATATCCGAGACAAAGATTTAATTTAGTGAAGCACTGGGCACCATGCAACTCATCCAAGAAATCATCAATAACTAGGATAGGAAATTTGTATGTGATAGTCAACTTATTTAGAGCACACAAATGATAACGCATGCATCAATCACCTTTTTTCAATACCATGACCATGGGGCATGAGTAATGGATAGTACTAGGATGTATGATGTCAGCCTCCAACAATTACTGAATAATTTTTTTTCAGTTTCATTCTTTTTTGCAAAAGGGGTCCTATAAGGTTGCACATTGGGTGGTTCACTACCTAGAATTAAGGGGATATCATGATCAAACTAACCATGTGAAGGTGGTTAGCCATCGAGTGTTTCAAATACCCCTTGATGTTTAGTCAAGGCAATAGCCAATTAAGGTGAATTTCATGTGGGGGTTGTCCACAACTTTTATGGCATTGAATTGGGCAATAATGTTGGAGTTTCCTTTCTTCAAGAATTTCTCCATGTGTTGGGAGCCGACAATTTCTAGGGAGACGGATGTGAGCCCCTTTACTATATGTTTATGACCATTTGTAGTGAAGCTCATGTACAATACCTTGAAATCCATGGTCACATGAACTAAAGTGCATAACTATTATGTGCCTAGAACGACATCATAGTTGCACATTTCAATATTGAACATATGCAATTTGAGTTGAATACTCCCCCATTTGAAGCTTCACATTATCACACTTGCCACCACATTTCATCATACCTCCCTTGGCTATCATAATTTGAAAATTATGCATTGCATGTACATAATAATGGATTTTTTTAAACTCTCGTATCATAGAATTATGGGTATTGTTCTCAATCAAAACAATCGCCTTTTTGTTTTTGGTGTAGCCAATCAATTTTAGGGTCATGGAGTTGAAATTCCAAATAAAACATTGAGTGAAATTTGGGGTTCCTCACAAGGAGATTCTAGGGTTGTTTCTTCTTGAGGAGAAGGGGTGGTCTCCACCAAACACAACTTGGTAGAGTCTTCTATGAAAAGGTCTCCGAATATTGTTGGGACACATCCATTTGAAATAATTTATATTCTTTGCATTTATGCCCTTTGAAATATTGCTCATCAGAATCATAAGAAAGTTTGAAATGTTGGCATTCTACGATTTCTTCCTAGGACAACTTGTGGATTTTTTCAAGGGCTAAGAGGGAGAGGGGGTTGTTGTAGGTGTCAAAGTTGGGTAGGAACAAGAAACAAATGGGGTTGTTTTGGTTTGGGAATTCAACACCACTTGTGCTTCTCTAGCTCGTTGAAAGGCCTCCAACCAAGTAGTTGGGTGAGCCATCAAGAAATGTGATCAAATCCCCTCCTTCAACCTACCGATAAACATTGTGGGGTTGGTTCTCTACAGACGTGTTTCTACTGGTTTCCATGGGGATTGCGGGTCCACCTAAAGGGTTACCAGAGATTTATACCAATGTGAAAAATGCCTCCCATGGAGTCTTTTGATCTAGGTCACCCACAATGGTATGGTTGCGTCCTTAGACAAATGTTAACATAAGGTGGTGCCAATGCGATCAACGATGCACACAATTTCCCTTTAGATAGGTGTCCTACAATGGTGTTGTCAAGACCCAAATACTTACTATAAATCATGTCTAAGTATTATTGCATTGACTTAATTCTCAAGTTCATGATAATCCCAATTATGCAGGAATTTTACTGCATGTGTGGATAGGGTCTACAAGGTCCTAAGGACAAAGCTCAAGTGCTATAGCTCTTTGATATACTAGAGGGATTCCAACAATAATACCCTATCGAATATTTCACAACACCATCTAGGAAGATAGACTGTCCTCTTTGTCATACTAATCAATTATCTAGTACACAACATGATTTCCTTGAATGTTACTCTCAATGCACTATAACAACAAAATGGTCTAGAGGCTTACGTAAGGACAGTTTTAGGTGTGTCTAAAGGGCTTCCAATATACTCGAGGCTACATGAAAGACCGAATCCGTAGTTAGATTCTATTTGATGCAGTCGTACTGGAAGGGGTACTGATGGAAGTTACACTAGTGTCCAACAAGGTGATTCCATTGGTATTCATTGCATGCATTCTTCCCCAACCATAAGTTTACCTATTGAACTATAGATATCTATGCGCAAAGACTGAAAGTTTTCTAATATTTTAACCCAACCCGGTTTTCAAGTCAACTTGCCATTGTTTAATGCCCAACCCAGTTTTTCATGATGGCTGGATGACATGTAATTTTCAGACTTTAAAAACATAGTTTAAAATCAATTTTACAGGCAGAAAATTAAATATTCATGCACACCATAAACTATTTCAGACTCATAATTTTTGGCCTATAGCCCTAGAAAAACCCACAAGGGGAAAACCAGTCAGAAATAGAGAATTTATATTTCTTCAGTACATAAATTTTACAGTAAAAATGTACTTATCTCCACCATAAATTTATCACCCAGAAGCTGCCTCGATTTCCATGCCAAGTTGTTTCCTCGATTTCAGTGCCAAATCACAGCACCTCGATTTCTGTGCCTTGCCTCAAAATCTGTGCAAAAAATACAGTCTAGAAATATGTGCCAAAGTACAGTATGTACAAACTGTACGGACCTCGAATTATGTGCCCGAATTCCTAGAAAAATGTGCCCAGATTTATGTCTAGAAACCCGTCCCTATTACCTCAGGATTGGTACCCAACAAACTGCCTAGAAATCGTGCACTACCTCGGGATATGTGCCTGGGATATTCCCTCAAAATTTGTGTCCAAAATCATGTTGTACGGTGCCTTGAAAACTGTGCCACTTCCCTACTGTACAGTGCCTCGGGATCTGTGCTATACTAAACTCACTCTACCTCGAAAATTGTGCTGCTCAATAAATGCCCACTGAGCTATCTCGAAATCCGTGCCCTCTCTTGCTGCTCTCTCCACTTTCTTCTCCACAAAAAAGTGAATGTGTTTGCCTTCCCTTGCTCTTTTTGTCTAAACCCTAGGGTGAGTGAATGGTCACTCAATCCAATGACTGAGATTAGATGAGAATAAAAGCTCATTAAATTCTCATAAAAATTAATTTCACTCACCTCACTTAAATTTATAAAAAAGGGACTTATAATATACATAACTAGCAAAAACAACAGAATGCAACTAAGATTAAGAGAAATATAAATATAGAAAAATAAATACGAGAGCATGATATTAAACTTGCAAACTATATCCCTTGTATTGATAATTTCAAAAGAGAGAGCAATGTTCACATGCCTCGTCGAAGAGACAACCTCCTTTGAGCAAAGCTCCAACGCAATAACAATCCTTGACAAAAATCATTACATAGGCTTTTAGTTCTATTAACAGTTTCTTAATAGCTAAACTCTAACTATTCATGGTTCAATCAATAATGAGTATCAACCACCTAGTGGGCCTTCATTTAAAAATGACGACCTTTTCACATTAAGTAACTACCCACTATCTATTTAATGGGCTTTATTCAAAGAAAATAGCTTCTTTTATTAGTTGACTAAATCCTATGTACCCCAAAGTCGAGAGGTTACGAACACCATTGGCTAAAGAAGAACTAGATATTGAAATGCCAAATTTATACTTCTTCATATACTCAATACAAATAATTTGCATTCATTTACAAAAGAGATGAGTGGCTCATTTTGTCTTTAACATTTTATAGTTATTTAATTATTAACATATTATTGTGACTATTCATTGCGTAAAGTTGATATAGCAACTAATATCATAGCTACATTTCTTGAGAAATGCCCTTTTCTACACATGAATTTTATAGACTATGAAATACGATATGCTTCTAAAGTATCTTAAAAAGTTTCTATTAACTAGATATTGAAATGCCAAATTTATACTTCTTCATATACTCAATACAAAAAAATTGCATTCATTTACAAAAGAGATGAGTGGCTCATTCTGTTTTAACACTCTATAGTTATTTAATTATTAACATATTATTGTGACTATTCATTGCTTAAAGTTGATATAACAACTAATATCATAGCTACATTTATTGAGAAATGTCATTTTCTACACATGAATTTTATAGACTATGAAATACGATATGCTTCTAAAGTATCTTAAAAAGTTCCTGAGGAGAGTATCTATTTTCTTAGTTTTAGTTAAAAACAATTACGTGCTACTTTGTAGCTTGCCCTTGTTAATTATATTTTTATTTTTTATTTAATCAAACAATTTATTAAATGATTAATCTATAATGCACAATGTTCAAGTCAAATTTGCTTAATCAATTACTTGTGTACAATGAGATTAAATTTGGGTTCAATCAAGTGTAATAACATACAAGTATTATAAAATTGCATGGCATAATGTATCGTTGTAAGTTTAAATATAAATAAAATGATGAATATATTATATGATAGAAAGAAATGAGTAGTAAAATATTATGCATACCATATCCAATATCTAAGATAGAAAGAAATGAGTAGTAAAATATTATGCATACCATATCCAATATCTAAGATAGAAAGAAATGAGTAGTAAGATATTATGCATACCATTTCCAATATCCAAGATGGTCTTTAGTTGCATGTCTCACTCATTGTTTTGTTATCTTGTCAATGTATAAGTATATTCTTGCATCTCTTACTTTGTGAAAGGCTTTCTAATTACCTTCTCTTAATAAGCAAAGTAAGAAGTTTGTACATTAAATTGTCAACTTGGGGTTTTATGGAAACTTGTGAGTTACTGTACAATATATATGTCAGTCACAACTTTCCTTACATCATTTTGCATACTATGAAGTTGTTGTAGTATTTATGGTTTTCACTCATAACAATGGTAATGGCAATGAATAGGTATTTTGGAAAGAAACTCTATTACTAAGGCTTAATGTGCAGAAATCAAATCAATCAAAAAATTGTAAAATTGCAGGAATGGAAATCTAGGTTAAGCACACTCTGTACAAGGAAGAAATGCTATGCTAAGTTCACACCGTCTTGCATAAATTGAAATCACTCCGTGCTAAAAATAAGATTCACACCTTACGAGAATTGAAACTCACATTGTGCTGAATGAAAATTCACTCTAATATGAAAGATAACTATTGTAGAAAATAACTAATACTTTCCAAACTACAGATCAATGCAACAATTAATCTGATCAGATAATGAAGTGAGAAAGATGCAAATTATGGAATAAAATAAGAATCACTGAAAAGAAATGACAATTGTGCACACTCACAAGTGACTATTGAAAATGCAAGCAAAGGTGATTAAGCATAAACCATATATGACTGATCAAAGATGCAATTAAATGAAATCACTCACATGCTAAATCTACTGCATAAAAATGCAATAATAGCACTTGCCAATTGGAGTGGGCCTTGTCTCCTTAGATGGGGTGTTATAGGTAGCTTTCAATGACAATTAAATCAATGCAAACACACATAACAGAAGATAGAACCAACTCCACGCTAATTAGGCACAACAGTCTACTACAAAGCCTAATGCAAATCTTTGTACTCGCTTGGCTAGTCTTACAAACAAACGAGGCTTCTTATATAGTAGCCCCTAGGCACCTATAATTAAGATATTGTTTGGACATGATCGAGAACCAAGGGGTGTTGAGATGTCCTCATAACTGTCAAAATAACAAAACCATACAATTAGAAATTATATTTGAAAGTGTGATCGGCTTGAACTATTTTGTCAATGACTTTATTACAAAATATGAACTATTGTTCAAAACTGTATACTAAATAAAAATACATGCCAGGTGTATATTAACATCGCATGGCGATGGATCCTCTTTTCTAGGGATTTGGACCCTTATCCATTTGTCTTGTTGTGCTTCCATGTGGTGTTCCAAGCACACAATTCAGGATTCATCATATCTTGTTAATATCAGATCAGTAGTACTTTTATAGCATCCACAAGACTGCTGTAGAGTATCCGTAAGATTGCCTATAGATTATTTGCAGGACTGCTTGTAAAGTACCTGCAATACATGGACTTTTGCAACTTCCTATAGCACCAAAAATCTGGAAATTTTCTACAGATAGCCATGAGTATATACATAATTGGTTTTTTGTCAACTAATCAACAAAATATGAGAAAATGCAAACCGGTATACCTTATGCCACAAGTTGTTATCTTAGTACTAAAAAGGGGTATGTAGAGATTGAGGAAAGGAGCAAATAATGGTATAAGTTGTGACAAAATTCTTCTTAAAAGATGACATTATCGGAGCTCTTCATATTGCTTGGAAAAGGAGAACAAACAAATACAAGGTATCTAAAGAAAACATAAATAATACCTACATAAAAAGAAAAAAAAAGAAATACAACATATTTCTTTTCTAAGACTTTTACAATCACTTTGAGTTATAGAATCTTTTGGATACATCACATTCATATTTATTTATATAAATTCAATGTATCAAAAAAAAATCAGAAATACAACATATGTAAACATTCTTTTGTTATTATTAACTAAGTTAGTAAAATAATTTAATCTATTATATAAAAACATAAATAATTACAACCCTTATAATGACACAACTCGAGAAGCACAACATACCTTAGTTTACATTAGTTTACATGTTCAATCATCCAAGTTTATAATCTTTTTACTTTATACTCAAAATCTTTTGAAGTTCACTAAAATAACTTGAGTTATAACAATGGATTACTTTTCGTAGAAATTATTCATTAAGAAAGAAAAGTCTTGTAGCTATTGACCTTATTGTTATGTACAACAATTTTCCCCTTTGGTGCTTTACAAATATTTGTGAAAATCGATGCGAATATGCGCAATGCTCAATATAATGGATATATTTTAGAAAATTTTGTTAATCCTTTTGTTGAAGTGATGTGTTGAGATTATTTATTTTCTTTGTGAGTTTTCTTTCACTAATCACATTCGAAAGGACCAAGAATTAAGAATCCTTTATATAATTCTCTTTTGTGTTCTTTTGCACTTTATTTTATTAACTATGCCATAAAAGGCAAAGCATTAAGTGTGATGCACCTGCAACAATTACTTAATAAAAATATGCGAAATAGCAGAAATGATAGAACTCAGAATCACTTTTATATTGATCACAGGCCACTTCGAGGGGGCAACCTCCTATGAGCAAGCTCAATACAAATAACTTCACGGTCCTTCATAGGTCTCGACACACACTTATATACTAAGTCTAGGCGCCAATACTATGGGTCAAAACCATAGGCCACTACAAACTATGGATCAACAATACTACGGGCGACTTACAAAGCATATGTGCCAACAACAATAACACAAACTATTGATCAACAAATACTACGGGAAGACTTACAAAGCATATGCATCCAACAACAACATACTAACAAAGTAAAGACATGGGTTCCTAACATCCCCTCCCCCTTAAAAAAAGCTTTGTCCTCAAAGCTTTAGATGTGGAAATTGTTGTTGAATCTGAAGGAGTGGTTCTCATGTAGCATCCTCTGGTTGCATGCCATGCCACTGAATTAAAACCTCTGTGATAGAGCGAGAGCGAAGCTGACGCGTGTGCCGATTGAGGATGGCCTCCCGTTCCAAAAGGATGGATCCTTCATTATCTAGTTCGGGTAAAATCGTTTGTCCACTGATGTTGGTGCCAAGAACTTTCTTCAGACAATAGACATGAAAAATTGGATGAATGCGGGAAGAAGGAGGAAGTTCCAATTTATAAGCAACAGACCCAATCTTCTAAAGAATCCGATATGGCCCATAGAACTTTGGAGCGAGCTTATGATGCCCTTTGAGTTTCAAGGAGGACTGCTTGTACGGCTGTAGACGAAGAAAAACCATATTGCCGACTTGAAAAGTGCTCTCAGAACGGTGCTGATCAGCTTGTTGCTTCATGCGATTTCTGGCCATGTGAAGATTGTCCTGCAAAATGCGAAGAATCTGATCGCGGTTTCGAAGGACTGTGTCAACTTCCTGAACAGGTGAACTGGTGGGGGTGTATGGAAGAAGAACTGGAGGTGCTTGACCATAGACTGCTTCATATGGGGTCATTTTAGAGGCAGTGTGGTAAGAGGTATTATATCACCATTCAGCGAGAGGGAGCCACTTTGCCCACTGATGTTGTTGTTCCGAGGTGAAGCAACGAAGATAAGTTTCCAAGCATTTATTGATAATTTCAGTTTGACCATCTGTTTGTGGGTGATACCCTGAACTCATCTTCAGTTTGGTGCCAGTGTGGCGAAATAGTTCTGTCCAAAAATGACTGGTGAAAGTCGCATCACGATCTGAGACAATGGAAGAAGGGATGCCATGAAGACGAAAGATCTGGTCCAGGAAAATTTGAGCGACGGAGGAGGCTGTATAGGGATGGTTGAGAGCACAAAAATGACTATATTTGGAGAGGCGATCAACCACAACGAGAATCACTGTCTTCCCACCAAATTTAGGGAGCCCTTCAATGAAATCCATAGAAATATCTGTCCAAATCCATGTAGGTATGGGAAAGGGTTCAAGCAATCCTGAAAGGAGTGTTGTTTCACCCTTATTGCGCTGGCAGGTATCACATTCGGCCACCATCTGTTGAATTGTCCTTTTCATGCCCTGCCAAAAGAAGTTACGCCGTGCTCGTTCATACGTTTTGAGGAACCCAGAGTGCCCTGCCGATGGAGAAGCATGGAGTTCATAGAAGACAGCCTGTTGAAGATCTGGGCTCTGGGGAAGCACCAGACGACCCTTGTATCGCAGAGAAGCACCATCCCAAGAGTAATGTGGGACAGCAGAAGGGTTGTTGGTCAAGCGTTGGATGATTTGAGATAAGGAAGAGTCATTGACATAACCCTGTCGAACAGATTGCAACCAATTTGGAACAGGCATAGAAATAGCTGAAAGAGAACTTTGGGCATCAAATGTGCGAGAAAGAGCATCTGCCATAATATTGTCTTTACCCTTCTTGTAAGTGATCTCATAGTCATAACCCATGAGTTTGCTAACCCATTTCTGTTGTGCCGGGGAGGAGACACGCTGTTCCAAGAAATATTTCAGACTCTGGTGATCAGTCTTGATGCATAAATGATTCCCTAATAGGTATGGCCGCCACTTCTGTACTGCATGCAAAATAGCCATCATTTCCTTCTCATAGGTAGAGGCAGCTAAATTCTTACCTGAAAGGGCTTTGCTGGTGAACGCAATGGGGTGTTCATCTTGAAGGAGAACAGCACCAAGTCCATTGCTGCACGCATCACTCTCAATAGTGAAGGGCTTGGAAAAATCGGGCATAGCTAGAACAGGTGTAGTACACATAGCTTGTTTGAGTTTGTCAAATGCACACTGAGCAGCAAGTGTCCATGTAAAGGCATCCTTTTTCAATAGAGCAGTTAATGGAGCTGCAATCTTCCCATAATCCTTAACAAACTTGCGGTAGTAGCCAGTCAACCCCAAAAAACCACGAAGGCTCTTGAGTGTCTGAGGATGTGGCCAATTGTTCATGGCATCGATTTTGGCAGGATCCACGCGAACCCCTTGTGATGAGATAATGTGTCCGAGATACTCAACTTCCTTCTGTCCAAAAACACATTTAAACTGCTTGGCATGGAGATGATGGTCAGAGAAAAGTTGCATGACAAGATCCAGATGCTGGAGATGTTCATCCCATGTTTTACTGTAGATGAGGATATCATCAAAGAATACCAAAATGAATTTCCGCAAGTAGGATCGAAATATTTTATTCATTAAGGCTTGGAATGTGGAAGGAGCATTAGTGAGGCCAAAGGGCATGACCAAAAACTCATAATGGCCATCATGTGTGCGGAAAGCTGTTTTAGGGATATCATCCTCATGAACCCGAATTTGATGATACCCAGAACAAAGATCCAACTTGGAGAAAAAGTGAGCCCCATGAAGCTCATCCAGAAGCTCATCAACAACAGGAATTCGAAACTTATCCTTGATGGTGAGGTGATTAAGTGCTCGGAAGTCAATGCAGAGGCGCCATGACCCATCTTTTTTGCGGACAAGAATAACTGGAGAAGAAAAGGAACTGGTGCTTGGGCGAATAATACCTTGCTTCAATAAGTCCTGAACGAGCATTTCAATCTCCATTTTTTGGTGAAATGGGTAGCGATAGGGCCTGATGTTGGGAGGAATGCTACCAGGAAGGAGCTGAATACGATGGTATTCTAGCCTGGAAGGTGGCAATCCCACTGGTTTAGCAAAGACACCTATATATCGATCCAGAATTTGTTGTAGATCCCAAGGAGTAGTGGAGACCGCTGATGGTTGCATCTGAATGGAATGGATCTGAGTGATGACACCATGCGAATTCTTCTTGAGGAGTTTTTCCATGCGATGTGAACTGATGATGCTGAGAGAACTTGGTTGTAATCCTGTCAATGTGTGTTTTTTTCCAGTGAGGGAAAACTGCATCCAAAGTTCAGCAAAATCCCATAAGATAGGGCCAAGTGTGCGTAGCCATTGAGCGCCCAAAACCACATCACATCCGCCTAAGGGCAAGGAAAACATGTCAGAGCGCAAGGTATAATCTCCCATAGATATACGCACATTTCAACACTTCCCTTTGCAAGGTAAGGTGCCCCCATTGGCAATCATGACTTCAAAGTTGGAGCAAGGATGGATAAAACAATCAGCTTGTTTGGCGATCCGAGGGTCAATGAAATTATGAGTACTACTAGAATCAATGAGTATTGTAAGAGGAAGCTTCTTGAAGTAACCCCGGACCTGCATTGTTTGGGGGGTGGTGATTCCAGCTAAAGCATGGAGAGATATCTCTGGCTGGTCATCCTGAGACGGAGGGTCAATAGGCGGTTCCTGAATGTCGACCGGAGCATCCAGTGTTTCTGGATCTTTGTCACCAATTTCAGAGGCAGGCGGAGAATCCACATCCAAGAGATAGAGCTTTTGCTAAACACATCTATGTCCCCGAGCGAATTTCTCATCACAATTATAGCAAAGCCCCTTTTCTTTGCGTGCTTGCATCTCTGTTTCTGACAAACGCTTGATAGGAGTCGGTCGAGGAGCCTGCGGTATAGGTGGTCGTTGAGAACCCATATTTCGGAAGGGAACAAAAGTGGGCTTGGAGCGTTGTTGGGCTGCAATCTTGTCTTCTGCCAACTTAGCCAACCCTAGGGCTTCCATCATTGTGGTGGGACAGAACATTTTGACCTCAGAGCGGATGACATCCTTTAGACCACTGATAAAACAACTCCGGTAAAAGTCATCCGACAATCCTTTGGTGTGGTTGGCTAGGTTCTCAAATTCGGTTTGATACTCTCTCACAGTGCCAATTTGGTGAAGTTTAGTGAGGGCTCCTGTGAAGTCATCAAAAACACTAGGACCAAATCGTTGCAAAAGGAGCTGGCAAAAGTCTGACCACTTGGGCTCGGGATGAGCCTTGATGTACCAACGGTACCATTGAAGAGCTTCCTGATCCAAATGAAAGGATGCCAACGGAACTTTGTTGACATCAAAATTATTATGCAGACTGAAATACTGTTCTACACGATAGATCCATCCAGTTGGATCAGTACCATTGAAGCGAGGAAAATCAAGCTTCGGACCACGGAAATTGCTGGAAGAAGAGAACCCATTGTCTGCTGAAAACTCGGACTGCCGTTTGTTGTTCATAGCTGAATGTTCAAGATGGAGGCCGAGAAATTTTTCATCCAGATCCTGGAGTTTGGCTTGGATGGCTGCAAGTGCGTCTTCCATGGTTTTTGCTCCTGCACGGGTGACAACCATAACCAGGAGTTTTTTATTTTTTTTATTTTTTTTTATTTTTTAAGACTGGGTAGGAAAACAAAAACAGAAACTACTTCAGTAAGGGAAAATCTGGACTTGGGAAAAAATCGGAAGGGTAATTGGGGTTTGACTAGGTGTTGGGCACTATCGACTAGACAGGGGAGCAAAAATGAGGATTTCAGAAGCGGGGTGAAAGAATGGGAAAATTTGCCAGAGGGGGACAAAGAAGCAGAATTCAAAAAGGAACTCTGTGGTAAAATTTGAAGGTGATTGGGTGAAATCTGAGGAAGTTATGGCAAACCCTAAAAATAGACAAATGTGGGATTTTGGGCTTTGGGAAGGGGAATTGGGGATAGGGTCCCCAGGAATGAAATATGCAGAATGGAATGACAGGGGTTCCCCGAAAATTTCAAGGGAAACATAGTGAAAACAAGGGAGTTATGGAGAAAAAACTGAATTTTTTTTTTTAGACTCGAGCGGCTACGGCTCGGATTTTTTTTTTTTTTTTCATTTACAGACTGGAGCGGCTACGGCTCAGAATCGGAAGGGATCTGGAACAACGCCGAATGGATTGAAAACGGCTGGATCTGGAACGGCTTGCAAAATGGATTTGAAACGGCGCAACAGTGATCGACAATAGTTTAGCTGAAAGTAGATATGGACCCCAGGTATGTGCGGCTTCCTAACAGTTTAGGGGTTTCACTCGGCCACCAATGCTGTCTGACGGCTTGCGTATTGGGGCAGTACCCCTCACTCCACGGCTCAGGTAAAACTGATAATCGCTTTGCCACAAACGACAGCTCTTGGTTTACCTCACGGGCGGGAACTTGTCAATCAGGTAGGGGTCGTTGCCCTTTTCGCTGGCAGGTCCTCTCAATGGGCCAGCTACTTCGGAGTTCCTGTGGTACTCCTCACAATGAGTTTTAGGGCTTATGCCCAAGTACTTCCCACAGTTAAGCGGATAGGGATTATTCCCAAATCTGAACCTGCAACAGATGCGAAAAAAAAATTTGGCAGAAATTTCACCCAGCGAGCCCAAGAAAGTGCTCTGATACCAGATGTGATGCACCTGCAACAATTACTTAATAAAAACATGCGAAATAGCAGAAATGACAGAACTCAGAATCACTTTTATATTGATCATAGGCCACTTCGAGGGGGCAACCTCCTATGAGCAAGCTCAATACAAATAACTTCACGGTCCTTCATAGGTCTCGACACACACTTATATACTAAGTTTAGGCGCCAATACTATGGGTCAAAACCATAGGCCACTACAAACTATGGATCAACAATACTACGGGCGACTTACAAAGCATATGCGCCAACAACAATAACACAAACTATTGATCAACAAATACTACGGGACGACTTACAAAGCATATGCGTCCAACAACAACATACTAACAAAGTAAAGACATGGGTTCCTAACATTAAGATCCTTTTATAGGATAAGTATAAGATTACTTGGTGGGTTAGTTCATGTGGTTGAGAGCCATGACTTGAAATAAAAGGTTTTAGGGTAAAGTTCATGGGGCGACTATATGTGATATGTTAACATTGGATGTTCTATCGGGTTAGTTTACTATTGTCTATACCAATGGTTTACTTTGGTTACACCCATCAACAATAGTGAAGTCTTTAAGGGTTTCCTATGTATGGTTACATGTAAAAAGAAAACAAGTTTAAGAAAATTAGCGATCTGAAAAAGCTAGACTAATCAAACACGTTTTATATGAACAACCTATTAGACAAGGTGTAGCTCATCACATTTGGACTGATTTCCTATATGGATTGTTGTGGACTATGTTGAAATTTTAAGAAACAATAAATTAATGCAACTTTGGAAATTTTACCTCAGTTGCTTGAGGTTTCTTAGATTAAACACCTATGAGCATTTAACCTTAGGGTTGATCTTAAATATTAAATTACATCAATAATTTTTAACTTCCATTCATCCCAATTTCACCTGGTAACCCAAGAGAATAAAAACCACATATTTGTATTTCAATACCGCAATGTTACATAGCTCATCACATTTGGATTGATTTCCTATATGAATGGTTGCGGACTATGTTGAAAATTTGAGAATCAATAAATTAATGCAACTTTGGAAATTTCACCTCATTTACTTGAGGTTTCCTAGATCAAATCCCTATGAGAATTTAGCCTTAGGGATGATCTTAAATATTAAATTATATCAATAATATTTAACTTCCCTTCACCCGAATTTCACCTGTTAGCCCAAGAGAATAAATACCACATAACTGTACCTAATACCAAAATGCTACATCACTTAGTACTCACTTTTCTAGGCATACAAGATCTAAATTCTCTTATTACATCAAATTATAACAATATTGAATTTGCTCTTTTACCTTGGATATGTGTTAAATCACTTAATCGATATTGATATATGTTATGTCAAATCAACTTGAACGAAAAGTGTTCGAATTTACTTATCAAGAAGATAACGTAAGTTGAAAATCAAATCTACAAGTACACAATATTTGGATAGGTATAAACCTTATATATATATATATATATATATAAGATGAAGTATAAGTACATAGCGCAACTTTATCATAGAGCTTCTACAAGTCGAGCTCTCCAAACCCTAGCCAAGGAAATCATAAAAATACCCTAGCCACTAACTCTTCATACCTAGGAATCACTCCCAACCAAAGCTATTTACTCCACTAAAGATTCTCAACAAACTAGCATCAACACTCACAAGTCCTTTGCACATACACCAAGCTTATATCTCACAAGCTCTCCACACTAGCACTTGTTGGGGAAGCCTCTCCTTGAACATTGAGACATAAAAAAAAATAGAAAAAGGGAACTATATTCCAAAAAGAGAGGTGGTGTCTAAAGACAATGTTTATAACACTTAAGCACAACACATTATGATCAGAACATTACAATGCATTATTCAACATTGAAAAAACCCATATCAAAACAACCCATAAGATCGTTCTTTTATAGTCTCTGGATCTAACAAACTCCCTTGAAGTAAAGATGATTTGGTCCACAAATAGGGGTCGTTGCTTCTATATGTTTCCACGAAATCCGCAACATCCCTTAGATTAGTTGGTTGTTCTAGTCGAGCCGACCACAACCCCGTCGACCATTCAGTTGATCGATTAGTCGACTGCTAAGTCAAGCCTCCAGTCGACTGCTCTACTGGTCGATTGTTGTCTTTCGATTGACTGTCTCTAGAAGATATAGAGGTGTGATGATCCTACATAGCCTTAGGTTCCAACAACACTCTTGTCTTACTTTTGGTATACAAACCCTAGCCATGTTGCATCACACAAGATCATGGCATGACAACTCTAGCGCCAACCTCCAAGTCTACATGTACATCCTAGGGTTTAAGACCTTAAACCTTAATACTTCAACTCTTGTATCATCACAAACACCAAATGTCCATGGAATGTCAAGTATACAATAACAAGGTCCTCTTCCAAGCAAGGCATCTATCTAAGTGTAAGACTCATCAAGACAGGCTATCCATGATCTTGCCTTGGCCTCCATGCATCCACAAAAATAAAGCTCCAAAATCATGCAAGGTGTCAACTCCATTCTCCATGTCTTCTACGAGGGTAAAAACCCTACCATTATAAGAAGAGCCATAAGGAAAACCAGCATCACCTCTAATGTCATGTTCTTCTCTAGGGTTCACTTGTATAACATAAACTCTGGCATCTCACGAGAGCAAACCCTTGCATCACACAAGATAATCTCTGCAAGAAAAAACAAGATGTCTCTCTATTATTGTATTCTCCTAGGGTTTCCTCACGAACCCTAGTGTCTTGTTCCCTAGAAGATGTCTCTCCAATGCAAGTATAAAGATAGAGAACACTGATGTTAATAATCAAAAGAGCCCTCCCCTCCCTTGATATATAAAGTAGGTGTGGGAGGCTAACATAAAATAAGGACTTATGCCCATACAAGTAACCAACAAGGCAACCCCACATGGAGCGCTCTATAATACAAGGATGCACAAGTCTCATATTAAGGTATATCCAACCATCAAAATGAAACACTCTCCAAGCATGAATCCCTTAGGGTTCAACACCTCTTCTAGGATGGTGCACTATCCAATAAGTTGTTAGTCCAATGATCCTCTTCGACGATGGTGTCCAAGTGTTCTCATGCAAGGATTTTATCTAACTATCTGCCACATGCCCTCTCATGTGCCCAATTCTCCTCTCATTTGTGCCTCTCATTTGTGCCAATGTGGTCACTAAGCTCCAATGCTTCTCCTCAACATTTGTTCGGGTCCACAATTTACCTCCATGAAATATGCTTCTCAACCCAACCTTCCTTAAGTCATGTGGCCAACCTCTAAGGTTTATATCACATGGTTCCAAGCTCCTAGGTCTAAGTGCCCTCCTCCATGTGCCCAACACCCCTTCTCCTAATTAGGTGTCACCCCAAATTGTGCAATCGACACCCACATTATGTGCACCCAATTTGGCTAGTCATCATGCCAATTAGAGTAACAACATCCTAGGTAATGGTGTCATGCTAACACTCTATTGAAGGTGAAGCATCCACCCAAGCTAAGCCATCCATATGGTAGTGAAGCATCACCAAATTAATACCATATGGTGAAAACACTTTTGGAATAACCTGAAAAGCTAACACTCCCTCCTCTTTACAAGAAAATTTTGTTTCTGGTAACCCCAATCAAATCCCTTAGAATCTTCAACTTGTAACGCTTATGCTTCCATAAAGCTAAATAATACTCCTCCATCATGATGGAACATCATACCTACTCTGCAAGATTCGTACACATAAGAACATGTCTACACACCTCAACATCCAAGCAATCACTGCTCGTAAAGGTGTGTCTCTCCCCAAGAAATAAACTAAACAATTTGCAACTCGATTGTTGAATGGTGAGCATGCAGGGAGTATATAGCAAAACAATTTGGCTAACATCACCGAACCGGTCTACTCCCTCTTCCCCTCTACTAAGGGATCCAAAAGAACAAATGACCATTTGTGAAATTGAAGGAACTCAACCTTGGTTTATTGCTTCTTGTTGAACTTTGAAATCACTTTAGAACAAGGAAGACATCAACAATAACCTATCAAAAATCAACATCACCAAGTCATCATCACATGCCAAAATCTTTGGTACCACATTGGGATTTGTTCCTGGAATCCTAGAAAAATAATCACATCTTCAACAAGACCGATACATGTGGATGAGATCTATCAAAAGCACAAGATAAATTTATACATATACCTCAACTCGTCAATCTTGAAATACAACCTCATGGTAAGAGTAACAACAACCCTTAAAGGGTCATCATCAAACTATGAGCATGAGAATCTCTCTCTTGCACCTCAAAACCTTTGAAAAATGAAGCAGCAACATCAACTAGGGAACCTCTCTCTTTCTAAGAGAATTGCGATCAACTTCCTCTACATGAGAGAATCCAACAACTCTATCATTGATGATGCTCATCAGTATTCCCAATAGTCACAAACATGGAATTGATCGTTGATTCCACCACCATAGGTTTTGAACCTATACCTCGGTTAGGTTTTTCACACCCTTCTTTAATGCCAAATGCTCCAAGACAAGATTAAACATATGGAGAATATAACATGAAAGATCCACTCTCCAAGATTAGGTACAAAGTACAAATTCACAATATTGCCGATAGCTTAGCATCAAGCCAACTATCACATTTGTGATCAATTTCTCCACAGACGTATAAGATTTACAACCAATACCATCCCCAAGAGATAACACTACAAGCCCCTTCATTTGCAACAATCATTGAAGTTGAGCAAGGTCTCCATCACAACTCAACCAAAATAGATCAACAAGTAATCATCAATCTATCATAGAATTAAACAGTGCATACCACACTCCAAATATCAACAAATAATCAAATGGTTAAGCATGCTTATTAGAGGCATCAATCCACTCCAAACACGAGTATCCACTAGAACAAATCAACCACCTATCACAAGTCCTCCTAGGCATCACACCCGCCGAAATATATATCACATATCAGTGATCCATGAAGTTGATCTTCCACCCATAACATGTGAAAATATTGTGGCATCCATTGGAACAAATTAGCCACATATCATAGGTCCTTTTGGGCATCACACCCGCTGAAGATAAATCCATGCCATCCATAAATACAGTAGAACACATTGGTTTCTACTTGAACAAATTAGTCACTTATCGTAGGTCCTCTTGGGCATCACATCCATTGAAAATAAACCCATACTAGCCATCAATAAAGTAGAACTAACACTTATCAGAGGTGAGAACACACAAGCATCCATTAGAACAAATTAGCCACCTATCATGGGTCCTCCTAAGCATCACAAAGGTAAAAATAAATCCACACTAGCCAACAATCAAGTAGATCTACCGCTTATCACATGTGGGAACACACTAGCATCCACTAGAATAAATCAACCATCTATCAATTGTTCTCCTAGGCATGACACCCAATTAAAATAAATCCATATCGACAATCAATGAAGTAGATCTACCACCCATCATAGGTGAAAACATACTCTCATCACAAGAGCAACTAGTGTTTTGACCCATCAAGCTCTTCATGGGTGGAAGTGCTCATCTCAAACACACTAGAGTTTCACCACCTAACAACCACTCCTAGCTATAAACGCATAAATATCCAGCCTTCAAATCAGCAAGAAGGCAATCTCAATATAAGCAACACTAATACCATGTTGAAATTTCAAGGATCGAGCAATTAGTGCAACTTCAATTCACCTCACTTGAGGTTCCTTGGATCTAATACCTATGAACTTTCGGCCTAAGGGATGGTCTGAAATATTAAATTATATTGGTAATATATCACTTCCCTTCAACTCAATTTATCTATGTAGCCCAAGAGAATAAATATCACATAAGTGTACTTCAATACCACAAGGCTACAATGCCTAGGGCACACTTTTCTATTCATATAATAGATATGAATTCTCTTATTACACCAAATTATAATAACAACAAATATGCTCTTTTTATCTTTGAGATGGGTTAAATCACTTTACTAATTTAGCAATATGTTATCTCAAATCAACATGAATTACAAGTGTTGGAATCTACTCAATCAATATGATAACATAAGTTGAAAATCAAATCAAATCTGTATGAACACATTATTTGGATAGTTGGAAACTTCATATATATATATATATATATATATATGAAGTACATGAATATACCATGACTTTATCACAACAATGATTTAATTCAAGCTCGCCAAACCCTTGATAGGTACCTTAAGAAAACTCTAGCCACCGACTCTTGGTTGGGAATCACTACCAACCAAAGTTGCTCACTCCCTTAAAGATCCTCAACAAATTAGCATCAACACTGACAAGTCCTCCTTGGCACATATACCAAGCTTGTATCACATAAGCTCTCTACACTAGAGAGTCTTCCTTAGGCTTTGCAAACCCTAGCCGTGTTGCATTACACAAGTAATGGAAATACCACTTTAGCAATAGTCTACATGTCTACATATCGATACTCCATTCTAGAACTTGAGTCCTCAAACCCTAGATCTTCAACTCTTACATCAACGCAAGCACCAAGACCCATGGAACATCAACTACACAATAAATGAATTTTCTTCCAAGTAAGGCATCTCAACAAAGCTTAAGACTCATCAAGTTAGGCTCTCCATGATATTGCCCTAGTCTCCATGCATCCCACAAAAACAAAGGCTCCAAAATGATGCAAGGTGTTAGCTCCACTCTCCATCTTCTACTAGGGTAAAACCCTACTGCTACAACAAGAGCCATAAGGAAAACCAATGCCACCTCCATTGTTATGTTCTTCTATAGGATTCACTTGCATAGCATAAACCCTAGTATTTCACTAGAGAAAACTCTTGCATCACACAAGAGCAATCTCTCCAAGAAAAACTAAGACATCTCTCACTCTGCTTGTCTTCTCCTAGGGTTTCTTCATGAACCTTAGTGTCTCTCTCTACATGATGTCTCTATAATACAAGTACAAATATAGATAACAATGCTGATAATAATTACAAGAGCTCCATCCTCCCTTTATGTATAGAGTAGGTGAGGAGGGCTAACATAAAATAAGGACTTTTGTCCATGTGTAAGTAACCAACAAGGCAACACCACATTGAGCACTCTTCAATACAAGGATGTACAAGTGTCATACTAGAGTTTATCCAACCCTCAATATGAAACACCCTTCAAGCTTGAATCTCTTAGGGCTCAACACCCCTTCTGCAGGATGGTGCACTGTCAAGGACGCTATCAATCCAATGCTCCTCTTTTGCTATGGTATCCAAGTGTCCTCATGTAAGGCATTCCTCCTTCAACTACGTGCTACATGTTTTCTCATGTGCCCAATGCTCCTCTTCAACATATTTTTCCATATCCACAACCAACCTCCATGAAGTACACTCCTCAACCCAAGCATCCTCAAGTAAAGTGCTCAACCTCTAAGGTGTGTATCACATGCTCTATGCTCTCCTCCAAGTACATAGTGCTCCTCCTCCTAGGTAGATGCCTCCCCTATCAAGCCATTGACTCCCCCATTGTGTGCACCCAATGGGTTAGTCATCATGGTTAAGGTAACCACTTCCTAGCTAAGGGTGCCATGCTAGCACTTTAACTAAGGTCAAACATCCATCCAAATGTCCATGGAGCATCACCAAGGGACTACAACTTGGTGAAAACACTTTTGGACTAGCCCCAAAAGTTAACAAACTACTCCTCATTTATGGGTAAAATCTTACATGTGATATATATATAGCATCACCAAGGGATTACAACTCGGTGAAAACACTTTTGGACTAGCCCCAAAAGTTAACAAACTACTCCTCATTTGTGGGTAAAAGCTTATATATATATATATTACATCAATTACAAATATAAATGTTATGTTTATGAAAATTGTTTGGTTACACATTTTCTAGTGCTTGCTTTATGTAATAGGAAGCACATGGAAACATTGTTAGTTATTATGTTAGTGCTCAAAACTGCATGAAATAATTTGAAAGAATCAAGTGGAGTGAAGATCCCATAGTCAAAGATGATGATTATATATCCTTTTCAACATGGGATTGTTCTTAAACTTAGAGGGAATTGTTTTATATTGTAGCTAGTTAACTTCATCTATCTCTTCTCGCTGGTAGGATTATATCATTTTTTACATTTAGATGTGTTCCATCTCTACAAGGGTTAGGATTTAGGAGACTCGTTTTTTAATATGTAAAAATATAACTATTTAAGTATGAATATATTATTTTTAACATTTAAATACATTTATTCGTTACAAATATGCTATAAGAAGCTCACCTTTAAATATATAAAATTATAGAGAAAAACTTTGAACAATTTGATAGCTTATTACTATCCATTTAAATTTACCAAATTTTACTATAAAACATTTTACTTATACTCCTAATTATTTCATATTCAATAATGTATCAAATAGTGCATATCCACTAAAGGTTTTGGAAAATAAGGTGAATCTCCATTATTACCTTCATTCAAGAGTTTCTCTCTATCCCATTTCTTCAAGTAATGTTTCATATGTTAAGCCTTAATTCATTTCATTTAGGGTTTTTCTATCCCATTTCTTCATGTAATGTTTGATATGTTAGGCCTCAATTCAATTTTCAACTTCTTATTTGACTTGAGATTTTTAAGTTTTGTGAAATAACTCCCTTGGGGTTTCGTTGATCATACCTCCCACTATTCTTTGAAATTCTTCCTTGTCTATAGTATATCTTCAATGTATCCTTATGTTTCTTCCTAGATCTCAAATAAATATTTTCTTTTTATGTATCTTCATGTTATGAACAAATGCTTCTCGTCATTTAAGCATTCTACTAAGATGACCTCATATCCCTGCCTCTCAAGTTGGGTGATTTATTTTTATTAGAGATGCTTAACAAATCTGATTTTATTAGTTTTTTTGGATACTCATGGAAATATGCATATTGAGTGATTGTATCAAGGTTAATCATCATTAATATGTATTTAAAGTATGAATAGGATGCCAATTTTGTTAGTACAAAGGTGTTTAATGTTAATTTATATTTGTGATAATGAATTTGAGCCCAATAATGTTGGATAAGACATTTAATTTGGTATTATCATCATCATCACCATGAATTCTTGAAAAACTACATATCCACCCAGATATGAAGAATAATGGTTGGATTTTTTTTATGTTAATGTTTCCAGTACAAATATATATGTTGTTGTGTTTATTTGTATGATAGATTTTGTTTTTTAATTTAATTTTATGTATTTGACTTATTCAAGTTTTATAACACATTTTGGCTGAATATTATATTGTACTTACAATTATGCAATATTCAACTTTATGTTTCATCTAGTTTGAATGTGATTATAAAAGGATTCTGGAATGGATAAATATTATGAGCAGTCCTACTGCAATACATTTCATAGTTATTTTCTATTGCTACAAAATGTGCATAAATATCTTCATTCTATTGAGATAGAAGATCTAGTGCCCCATTAGAATACAAAGGGTATGCATCCTATTTCTCAATATTAACATACAACGAAGCTTTGACCAGCATTGTTTTAAGAAGTTTTAAGATGTTTCAGACATCTATAATCTTCATAAGATAACTTAACAACTAGTATCAACCAATAATCTTTCTCCTTGACAATGATGTATAAAATGATTGCTTAGCAGTGGTGTACTTGGCAATGTAAAATATGATTGCTTAGCACCCATCTACAACAAAAATTCTTTAGTTAATCACTTTCTACCTAACAACTTAAGAGAGATGAGGTACTAGGTGAGGAAAAGCTTTTGCACCCCTAGTGATGTACTATGCAAAATATACATACTATATATACCATTCAATGTGCATAATTAAAATTACCTTCTCACATGTAGCAACTATATATATGCCATCATATGTGATGTTTATTACTCACCTTAGGTGAAAATGTCATTTTAATTGGCATGAGTTGTCCTCTGACATGTAAACATGGTCATTTAAATAACTTACATACCAACTAACTCTCTTTATACTTGGCAATGATGTTAAAAATAATTACTTTGACACTCGTCTACCACAAAGTACTGTATTTAATCACTTTCCAGCTAACAACTTTAGAGAAATGAGGTCCTAAAAGAAAGCAAAACTTATGCACCCAATAATGATATACACTGCAGTGATCTATTTTGCAGAATATACAACAATATATACCATTGGGTGTCCACAATTAAAATAACCTTTGCAAACATTTTAATCACTTAAAATTCACTATATCTTCATCATAATTATACGATAAACTTGTATCTATACAGAGGAACTACACAAAAATTTGGTGCTAAAATTTAGTTAATACTATGCAACTGGCAAAAAAATTGAACAGGCAATTGTGAATTATAACAATACACTGAAGGACTTTACAAAACAAATAAAAAACAGACGGTTGAAAAAAAAGAACAGTAATAATGCTCGATTACTATCGTATCTTTAATTCAATGAAAATTTACCAATTTGATGTCCAGGAACTCCTCCGACCAAACTTACCCTTCACCTGTCAATGACTATGAAGAAAACATAACTAGTTGTTTGACATGAAAGATGGCACATACATATCTCTCTGCTGGTAAGGATGGTACCTTTAAAAGTTATCACTCAAAGCTTTAATGATATTTTGACTCCATGTTGCGGTGTTTGGGTCAAATTTCAATTCCCAGGTAGGCCAATAGTGCAAATCTTGCTTCAAAGTAAGAACTGAGGATTTCCCATTCAAACGCAGTATCTTGACACGAACAAATACCCCATGTTCCAATTCTTTTATAACATTTACAAATGTCTGCAAATCAGGAGTTGGTTTTCCATTAACTTCAACAATCCACTGTCTACTAGAAACTCCATATCGATGGATCGGGCTGCCAAACATCCGTCTTGCCACATATACTCCATGCCCTTCTTCCGGCAAAAATCCCAACAAGCGGACAACTGAATGTGGTTCTTGAAGAAGAGATCCACACCAATTTACCATGTGTGTGGTTCCAAAGCCATTTCTTACATCTGTGCCTACAAGAACATCCAACTCCAAACCCTGGCGAAGAATCTTCACTCTTAGACCCCCTTCTTCATCCTTGCTCTCATCAAGAAGTTGGCAAGCATTCTCAACATCACGAAAAGTTGTGATTGGCTGCCCATCTATAGCTAATAGCATATCCCCTTGCTTCAACATGCATTCTGCTCGTGATCCAGCGAAACAACGCTTTACTCGCAGAACCTGTCGTCTCACAGGATCCTTCTTTACTAATTCTGTAATCCAGTTTTCACTTAACCCAAAGCTACGAGCCTTTGAAAGTGAAGTTGTAGAAAGTTCAATGTCTAATATGCGAACAAATGGCATAAGCATTTTGATCCCATTTATGAGCAAAGGTGAACCTTCAGTTCCATTTATAATTTTATGTAGCACTTCACTGACTGCATAAATTGGAATTCCTTGCACGAATCTGTAGTTGTTGGTCGAACCATTGCCAGGCTTCCACTCCATAGAGAAGATACCCCATAATGCTTGAACCCTTCCATGCTCGTCTGCCAGTACACCAGAAAATGCATTGCCTAAATCTGTATCCAATTCGACAACCTCCATGTTCATAGCTCTATACCGGGGATAAGTAAATGGATCAATATTCAAAACAGCTACTGGGTTTGTGACAATGGACTTGCGTGATTTAGCTTGTAGTCTCTGATTCAAACCAACAAGATATACATCATCACCCCTATGCAGAACAGGTTCAGGAAGAAGAACAGCTGCACGTACAGCTGCAGCCCCAGATGGACCCAGTGCTGCAGGATCGTATGCTACTAATGCATAATTGTGTACAGGGTGCAGAAAAACAACTTCTCCAGGAATCTCCATTGGGTACGCAGCGAATGCTAACATGACATCTGATAACGAAATAGGCACTGTATACCTGTCCACCGCAACTATTCCCATGGTTTCAGAATGATAGATCACCACCCCTGTTCCAGAGAAATGCCGAGCATGCACACCATCAATCATGCAAATTAAGGGTATGTCGACCTCAACCATGACAAGGGTCGGCTCAATAATTCGCTCTGCAACTGAAACCTTATCTAAGGCACTGTCACTTAAGGGTGTGATTTTTTGCGAGACTTGTGAGGAATCGCCCTCCACGCCACCAAATTGTCCACCTGATGATACCTGTGATTGGGATGATGTATCTTTCTCGTCATTAACAACGGAAAGAGCTGCAAGAGAAGATGTAATTAACGACATTGCAGGTCTCTTTTTCCAGAGTCCACTGAGATCGTCTCGAGTGTATATTTGAGGCTCTGCATACCATTCATGCCTATCAACAGTCACAAGGACAGACGTACTTGGATGACGATCTTCATGTGTCACAAATTCCAGCGGAACGCGTGATCCTCTAGGTAATTTGGAGAAAATAGATACAAAATCTTCAACTCGTGTGGTTTCTTTACCTGCCAATGTTTTAATGATAGCACCAGAAGGCACACCTGCCCTTGACAACATATACCCTGGTTCTGCAACATATACTAGACCATAATTGAAGAAGAAATTCCTAGCTTGTTGGTACGATAAAGGATGAATTACGCCACCACTGACTTCCAAGAAATAGTCTGGAGTTATAGAATGCAGGTCCTGGACCTCCAAAGCAACTTTTACGGGATCACCGCCCCTTTCAACCTCTAAATCGATAGTCTTTCCAACATAATCATCAAGCACTGTCTCCAACTTCAAGAATTGTGTTACAAGCTCACCATTCACGCGGACAAGTATATCCCCGGGCTCTAAATGCATCTTGTGAGCAGGACCTCCAGGCACTACGGATTTTATAACAAGAATTCCCGTTTCGGCAGGAAAGGCCTCTCTCACCAATTGTTCAGTCTCGGCTTGAAGCCCTAACCGACGTGCCTTATCGAAGCCTTTGTGAACAAGGGTCATCTGGAGTGTGCCTCGAGGAATATGGAGAGCAGTCCCGTTGCACTTCTGTAAAATTTTCAATGCCCTTATCACTCGATCCAGTGGAAGAAAAAATGCAGAAGAACCTTTAGTCTTGCCTCCAGCATTTAGTCCAACAGCTTGTCCATGACAATTAATTACAGGTGAGCCACTTGACCCTCCTTTTGTTCCTGAAGCTGCCTGCATATAAAATGTATTGAAGTCATTGTATCCATCCTCGGCATAGTGAGGGGCTTTTCGGTCCAATCGGGCCAAGGTACCCCCCAATATGGAAAGCTTTTCACCACTGTCATTGCCCACAACCCGGATCTCCAATCCAACAGCTGCAGCCTCTGGTGCAAGAGGGATCTCCTCACATTTCATAAACTTAAGGGCTGCAGGATCAAAACGAAAAAATCCAAAATCATGAACAGGGTCACGGTAAAGAGGATAAACTGGAATCTCCTCGCGATTCAGGAATGTAGTCTCGGCAACAACAGGCCCAGACTGGACGACATGCCGGTTCGTAAGAATGATGCCTCGTTGTTTATCTACAATGAAACCGGTTGCATTACAGACTCTGGCTGTCTCCGTATCAAAATCGCGAGTTGCAGTAACTTGTAGCACCACCACGGCCTCAACAGCCCTGCTTAGCACGTTTCTCCACTTCTCTGCCGTTGCCCCAATCTCTGTATTTGCTTCATCCACCTCCATGATTTGTTGTTCCTGAAGACCCTGCTCGGCTTGGATTCGACTCAAAAGCTGTAAAATGAATAATAGTTCAGGAATTAATAGGGATATTAATTGAAATTTTCGTAATACATAAGCTTGTTTTACATGGAGTAAACTATTTAGAATTTATTTTCATTCCTAAATTAAGTGGAATTTGACATTTTTGGGGGTATGATTAGAATTTCATCGTGATTAAAGTTCTATGTATTTTAGAACTTAAAATTAAATTGCATGGCATAATCAGAATCTCATCCTAATCCAAGTTTTTTCTAATCAGAACTTTCTCTGATCTAAGAATTTTTTCTATCCAGAACAGAATTTTCAAACTCTAAATCGATTCAAATGTACTAAAAAAGGATGAATCCAATTATAGCTTTCTAAATCACAAGAATCCCGAAGAGAAAAAATAAAAATCAAAGAATCATTCGTCAAAATAGTTTGGATTTGTTTTTTTTTTTATGAATTTTAGAAAATAAATTTTGGTAGAAAATTGACTATCAAAAGTAATTCTATTAGTAAAAAATACTGGAAACCTTTTTTTCCATACCCACTTGACCACAAAGATTTTACAGGTTTTCTATGACCACAAAGATTTTAAAGATGAGTTTTGGATAAAAAATATAAAATTTCAAGCCGTGTTAGAAAAAAAACATACTTTTTGGATAAAGAATATACATTTCCAAGGGAATTTCTCAACTGAGTCATCTTCCAATACTGTTGACTGTCCCACAGTTTTCAGTGCCAATCGTTTCAACTTTCAACAAGTCGTCAATCTGCCTTTGACAGGTGGTTTTCCTTTAAAGTGAAGGTAATGTGGAATCTGTATGTATCAGATGTGGGAAGATTTTCAGGCCAAAAGTAGTTGAGTGGCCCACAGTTTTCAGTGCCAGTCGTTAGTCAAGGTAAAGTAATTATGAAATACATGGTAAAGTAATTATGAACTACATGGGTCATGTGTAACATTTGGGAAGAATTTCAGACCAAATAATAAAGTTACGTTATTTGTGGATTTATCAATCTGCTACAATAGCATGGATTCTCGTTCTACACGTTTATCCTCTGCTTGTCTACTTTTGTGGTGCTCATCTTCCCTCTGAACATGCAGGATACGGCAAGATGCCTTCCTTTCGGAGGAAGACAGCGCACTTTAGCCCCACATCTACAGTGTGTACTGCTTACAGCGGGATGTCAAGGGAGCAAATCCCACCTTCATGAAATGCAGACGGGGAACAGAAGCTGAATCTCTGTGGTTCAAATGGTAAGGTTTGTCATTACATTAAAATATGTATTTGAAATTAAGTATATAGTCTCATGATTTCAGTGTGGTGATTAGTTCACATTATATTTATAGGTGTGGCAGTTATTTAACCTGGGATTTGAGCTCTATATTATGTAAGATTTAAGGGTAGATGTTGATAAACATTTGAAACTAAGCACACAGTCCAAGGATCCAAGTGTAGCAACCAATCCACATTATATATCCAGAGATGCGGCTGTTATAACTATTACTCCAACACAAATCTTCAACAAAAAACATGTAAACCATAAACGGCATGGCCATAAACCCCAGATAGCCATGGATAAACCCCATCAGAAAACACAATTAACATTTCAGTAAGACTATCTTGTTCTGGTGGATGGAGTTGGCAAAAAACCTATTCTGTCTGTCTATACATGTATCTGTTTGTTAGTTAAGTTAATAATAATAATAATCAATATGTAAGGTTACTGTTTGGCATAACATCAAATTAATGTACCCTCTTGTTTGTATGAAAGAAAAAGGTCTTTCTCTTCTTTTGATTTTTAAAGTTTATGGAAATGTACATACCCTATCCCCACTTCATGAAATCCCACCCTCATGAACTACAGACGGGGAACATAAGCTAACCGGGGAATCTCGCTGGTTCAAATTGTAAGGTTTGTCATTACACTAAAATCTGCATTTGAAACCAAGCATATAGTCCCATAATCTCAGTGTGGTGATTAGCTCACATTATATTCATAGGTGTGGTGTTATTTAACCTGGGACCTGAGCTCTATATCATTAACTCTATATCATGAGCTCTATATCATGAACTCTATATCATGTAAGGTTTAACGGCAGATGTTGATAAACATTACCACATGGCCATAAACCTCACATAGCCATGGATAATCTTCATCAAAAAACACAATTAGGCGTTGGCAAAAAACCTATTCTGTCTGTCTCTACATGTATCTGTTTGTTAGTTTAGTTAATAATAATAATAATAATAATAATAATAATAATAATCAATTTTAAGATTACTGGCCTAACATCAAATTAATATAACCTCTTGTTTGTTTGAAAAAAAAAATCTTTCTTATTTTGATTTTTAAAGTTTATAAAAATATACCTATCTTATACTCTGGATTTAAACCTATAACTTTTTCATCTGGATTTATAACTTCCTTACAAAACCTATAATATTTACCAATAAAAATCTATCCACAAAACCTGAAGATCAATTTCATCATCAATGATATTTACCATTGAAAATCCATCCATAAAACACATTTGATATAATGATATTTGCCATTGAAAATCCATCCATAAAGCATGGTCAATTTCATCATCAATAGCCTAAAGTTATTTTGTGGGGTTGTTCGTCCTGGGGAGAACTGTATTTTGTGGTTGTTGGTAGTGTGGACTGGATCCACCAATCGTTCATATCGCATTCAGCGTGCATATGGAAAGTCCATACAACGTCAGGAAAATTTGGACAAAGTACAGAAAGATTCCTTGTATTTTGCATTAGGCATGTGGGTGGGATACAGATCATCTTTAGCCAATGTATCTAGACGCTAAATGTGAAAAGAAATGAAAAGAAATGGAGCCTACTCAAAATACAATCCTATGACAACATTTTGTTTTGAGTGTTGTCTAGCCTACTCAAAATCAAATCCTTTGAGAACATGTTATTTTAAGTGTTGTCTAGTCTGTCTAGGTCTTTTTCAATGTGATGTGTTGTCTAACATGTCTCGGTCAAACAATTTTTGTTGCATTCCCATTTGTGTAACATAGAAAATAGGCTTTTCCTTTCCACATATATTGTGGTTTATGTGGTTTAAATTGCAGCTACTTTTCTTGATGTTTATTGGTTGGTGTTTTAGCAATATTTAATGGTTTGGATTAGTTTCTCCTTTATTGGTTGTAATACAAATATATAGTGGATTAAAGCCATTTTTTTCATTCGTCTTACTTGTAGGACTTTTCAAGTATTTAAGATTTTATTTGTAATATAAATATAAAATGGATTAGATTATTTTTTCATTGGTCATATTTGTAAAAACGTTTGAGCACTTAATTTTTTATAGAGCAAGACATAAATAGCAACTTTGACTATGCAGAATTGTTTTTTTTTCGAAAGAAATAAGTATCGCAATTCATTATTGATAACGAACCACATTCTTCACAAGCCTATAGGCCTTATTACATTGATTTGTCCCAACATGGGGGATTGTTTTTAGTTCTATAGAGTGCTTTACTAAAAGCAAAAAGATACATCATATATTTTCATCCAATTTTACAACAATAAGATTGCATAAATAGTTTTCCTTAATAAAAAATTGTTCCCTTTAAAACAACAAAATATCGAGTCATTCAGTGTGTTTGTAAACCAACATTGAAGAGTCATATGGGGCTCTTGAAAAATTATAAATCAATAGGTCCAGGATCGTCCTCTGTGATTGTATCATTCTAGCACTCCCATTTCTGCCAAACTCCTTCCCAAAATTGTAGACCAAGCATAGAAAGTTGATCAACAATTAAGTTCAACTCTCTGAAAACATGATGGTAACTGAGATATTCTTCGGGGATCTGTTGTAGCTCATCCATTTGATTACCAGATCGGAGTCACCGAAGACTTGGATTCTTTGAATACCCTTTGATAATGCTAGCTTCAAAGTGATCTTCAATGCTATCATTTATGCACAATTGTTAGTGCTTCTTCCAAGAGTTGTAGAGAATTTGATCCAGACAGAATCAGATGAATATATAATTCCCCTTGTCCCCTCCAAGGCAGGCTCCCCTTGGGAGGCCCCATCAAAGAAACACTAGTGATAAGATCTATCAACTAGTTCTTCAGAAATAACTCTATCCTTTTTTCTTTTCTTCACCTGTGGAAAAAAGCCCATAATGCCAATCTCTTATAATCGTATACCTCTGGGGAAATCAGACAGTCCTCAAAAGTAGCCTTGTTCTATGCCAACCAAGAGCTCTAGATCAGAAGAGCAGGAAGGGAAAGATAATCTTCAAAAAGTGGATAGTTATACCAGCTTTTCAAAGCTTGTTGAAGATCATATCTATTCCAATCAAATAGGAAACCCTTAACATGTTGTATGACTTCCCTGTTAGTTTTGTACCTAGGGATGTGTTCCCCTAGTGATTCCTAGCCTAAGTCACTAAGGAGGGGGAAAAGTGACCCTCACATTAATTACACATTAATGAGACTTTATGTTTTTAAAGTCACTTTTTGTCTAAAGTTAAAGTGGGTGAGCAATAAATTAATTAAGTGATTTAATTAATGTGACTTTTGCTCTCATCTAATCCTAGCCATTGGATTGGGAGATTCACCACCGTTGGATTAGAATCCCATTTAGGGATTAGACAAAAAGGGAGGGAGGCTCATAACCTATTCATTTTTCGAGTGAATGAATGAAGAAGAGAGAGAGGTCGAGAGAGCTGCTAGGGCACGAGTTTCCACAGGGCACGAGTTTCCAGACTTCAGCTCTGATTTCGAGGCTTGCATTTATGGCATTTATTATCAGCACAGTGAACAGTGAGATCAGTTGTCATCTCAAGCACTAAAATCGTGGAGGCACCGTACAACAGTACTATTCAATAACACGTAGTTCGAGGTAGAGTCTGGGCTTATATTTCATGGCAGCTTCATATTGTTGAGGCTCAGGTATTGTGATATCAAACCCAGGCACTAATCATCTGTCACGCTGTTAGGAGATATCAGACTGCACGGTTCTATAAGTAGTGATTGGTGCAGTGGTCCACATTGCAGTCACTTACAACCACGGTTTTGAGGTTGGCAAATGCACTAAATTGTGTAACAGCAGCAGCAGTAATTTCAAGGGTTATCTGCACTGAAATCGAGGAGGATACAACACCATTATTTGCACAGAAACCGAGAAGATTCTGCACACATTTCTAGGCAGCAGTTGTGCACAGAAATCGAGGCAGACTGGGGTGCATTTAATGTGGAGATAAGTTGTATTTTTGTTTGTACTGCTGTTACATTACTTTGTTGAAGAAATAATAAATATCTCTCTCTCTCAACTGGTTTTCCCCGTGGGGGTTTTTCCAGGGCTCGATTTGGCCAAAAATCTCTGTGTCATAATTTTCATGTGTGATTGTTGAATGTGTTTACAGCCTGTCAAAAGCCTTTATTGTGTGTTTACTGTTATAGTAATTTTGTTATAAGTAGTTCCCGGTCTATGCATAACCGACTGGGAATGAAAACCACTAAATCTTGACATAAACCAGCAGACAGTTTAAGGGCAGAAAATTCTTCATGGTATCAGAGCAAAGGGGGCAGAAAACAAGTTGATTTGCAGACACACATAAAAATTGCAGATCTCAGAAAGTTCAGTATTCTTACCTTCTGTTAGTGGGCAGCGTTCTATTGGGTTGATTTTTAGATGGCTACAGGTTTGAGGATTGAAGACAGGTTGAATGGGACAAAAATTTTTGTGCCTTGGAAGGCCAGAATTTTGTTGCTTTTGGAGGAGAATGAGTTATGGGTGGAGGTGGTGAGGAACACCACCACCAACCCCATCACCATTCCAAATAGCTCAGATGCTACAGCTCTTTCAACCTTCAACAAGAAAGACTGTAAGGCTAGGAGAATCATACTAGATGCAGTAAAAGACCACATCATCCCTCATATTTCCGGGAAGACCAAGGAACATGAGATGTGGAGTGCCTTGATCAGTTTGTATGAGAGCTCCAACGAGAACAGGAAGATGGTTCTCAAGGAGAAGCTCAAGAGTATCAAGATGACTGGAGGAGAGGGAGTCACAGCTTACCTCACTAGGATTTCTGCAGTTCGGGATGAACTGGCAGTGGTTGGTGAAGTAGTATCCCCTACAGAGCTAGTACGCACAGCAGTGAATGGGGCTTCAAGGCCCTGGAGTGCATTTGTGCAGGCCATTGTGGGCAGGGAGAACCTACCATCTTGGGAGAGGTTGTGGGATGACTTTGTGCAAGAGGAGACCACGAGGGGTCTCGTACAGGGAAGTTCATCAGGTGGTGGAGCAGATGAGGAGAACGTGGAACTGACAGCCAAGGGGAAGAAGAAGAAGGGTCCCAAGAAGAATGGGGCCAAGGGGCAGCAGCGGCAGCAGCAACATCCACAGGGTGGGCAGAAGAAGGACTTGAGTAAAATCAAGTGCTATTGTTGTCAGGCGTTTGGGCACTACGCATCTCAGTGTCCAAACAAGAAGAGGAAGAACAGACAGCAGACAGCAGCCTCAGCAGAGATTGATGAGTTTGGTGACAGGTTTCAGAGGGAGTTTTCCCTATATGCTGGACAGAGTGAGAGAGAGAGAGTCTCCTTAGCCACCAGCATTGACATGGATTTGGGGATTGAGCACTCATTGTTGACAGGGCATCAGATAGGTCCATCCACCACTGGTACGTGGTATATTGACAGCGGAGCCTCGAGACACATGACAGGTACTCGGGAGTTCTTCACCGAGTTATCACGGACAGAGAGAGAGGTGGAGGTGGTGCTTGGTGACAACACCATTTTTAGAGCAGTGGGTCATGGGACAGTTATATTTGAGAGAGAGTCCATGAGTCCCATGACTCTGAGGGATGTGTTGTACGTCCCTGGGATGAAAAAGAACCTTGTTTCAGTTTCCACAATTGAGGACAGGGGTCTTGGGGTGTGCTTCTCAGAGGGGAGAGTGCAGGTGTTCCCTAAGACCACAGGTGTATCTACTCCCATGGATATTGGGGTTAGATGTGGAAGACTGTACAAGTTATTGTTTCAGCCACAACATGCTCTAGCACACAGCAGCAACAGTGACCTATGTGAGTTATGGCACAGGAGGATGGCCCATTTACATCACCCCGCTCTGAGAGTGTTGAGGAGCATGGTCACAGGTTTACCTGAGTTTGACACTGAGCAGAGTGATGTGTGCAGAGGGTGTGCTTTGGGAAAGTACACCAAGACTGTGTTTCCTAGCAGTGACACGAGAGCAGCAAGAGTGCTTGACCTGATTCATTCTGACATTTGTGGTCCTATGTCTTCAGTATCCTTGACTGGCCATGAGTACTATATCAGCTTCATTGATGACTACTCCAGGAAGACCTGGATCTACTTCTTGAGGAGCAAGAAGTCCCCACTTGTATTGAGTGTCTTCCAAGGGTTCAAAGCCCTTGTGGAGAAGCAGACGGGGAGGAAGATCAGGATGCTGAGGTCAGACAATGGGGGTGAGTATACCTCCAAGGAGTTCAGCGCTTTCTGCAGGCAGGAGGGTATACAGCGACAGTTGACAGTTCCCTACACTCTTGAGCAGAATGGAGTAGCAGAGAGAAAGAACAGGTCGATCATTGGAGCAGCGAGAGCCATGCTTCATGATCAGGGGTTATCGTTCTTTCTATGGGTAGAGGCTTGCAATACTGCAGTGTATCTGCAGAACAGGAGTCCCCACCGTGCCTTGGGGAGGATGACTCCAGAGGAGATGTATTCAGGAAAGAAGCCTGAGGTGAGCCATTTTCGGATATTTGGCTCTCTGACTTACTCTCACGTCCCCTCTGAGAGGAGGACGAAGTTCGAGCCCACCGCAGAGAGAGGTATCTTTGTGGGTTACGACGAGACTTTGAAGGCATATCGGCTTTACATTCTTGGCCAGAGGAGAGTTGTAGCTAGGCAGGAGGTGAAGTTTGATGAGGAGAGGGCCTTCAGGAAGTCGAGAGAGATGGATCAGGGGGAGACACCAACTCCCACACCTCAGTTGAGTCAGGCTTCTTCCATACAAGTTTCAGGTCCACAGGTTTCTGGGGGGACTGGATCATAGAGTGCAGGCACAGGTTCTACAGGGTCAGTGGTTCAGATTACAGGTTCTTCAGGGACAGGTACAGGGACAGGTTCAGGGATTGGAACAGGTTCAGGATCACCAGTTTCAAGCTCACAGATTGTAGGGTCTTCTGGGACTAGTTCATCAGCTACAGGTCCTAGGGGTGTTAGACCTCATGCTTCTGGCACTTCCTCAGATGAGGACACACCAGTTTGGGAGGAGCCTTCAAGGAAGAAGAAGCCTAAGTGGCTTCAGGACACCTTGAAGGAAGCAGAGGCATTTGGTAGACCTCAGGAGCAGATCAGGATGATTGTTGAGCCAGACAGATATGGGATGGCCCTTGTTGCGAGTCTTCGTGACTCTAGGCCTTCTACATTTGAGGAGGCTTCTCAGCATCAGGTATGGAGAGATGCCATGATGGAAGAGTACCATTCCATCATGAAGAATGATGCTCGGGAGATTGTGCCGAGACCTGAAGGGAAGTCAGTTGTGACTTCCAAGTGGCTCTACAAGGTCAAGCATGCTGCAGATGGCAGTGTAGAGAAATTCAAGGCTCGGTTTGTGGCGAGGGGGTTCTCACAGGTTGAGGGAGTCGACTATGATGAGACTTTTGCTCCAGTGGCTCGGTATTCCTCTATTAGGGCAGTGATATCCATTGCAGCAGAGATGGGTTGGAAGATCCACCAGATGGATGTGAAGACCGCATTTCTCAATGGTCTTCTGCAGGAGGAGGTGTATTTGGAGCAGCCTCAGGGTTTCGAGATACATGGGAGAGATTCTCATGTGTGCAGGCTTAGGAAAGCCTTGTACGGTCTGAAGCAAGCTCCCAGAGCTTGGTACTCCAGGATAGATGCATATCTGACTTCGATGGGATTCCAGAAGAGTGAGGCTGATCCCAACCTTTACTACATTGTGGTTGGTGGATATCCACTCATTCTTCTGCTATATGTTGATGATTTATTTATCATTGGAGATGAGCGTCTTATTGCACAGTGCAAGAGAGATCTTGCAGCTGAGTATGAGATGACAGATATTGGGCTGATGCATTACTATTTGGGGATGGAGGTATGGCAGGAGCCAGGACATATTTTCCTAGGACAGGGGAAGTATGCTGTAGAGATTCTGAAGACTTTTCGGATGGACGACTGCACGCCTATGTCTACACCTATGATCACCAACTTGAAGCAACTTCATGCTTCAGATGGTAAGTTGGTGGATCCCACATTATATCTTCAGCTCATCGGATCGTTGATGTATCTGGTCAACACCAGGCCAGACTTTTGCTTTGCAGTCAACACTCTTAGCCAGTTCATGGTGCAGCCTAGGAGTGTACACTGGAGTGCTGCAAAGCACATTTTGAGATACCTTGCAGGGACGGTGAATTATGGTCTTGACTACAGGGGTTCAGGTGGAGTCAGCTTGGTTGGGTTCACAGATTCAAACTGGGCAGGTTGTGTGAGGGACCGGAAGAGCACTTCCGGTTGCTGTTTCAGCTTGGGCTCGGCAGCAGTGTTGTGGTTCAGCAGGAAACAGAAGTCCGTTGAATTGAGTTCTGCTGAGGCTGAGTATATGGCAGCCAGTCAGGTGACTTGCGAAGCACTATGGCTTCGTAAGTTATTGGTAGATTTATTTGATCAGCAGCTGAGGCCTACGGTGATTTACTGCGACAATCAGAGTTGCATTCAGCTCTCTGAGAATCCAGTTTTTCATGACAGGTCAAATCACATTGAGATCAGGTACCACTTCATTCGGGACTATGTTCAGAGAGGAGCAGTTGAGCTACAGTATATATCCACTGATCAGCAGGTTGTAGATGTCTTGACGAAATCTTTGGGGAGGGGGAAGTTTGTCTTCTTCAGAGATAAGTTGGGAGTGGTGCGGAACACCTTCCTCGGTAAGAGGGAGTGTTAGTTTTGTACCTAGGGATGTGTTCCCCTAGTGATTCCTAGCCTAAGTCACTAAGGAGGGGGAAAAGTGACCCTCACATTAATTACACATTAATGAAACTTTATGTTTTTAAAGTCACTTTTTGTCTAAAGTTAAAGTGAGTGAGCAATAAATTAATTAAGTGATTTAATTAATGTGACTTTTGCTCTCATCTAATCCTAGCCATTGGATTGGGAGATTCACCACCGTTGGATTAGAATCCCATTTAGGGATTAGACAAAAAGGGAGGGAGGCTCATAACCTATTCATTTTTTGAGTGAATGAATGAAGAAGAGAGAGAGGTCGAGAGAGCTGCTAGGGAACGAGTTTCCACAGGGCACGAGTTTCCAGACTTCAGCTCTGATTTCGAGGCTTGCATTTATGGCATTTATTATCAGCACAGTGAACAGTGAGATCAGCTGTCATCTCAAGCACTAAAATCGTGGAGGCACCGTACAGCAGTACTATTCAATAACACGCAGTTCGAGGTAGAGTCTGGGCTTATATTTCGTGGTAGCTTCATATCATTGAGGCTCAGGTATTGTGATATCAAACCCAGGCACTAATCATCTGTCACGCTGTTAGGAGATATTAGACTGCACGGTTCTATAAGTAGTGACTGGTACAGTGGTCCACACTGCAGTCACTTACAGCCACGGTTTTGAGGTTGGCAAATGCACTAAATTGTGTAACAATAGCAGCAGTAATTTCAAGGGTTATTTGCACTGAAATTGAGGAGGATACAGCACCATTATTTGCACAGAAACCGAGAAGATTCTGCACACATTTCTAAGCAGCAGTTGTGCACAGAAATCGAGGTAGACTGGGGTGCATTTAATGTGGAGATAAGTTGTATTTTTGTTTGTACTGCTGTTACATTACTTTGCTGAAGAAATAATAAATATCTCTCTCTCTCTCAACTGGTTTTCCCCGTGGGGGTTTTTCCAGGGCTCGATTTGGCCAAAAATCTCCGTGTCATAATTTTCATGTGTGATTGCTGAATGTGTTTATAGCCTGTCAAAAGCCTTTACTGTGTGTTTACTTATAGTAATTTTGTTATAAGTAGTTCCCAGTCTATGCATAAGCGACTGGAAATGAAAACCACTAAATCTTGACATAAACCAGCAGATAGTTTAAGGGCAAAAAATTCTTCATTCCCACATTCATGCATGTAAGAGCAGTGAATAAGCAAGTGAGTTGTTGTTTCATTATTGAATTTGCATATAGGACATTTCCTAGGTCCTTCATAAAACCATTTTGTTGATGAAGTCCCAAAAAGGTATTAAGTTAGATAGAGTTAACCATGTAAACAATTTAATCTTAGGTGAGCAATTGAGCCTCCAGATCTTATAATTCCATGAAAAGGTTCAGGGATGTCCACTTCCTCTCTGGAAACTTTGTATCCTAGGTTAGGAGTGTACCTACCACCATCCGAATTCCTACACAAGATAATCTCATCATCTCTGTCAGTCAGTCTTAAATGGCATTTTTTAAGAGTGTTAATATATTTCTCCCACATAATCTTAACCTCTTGAAGGAAGCCCAAAGGTTGTACACAATACCAAACTTGCTTGTAAATATTGGCATGCAAAACATCATTAATGTGACAAAGGAATAAATACCCCTAATCCTGCATAAAATATAACATATGATAAGGCAAGACATGCCCATCCAAACTCCCAACCCATGGATCAATTCCAAGCCTAACCTTTCTACCATCACCAATTTTCCACTGTAACCAGTAAGCAATTAGATCAAAAGCTTCAAGGGTAGCTTTCCACATAGTGGAAACATTTTTGAAGTTCTTATTCCTACTTCGGAACCACTCTTCAATGGTAAGTGGAGAGATGTATTTTTGATAAAGTACTTGAGTCCACAAGCATCTTTCTTTAAGAATCCTCCACACACTCTTTACAGAAAGAGCTTCTACAAAATAAAGAGGGTGATTCAGCCCCCAACCTCTTGATTCCTTAGGAAGAGTGAGTCTGTCCCATGCAACCCAATGGAATGGTTTGTTCACCATGCGTCCATTCCAAAGAAAGTTAAAACATATATTCCTAATGATATCCATAGTGCTAATGGGGACATGTGCTAGAGTCACCCAATAGACAAGGATAGCTTCAAAAATAGATTTCATAAGAATCAGTCCACCTCCTTTAGAAAACCAAGTATTACACCACAAATGAATTCTCTTCTCATTTACTAACCAACCAAGTCCAATCCTTTTTTTGGTAATCATTGGGTTTAATAATGAAACCAATATATTTAATCCCCAACTTTACATTCACCTCAATGAAATTAAACTTTGATCTAATCCACTATTCTGAATCTTGATTTAAATTCATACATGTAGCTTTAGTGAAGGTCTCTAGAAGAGCTCTGAGCTTTGATACATCTCGTCTAGTTCCATTAGTGAAAATAAAGATGTCATCTACAAATAGTAGATGGAAAATTTTAATGTTACCAACCACCTTTAGAACTTTAAAAGAACCATTAGCCTTGGAAATTTGGAAAGACCTGCTCAATCCATCAACTATCAAGTTAAATAGAAGAGGAGCTAATGGACAACCTTGCCTTATCCCTTTGGTAGGTCTAAAGAAAGCTGAAGCAAGCATTAATATAAATAGAAGAGGAGCTAATGGACAACCTTGTCGTAGCCCTTTGGTAGGTCTAAAGAAAGCTGAAGCAAGTATTAATCAAAACAACATAAGAAACAGTTTAGTCATAAGCTCTCCCGAGGTCTACCTTAATAACAACAATAGGCTAATTTCTAACTTTTGTTGAGTGAAGAACCTCCCGGGCAATACCAACAACGTCATGAATTTTCCTCCCCTCTAGAAAGGCAAACTATCCCTTTGAAACCACCTTTGATAGAATACCTTTAATTCTCATAGCAATAACTTTTGTTGTTAACTTGTAGATACAATCAACACAATGATATTGGTCTATAATCATAAAAGGAAACCCCCTTATATTTTTTAGGAATTAATGTTATGGATGTAGAGTTAAACACAACCAGAATCCTACCCTTGACCCTTGATTCTTCAACAAAAACCAATAAGTCCTTCTCAAATAGCTCCAAAAAACCTTAAAAAAACTCCACTGGCCACTCGTCAGGCCCAAGGATTTTATCAGCTTGCATAGTACGAATAGCCTCCTTTAGCTCTGTTAATGGGTGCAGACACCAACCGATCCCCCTAGTCCGAATGGTTCGGATCTAGAACAAAGCAAAACAAGAATGAAAACATTTCCCTAGATCCATCAAATTACTTGAATACAAAGAGTCCAATCCATACTTTATTTATGAAGGTCGTCCTCGTGGCTTGAAGATTTCGCAATCCTGCTCGTTGATGAAGAGATTACCTGCAAAAGATTCAAAAGGACAAAGACAAGAGACTACAAGATAACATGATACATCTAAGCAATTAACCAAGGAGAACTACGAAAAATGAAATTACACATCATTTATGGGAAAGGAAAACATTGATGTATTAATTAAAATAGAGGAACGAATTACAACCAATGAAGCCTTGGTGTTGAAAATCCTTTCCAATGGAAACTTGCCTCAATTTTCCAATCATGGACGAATGGATTCCTGGCTCAATTTCTCCAGCATTTGGCTACCCTCATTTCAACCCCCTTATCCCATGAAGAGGAGCTTCATTTATAGGCCAAAAGAGATGAGGTGGAGAGGAGAGGATCAAGGGAGAAGGATGAGGTGGGATCCTACTAATCTAGGAGGCGAGTAAGATCCACCCTAAATGGAAGGGGTAAGCCTCCACGAAGGTCTCCTTCGAAATATTTCTCGAAACTTCTCTTTTTTCCCTCTGTACAAGCATCAATGTGCCCTAGACACTAGAAACATGTGCCAGGGACGCGGTCTGTAGTGGAGCAAGGTGCGTCAATCAAGAAATACGCGTTCTATTGTAAGGAAAGGTGCATCAACTTCTTTAAACATGGTTTTAGCAGGGAAAAAACCTCATAACTCATCTTCCAAGGAGTTTTGGCTAAGTACCTTAAGGATTTAGGCAAGGAGAAAGTATACATGGTTTGTAATCATGATGAGTACAAAAATTCTGTGTAACAGAATGCCCCCCAAAGTATGAAGCTAGAGTAATAGGATAGGTGAAATACTTTGATGGATAAAGTATAAAGGATCTAGGCAAGAAACCGTCAGTTGGAAATCTATCAACAATAACCAAGGATCTTTTTGCAGTACAATAATTTTATCATCCCAACGACTCACAACATGGTTGCCGACCAATACATTGTAGATCCATATTGATATTGACCGATGATATGGCCACCAAAATACAATGTGGATCCATATCTGAATGACTGAACACAATCATGGCTATTAAAATACAAGCATAGATCCATGACGAGATAATAACATAGCCATGACCAATACAAGAGTGGATCTGTGTGACTGTACATCAATGAGGTTACCACCATAGCATCTGTGTGGGAACCTACTAAAACATCTTCATTGCAACCTGGGTGTAATAATAAAAACAACTCATGGTCTTCTACTCATTCCTGAATGATACGAATCTAACCACGTGATTACAATGCGTTGAAGTCGAACATGGTGGAAACCACTTGATTACTAGTCAATGATGTGAACCGTTAACAAGTGCAAGGAAAATCACCAATGATGACGATGATCCCCAAGGTATCACTAGTACATTACGATGAATACGAATGAATGAGTTGGTGTCGAACATTCGTGGAATCATTCGATCAAAGGTCAATGATACAAACCTTATGTCGAAAGTGAGGAAACCTGCCATTGAGGCATGCAAGCTCCAAGGTACCGACTAGTTTCTGTTGGTAGTACGGCTGCTGTTACACCAAAACCCGCAGGTGATTGGTAAACTCACCACCGCCAGATTTCAAGGATCCACGAGAGGCGATATAGTCCCTTGTCATGATACACCGGGGAGCGCTGACTACTTGCAATTTCGTGCAACAATCTCCCCCTCAGCACGAGCCGAGTGTGTATCGAACTCGTGACCTCTAGCTCTGATACCAACTATTGGTAGTACGGCTGCCGTTACAACAAAACCCACAGGTGATTGGTAAACTCACCACCGCCAGATTTCAAGGATCCACGAGAGGCGATTAGTCCCTTGTCGTGATACATTGGGGAGCGTTGACTACTTGCACTTTCGTGCAACAGTTTCTAAGTCTAATTCCTAGATGATGAGCTGATGTTGATAGGAATAGATTCGTCGAAGGAGGGCCATGATATATCCCACATCATCGACACGAAACTAACACAGGAAGTGATATAAGATGGTATATCAAATGAGAGTGAACTGACACAAAGGTGTAATGGTAAACATGGACGACCGACATAATGGAAGGCTTAATGACTGCGAAGGTTGATTCCGGCCAAAGAATTCCTTTGAACATTTAACGGAATGACAAGCGACTTGGCAGCATTGAATCAACACAGTAGAGACCAAGACATAATGCAACAAATGACGAAAGCATTCTTCAGAGTACCCAAACGAGTAGAATGACTCATGGAATTGGTATGACTCGAAGACAAGCTGACTACCCAACTATTTGACTAGAATGCAGACAGATGCCATGTTTAAAGGTTACTTTAAGTTGGCATTAATACATACTCAGATACATCTTCCCATTCCCTTAATTTTACCATCATGATGGATGAGTGCCTCTCTTATTTTTAACGAGCTAGAAGAGGGTAACAAACGCTCAATGTAGCTTAGCATATGATGAGTCCAATCTCACATGTTTTATGAACCTGTGAAAGGAAGGGTTCGGTCCCAAAAAGGATCCTTCCATGTATAATTTTACAAGTTTAAAGAAGGTAAACTCGATGACATTTCACATTTACAGAGTCTGAACCAGTCAAAATAAAACTCCCAATGGTTCTTTTTTGTAAAATTTAGTCTCCTCACCAGAAACGGATAAAACAACGTGAGAGAGAAATCTTCTAATCATGATTGACTAGAGTATTCATTTTTCGTAATAGTCTAAATGGTCCAAAAAAGGGATAAACTATCACCGGATAGACGCCCTTTCAAATCCTTTTACGAACGTGAAAGAAACAAGTTCGCTCAACAATATTTTCATATTTAGGGAGTCTGAAAATGGATTAAAAGAAGGTCCCAAAAAGTTCATTTTTCGTATAGCTAGTCTCCCAAGGTCGAAAAATGGATAAACTATCGTTCGAAAGACGAATTTGTCATGGTTGGTAATCGAGTACAACAAAGGTAAAAAGTACACTCAGAACAGTTCATTTTCCGTAAATAGTCTAGCGAGGTCGGATAAAGAGATAAACCTATACTCAATAGACACACCTTTTTCTTAATTTTAATGAGCACGACTATGGTATCAAAAGCACTAGGAATCTTTTTCATGTTTGAACCAAAGCATGAAAAAGTAAAAAGTAAGCTTAATACCATCTGATTGTTTTTAACGAACTCGAAGATAGGTGAAAAGAATGCTCAGGATGTCTGCTTCATTTTTTAACGAGCTTGTAACATAAAATAAACTATGCTAAGTATAATTCTCATTGGCAGGTTTCTGCCCAACATGATATCCAGAGGTTGGAAGTTTTCCCCCAGCATGAGAAGCTAACGATTTAACTCCAATATGATGTCTAGAGGCTGGAGACATGCCCCCCAAGCTTCGTTTCATTCGCCTACTCTTTTTCTTAATCCGATCAACCTTGTGGTTATTAATAGGAATATATGTACCAGAGGAAGATGAAGAAAGAGGATCAAGTAGCATAGGGGGATGAAGTGAAGGTTCAGATATTAAATCTGGCGAAAGACTCGACTTAAAGGGAGGGGATCTGTTTCATTTTTTAACAAGCTTGACACAAAAACGAACTATGCTCATGGTTATCTATGTCATTGTTAATGAGCTTGACACAGAAATAAAACTATGCTCATATGACCTGTTTCATTTTTTAACGAGGTTGACACATAAAGGGAACTATGCTCATACCACTTCATGGCTCCCAAGAGGATGACACTCCAGGAGGAATACATATCGAAGGATAAGCCTCAGCCATGGATTCTAAGAGGCCCTCATTGGAAGGAGGATAAAATATGCCAATTCCCGAATCTAAGGTTGAGGAAGGCGAGCAATCAGAGAGAGGCCCTTTTTCAACGGAAGTTTAAAGCATGGGATAAAATGCCACATAATTTCCTTGTGGTGGGTAAGATACCGCGTGGACATAAGTCGGATGATCGATAATCGGATGAGAGTCAACAAACGAAAGCTAGTTGATAGTCACAATGCGTCCGTCATGAGGGAAAGGCAACACTCGAAAGAGTGTGGACACGATATCTTTCATCGCATAGACATAATCTCATCCGAGGAGCAGATTAAAATCCAAAGGACTCGAAACTACCAAAACATCAATAAAGACTGTTTTTCTGCCTAACGAAATAGGAAATTGAGGAACAACTCCCAGAGGTTGACTGGTTCCCCTGTTAAAAGCTAACAAATTCTGACTAATGGGCACAAGCTGTGGGGAACCCATAGCCTTCCAAGCATTTGCGGACAAAATACTAATTGCGGCATCTTCATCAACTATAGTATGAGTTACATCTATATGACCAACCTGCACAATGATTTCGAAAGGCACATAGGAAGGAAGACGAGGTGCAAAGAGTCCGTTCGATAAAAATTGATTGATTTGGAACCAAAGGTGGAGTATTGTAAGCCTCATTACTTTGGGGGGTCCTGTAATAGAAGGAGTAATGCCCCCCTGCATGGTAGAATATGTATTAACAAGAAGAACCTTAGTGGTATTAGATTCATTCTCTAACGGGAGAGTGGGATCAACCGAGGATAAAACTAGATCGACAGCTTGGGTATCACTCTTTGAGGGAAGAGTGTGATCGACCGAGGATGAAACTCGGATCGACCAATTGGGTTTCACTCTTTAAGGGAAGAGTGATATCGACCAAGGATGAAACCAGATCGACTACTTGAGTTTCACTCTTCAAGGGAAGAGTGGGATCGACCGAGGATGAAACTTGATCGACCACTTGGGTTTCACTCTTCAAGGAAAGAGTGGGATCGACCGAAGATGAAACTAAATCGACTGCTTGATCAACCGATGACAAGTCAAGAGGAAATTTACTACAACTTGTCGGAGGTGTTGGTTGTGGAGCCTGATCTTCTAGATTTAGAGACGTTATTCAGTCATGTTTGTACCCCAGGTTTACTGTACACTCGTTCCCCCACTTTGGGGTTCAGGGGCAGTACCCCCGAGAAAAATTTTTGGGGCTGTTTTCGCCAAAAGTTTACGGGCCCATGGTTTTGGGTAACCTGTGGTATTTTCCCATTGTATTTCCCCTATAAAGAAAGACATTGTAACACGGCTAGGGTTGATGTATTAGGTATTATGCATTGTAAAGATCTCTGAGATCGAAAAAGAGAGTCTGTGAGAAAGTGAAGAGAAAGTGCAGCGGATGTGCTGCAGGTTGTATCCCTTCATTTGCTGGATGGTATAATAATAAGGACTGGTAATTTCAGTGTGGACGTAGCCCATCTTCGGTGAACCACGATATATTGGTGTCTCTCTTGTAATGTGTTTGTGTAATTTGTATTTGCATTTTGTTTATTGTTATTGCTCTGCGATCCTGTTTTTCTAACAGGAGGCTGTGATTAAGACACAAAAATATCCTTCAATAATCGTGAAGCTTCATCAACGCGAGGGAAAAGGTAAGTATGATGCATGTCCCTACATAATAAGCAAGGATTCTTGACTTTACTTTTCTGACTCTTAACCAAAGAGTCCTTGGTTGACAAAGTATCATTAGTATGATGTCCAGAGGCTAACGATATGGGTTGTTCCAAATCTTGCGACCATACTCCTAAGACCTTGGGAATACCATGGAAATCCTTAAGAAAATAGGGCCCCTTGCAAAGCCTGCAAGGGAACTTAGGTTTACAAAGATTCGAAACAGGTACATCAATACTCCCAACATGATGATCAATGTCTGGTGGGTTTCCAACATGATGGTCATAGGTTGGAGTTTTGACCTTCTTTTTAGTGTTCTTTTTCTTATCCTTCCTTTTCTTCTTCTTCTTATCCACCTGTTTACTAATGTCACATATTTCAGCAGGCAAAGAGGAAGAAAGGGAAGTAGACTCAACATTTGTGCAGAAGGCGAATGATCAACGTGAGGTTTATGCTCTTGTGGGAGAGGATTGTGATCCAAAACAATCAGCGCACTTGGGATAACCAAATTGGAGAATAACCATACTGGTAATCCTATAGTCAATCCGAGAAGGCTCAATGTGGCCATGAAGGGAGGACTAACACCTCCATATGGGGGAGAAACAAAAGACATACCCTGAAAAAGAGGTCTCTTGGTTGGTAGTCCCGGAAATTTTTTCCATATCTAAACTCTCTAAGAACCTCTAAATTACCACACAAATCAAACACTACTCAAATCTAAAAGCAACAAGTAGTTTGTGAAAGGGATGGATAAATAAGTCGAATTCTCACAGGATTGTCAAATTGTCGCAAATCGCGATATACTGTAGGGTCCAATAGTTATACTAGGCCCAATTTTTCAGAGCACTAACCAAGGAGGATTTGGACCGTACCCCTGAGCGTATAATCGGAATCCCTAGCAATATGTGCATAGTAATCTCCCCGAGTGTTGTTCTCGGTGTATTGCAACAATAATACGGCCAATAGATTTACTCAGATGGTTCCAAGATCCTAAAGGGGTCTCCCGATATACCCAAGGTACATGGGAGCTCAAATCCATAGTAGTGCTATCTAATGCACAACCGTACGAAAGGGGCCTTCCTATATACCGTCGAGTAAGTGAAAGAACCTTTCAATATACCATAAAAGTACGTGAAAGGCCGTTTGATATACCAACGAGTATGTGGAAGAACCACACAGACCCCAGAATGTAATGCAGGCAAATAACGACATCTTCTACGCTTTAAGACGCCAGAACACGTCTCTAACCTATCATTCAAGTTGCTAAGATTTTAACTTAACTAGCGCTTGATCTTATCTTATGTGGTTAAGTGGACAAATGGAAATTTAGAGCTGACTCAAAACCATGCAAGTATGAGATGCAAATCTTTTTTTTTATGAAGTCCTACTTAAGAAGGAGAGAGATATTTTTTCTTCCCAAATGAACAACCCTATGCAAATGCCATTTTAAAATTTTCAAAAATGGTAGAAACAAGCCAATCCACAACAAACCAAAAATTATTTTGAAACCTTAATATGGGTCAAAGAGACTGTAGGATACACGATTCACTTAAAAATGCAAGCAAAATACTAGTTTTGACTAAAGGGGCCAAATATGGCTCCAAATCTCAAGAAGACCCGAGAAAATAGGAAAATTCTTTTTCTTTAACAAATAATGAGAGAGTAGATCTTTAATGAAAAGAAGGGATCTAATCATCTCTTCCAAAGAAGAAAGAACATTTGTAACCCCTAACTATGAAAAAGCTAAAAGTAGTTTTCTTTTCTTTTATAAAACTCATATCTGAACCAAAACAAGACTAGCTAAAAGCATAACTCTTTTTGGAATTTCCATAAATATTTCAAATCTAAAAAAGAAATCGAAAATAAAGCTCCCTCTTTAAACTAAGATGGAAACAAAATATTTTCTTCTTTTCAAATGCAGAAAGCAGAAAACACTGTACCAACCCAGTCACAAACTAAGCAGCATGCCACCGAAAGGTCTGGGAAGAAAATCAAGCTAAAAGTCAACAAGTCGATGCATGCTGTAGGTACACACCAAAGCGTCGGTAGGGATTGATGCAGTCTTCTAAAGAGAAAAGCGCGACAGCGACACACTCTGTCTGAAGGCAAAGCGCGTTAGGATAACAATGACGCACTGTACATGATGGTAAAGTGCGTTGGGCTACCCCAAAAATTGAAAAAGGAAATATTTTCAAGCCAATCAACAGACTTAAGGGTTTGAGACCTAAAGGGGATTATAGAGTGACATATAGACAGTAAGATCTACCAATTGGATGTGATCTACGAATTAAAAACTAATCCAAATCTAATAAGAAATAAAGTAAGCAAGGAGATTTACAACTTAAATAACTCGATCCCCAGTATGGTCGTCAATTTTGTTAACGAATAAATACGTTGGTGTGGACACCAACCGATCCCCCTAGTCCGAATGGTTCGGATCTAGAACAAAGAAAAACAAGAATGGAAACCTTCCCTGAGATCCATCAAATTACTTGAATACAAAGAGTCCAGTCCATACCTTATTTACGAAGGTAGCCCTCGTGGATTGAAGCTTTCTCAATCCCGTTCGTTGATGAAGAGATTACCTGCAAAAGATTCAAAAGGACAAAGACAAGAGACTACAATATAACATGATACATCTAAGCATTTGACCAAGGAGAACTACTAAAAATGAAATTACACATCATTTATGGAAAAAGGAAGACATTGATGTATTAATTAAAATAGAGGAAAGAATTACAACCAATGAAGCCTTGGTGTTGAAGATCCTTTCCAATGGAACCTTGCCTCAATTTTCCAATCATGGAAGAATGGATTCCTAGCTCAATTTCTCCAGCATTTGGCTACCCTCATTTCAACCCCCCTATCCCATGAAGAGGAGGTTCATTTATAGGCCAAAAGAGATGAGGAGGAGATGATAGGATTAAGGGAGAAGGATGAGGTGGGATCCTCCTAAGCTGGGAGACGAGTAAGATCCACCCTAAATGGAAAGGGTAAGCCTCCATGATGGTCTCCTTCGAGATATTTCTCGAAACTTCTCTTTTTTTCCCTCTGTACAGGCATCGACGCACCCTAGAAACTAGAAACATGCGCCAACGACGCGGTCTGTAGTGGAACAAGGTGCGTCGATCAAGAAAGATGCATTTTGCTATAAGTCAAGGTGCATCGGCTTTCTCTAAACATGGTTTTAGCAAGGAAAAACCTCATAACTCATCTTCCAAGGAGTTTTGGCTAAGTACCTTAAGGATTTAGGCAAGGAGAAAATATACATGGTTCGTAATCATGACGAGTACAAAAATTCCATGTAACAAGCTCTTCAATAGTGACAGGAAGCAGAAAGATCTCATTCTGCTCCTCTGTAACCAGATTGGGAAAGGTAACAGAAAGGTTCATTATCTAAAGCATAAAAGATTCCTTGATCTTCTTTCTAGACATTTTTGAAATGCTTTACTCCCAAATTAGCCAAATCATGTAATCCAACAAATTGAATTGTTCTTATTAATGTTATCTTTCTTAATTGGTCTTTTATCACAAACCTTGATTGTTGATGATAAATTTTTAATGACACATGATTGAGGGGTAGATAGCCATATAATATTTATAATTACACATGCATTTTCTCATCACAAGATTTAAATAACCTTTGAATTTCCTTTTCAAAATGGAGTTGTCTTATTTTAATTATGTGACTATATACTTCAAATGAATTAGGATATTTGGGAATTGCATCCAATAATGTATCTAAAAAATAGGAAGAAACATGTCTATATTGGATTAGGAGAAACATGTATGTGATGGAAAATATATGTATTGTCTTATTTTTACAAAAGTTAGAAATTTATGGTATATTGAAACAAAATGTATATTGATTTAGGAAATGATTGTAATAACTAAGAATTCTCGTAAACAAGTTATTAGTCAATTTCTCCCAACAATCTTAACCATAACCTAAGGGGTTAGCTCAACTAGTTGTTGTTAATTTTGTTGGGCATTTAGTTAGTTTTGTGTCTATAGGTGTCTGGTCCAAATCACCCTAGTTGAGGTGCACTAGTATACACTAACGAGTTTGGGAAATATGCCATCCATTGACGTGGGGAAGCATCCCTTAGGTTTCCCCATGAGGTTTTCCTTGGGGAAAAAAAATCTTAACCACCACTACCTTGTTGGGGAAGCATCCCTTAGGTTTCCCCATGAGGTTTTCCTTGGGGAAAACAAACAATCTTAACCACCCACCATTACATTGTTATTCCCACCTCCCTTCCAACCAATTATATTCACATTTACACCTTATGTAATTGTAGTATGAAGCTACTGAATGTGCCTAAAGATGAAATCTTCACTAAAAAGTGTTTCCTTCACTTGACGATGAGTTCCTACTTCAATCATGACTCCATAGAGATAGCACAAGTTCCTTCTCACATTGATATCTTCTAATTCACATATACCAATTCACTAGTCAAGAAGGTATGCTAATATAATCATTGATTTATATGTGGAATTTTGAAACAAACGATCCAATGTGGTTCTTAACAAGTTTTTATGTAAAAAAAATGTAAATTTAGATCCTTAGTTTAAATTGTTATAGTAGCAATCACAGTGGGTGATAATAGTCCTTGTTCAATAGGTGATCAAGTTTTGTTAAAGATGCTAGTTTACTATCATCGTACTTGTCAATATCCAAATCTTTTTATGGAGATGACATGCATAATGTTGGATGTGGCTAGCACTCATTATAGTGTTACCTTTCCAACCTCTAAATAAATACATCCTTGCCAACCTATCGACTCTCTTACCTTGTTTACAAAATGACAACAATACAAATACAATATATATAAAGGAAACATAAATAACACTTACAAAAATAAATAAAAAATACAACATATATAAACATTTTTTTATTATTGATTAAATTTAACAAACTCATGTAATTTCAATGTAAAAACACAAATAGTAACTACTAAGAAAACAACACTTTCAATAACACTTTAATAGCATTACACATTAGTTTGCATATTGCATCATCCAAAATTCAAAAAATGACACAACTTATTAAAATGAAACGTACAATGTAATAACACCTTAAATCACTATTAAAAAAATTCACAATTATGCAGTCATGTTGTAGTTTGTTTGTTCATCATTTGAATGTTATGACACCTTAGCTCAAATTAATCATAGTCTTTGCGGTTATAATTCCCTTCATTGCTACCACAAATTCTCTTTTGCTATTTACACTTTGGCTTTGGTTGTAGAGTAAATTAAAATCGATGCAATTTACTTCTATTTTTAAATTTTCCCACACTCTTCATGTGCTAGTTTGACCCGTGCAAGGTCTAAGATTTACTACGGGGTTACATATTAATCACGCAGTGTATTATTTCTGAATAGGACACTACATGTTCATAATAATGTTATTAGAGTGATACTAATAGAAAACTAAGAGTAATTTAACTTAGCTGAAATTAGATAAACAGATAAACATAATGATCTAGTCACACCATAATTTAGATAGATGTTACATAAATTATGATAATCTTTCTTTTCTTTTCTTTTTTAATTTTTCCAGCCGAAAAAAAATGTACTATTGTTATTCATTGAATCAAATAGTACAAAGATAGTTCAAAACCCATGGGTCAAGGTTTTAATCACCATATTCAAGGCAAAAAAGCCATTACAGTCTATACCAAAAAGACCAGCTTTCCAAAAAACAGCTAGTAACAAACTACCAATTTGCAGAAATAAGAAAGATCTTTTACAAACTCATCCATAAAAATAAAAGACTCCCATATCCAGAATATTGGAGTTCAGCCATTCTTCCCAAACTAGGTGTCCTTCAGTTCCATATAGAGCTTGCTTTGACAGCTTATCCGCCAGATCATTGTGTTCCCTATAAATATGTTCAAAGGAAATAAACTCATGTTTATCTATCTCGGACCTTATGCGCATGCACCAATGACGTAGAGCCAAAACATTAAGCTTGAACTCTCCAGTTTCCCATTTGATTGTTACGCGGGAATCACCAAATACCTTCAAGTCTACTAATCCAAAGATGTTTGCAGTCTTCAATACACACCACAAAGCTAATAACTCTGCTTTCATATTAGATCCCAAACCACAATTAAGACGGAGGGTAAAGTAATGATCCTCATTTAAGTAAATCACTCCACCTGCCGCACAGATACCATACTGAGCAGCCCCATCAAAAAAGAGAACAAGCTGATTAAATTTTAAAGTGAAATGGCTAATCCTTTCTGCTCCAGGCTTATCTTTCTCAAATTGGTAAAGCTGAGCTAATTTTAAAGCTGTAATTCCACATGCCTTAACCACCGGATCTTTCCCTTGGAAAATAACACAATTTCTAACATACCAAAGAGCCCATGAAACAAAAATGGGCGGCAGAAAAAAAGTCTTAGAGCTTCTGTACTAGTTGAGGAGGCACTGTCCAAAATCATGAACCTCCCACGTATTGTAGATATTCAATTCTGCACAACATAAATTCCATACATCCTTTCCAAAGGGACAATTCACAAAAAGATGACTAATTGTTTATGAACTTTGCTTACACAAAATACACCAGTTAGGCCCACACCAACCACGCCTTACCAGATTATCCCATGTTTTCAGAGTGCCTTGAAGCGCTTGCCAATTTTTTTTTTAATTTTTAGTGGAATCTCCCATTTCCAAAGCTTGTTGTACCACCAATGCTGCGGGAAGATGTATCGGTCTTGAAGAATTCTTGCATATGCAGTTTTTGCAGTAACTACCCCAATTTTTTCATTCCCACACCATACTAGTTTATCAGCTTCAGTAGACAATAGACATCCTCCCGAGGAGAGTGCTCTCACATATCTATCCCACTCATGTGCATCAGGCACAAACAGCCCCAGATCTCTATAGCTAAGCCAATAATTGCTATCTCCTTGGTTTCTGATTCTGTTCAGTGTAGTCATCCCATAAATTTTTAAATAATCCAGCAATCTCTTAGAAAGATGATAAGCTTCCTCCATTCCCAGAATTGAATCCTTTCCAACCCAAATATCTTCTCCGGATCCCACCTACCACTTAATATCTCCTGCAATCCAACTAAATACTTTTAATAAACCTCACCACATAGGGGAGATACACCCTCCACTTTTCAACGGTTTCCTTAAACAGGTTTTCACATCCATCTTTAGATACTTGACATGTAGTACCCGAGACCAAAGAGAACTGCTAAACAAGCCACGCCACAGACTTTTAGTTCTTAGAGCCATACTGAAAGTGCATAGATATTTTATACCCCATCCCCCATATTTCTCAGGCCTTGACAGTGCCTCCCACCCTATCATTACCAGATTTGCACGTCCAACACTACTAGTCCACAGGAAGTTAAATATTAACCTTTTTAATGCATCAATAATGAAAGCTGGAACTTCAAGAAGGGACATCCAATAGACCGGCATGCCTGTTAAGACCGCCTTCACCAGAATTAGTCTCCCGCTAATAGAAAAGAGCCGGCAAGCCCAATGAGAAATTTGGGCCTCTACCTTCCGAATGAGCCACCACCAATCTTTAATTTGGTAATTGTTAGGTTTTAAAAAAAAACCCCAAATATTTAAAACCTTCATCTAAAGGGAAGCACTTGTAAGGAAATAATCTTTCAATTTCCCTCCTTCTGAAATTATCCACGTTATAATGAAAGAAACTAGATTTTGTTGTGCTTACCTTCATTCCTGAAATATTACAGAAAGATTTGATAATATTACTGAAAACAGTCCATTCTGCAACTGATGCTATACCCGCCAACAACACATCATCAACAAAAATCAAATGTGACAGTACACATTTAGTGCCCAACTCAATACCTTTGATCAAACCCTCATCCTTAGCAAATTTCACCATCCTGCGAAAACCATCAATAACTAAAAGGAACAACAATGGAGATAAGGGACAGCCTTGACGTAATCCCCTTGAGCTCTGGAAAAATGTTGAAGGAGATCCATTAACCAGTACAACAATACTCTACATTGAGACACATGCCATAATCCAATTGAGCACCAGAGGAGGAACCCCAATCTGAATCAAAATGAGTCTTAAGAAAGTCCAATTTACTCGGTCATAAGCCTTTTCCAAATGCATTTTTAGCAACATAGCATTTTGTTTCCGAGCCTTTATAGAATGCAAAAGTTCCTGAGTCACCCCAACGGTGTCATGAATTTGACGATTATGCAAGAAGCCAAATTGTTCATCAACAATATGCAAAGACAGGGCAGACTTAATCCTTTGAGCAATGATCTTAGAGATCAACTTGTATGCTAAATTGCAAAGTGCAATAGGACGGAAATCTCCAAAAGTTACAGGTTTGTTGCTTTTAGGAATCAATGTTACAAAGGTAGAATTCAGAGCTCCAGAAGAAAACCCATATACTCTAGTATATTCTACCATGCTTAGTATATCCATGCCCATAATGTCGAAAAAATGGATATATATCTCAACTGGCCAACCGTCCGGACCTGGTCTCTTTTCCTTTGCAAATAACTTCAGAGTATTCTCAACCTCCGCAAGTGTAACTTCTTTCCCCAATTCTGCAGCCTCCTGATCATCAAAGAATATAGGGAAGAGTCTTGCCACTCTAATATGGTCCATAAGCACACAATTGCCCTCATCCTTATAAATTGTGCCAAAGAAGTTAACTGCTTCATTCTTCAAAGAGTCCCCACCAGAGATTTTATTCCCTGAAACGTCCTCCAGTTCCCAAATTGTATTCATATTTCGACGAGCAGAAGCAAAAAAGTGGAATAACTTTGAATTTTTGTCCCCATGCTATATCCACAAGGCCCTACTCTTTAATCTCCATTCCATTTCCTCCTGAAGAAGGACCTCCTCCTTTTTCTTCTCAAACTTCTTAACTGCAGCTAATCCATCCTCATTCATCACCCCAGAAAAATTGTCCAAATAATTCCTCTGAATTTCCAATTCCAAATGAGCCAGTTCATCTTTATCAGCTGCTTTGTGATCCTTTATCCGAACTGAGACAACTTTCTTAAGCATTCTCATTTTATTGCAAAACAAATCCAAAGGACTATTGCCCTTAACACTCTCAGACTTCCAAAATTCTTTAACCAACTTACAAAACTCCTCCTGTAACAGCCAGGTACAATTAAAATTGAAACTTTGAACCATAATCATCCATTTGGAAAACAATTGGCCAGTGGTCAGAAAATTTGACCTCATGAACCCATGATCTATACTTCTGAACTTGACTCAGCAAAGAAACCTTGACCAGAAATCTATCGAGTCTTTTATGTATTCCTTCATTACCACTTCTGCCATTAGTCCAGGAAGGGAGCATCTTAACAGGTAAAACATCAACCATATCATTATCCACCAACAGTGATGAAAAGAAATCAGCCATTGGATCCAATCTAGCCTTTGAACCCCATACTTCAGAAGGTGACTTGGTAAAGTTTAAGTCACCAGCAAAAATTAAGTTCTCCGAGTTTAAAATCCCTGAGCAATTCAAAGAATCCCAAAACTTTTGTCTATCTGAATAGGGAGCATAACAATGAAAACAGTCAATTGTAAATTTAAACCCACACATATTCATTTCATTAAAATCCCCCAAGTAGTTTTAAAAACTTTAAAGGAAAAAACCGTAGGGTTCCAAGCAACAACCAACCCTCTGGAGATCCCATGAGAACTAGTTGTCGTAACCTCCCAACTGGGCAAAATACCCCCAACCTTTGAAACAACATCACCACTGGAGCACATGGTCTCTTGAAATAACACAACACCCAGGCTAGTAGCAAGGAAGAGGTTGGTTAAGGCCCTAGCCCGAGTATCCTTACCCAACCCATGCACATTCAGAGAGAGAAAAGACATCAAGAACCTTCCACATCGAGCGTCTCTGCTCTAAGGCCCAAATCTGAAATATAAACACTTCCCGCTACCTTCAACCGGTCAGCTACAGACAAATAATCGCTAGCCGGAGTGTCAGGTTCTAAAACAACCTTCTTCTTTCTACCCTTACGAATGGTGACATTTTGAAAATTTAACGAGTTGATAGGTAGTACAGCCGAGTCCAAAGATGGATTCTTGGAGAAAATAGGAAGAGGGGAGAAATTGCTAGCTATCGTATACCCATCATAACCACTAGAATTCAAAATATATTTATCTTCAGCCTCTAACTCTTCTGAAACAAGATCTACCACCTGGTTAGGATCCAAAGAGACATGGGGAGGGATAGGGTTATAAATTGGAACATGATCAGCAAGTGACCGAATGACCAAGACTTCACAAGGTAAAGGGTTAGAACCCGACGTATAAGCATTAAGAGAATCAAATGCCAAACCTTCTTTCTCAAGTTCACAATCCAGACTTCTAACCACTAACGGAGGACCTAAAACCTTATCTTGTAAAGACAATTGACCACCACTACCAATGGGTAATTTTGAAATACCATGCCTCAACTAAACCTCACCCCGAGAAATCCGCCTATCTAAATCCTTCTCCCAATCAGTGATATAATCCAATTCAGCTTTTGAAACATCAGAATAAGCAGATTCAAGCAGGGGTTTTAGCATACCTTTTGCATATAAAATCGGAGCAGCGATACCAAGATTAGGGGTTTTGAATTCCTTCTCACGCCCAATAGACCCCCTTCGACCCAGAAGAGATGGACATTTTGCCTGAACATGTCCAATATCACGACAGTAAAAACACCGGAACGGGATTCTAAAAAAGTCCAAGCGTTGATTCCATATTCTATCACCCCAAACAATTTCAACAACTGCAGGGAGCCCCAGGCTTAAGTCTAACTCCACCATCACCTTTGCATATCACCTATCTATGCCGAACAATGTTTTTTTATCAACACAAATGAATTTACCCACAGTATTAGCCAGACCCACGATTATATCCTCCGTCCATATCTCTATGGGTAATCCTGGAATTAGCATCCAAAGATGCTGAATGCCCTATCGTTCACGAATAGGGTCGAATGCAACATGCCATCGCTTAAGGATCAATGAACCCTCCTTAAATAGCCAGGTTCCAGCCAAAATCCGAGCCATAGACTCCGGTTCTTGGAAAGTGAATAATATCTAGCGGTTCACCAGCAAGTTTATCTGAGGAGTAATGCCTGTAACAAGCAGCCAAAACTTGTTAACCCAAGCCACTATCTCCTCCTTCAACCCAGAGGCAAACTCAAGCCTACCAACAAGTGCTCGCCCAGCCAACATTTCTACCCTGTCTAAATTGGAGTCGGTCGATATCACAAACCTATCTACATGCTCTCTGGCCTTGAGAGTTTTATCCCACCTCCTATGCTTTGCCCAAGAACCGAACAAGTTAGGTTTTTTCAAGGGAACACCATCAATAGAACAGTGGGATGTTAAGAAACCTTGACTAGAAGCCCCCGGGGAATGAGAAAATGACGCACTGTCGAGAGGAAAGGGGGAAGCCATAGGGCCTCAGACCGGTTGCACCGGTAACCCTAGACTCCACTTGTCCCTACTACAGAACCAAAACTGACAAGGGTATCCACGTATCCAAAAGCAGAAACAGTGGACCCACACAGAAAATAGTGAATCCCAAAAAAACCAACCAGAAAAACTAGCACCAACTATAAAGCCAAGAAATAGGAACTGAAGACAACATTTTGAGAGCTTCAACGTATGCTTTTTTCCCACTTTTTTTATACTTGGCTGGTACTAGGCTGGTTCTCGCCGAACCAACTTGACTCCAAGTTGTTGAAAAGCTCAAAAAACACCTCTCCAATCCCCATCCTTACCCTGAAACAACACAAAAATGGTGAAAAAACCCTGCGGAACCCTAGTTGCAGCCATCATAAATGAGCTCCCAAATTATGATAATCTCTTTACTTTATAGTTTCAATTTTTTCAAATTAATTTAAATAATAATAATAATTAATTTTCTTAAAAATATTTATTGAAAATAAAAATATGAATTATTTTTTTCTATAAATTGTTTCTCACCAATAAATAAAAGTTATATACCTATCTATTTCATGAAGTAATACTAATGGATTTTTTGAATTATTGTTTTTATAAATGATTTACCTTGAAACAGAAAGTAATATACTATCTATTTTTTGAATAATAATAATGATTTTTTTTCTCAGATGGGGTGGGGACTAGGTCACATCCTACCCCTACCACGAGGCACATGGAAGGGGTATATGGCACCTATATGCACCCCATCCCATATGAGTCACCAAGGCATGGGATGTGAGGGATTAAGAAGTAAGGACTTCAACGGGAGATGGACTGCGAACGAGGCATTCAAAATTCAATGGAAAGGAGATTGCAATATGAGGATTCATGGAAGAGGCGAGGCATTCATGGAAAAAGGGACCTGGTACATGCACATGGCATGTTGTAATTTGTTTCAATCAAGGATGATATCAACCGTAATATACACTCCAAGCTCAATCAAGGATGATATCAACAATATACACTCCAAGCTCAATATCCCGATTGAAGCAGTTAACACACCTCCTCAAATATCACACTAGGCACCAAAGAAAGCTTAAGATAGGTCTCAAGTTCATAATTAGCCAGTAAGTTTGTTTTCTTCTTAGTCTAAAATCTGAACACTTCTAGGGGTGGCACTTCGGTATAGTTTTGGACAGTTCTGTTGATTTAGTTTCCATCTTAAGGGGACTTGGTTTCCTTATGTAGAGAAGGACCCACCAAATTGTTATTTTATCGATACATATGTCTGCTACTCTTGATAGGTGAATCCATGAAGATGGGTAACACTTTTTGGCCAAAAGCGATGGTGAAATTTTGATTTTTTATTGATTTATTAAATCGAAGCCCTCAAAACTCATATATGCCTTGTGAATTCCAACATGCAACAAAAAACAAATTGTAGAGAATTATGTTGTCTTTCCATCTATATTTAAAAAACAATATTATTATTTAATATACCAAAATTGCATTTAATGATAGGCTTGTTCTTGTAAATTTCAGGAAAAGTTAACAAGTGACTTGTGTGCACGTAAATAATTTAAAGATAAATATATAATTTTTGAAAAAAAAATATGAACATAATCTACAGAAAATGCGTTGGGGGGCAAACTTTTTTTTTTTAAATTTATGTTGAAAATTTATATTCTTTATTAATTTTTGAAATTGACCGTTGAAAATTTTAATCGCATTTGGCACACATGTGCACATAATATTTTTTTACTAGTTACAAAAATAAAAAACAAAAAATACCCTTTTGAAGAGGACTCAACGATGTGGGACGTATATATTTTTTGAAATTTTTTGGTTTGTGTACTTTTTATGTTGTTGATTTTTCCTTGCATTGATTCGAATTTGTGGACAAGGTTTTGTAAGTGTAAGTTTGAAAAGAAAATTAAAAAATTATCATATGAGCATAGAAACCCGTAAATTATATGCCATTGGATAGAAGATTCGTTGATGAATCCATCAATATGAAGTTCGCCACCTAAGGTGAATCCCAAGACACGGTTTAGGCTTGGTAAAGAGGGCAATAAAATTAAATTGGTAGAAAAGGGGGCCAAAAGCTTGTTTTAAAGCCCTCGATCGAACTATTAGCTCAATCAAGGTCTTAAATTATATGCCAATGGATAGAAGATTCATTGATGAATCCATCAATATGAAGTCCGCCACCTAAGGTGCATCCCAAGACAAGGTTTAGGTCTACGAAAGATGGCAGTAAAATTAAATTTGTAGAAAAGGGGGCTAAAATCTCGTTTTAAAGCTCTTAGTCGAACTATTAGCTTGATTGAGGCCTTAAAAACCCTCGATTGAGGGTTTACCCATGGTTTAGAAAATAGCTCGATCGAACTATTTACGTTTCATAATATGTATAAAATGCATTATATTATTGTTTACATTTCAAAGTAATGTGGAAAATATCTTGATCGGGTTATTTGCTAACCTAAGCCTTTTCCAATAGCTCAATCGAGGGTTATTTAAACACTTGATCGAGCTATTGGAAAAAGCTTGATTGAGGGCTCAATTAAACCCTCAATTGAGCTTTTGAAAGCTCGATCGAGGGCTTAAATGAACCTTGTTCGAGTTTGCGCTTTAGACAATCTGCGCCTGCATCTTGCCAAAAAGTTTTACCCATCTTCAACGGGACACCCTAATTCTCTATGAACCTCCCCATGATCTAGCGTACTTTCCATTTTGGCAGGCAACTGTGAAAGATTTAGTTTTGTAGCTTATGTTATTTTTATTTTCCAATATAAATAACTAGCTTATAAAAAAATGATAATATTTTTTTTGTTATAATAAACAAATAAAAACACTTTTTTTAACAAATATTCATGAAGAAATAAATTAAAAAAAGCTCCAATGATTAGTTATTCATCCTTATGTTCATTGTTATTGCACAGAGAAGAGCAAGGTGCTCTATAGCTCAGTATCAGGGAGATGTTGTCACGCAATGTAGCGTTATGTTACCAAAAATAATAAGTAATTAAAAAAATTCATGTCAGCTCATAAAATAGAAAATTGAAACCAAATAAGAAGTAATGAAAAAAATCCATGTTGACTCATAAAATAAAAAAATAAAATCATCATAGATCCATTTTAAACTTTATACTTCAAGAAATTAGATCCCTTTCGATACTTATATATGGTGGCTTATATCAATTGTGTTTCCCTTACTTTATATATATTTACTAAACTTTATGTAAATATACTCAATTAAATATGTTTAAAAAATATTGTAGTCTTTTTTTAAAAATTAAATTAATATATATATCTTTGTTCCCCACACATACATATATATAATTTTTTTTAATCAAAATTTGTTTATTTACATATTATTATATTAATTTAATATTTTTTATTAAATTATTTATTAAAATATAAAAATAATATAATTATCGTTTTTTAATAATAATAAGCTTTTTTTAATTATAATAAATAAATTAAAACATTTTCTAAACAATATGCATAAAAATTAAAATATTAAAATACAAAAAATATTATTAAAGTAATAATAATGATGTTTTAATTATAATAAACACAATAAAATACTTTTAAAAAAAATTAAAAAATTAAAAAAATCTTATGATTATCTACTCATCCTTATGTGTATATCAACTGTGTTTCCCTTTATTCTCTTTGACCCAACTTTATGTAGATGTACTCCAATTGAATATGCTTTCGAAAATATTGTGGATCTTTATGTTGAAAGTGATGTGTTGAAATTAAGCGTTATGTCCTTATGTAAGGTTTTTTCCTCATTAAAAGCAAGAAAATCTTAATTATTTAATGGTTATGTGCATATCAATTGTGTTTCCTTTATCCTCTGGACGTGACCAAACTTTATGCACATATACTCCAATTAAATAAGTTTTCAAAAATATTGTGGATTTTTCATATTGAAAGTGAGGTGTTGAAATTAAACATTATATTGTGTAAGTTTGTTGTCTCATTCATATATATAAAACAATGAAAATAATTTGTTTATAATTCGTAAAATCAAAGAAAGCAATTTTTTGATACATCTTTTACAATATAATATTTTTTTGTTCATAACTTTTGATACATCTTTTACCATATAATTTTTTGATACATCTTTTGATATCCTCTTTGGGTTCATAACTTTCAGTACTCGTTAGGAAGACTTTCAAAAACATAATAACTGTTTTTTCATATTTGTAAAAACATACCTATTTTTATTGGAAACATACAATGATACAAAAATATTTTGACCACCTATAGAAATATATTATGTGATTTTTTTGTAACAAAGACATCATCCTTGTACTCCTCAATGTATAAAGTGCCTTTAAGGATCTTAATTGCCTTTTTGGAGAGATCATCAACAACTAGATTAAACTCTCTCTATATATGCTTGATAGAAATAACTACGAAATTTGATAGTAGATGAACTATCCTCTGGCACCCTTGTTCCAAATTGATGCCCTGTAATAGAGAAAATCCATTTTTGTAGTTTATTATCATCTTGGAACCTCCAAGCACCTGTAAGAAAACAATACCAATATTAAAAGAAAAATATAGAAGCCCCCATAAGGCCAACAATTATGCTCTAGTATTGGTCCTTGATCCACAACCCATCCTGAGTTTGTATCTATGAGTTGCATTTTTTCTAAGGTACATCCCACCACCACACTCACCCTGTTGAGTTCCCCATCAAAATAACCCATAGTGATATGCTCTTAAATAGAAGATTCAAAAATCATCCTTTGTTTTCGAAGTTTTTGTCCCTTATACATTCCTCTGTAATAGCCCATAATTATGTTACAAACAACATATTCATTTTGTGTCCCACCTTTGAAAATTACAGAGTTTCTTGAGCTCCATATACCCAACATATGAAGGCTAACAACTCTTTGTGCATGTGAACCTTATCAACCCACTCTTCAATATTTTCTTCAACAGTAGTAGATCCCCACTCAAATGTAATATGGAGATATTCACAGATTTCTTTGCAATCCTTTTGCTGAAAGAACACTGAACAAACAAGTGATTGAATGACTCGTAATCGGAATGAAAAAGAATGCAACGATTAGGACCAAACCATCTTCTTTTGTTTAATTTATCCTAGGTTAAGATACTATTTTCTAAGAAGAGCCAATAAAAACACTTGAGTTTTATTGGTAAATTCCATTTCCATAGTTTTTTGTACCACAATTTGCCAACAAAAACATGCTTTTCTTGAGAAATGGCATCATAAGCAATTTTGGCACTCACTTGATCGTTAGTTTTGTTCCATGTTCATACAAGTGTATCTTCATCATCTGTTAATCTAAGGCAAACTCTATTAAGATTTGCAATGTATGAAGGCCATTCCTCAACCAATTTCTATGCAGAACCAGATCTTTAGCAAGGAACCAATAAGAACCAGTTTCCCTCACCCATAATGGTCTTCTCACATGTTCCAATGTATAAAACCGAACTCTGCAAGATATTCAATAATATATGGGGAAATAATGTAAGAATCATCTCCCCCTATGTAGGGGTCCACCCCCACCAGGACTTATCTTCCATTTCCAAATCTCCAAGCAAGCCATTTTCCTAACCAAGGGAAGGTCTTAACAAAACCATGCCAGAAGTTTGAGACCCCACCAACAAAAAAATTGGGACTCCTGATCCATTGGGGCACATATTTTCCTTTAATATATTTGGCTTTAGGCACATCACTTCACAAACCTCTTCCAAAAATACCACGCCAAAATATTTTCATACTCAAAGCTATACTGAACCAGTGGAGATTTTTTATGCCCCACCCCGCATACTTTTTGGGAGTGAGGTTTTCTCCCATTTTACCAAATGTAACTTGTCTCTCTTTACAAAACTAGACCGCAAGAAGTTTATCATTTTCTGCCTCAATAAATGCAAAATGGAAACATGCACCTTTGCTAATGAGAGCCAATAAACAAGAATTCCCACTAATACAGAGTTGACCAGAGTTAGTCTGCCTCCCAAAGAAAGAATTTTGTAGCACTAGTTTCCAATTCTCTTCTCATTTTTTTTCACTAACCACATCCAATCTACTTTCAAATAATTGTTGAGCATTTTGTAGCACCAATTTTCAGTTTTCTTCTTGACTTTTTCACTAACCACATCCAATCTACTTCCAAATAATTTTTGAGTTTCAATTAATACCCAAGTTATTTAAAACCACTTTCTATAGGATTTGATTTGTATGGGAACATCAAATTAATTTGAGCAAAGATTTCATCATTTACTACATTCCTCAGAAAACTAGATTTATTTGTGTCGGTCTCCATACTAGATACTTCACAAAACAAGGAAATGATCTCAGAAAAGTAGCCCAATCCTCCACAATACCATTACTAAATAGTACTACATCATCAACAAAAAAACAAATGTATGATACAATGATAAGCAACAATTTTGGTACCGGACAGTCTTCCATCCTTCTTAGCATCAATAAACCTACTTAGCCCTTCAATGACCAATAGGAAGAGTATAGGAGAAAGTAGGCATCCTTGTCTACGCCCTCTTGAGCACTTGAAGAAATTTGTAGGGGATGCATTCACAAGAACAACAAAGGAAACAAATGAAACACAAGCCATTATCTAGTATGTAACTTCCAATAGAAGTCCAATATGTAGTAAGAGCTTTAAAAACGGCCACTTCACCCTATTGTATGCCTTCAAAAGAATAATATTAAAATTCTTTTTATAAGATAAATATATAAAATGAAGACTTTTCTAAACTACACCTTCTTAAAATTGGACCATTTTTCCATATGAATTGGTGTGGAATAAAATCATATATATAAGTTAGTTAACTAGATATCAATAAAAAATCAATTAAAATTCATTAGTAATAAGTAAAATGTTATATACATAAAAGTTGTTTAGTCTTATATATTTATACATTGAAACATTGTTAGCTATAGTATTATTTGCTAATTTAAGTGCACGAAAGAATTTGAAAAAATCATATGGAATGAAGATATATAGCTAAAAATTATGTTTATTTAAGAGTAGGATCATTTTTAGGCTTAGAGAAAATTTCTTCTATTATAGGAAGTCAACCTCATTTATCTCTTCTTGTTAGTCATATATGAATCTACCATATTTACATTTAAAGGCATTTATTATTTGCATGTCTTTCTCTAGGACATTAATCTTCAAATATATAAATGTCTAGTTATTCAATTATGACTCTACCATTTTTGGCATTTATTCTTTACAAGTTTTTGTCTAAATAAAAGATACATGTTAGACAAAACATTCCTCTTGGTACCCTCATCACCATGAATTACTAAATAACTACAATATTTACAATAACATGAGGGTATTTTCAATGTTTGCGAGGAAGGATAGTTCCTTTGTTAACCATGATTTGTATGATGGATTCTAGAAACCTTAATGATTTTTCCACACACATTTCCATACACCCATGCACTTAACATCAATAATACACCCACATAGTTAACCATGCACCTAAACTTAAAATTATTTGCATAATTCAAACACCTTGAACTCTTGAACCTTGACCTTTAAACTCTAAACCTTGGCCCTGAAGATCCATAAATCCTAACCCTAAACTTGATGTAAAATGGAATCAAAATGGATGCCAAGTATACATTAATAGGACATAAAATGGTTGCTAAGTTGATGCTAATTTGATGTTAAAAGGATGCAAAAGACAAACAAGGCTTAAAATGGTGAAACTTATTAAGGTACAGTAACAAGAAACTAAAAGAATGCAAGTTGATGTTAAATACATGCCAATTCAATGCTAAAATGGATGCAATAAGATGCCAAAGAAAAAACAATATGATGTAAAAAGGATGTTCAGTTGATGTTAATTTGATGCTAAAAGGATGCGAAAGACAAACAAGGCTCAAAATGGTGTAACATAAGGTATAGTAACAAAAAGATAAAAGGATGCAAGATGATGTAAAATAAATTCCAAGTCAATGCTAAAATGGATGCAATAGGATGTCAAAGAAAAAACAATATGCTGCAAATTGAATACTTGGTTGGATAAAATGAGACTCTAAATAGACAAAAAAAACTAGAACACAACACATAAGGATGCACATGTTGACATAAATGAGACAAAAATAAAATGTTATGTAGGTGCAAAGTACAAAAAGTGATGCAAAAGTGGGGATGCTTCAAGGCACAAAAATAACCACCAAGAATATGCAAATAAGACACAATTGCGATGCAATATACAAGAAAATGACACAAAAGGATGCAATAATTGATGCAAATAAAAGACCCCAGGTCATTGTCACTCGTCATATTTTTCAACTTACATAAATATGACACAAATGGAGATGCTACAAATTTGTATTGTAGTCCCCCATCTTCAATGACCTTTGTGGTTATGAGGGTTAACCATTGATCATTTTTTTAGCACTCCCACCCTTGTCACTTGTGGTGATGAGATATGGCCACTGCCTTCTGCAAATATGTCCTTATCAAATGATCTTGTGACATATTTACTCTTCAAGGATGATGGTATTGCCACCTTCATGATTTTGAAAGGTGACCTACTCTTAAACGCTATTAAACTTCATTTAACATTAAGATGAGGTTTTGAAATATTAATGTTAAAGATTAAGGTAAATTTCTAAGCTATAACAACTACTCATATCTAATTGATTTAAATTGAAATAACAACTCAAACTCATACTTAAAGTAAAAGGCCTATAAAAGGGAAAGGAAAATTCTAATCTTCAATTGAGTACTTAGCTTGATCACAAAATTATTATTCTAAAGAGAAGACAATATCACAAGCTTTTTGTAACTAGGTAAAAAGAGAGAAAATATTTGATAATGGTTTTTAAGGTTAAGGGATTCCTCTACTAATCTATACTGTATATGTTGTATGATTGGTTTATTGTTTAAAACAAAACATAAATATTTTGATGAGAAGCCGAGTAGCTTTCTTAGCTTAAAGCCTTCATCCCATGGAGACAAAACCACTAAGAAATTGCAGCAAATCAGAGGGTCTCGAGGAACAAAAATCAATAAAGGAGCAAAAGCCGAGTAGCTTTCTCAACTTAGAAGCCTTCATCCCATTGGAGCAAATCCAAGGATCTCGAGGAACAAAAATCAATAAAGTGCGATTCTTCTTTACATGGAAATAGAAAAAGGTTAAAACCCCTTTGCCGAGTTATATCTACTTAGAACAAAGCCATGCAACCATCAACTGGTTGTTATTTATTCCAAGCACCTTAATACAATAGTGGGTAAATCTGTAGCGTAATGGTGGAGAGTAATATGTTTCTAATCCCGATCGATCATTCGGAACAAGGGCAACGTGCTGGTTAGCAGCTTTGCATGGCCACCTTTTGAAAATTCTGCCAGCCTGGTGGTTAGGAACTCCGCATGCTACCTTTGAAAATTCTGCCACTGGGACAAACCCTACGCCCTATTTCTAAGCATTGCTTCCCACAACACACTTCAACGCTAATGCAAAACCAAATATTATTGCTTCTAATTAGAGTAATGAATTCACATCATGAACCATAAGTAGAATTTAAAATCTTTATTGCTTCTAATTAGAGTAATGAATTTAGTGAGTAATCAAATGGTGAGTATGTGGCTTTTTGTAAATCTTGGAGCCACAAAATATTTTAGACACATGGTCAGAAACTGTGCAACTTAATGGCTAACTCCACCGACATTTTAACATTGGGATACATGGTATTATATATTACCCTGTATAAACACAATATATTATAACATCATGCTATGTTATATATCTCACTAAATGCTATCAAGCTAGATAATATTGCCCCATACCCCTTCGAATCTAATATTCAGTCTTCCTCTGTACTCTGAATAAGGCAGTCTAATCCGGAGATCTGTGCATTCAAGGTGATCTACTTCGGCACAGAATGTTATGTACTACAGGCAGCACAACCTAATGGTAGAGAGTAATATGTTTTTATTAAGGGATCCTTGCAATTTGTATCGTTGTGCTGCTGATGTAGATCGATTGTATTGCTGACGTCACTCGGCCTCCTATGCTTAGGCTACATAAAAAATCTCAAAATACAAAACCAAATCAATATAATATCAAATAAATATTTTTCTGCAAAAATTCAATATAAAATATTAAAACTATACAAAAGCATTAGAGTTATATGAAATTTTTTCCCTCCTACTAATATAACAATGGAGCTTCACTATATGTCCCCTTGAAGGACAATAAAAATTCTATACAGCTTTCATGGTTTTGAAGTGAAGGTAGAGTCTATCTCTACTTAGATATTAATTAGCACAGCTACTTAACGTGTGATTGTTGAACACTAGTTATCTGTTACTTGTCCTCCATGCATTTGTTATAATAGCCTATCACTGGCATTCTTCTAGTTAAACATGGTATGTGTCAGTGCTAGTTATCCATGCATCAACTACTAGTTATCCATACATCAACTACCAACTATTTTTTATATTCATTTTTTATAATTTTTTATTTTGAATTTTGAATGACGTCCATAGAATCAATATGGACAGTATAATTGTCCCATCCTCCTGCAATCTAGGAAAATCATAGATGGTATTCCACCCCCAAATTTTAAGATATAAACACCTATCAGTGTAATTAAATTAGAGTTTTATGTTTACAAGGTTCAAGAAAACATCCTCTCTCGAAATCTCCAATGGGTATGCAACAAATTTTAACATGACATTTGATATAGAAACTGTATTATTGTCCACCACAACTATTCCCATGGTTTTTGAATGATACACCACCACCCCCATTCTTGAATAATGTTGAGCATGCACACCAAGGGTATATCGACCTCAACCATGACAATGATCAACTCAATAACTACCTCTGCAACTGAAACATTCATTAGCTCATTTAAGGCACTGTCAAGTAAGGGTGGAATACTTTCCTAAGACTTTTGATGAATCAGTGAAATTTATCACGTTCCACACCACCAGCTTGACCACCTAATGAATCTTCCTCTAAATATGGTGTATTGTTTGGAGTGCTAGGATGTCAAGGGATCAGATTCCACCAAGTGAAGAGATGAAGATGAGAATGCAAAAAGCAGAGTTGAGCTACTTGGTAAGGTAGCTTGTCACTCTATCAATCTAAAATGGATCCAAACAAACATATAATGGCTATAATGGCTTATTGTAAATGTAGCAAAAGCTTGAAAAACTCAAAAGGTTGACAAGGTTCGCATGTATATATGGAGACCATCCGCGGAAGAAAGGTCCATTTGCGAAGAACAAGGAGCCGACAAAAGTGTGAAAGTAGTTTAGTTTGTTAGAAATGGGTCATGTGGACCGTTTTGTAACCATTAAGTATCATATAAATAGGAGTATGATTGTAAGCCTAAGGGCATCCAGTTTTGATCCACTTTTTATCTTTGATCTATTTTGTATCCGTGTTATGACTGTTCTGCGAAGGTCATTCTGTATTATGACTGTTCTGCGAAGGTCATTCCGTATTATGACTGTTCTGCGAAGGTCATTCCGTATTGACTATTCTGTGAAGGTCATTCCGTAGGTTTTAATGAATGCATGAAGATGTTCGATTATGGTTCTATCTTTTGTCTTTGTTTCTGCTAGATGGTGAATACAAATGTTTGCGAAATGTTTAATACTCTGTGGTTGGGTAATTTCTGTTCATGCGAATGAGTAGTTTGATCATGTTGATGTGAATGTCCATTATGTATTGAATCTGCGAATGGTAAATATGCGAATGATGAATTGTTAGCATAATGCGAAAGGTATAATCTCTGGTTTTTGCGAATGTGACGTGTGTTTGATGCATGTCCTCAAATCCATTGCGGAAACTTGGTTCATGCAGCCCCCTTATCCATCTCGGGTGAGACTTCCTCGCTTTACGAGTGTTGCTGGAAAGGGTTAAACCTTTCCGGGCCAGTGTTTAAGGGAGTTTGGTTGATGTTTGTTGATGACAGTGCGAAGTGAACCCTTGTCGATAGGTGCTGTGTCAACAAATGGTTCCGTTGTCGGGACCTTGAAGAGGAAAAGAAGAGGATATGCTGTGGAACTTGATGAAACCGGAGATTCAAGAGTGGGTTGACAAGAAGACAGAGGAATTTGTAGGAGGAGAAAATCAGAACCTTGGACAGACAGTGAGCAGTTGGTTGCAGAAGTATATTTATTCGAATATCCACGAAGTGTTCTTCTGTGAATTCCCGATGCTGTTGCATGAGTGGCTAGCACAACTGACGTTTCAAAAAAATCATTGCCAAAAGACTGAGCCTGACCATTGGACTCTAGAACTGATTCAACAGCTGAAACGTGTCGATAATAAAGTATCAAGGGATGTCGATTTTTGGGTGGATAGTATCCTAGAGGGATATATTACTGAGTTTGCAGTAGACACAATCAAATCATACAGGGACACAGAAAGGAACTTGTTCAAGGGACCCAGGGGAAGATTCTTACTGTTGCTAAAACTATGGATTAAGATGCTCGTTTGCGAAAAGGGCATATTGAGGATGACTTTCGACGAGTAGAAAGATCAGTGTGCGGAGGTTGTGGGTATCGTGTGAATGTGGATCCGATAGAAAGATGCGAGGTAGATGGACATGAGTGACGACAAGTTTCTAAGGGAAGCTGACGAAGAGTCCGGTACCTTGAGGAGTGGGGTGATATTCCAGTGTCCTAAGAAGAAAAGGAGGACTGAGAAAGAGTCTCCTGAGAGGACCGGAACGAAAGACTGTGAAACAGGACCACAAGGGAGGAAGCGAACTTATTGCGATGAAGACAGTGACCATGCTACCCTAGAAGCAGAAGAGGGACGGATCATAAGTTACAACATACCTACAACCCCTAAAACTACTCATAATTTCACAGGAAGAAACACAACTTATTCGCAGAGTTTCCCTACGTGCAGCGGTAGAAGTAGTGCATCAGTAAACAATAACAGTAGGAATTTTAGAATGACAGACGACACAAAAATTCCCACTTTCCAGGGGAACGAGACTTAGGATCCTGAGCAGTATTGGTTTCTGTGTGAAGCAATATGGACTGTGAAGCAGGTCCAGGATGAAGATATTAAAAAGGGACAGCTAGCGACGACCCTTAGGGGTCGTGCGCTAGATTGGTTCATGAAGTTTACAAAGGTACCGATAGGAACTCCGGGAAAAAAATTGGCACAGATCAAAGCAGGAATGATTGATGAGTTTAGAAATCCAAAATCAGAGTCGCAATACGTTACCAAGCTCAAAGAAATTAAGCAAAAGCCGAATGAGCCGGTATGGGAATTTGATTAGCGGTATAAAACATTGATAGCGAAGGTAAGTTTTGGGATAAATGATATGCAACACAAGGAGTGGTTTATCGCAGGATTGGTACCACACATTCGTAGACCACTAATGAAACAGAAGGTTTCAACCCAAGCCAAATCATTGGAGATTGTGATGAAGCTGGAGGCTTCAACAATCGGCGAAACGGGTTTGGGTATGATCGAATACAAGCGCAGCTGGAAAACTTGACGATCCAGCTGCAAGACATGAAGAAAGGAAAAGAGGCCCACGAAGACGTCTGGTGCACTAGGTGTAGGACAGAAGGACACCACAAGGATCAATGCCCAGACTTTCGAGAATATTTGCAATCAGGTGCACCAAATCCCCTCAGTCAGGGAGGGTTGCCTTGGTGTCGTGTCTGCGAGATGAGAGGCCATCGACCAGAAGAGTGTGTATACCTGCAGAAGATAGTGTCGAAACCAACAAACTTGTATTGCAAGTTCTGTAAATCGGTTGGCCATGATGAGAACGTCTACAGAGTTTATGGCCTACTCCAGGAGAGGATTGCGGCTACATACTTCATGACGGGAGAAGAAAAGCCACCGGGTCAACAACAGTAGCAGTATAATCAACCGTCGACTCAGTATAATCACCAACCACAACAGTGTGATCAAGTGTAGTATCGGAAACCGCAGCATGGTCAACCAAGTATCCGGCATCGCAGTATGGGAAACCACCATATCAACAACCACAATATGGGAAACCGTAGTACCCACCATATGGGCCACCACATGGAGGTTTTAGAGGAGGATTATGTAGAGGTCGAGCTGCTGGCACAGGATGAGGAGCTGCTGGATGAGGACAAGGACCGATTATATGTTACAATTGTGGGCAGCAGAGGCACTATCAGAGGGATTTCCTGAATCCAGTGCCATAGTGCAATTATTGCAGCGCTGTGGATCATGGAATTGAAGACTGTCTGCAACTCATCGTAAAGTGGCAAACCAAGAACCTGCCACCACCTCTGCAGAACCAGAATCAGAATACGCCACTGGATGTACAAAAGATATCAGCGAAGGTTCGAAGCCACACTGTGACTGTTGGAGTAGTGACACGAGGAAGAGCTGTGAAAGGGGTCGACAGGTTACCATCTGACCAACAACACGAAAGCACGTCAACTTTGATGCATAAGTCGAAAGTGATGTTTTCTTGAAAGCGTAGGAGGCGATGAGACAGAGGAGGCAGTTACCTCTTTAGGAATAAGTTATCTACGATATGCCACCGATGTTCGACACAATGAAGTTGTGGAGAAAGGCCAACACCTTACGAGCCTTCTTGGAGAGTTTCTTGGAGTTGGAAAAGGATCAGGATGCATTGGAAGAGATATCCAATTTGTTGAATCGACGAGAGGGTGCATGCCAGGAGAAAAAGGTCAATCGCATACACAAGAGGAAGATAGGGAGAGAGATGTGAATGTCGGCACAAATTGGAGCATTTGATATCGACTCCACTATCTTGGACCTGGGTTTGGACGTCAACATTCTGACCAAGCAGACATGGGAAACAATGGGAAAACCACAGTTGGCATGGTCACTGGTACAGTTGCGATTAGCAAATCAGAGTAAGGTTACTCCACTTGGTCGGGTGTGCTAGCTTCCAGTTGAGATTGAGGGCCTCAAGACCTATGCATATTTTGATATAATTGAAATTGTGGACAATACCATCCCCTACCCAGCGCTGCTAGGGATAGACTGGGCGATGGATAATCTAGCTATTATCAACTTCAAGAAGCAGACTATGTCATTTGAAAATCACGAAATGAGGGCCATCGCACCTCTTGATCTTGCAGAAGGGCAACAATACGTTGAACCAGCAAGAGATGAATTTATGGAGGGATGGGATAGCGTATACAACATATCCAAGGATTATGTTAATCCCAATGTAGATGGATAATTGGGATGGCGCAGTGCCAGTTCGACATCGTCAGATTCAGATGAGGCACTCAAGAATTGGAAAAACCGGCTGCATGAAGTGTCATTTAGGAGTTGCGCAAGGATCACTCAGTCGCTGTGAAGGGTAGCCACTGACAAGTGTGAGCTACCAACATATGAAGGATTGCCCAATTTGGCTACATTTCTCACTGAATTTGAGGAAAAAGTGGCGGAACCGCAACGCCTATTGGCCTTGGAGGAATCCTTGAAGGCTACTCCTACACGCTAGTGGGTGTTACACCTAAATCTTGCTACCCTAAGACTCAGTGTAAACATCCCTGAAGTTTTCCATGATTGGAAGGCTTAACTGACCTATTTTTGGAGGTCGTCGCAGTTCACCCTTGTGCAACATGTGACATCACAGGTTGTCCTAATGCAGCCTACGACGATGTCAGTTAATTGGATAAAAGAGCATCTTTGAGCCCATTCTCGAAGCTGGTTGATGTGGATACCTATCCCTAGCCTATAGGGGAGCTGGCATTCGGTTCCTAGCCTCTTGGAAGGATCCCCTAACTCTCTCCTACCATATCTCAACCTATCTTATCCACTTTTCCCTATATAAGTGAAGCTCACTCCCATTCCAAAGGGAGGAAGTCTATAGTATGTACATGCTGGTGAAATTAGCTTAGGAGAGATCTCTACTCATCCCTTGAGAGATCCATACTTCCTTGGGAGGCTTTGGCATTAGCTTGTTGTGGAGAAGGATTGCTACGTTAAGTCTTGGTTGTAATCACTTCCTTCTATGTACTTTTCCTTTTTATACAGTAATATAAATGCTTTCCACCAAATCTCATTGCATTGATGTGCTTGTGTAGTTTTCCTGCTTAATTGCTTACTTAGATCTGTTATTGTGTAGATGCATTTTAATACTTGTGTTGTTTTGTATGTCTTGACAGGTTTTGCAGCTGGGATTTGAAGACCATCAAGCTTGGGGCAAACATCAAGGAGAAAGGATCCGCGATCTGAAAGGTAAAGCATCTATCCACTCGATCTCTAATTAGATATAGGAAAGTTATTTCTATTCTATCTTATTTTTTCTAGACTTACATTAAGCTAGGGAGATCAGGCCTTCAGTCCGCTCTTGGTAGATTGTCCATCAAACAAATTTGGCGACCATACTGGGAAATAACATTGTTGTAGTTTTCAATTTGAATGCCATTCTCATTTGATTTATTTTGCAAGCCATCTTATTTGCCTCCTAAGTATTTTTCGCCATGAGATATTCACTTTGAAGATTCTGTAGTCCTCCTATGAATCTGTTCTCACCATCTTTAAACCATTTTATTGCTCATTTCTTAGAGATCTATTGATCCTAGAGTTTGGATCTCGCTCATCGCACCTGGGTAGTGGAACTAGAGCATCGATCTGTCATTCTTTTTGCACTCTGCTTCTCTGTCATCGCAGTTTCCCCACTAGTGTCACGCGACATCGTCGCGAACCCCGCAATGGTGACCTGCGATGGTCGCTCTGTGTCTGAACATAGACTGCGTCGATCTGTTAATTTTGACATATGGGCATCCCCTCCTCCATTTTTGATTTGAGTTTTGATTTGTTGTGTAGACCCCTCTGTGCTACAATATCCAATCAGAGACCTCTTTTTTATTTGCGTGTTGAAAGTGTTTGGATTCCGTGTGGATTTGTATTGGGTCCCATTTCAACAAGCTTGAGTTTGGTAGTAGTGGACACTTTGGGTTCCCCCACCTTCATCCACGTAACCTTGTTTTCCCTCCTCTCCCCACCTGATCCGATCTTTGCATTGGATCTGATCCCAAACTCCCTTTTGCACTTGTCATTTAGTTTTGTTTGCATTCAGTAGTTTGTTGAGTGTCTTGAGTGTTTTCAGTTCACATGAGTACATGTCATTTTCTTGAGATTTCCTAAGTATTTAGAGTGCTGCAAATCAACTTTATTTTCAGTTTTTCATGCTTAAAAATATCATTGTTATCAAGTTGTAATCTTGGCATATCATTGGAAAATTAAAGGTGCATCATTTTTACTGTTTTCAAGTACATTTGAAAATTATTGTAGAAATTGCTTCATGCATTGGAATTGGTCATTTATTAGTCTTTTGGAAAAGTTTGAGAGAAAATTATTCATTTGTGCTTTTCAGGAATTGTGAATCATTCATTTTCTTGAAAAATTCAAATGAGATCAAGTTTTTACAAAAGTGGTTCTATGCTTGAAAGAATTGTATGCATTCTCAATTTTTTGTGCTTTTAAGCCATTGTAGTGAAAATTGAAAAGTTAGAGCACTCTAGATAGGAAATTTCTCTCTTTTCATCTCTTAAAGTTTCGATTTGAAAAAACAAAAGAAAATGTTTTTATTTGGTTGTGATGCTTGTTGATTTTTTTTGTTTTGCTTGGAAAAATGGAAAAAACGAAAAAGAGTATTTTTCATCAAATTTGATAGATTTGGGATTGTATTGCATTTGGTTGCTTTGGTAAAATCACTTGGAAAGAATTTTCTCCCTCCCATATATAGAGTTCATCAAAAGAAAAGTATATTTTGTGCATGTAGTTAGGGCTTGCATTATGTTTAGATTTATGTACTCACCTCATGCATTCACCTAACCGTCCAGATAAAATTAACGGTAGAACTAGGGTAAAATTTTTAGTAACTTGTGTGTAAGTTAGAGACGTGTTCCGACGTCGTAAAACGTGGCAGATGTCATTACTTTCTAGCACTGTATTCTGGGGGTATGTAGTCTTCCACGTACTTATCGGTATATCGAAGCTCTTTCACGTACCAACCAGGTATATCGAAGCTCTTTCACGTAGCCACCAAGTACTTCGCGTACTTGGCGTATATCGAAAGGTGTTTCATGTACTTGGTGTATATAGAAAGGTGTTTCATGTACTGGGTAGTATATAGGAAGGTCTCGTGCCATAGAGTTGTGCATTAGACAACACCACTACGGATTTGAGCTCCCACATACCTTGAGTATATCGGGAGACACCATTAGGATTCCTGAAACCAACCAAGTTAACCATTTGGCCGTCTTGGCAAAGCAATACACCAAGAACATCACTCGAGGAGATTACTATGCACATACTGTCTAGGTAGTCGGGTATTTAGGAAAGGGTATGGTCCCAATCCTCCTTGTTGCGTGTTACTGTTGGACCCTGCGGTATATAGCGATTTGCGAAGCCTTGAAATTCCTGTGAGGTTCCAGACTTTTGAATCCACTCCTATCACATAAGTTTTTTTGTGGCCTTAGTTTGTGTAGGATTTTTTATGGACTGCTTTTCTCTTGTTTAGATTACTCGAGGAGAAACTTTTGTTTCAGTCACTCTGGTTGACTTTCCTTGGGGAAGGTCCCGTAGGATTCAGAACTTACCACCCGAATATCCCCTTAACCAGGAGGTAATTTCGAAGGTAAGGATGGACCCACAAGCCACGGTCGTGTCACCTAAATTTGAAAACCCTACTTTGAATATTGGAGCACATATGTTTCCTCCATATTCACCTGCCTCCAACCCCCCATAGGGTGAAGAAGCAAAAACTTCCACCTCACAAGACCTACCTTCCGTTTTACCGGGAGAGCCTAGATCGATAGAATGGTTAAATCCACCCCAGGATGACCCTGCAATAGCTGTTGGTCTAGAAACAAATTATTGGACATCATATCTAGGCCACCCAGTGGATCATTTTCCATTTCATCCCCACCCAGTTGGGCCATTCCTGAATAAATTTTCGGACCCATTCGTGATCGCCTAGATCAATTACGTGCCAGGGGTGATGAAATTTGAAGACAAAGTCTTTCACGAAGGGTTGAATACCCAACGTTACCTCCTTACTAACCACTCCCAAGTCCTTTTTTATCTTATGATTCACTGGAATCATCCACACAACACATGCCCACTTCTGAACTTGGCCAACCATCACTTCCTACACATTCACCCCTCAGACATGAGACCAATTCTACACCTCGAACGACTCAACCTATTGATGGACAACAGTCCAACACACCTGTTACTACCACGGTTACATTACCCATTCCTTCCCCACCCCAAAACACGCGAGGAGGATACTCTTTACCCCCTGCCTTCCTTACTGGTAATGTTAATCCTACAGTAGATAATCAACAACCCGTGTTGGGTCAACCTTTGATTAGTGGTTAGCAAGTTGTTGCTGGGGGGCACCCCCCGTCTCTTAACCATAGTATTGGAGGAGGAGTTCCCATCGGACCTTCTGTTGGAAATTCCTTACCTGCCGGACCTTCCACTATGGGATTATCCCATGTTGAGGGACCATCCAATGTAATTCAGCCACCATGGAGTCAAGCATATCCAGGCTATCTTAACCCTGTGTCGGGACAAATCAATCCCGAAAGCGCACTCTATGGGGTACCCTACCGTGGAAATCCATACACTCTATGGGGGCATAAAAATGTTATACAACATGGAACCCCAACTACAAACCCTCAATTCCCACCACCCCGTTTGGTCGACCCCCACCTCCCATTGGAGGCGGCGGGTCCACACACAACTCCTGAGGAGGTGGCCCTCTACCTTTTGGCAAAGGACCACCTCATTTTGGATATCATGGCCCACCCCCATGGCGGCGGAGGTGGAGGCCCTCCCCCTTCAGGTGGAGGTGGCGAGCCACCCCCCCAGTGATGGCGTACCTCCAAATTATGGTGGAGGCCCATACCATCCTGGTGGTGGTGGTGGAGGACCATCCCATCCTGGTGGTGGTGGTGGAGGAACATCCTACCCTAGTGGAGGTGGCGGAGGAGGCCTTTACCCTTCCGGCGGCGGTGGTGGCCCATCACCTCCTCTCGACGGAGGTGGTGGAGGCCCACCCTATCCCGGTGGCAGCGGCGGACCACCACCTCCTCCCGGCGGAGGCGGTGGAGGTCCATCCTATCCCGGTGGTAATGGTAGACCCCCACCATTTGGAGGCGTCCCACCCCCTCCCGGCGGTGGAGGTGGGCCCCCACCTTATGGTAATGGACCACCTTATTATGGTAATGGACACCTTATTATGGTGGCGGACCTACATATGGTCCGGGCGGCACACCTCCTTACGGTCAGTTTCCTTCGGGAACACCTTAAAACCAGTCGATTCAAGGTCCTATTGGTACATACATGCCTTATCATTACTATCAATACCCCCAGCTAAACCAACAGTTGCCATTTTTGGCTACTTTGGACTTACTCGACCTATCTCCTATGACAAATGATCCCATTTTTCATGGACATAACTGGCCACCCATTCCGGTTAAGTTACCATCAGATATCCCCAAATTTGATGGCAAGCCTGGTGAGGATCCCCAAAACCATGTGATGACATACCATTTATGGTGTTCATCTAACTCCTTGATGGACGACTCGATCCGTCTTAGGTTATTTCAACAAACTCTCACTAGCCCAGTTGCCAAGTGGTATATTGAACTACCACCCAATTCTTTTCCAGATTTTCGATCTCTTGCTATGTCATTCTTGACCCACTTCCAGTTACTCATCCGCTATGAGATTGGTACGGACTTATTGACCTCCCTTCGCCAAAACAGTGCCACTCATAATTTAGATCATATTCATGAATGGCGGTGAAGACGACATCTCATTAAGGCTCATATTCCTGACCAACTCTCAGCTGAATGGTTTACAAAGTCACTTTTACCCATCGTAGCTCGAGATGTAGCTATGGGAGGATTCGTCACGAAGGAACAGGCTATTGCCCATGCCCATTACTTAGACTTGGTGTATGCTCAATCCGGCATATTGTATGAAATTGTTCTTGACGCGCCTTGCCCTACGTATGATCCCGTGAAACCACCCAAGGGACCACAAGCTGATGGCATCATTGGTTCCCTTGCCTCCCAGCCTTCTACTCAAACTGGTGGCTCGTCCAACCCCCAAGGTTCTTCTCCATCACCACCACAGGATAGAAACAGCACTACCAAGTCCACCACTCCTGCCTCCACCGAAGAGGTGAATTCTGTGCAATCAGCTTCATCTCGGAAATCCGGTGGTAAGAAGAAGAACAAAGGGAAACCTAAGAAATCTTCTAACCAACAGGAGCCCAAGCCCACTCAAGAAGACACTAAACATAAGAGGAAGTTTAAGTAACCTTTTTTGTTGTGCAGTGGAGACCATTTCTGAAAAGAATGTCCCCACCGAGATGAAGTTCAAAATTTTCTCAAAGGAAACTTTAATACCGCAGTTCTCAACGATCCCTTCCCCACTAAAAACCAGCAACTCATCGCACAAACCTCTCCTTCCCAAGGAGAAGCATCCTCCATCGCACATGTTCTCATGATGCGTAGTGAGACTATAAACTTGAACACGCGTTCTCATTCGTATGACTCCGTCTCGCTGAAGGAACCCGTTGGAAGTAATACTGAAAAATCTTCCGCTTTGATTCCCGACGTCACCGTACCACGCTCTTCTCTCACCATTGAGAATCCCTCTTTAGAGTTAGTGTTGCATCCGCCCAAGAGCACGATTAGAAAAGTTGTTTTCAATCCCAATGCTCGGGCCGATCAGAACTACAATATTGTAGAGGACCCGACACAAGCTCCTTATGCTATGTCGATGCTTGAGGTCTTGCAGAACTGTCCTAACCAACGCAAGACTCTACTCACTGCCATCAGTGCGGTTGATCCGGATTCTTCGAATACTTTAAATCGAGGCTTTCCCATCATTTGGCATTTCAAGTTGCCACAAAAATTGTTGGGAAGACAATCCATCGTACCATTTTGGATGAAGGTGCCTCTACTTCAGTCATGTCGATTTCATGTTGGAGAGCCATTGGCTCTCCCGAGTTGAACCGTTCTCCTACCACCTTGAAAGCATTTGACGGACGTGGCTTTCAACCTCATGGGATGTTACAAGATTTAGCAGTCGAGTTGGGGGGAAAGACTGCAACCATTAACGTGGAAGTGGTCGCTGCCCTGCTAGATTATAATATTCTGCTTGGTCATAATTGGTTTCACGCCATGATTGCGGTCGCATTATCTGTCTTCCGCATACTACAATTCCCCCACCAAGGATGAATTGTTACTGTCAACCAACTGGATTTCTGTACACCTGACACCGCTACTCATCTGGGCGATAATGTTCCATTACTTGGACAATATTCACATCCTTATGAGAGCGTGGGGGTTGGCCTCATCAAGGACTCATCCCTTATGGGTGTTTTTCCAACCTCGGATCCCCCAAATCATGTTTCCAGAGATTGAAAAGCTCTTGAAAGCTGGTTTTATTTACCCTATCCTGTTGAAAGAATGGGTCACAAACGTCGTCCTTGTAGCTAAAAAGAAGGGTACCATTCGTGTTTGCGTCGATTATCGAGATCTCAACAAGGCTTGTCCTAAGGACAATTACCTGACTCCCTTTATCGACCAGATCATTGAAAACTGTGCTGGAAGTGTCATTTTCTCTTTTATGGATGGATTTTCCGGCTACAATCAGATTGAGATCCACCCGGCTGATCAACACAAGACAACTTTCATTTGTCCTTGGGGTACGTTTTCTTATCGCAAGCTCCCTTTTGGTCTTAAAAATGGTGGTGCCACATTCCAATGGGCCATGTTGTATGCTTTTCACGACATGAAGGACTTTGTGGAACCTTACTTGGACGATTTGCCTGCCCATTCACGACAGCGCGAGTACCACATTGACCATTTGACAGCGGTATTCTTGAGATGCAGGCGGTATAACATCCACCTGAACCCTCACAAGTGTATCTTCTGTGTCGATTCTGGATGCCTCCTAGGCTTCATTGTCTCAAAAGATGGGATTTGCATTGATCCCTTGAAGGTGGCAGCCATCATCACTCTCCCACCTCCCACCGACATTACAAAACTTCAAAGTTTGCAAGGGAAGGAAACTTATTTAAGGCGTTTTGTCTGTAATTTTGTGCAAAAGACGTAGGTTTACATGAGACTAATTAAGAAAGACGTCCCGTTCATTTGGGATGACCAAGCACAACAATATTTCGATAGTCTCAAACATGCTATCACGCATGCCCCTGTGATCCAACCGCCCAATTACTACAAAAATTATATCCTTTATCTTGCCGCTTCTGCCACCACGATCGCCATGGTCTTGGTGCAAGAAGACAATAACGCCTAGGAACATGTGATGTACTACCTCAGTAAGGGTCTCATCGACTCTGAAACTCGGTATTCACATGTCAAGAAAATCGCTCTCGCGGTAGTCATTTCCGTCCAAAAGTTCTGACATTACATCTTGCTCCACACCACCACCATCATCGCCGATTCGAACCCCATGTACCACATTTTGACACGTCAGGTGCTTGGGGGCAAGTATTCACGCTGGATCGTGATACTATAGGAATTTGATCTCCTCTTCGAAAAGGCTAAGTCTAAAAAGTCTTTGGTGTTTTCCGAGCTGATCTGTGATCTTCCTCGAGCTGATGTCGATTTTGAGCCTAATGATTCTCTTCCAGACGAATCATTGTTCCTCATCAACACGTCTGATCCATGGTATGGAGATATCACTTTATATCTTCAGACCCAACGTTTCTGCCCCCAATGCTCGCGAGACGACCGTCGTCGAATACGCCACCATGCAATTATTATCTAATCATCAGTGATACTTTGTATTGTTGTGGTATTGACTCTATCCTTCGATGTTGTCTCACTCATGAAGAGGCTGAACACATTTTAAATGAATGTCACGCTGAGGCGTGTGGAGGTCACCTCTTTGGGATGGCTACATCCCAGAGAATACTTAGCGTAGGATATTATTAGCCATCTATCTTTAAATATTGTATCGAGGTCGTAAAAAAATGTCCTCCATGTTAGCACTTCCAAACTAAGAAGCGCACCCACCCAACCCCGTTACACCCGGTTATTGTTGTTGGCCCCTTTGCTAAATGGGGCATTGACTTCATGCACTGTAAGCCTACCTCGGTTGGGGGGCATGGTTACGTCATAGTAGCCGTGGATTACTTTACGAAGTGGGCCAAGGTTATTCCTACATAGACGGATGACGGCAAAACCATCGTACTCTTCATATTCAATCAACAACAAGTAGCTTACAAAATCTCTAGAGTTTCTTTGCTCAAAATTCCATGAGGAATGAGGAAAAAGAGCCTCATTATATAGAAAAACATAAGAGATAGCCTACCCTAATTGGAATTGGCTTGAATGGAGCCAATAGCACCTAACACAAGTCGAATTCCAATCTAAACTTCAATCACCAACGATCTTGGAGTGGAAGACCACCAAAAAACTTGAGTTCAAAGTCTACATGGATGGGGAGGTGGCCTCCACCTAGGAAAGGCGCCCCCCATCCTCTTCTTGGAAGCTTCACCATCAAATAATCGAATGCCACATGGTAAACTCAATCTCCAACCAAATATCAACATGATTAAGAGGAGATGCATGAGCCCTTGTGGTAGATATATAGCTTGGAGTTTAACTCGATTCTGATTGAGATCTTTGGTAGTTGGGAGTGGGAGGTGGCCTCCACCTAGGCAAGGCACCCCCACTCCATTAAATACAACTCAATCACCAACCATAAATCATTTAATACCCACTCCACATCACTAATTCGAGTTTGCATGCATGGAGGGCGAATTCTCTTGAAGTTAATCTCTTGTGCTGATTGGAGAGTTGATTGAAGCTCAGTGGAGTTGATTGGAATCATCTTAAATGCCAGGTGCCATGTCAAATAGATCTTTATTTTATTCAAATTGACTTATTTTGGAGAGATTTGGATTATCTCCAAAATATTCAATTTTATTATTTTAATCAATAATTTCTCTGTAACTGGGTTTTTTGAGAAATTATTAATTATGAATCCTAATTGACATCCGAAACTTAGGATAAACTGGTCTGGGGATCATAAATGATTTTTGGCTTAAGGTTGAATCCTTCAATCACTGAATTCGGATCCCAGATGACTGACATATTACAAAATGAAATTTCTCTATTTAAACTATAGAGAAATTTATTACAAATTTAAAAATAATTAAAAACCCAAATCCGACGCCTCCGGTAAATTTTTTTCGAAAATTTTTCTGAGGGTCTTAGAGACTTGGGACATGACCAAAACTTATTCTAATAGTGTCTAGTAGGCTTATATACATTAGTTGGACTCTAATAACCCCCCATGGCTCATATTTTCAAAATCGGGCATTCCAACTTTGGAGGAAGCGGGAGAAAACCTCATTGATTATAGCTCGGCTATAGGCAAAGTATAATTGACAAGGGAAAAAACTCCCTGGAATACCTTAGTTTCTTAATCAAGTCATGGGGAACCGAGATGCTCAGAATCCTACTAGCACACTTTATTACAAACCCCATGGGGCCATGGTCATGTCGACTGAAAACAAAAACTGACTAGCCAAAACTGGCTAGGCACAGATGTTGGATCATCTGATACACTGGAGTACAAACATTCATCATCTTTGCAAATGGCAGCTCTTCAGATAATCCAACTATGGTATAAATAAGTTGGTAACATCTGGCTCCAACTGCGGGACGGGTGCTCGTTTGATTTATGGATAAAAAAGAGTACTCGAGAATCCCAGAATATCAGTTTCCTGCATGGAAACAGAAATGTCTTAGTCCAACATTTTCACGAAAAATAATGCCAAAAATGAAATACCAACGTAAAATATTTTTTATGTTTTTCAAAAGCAAAATTTTCTTGTTTTCCTAACATATATGATGCAAATATGATACAATTTTTCAATATACAAAATCTATGACATAAATATGGTACAAAAAGGTAAAATACATAAAGTACAACAAGATAAGGTTTAGGGATTTCCTGATATGACCCCTTGGTCATCTTGAATGTTGTTTCAATAAAAGGGTTTCAGCTATTGCCCATTTCTAGCTAATGGTATCATCTCCCCATCCATGGTATTTAGAAAGAAAGAATGTGTTCCGGCCTGACAACATATGATAAAAGGGCCTTTCCAAAGGCTGTCAAATTTTCCATGCTTCCCTGGCTTTTCTCTTCTTTTGTCCCATAAGAGAACAGTATCCCCTATTTGGAAATCTCTAGGTTTAGCTGATTTGTCAAAAGTGGTCTTCATACTTTCCTGGTGTCTTAGCATTTTGTCCAATGACGTCCTTCTGCTTTCATCAAGTTCAATGATCTGATTTGCCCTATCCTCTAATTCCAATTTTTCGGTACCATAATCAGTCAGCATTCTATAAATGGGTATTTGCATGTTGAATGGTAATGCTGCCGTGATGCCATAAAAAAGATCAAAAGGAGACTTCCCAGTGGAGTTCTTCTTGGTGATCCTATCTGCCCACAGAGCATACTTTATTTTGCTATCCCAAGATATTTTGTTATCACCCATAGTTTTCTTAAGGATGTGGATTCTGCAAGTCCATTACCTGTTAGGATATTTAGACACTTAGGAGTTAGTTAAGATCAACTTGTGTAATATATCCGTTAGGGATAGTGTGTTCCGGGCAAGCTAACAAGATCTAACTCCACAAGTGTGGAAAAGTTATTTTTGTTTCGTTTTGTGATCTTTTCTGCAGGAAAAAGGGCAAGCACGCAAACCGAGTAAGAAGAGTTAAAAAAAAAAAAAAAAAAAAAGCCCCCTTCCTCATTCCCATATTTTACATACATTTTAATTTAATTCACTTGGTTCAAAGTTGCTTTATTCCTTAATAGGTCTTGAGTTCAAGTCTTAGGAAGTTACTTTTAAAAGGAAAAGTGCATGCAATTTCTATTTTCAAGTTACTTTATTGTAAAAGTGCATATCACTTAAATAATAAAAAATAAAAATACAAGTGAGTCACTTAAGTTTTTTTTATTGTTGCACTATTTAAAAGTAATATCATTGTAAAAGTGAAATCACTTATTTTACAAAAGTGGTTCACTTAAAGCAACTTTCTTGTAAAGTGATTGTCAAAAGGTTCATCTTGGGAAGAGGGGGGTTCCTTTTTTTGCTGGACATTCTCTAGCTGCCACGTCACTATTGGGGACATCTTCAACAGTTTCTTTGCTCAAGCATAACTTCATCATATAGAATCCGTTTTCAATGCCGTTTTTTTTGAAACCGCCTATTTTTTCGAGCTCTTCACATTCAGACTATTGGTTTCTACTTTTACAGCCATTAATTTACAAATATGGCCGCCCTTTGTGATATTCTACTTAATAATTCCAACTATTTCTCATGGAAATCTCGTATGGAGGATGTTCTACAAAGTAGGGGACTTTTCAGAATTACAAAAGGGAAAGAAAAAGAACCCACTGATGATGATAAGAAAATAAAATGGGAAAATAGATGTGATGAAGCTCGTGGATTGATTGGGATGTCAATCTCTACTGATTTGCGATTCCACATATCTGGAATTGATGAACCTAATGCTGCTTGGGACAAGTTGGAATCTGTGTTTGGTAAACACAATGAAATTCGAGGTCACCAACTCGAAAATGAGTTGATTTCTTTAAATCCAAGTGACTTTTCATGCATTCAAGATTATTTATCTAAGTACAAAACTCTTAAACTCTTATGTGCAGAATGTAAGATTGAGAGGGAAGACAAACAATGCATTTATCATATTCTTTCCAAACTTGGACCTGCATATTCTTTTTTTGTATCTACATTTTACTCCATGAAAGCGTCCTTAAATGCAGCTAGCTATCAAGAGCCTAGTCTTGAATCCTTTTGTGATTCCTTGATTAGAGAACAAGATAAACTTATTCATCTTGGAATAATCAACAATGCAGATACATCTGGGAAAGCCTTATTGTCCCAACAGAAAGAAAAGTCCAAGCCTCCCAAGAAACAAAATTTTCGCAATAATAAGTCAAACAAGGGTCCAAAACCCTCTCAGTCAGCTCCTTCTTTAAAAAATGACAAAGGATCCAAGCCAAAAGGCAAGAAGACTGAGCGTCATTGCAACTATTGTGGGAAAGATAATCATGATGAATCTAAGTGTTTCAAGAAGATGGCAGCCTTGGAAGCAGCAATGAAGAAGCACCACATCAGCCTAGATTCGCCTTCAGAATCTGCCTCTTATGGACATGCACTTTGTGCTTCTGGTTATTCTTATAATGCATCTTCTTCTTCTACTTCAAATGAATGGCTCATTGATTCTGGAGCATCTTATCATATGGCTAAGGATCAAGCCATCTTTTCTACTATGCATGAATGTAACACCAAACAAATATTTGTTGGTGATGATAGATCTCTAAGTGTTGTAGGAGCTGGAACAGTTCCAATAGATAATGGTCATTTTAGTGATGTACTATGTGTTCCAAGAATTTCCTGCAATTTGTTATCAGTCTATTAGATCACTTATTCTGGTAAAGGTAAAACTGTGACCTTTACACCTCACCAAGTTGTAATCAAGGATTTTAAAGATCCTCAACAGGTCTTAGCTACCGGAATTGTTGATGATATTACCAGGTTGTACAAGTTTAACAACTTTGGGTCATCACCTTTCCCTTCAGTTTTTGTTTCTCATAGTGATAACTTGAGCAAACTTTGGCATGAGCGATTTGGTCACTTAAATTATCGCTCATTGCAACAACTATGTAAAGAAAATATGGTGATAGGTCTTCCGATGGTATCTTGCAAGGATGGTGTTTGCTCCGGTTGTGTACTCGGAAAACATCATCGGGACAGTTTTGACAAACGTGCCTCTTGGCATGCCTCGGTTCCCTTGGAGCTTGTGCATAGTGACTTATGTGGTCCTCTTCCATCTGCTTCCTTTTCTGGTTTCAAGTATTTCTTAACTTTCATTGATGATTACACCAGACGCACTTGGGTTTATTTCCTAAAACTTAAGAGTGAAGTATTTAACATGTTCTTGGCCTACAAGGCCCTTGTTGAAAAACAATCTGGTCATCAAATTATTAAGTTAAGATCTGACAATGGAGGAGAATATGTTAACAAACAGTTCACTACTTTCTGCACTGAACAAGGCATCCAACAACATCACACTGTTCCATATACACCACAACAAAATGGTGTAGCCGAGTGGAAGAACCACACTTTAAAAGAAATGGCTAATTGTATGATCCAATCTAAGGGACTAAGTCTTCAATTTTGGGCTGAAGCCATTAATTGTGCAAATTACATAGTTAATCGCACCCCCACAAAAGCATTACAAGGTATAACACTGGAAGAAGCATGGAGTAAAATTAAACCTGATGTAAGTCACTTTCGTGTGTTTGGTAGTGAAGCATGGGCTCACATTCCGGATGAAAAACGGAAAGCATTGCAGCCTAAAAGTGAAAAGTGCATATTTGTTGGATATTCTGAAGATGTAAAAGGTTATAGACTTCTTCAACCACATTCTCATGCTATAATCATTAGAAGAGATGTTAAATTTGATGAAAATCTCTTGGCCTGCGAGCATAACTCGGCGATTGTGCCATCTTTGGCCTGCGAGCCTGATTCGGCGTTTGTGCCTTCTTCTTCTTCTTCCAACTTCCTTGACAGGTTTCCAACTCCAGTTTCTGATGATGACAGTGAGGATGAAAATCCACCTCCGCCTGCTCATGTTCCTCCAGTTGCACCAGCACAAGTGCTTCCTCGATGGGTCCGTTCAACATGTGAAGTAGTTGGTGATCTTGCCGGTGATCCTAGAGATCAGCGTCGAACACGTTCTCAGTTTCAGCGAGCCTCTTCTCTTTTGGCTCAAGTTTCTGAGAATCATGATCCAGAAAATTTTGCAGAAGCTTTAGGGAATCCAGATTGGGATGCAGCCATGGATGAAGAATATCGTTCCTTAATAGCGAACGATACTTGGGATCTTGTACCTCTTCCAAAAGGAAGAAAACTTGTCAGATGTAAATGGGTCTACAGAACTAAGTATGCATCAGATGGAAGTGTTGAAAGACTTAAGGCAAGGTTAGTTGCCAAAGGTTTTTCCCAAGTTGAAGGGATTGACTACAATGAAACCTTTGCTCCCGTCGCCAAAATGAACTCCATCCACCTTGTTCTTTCACTTGCAGCCTTACACAACCGGGAAGTCCATCAAATGGATGTCAAGTCTGCCTTCTTACATGGTGATTTACAGGAGGAAATTTATATGGAACAACCTCCTGGCTATGTTCAGAATAACTCTAGCCTTGTCTGCCGCCTTAAGAAATCCTTATATGGCCTTAAGCAAGCTCCTAGAGCTTGGTATGCCAAAATGGATAACTTTCTCCTTGACAATGGTTTTTCTAGATGCCATTCTAACCCCAATGTCTATACCAAGAAAGTAGGAAACCATCTCATCATACTTGTTCTATATGTTGATGACCTTATTCTTACTGGTAGTGACCCTCAGCTTATAACCCATGTGAAATCCAGTCTTAAACAAAATTTTGAAATGTTAGACTTAGGACATTTACATTATTTTCTTGGTCTCCAAGTCCTACAAACCAAAGAAGGAATCTTTCTTTCTCAGTCTAAGTATGCTTGTGACCTTCTTCATCGCTTTCACATGGAAGATTGTACACCAGCCCCTTCTCCCTTCCAGTCTGGAGTCAAACTTTCTGCCACTTGTACTTCACCTAAAGTAGATGCCACCTTGTATTGTCAGCTTGTTGGTAGTCTCTTATACTTGACTCATTCCCGTCCTGACCTTTCCTTTGCCGTTGGTCGAGTTGCCCGTTATATGCAGACACCTCATGAAAGTCACTAGAAAGTAGCTAAAAGAATACTTCGATATATTCGAGGTACAGTTCAGTTTGGGATTCATTACAGTACAGGGGGGAAACCTTTGTTGGTTGGTTTCACTGATTCAGATTGGGCCGGCGATCCTGATGATCGAAAGTCTACTGCAGGTTATGTTTTCAGTCTGGGATCTGGACCTATTACTTGGGCTTGTAATAAACAACAAGCTCTTGCTCTTTCTTCAGCAGAGGCAGAATATCGAGCAGCAGTTAATGCCAGTCAGGAAGCTTTATGGCTTCGACAGATCCTTTCAGAGTTTGGATTCAAGCAACAGCAGCCTACTCCACTTTGGTGCGACAATCAAAGTGCCATCAAGCTTGCCAAAGATCCAGTTCTACATCAACGCAGCAAACACATTGAGCTACATATGCACTTCATCATAAATCTTGTTCATGATCGTGTTCTTGAAGTGCTCTTTTGCCCTACAGATGATCAAGTTGCAGACATCTTCACCAAGTCTCTTACAGAAGCGAAGTTTTCTAAACTTCGATCTATGTTAGGAGTTCAGGAACTTGTCATTAAGGGGGGATAGGCTCTAATGCCTCCTTCCTTCTCCTAATAGTGTCACTTTTGTAAATCCTTCAATCCTATCCCAAGTTGTTCTTAAGGGGGGATGTTAGGATATTTAGACACTTAGGAGTTAGTTAAGATCAACTTGTGTAATATATCCGTTAGGGATAGTGTGTTTCTTTAGTATGCATTAGTATGCATTTGTAAATACTTAATCCGACGGTCACGATATGTTTCCGACATAGAGTGATCCGACGGCTCAACTTCTCTTAGATCAAACCTAACCTTGATCCGTGGCTTAGCACCCGATTGGTCCATGATCTCTATTTAAAGAGCATGGAGGGTCATTGTTCAGTTGATCGATTATGAGAAGCTCATTTGTAACTTTCTTTCTTTGCATAATAAATTGTCCCGTAGAAGCTATTTGGCCGGGGCCGTGGAGTGTTTACCTCAAGAGGGTTTAAACCACGTCAAAACATCGGTGTGTTGATCTGTGATCTGTTTGTGTGAAGTGGTTGCTCTTGGTGTTCGGTCCTTTGGTAGTACCCTGTGTACCCGAACATTACCCTGAGGATAGTAATCAAAAGAGTGTGATAGAACAATGCCATACTTAAAACAAAATCATTTATTTCAGCTGAGCTGAAAGCCTTGGCATTGTCAGTTGTTATTTTTAAAGGAGTGCCAAATCGGGTGATGATCCTGTCTTCAATGAATTCCATGATAACCTTGTCAGTGGTTGTTTTGGTGGGTATGGCTTCCACCCACTTAGTGAAGTAATCGGTTGCAGTAAGGATCCAGCAAAATCCATTGCTAGAGTTATCTTTGAACTTCCCAATAAAGTCAAGACCCCATTGCTGAAAGGGGGCAATGACAACTACTGGTGTAAGGGGTAAAGCAGCCAATTTAGGTTTTCCTGTGGAAATTTGACATTCCTGGCAATACTTGACATGTTTATAAACATCAGAAAAAATAGTCGGCCAATAGTAACCTGCTTTAAGGATTTTATGAGCAGTTGTATTTGCTGCATAATGGCCCCCACAAAATCCTGAATGGAACTCAGTTAGGATCTTTTTGGAATCTTGCTCATGTACACATCTAAGTATTACACCGTCCGGGTTTCTCCAACCCAAACCCTCCTAAGTGAGGCAATACCTAGCAGTTTTTAATCTAAGAGCCCTCCTCTTATGTCCTTTGAGATGATCGGTGACATCTAAGTGTAGCAGAAAATATATGATGTCTGAGTACCAATGATTGTCAAGTTCTTGCAAAGCTGGCATCATGCGAGGATTGGATGAAAGGTTTGTACAACTCAATTCAATAGCTTCTTCATTTTTATGAGTTAGCATCTTAGCTAGGCCCTTCCCCTTTATTAGTTTAGTGGGCCTAATCTCTAGATCATACTCTTGGATTTTAGATACCCATGTGCCCCTTGTTCCCAGGAAATCCTGCTGGGACAGGATGTCTTTCATTGCAGCATGGGGGACATATCCTATAACTCTTGAATAACCGATGTATGTTCTGAAATGTTTTAGAGATTTTACTAAAGCATAGGCCTACTTCTCCATGATAGTATATTTCAGTTCAGAATTTTGGAGGGCTCTACTCGTAAAGGCAATTGGTTGCTCGAACCCTTCGAAGTTATTTTGGAGCAACACCCCGGCAATTGTGTCTTCTGAGGCGATAGAGAATATCATGAATTATTTTGTGTAGTCAGGGCTGATTAACATAGGTGATCTAGTAATAGCATCTTTGATGGCTGCAAAGGCTTCCCTCCCTTCATCATCCCAGACAAATTTAGCATCCTTTTTTAACAACCACTGCATGGGTTTCATTAGCTCGGCTAAATTTGGGATGAATCTTCTTATGAAGTTGATATGACCGTTGAAAGATTGGAAACCCTTAACATTTCTAGGAAGGGGAATTTTCTGGATAGCTTCAACTCTTTCGGGGTCAACTTTGACCCCGTCTTTGTTAACAATGTGACCTAAAAGTTTACCCTCCTTAATGCCAAAGACTAATTTTACCGGATTTAAGGAAATCCCATATTCTCTACATCTTTCAAATACCTTCCTAAGGTGACCAATATGGCTAGATCTTTCTTTTGAAAATACAGTCAAGTCATCTTGGTATATTTCAATGATTTTGCCCACCAGTTCTTGAAGGCATAATCCATGGCCCTTTGAAAAGTGGTCCTTAGCATTTGTGAGATCGAAAGGCATTCTTAGATATTCAAAAGTTCCCCAAGGGGTTGTAAAAGCAGTTTTGTGTCTATCTTCTTCTTTGATGACTACTTGATTGTAACCCGAAAAGCCATCCAACATTGACATCATGCTCGATCTAGTGACTCGTTGGAGGAGGGTCTCCATATTTGGAAGGGGGTAATTGTATTTTTGACATGCTATGTTTAGGTTCCTGAAGTCTATACATATTCTTAAACTGCCATTCTTCTTTCTGACTACCACTAAGTTGGAGCACCATGAAGTATGTCGAGTGGGTGCTATAATGCCAGCTGCCAACATCTTTTCTAATTCTTGTTTGAAAATAGGATCCAGCTTAGGATTTATTTGTCTCAGCTTTTTCCGGAAAGGTTTTCCCTTTTGACATTCAGGTTTCAAGGGAATGGTTTGTTGAAAGACATCTTCCCTATATGCTTTAAGGTCATCGTAAGTGAAGGCAAATATATCCCTAAATTCTCTTAGCAAGTTTATAAGGGCATTCCTTTCTTCCTCAGAGATACCTTTTCCAATTTTTAGTATTTTTGGTTCAGTTTCCGTTCCGATGTTGACTTCAATGTACTCACTTGGCTTCATTTGGTCCATACTATTATTTCTCCTATCCTGTCTATCAAAAATATTTTCTAAGGAAACAAAACCTCGTGGAACTGGATTTGAGCAGTTACCTTCATAATGATAGACCTTTCCTTCTTCCCGATCATTTGGTTTATAATTTAAGAACTCATCAATGTTATTGATGAACTTTAGTATTTGTTCATCATCTCTGAAAACTTGCCAATGTTCTATATTATCGGGAATGGAAGGTCTGAAATTTATTTCCAAAGGGCAATGCCCCGCTAACATTTCATCCAACGGTTGGAGTGTTGAAGCTAAAACTGCAAGTCTATTCAACACTATTTTGATCTTGAGGGATTGCTTCTATATTAAGGGAATCAAAGAATTCCATTGTGTCCCAGATTGCATTTCGGTATTTCTTAAGTCTCTGACATTTACAGGCAAATTGACCCTTAATCTGTTGGACAATTAAATCTGAATCCCCTTTTATAGTTAGCAGTTTGATTCCCATGTCATTGGCAATCTCTATGCCTAGTAGAAGTGCCTCATACTCCGCCACATTATTTGTTGCCTAAAACTCTAATCTGAAAGCAAAGTTGAAGCCTTACCCTCTGGTGAGATGATGACAACCCCAACCCCTTTTCCTACTCTAGAGTATGCTCCATCAAAGTTCATTTTCCATAGCTTATTTGTTTTTTCACTTTTAACCTCCTCATGAATTGGATCTAAAAAGGTGGAGTTGATTTGATAGGTCCCTATTTCACCAGTATTGCAGATAAATTCATTTGATGGTTTTTTAGGATTCTCAACATGATATCTCCTTTCCTTTTCAGTGTACAGTTTTACAAGTGAATCTTCAGAAGCTGGAACTGTTGCATAAGACCAATCTAGCTATATAGTGCCACCCAAAGTTGCACCCCACTTTATAGAGAGTAGCATACCCCACCTATCTGGTACATCTATGACAAGGATATCCATAGTAATATCGATATCTGGATACTTGGACAGTCTGACAGGTATGCTTTCTATCATCCCTTCAACCTGAACCGGTCTAGAATCCATGGCACACACATTTTGGTAAGGCCTGGTGGTTTTTAAGTTAAGCTGTTGCATAACTTTTTTGGTCATTAGACTTGCGCCAGATCCTAAATCAAGCATACAATTGTGTAGAAGAAGGTCACCTATCATCAATGATATATAGAAAGGAGGGTGAGCTTCTTTTCTTGTTTCCCTAGTATGCAGGATTATAGGAGGGTCCTCATAAATTGTGCCATAGCTGGTTGAAGGTTTCTCTACATTGTTCGAAAAGGTGACCTTCTTAGGGGTTTGAGGAGTAAGAGGAGTGGGTGGAATTTGTTTGATAGTACATGTAGGAGTGGGTATTTCCAGTGATTTTAACAACTTTTCCTTTTGACCAGGAATTTTGTAGAGCTCATTTATGGGTACAGGTACCTTAGTAGTATTGAACCAATTATTCCAATCAAAATTCAATTTGCTAGAGTCAGTTGATTCATTTGGAATAGTTACCTTTGGCAGCTGTATGGCAGGTGCAGGATTTGATCTTCTTTGGTAACCAACTCCTTTGAACTTATGCATATTGTGAAGTTGTTCATTTGAAGGTCTTTCCCCAAAATTCTTAGTCATATTGTCTGGGTCATGGTTGCATTGTTCGGCTTGTTTCCAACTTTCTCCGAGAATATTGCAGATGTCTCCTACCGCATTTATGTACTCAGGCTCGCTCGATGTTGGCTCACTAGTACTACCCTTTGGAAAACCATGCTCTTGTACATAGTTTGCAAAGTAGCAAGGGAATTCCTCACGGAAATATTTACAAGCTCTGCAGAATGGGATATATATCTCATTTATGTTAGCAGCCTCTATTTGACTTGGAGGCCTCTTTTCATTGTTGGGAGATTTTTTCTGCCAATTGTTTTCGGGAGGGTAGCTTCTTTGAATTGGCTGAGTTTGCTAGATTTGTTGGAAATGTTGAACATGAGCTCTTTCCATATTTATAATTTTATTTTGAACTTCTTTCATTTGAACCACATGTTTTTGCTCAGCTTTTTCCATTCTCTTACATATTTCCATCATCTACTTTTCATATGATTCCTTCATAGCTGAAAGATCTTTCTCTTTAGGTTCAGGAGATTTTGAAGAGATTGAAGATCTAGAATATCCTTGGATGTTTGACTCTCCTGATGATTGCATGTTTAGGTCCATTTTGAGAGCCATATTTTGCGCTTCAAGCAAAGTAGCGAGTTCCTTGTCTCTTATTTGATATTGCATCTTGCCACTAAGTGCCTCAATGTAGTAAACCAGAATGGAAGTGCAGGTGGTGCATAGGTAACAAGAATAGCATTTGATAATTTGGTGAACCTAGTGTTGAATTAATCCATTGTTTCAGTGTCCTTCTTCTTGATGTTGGTCAAAGCATTTAGTTGATGCCTTGGTTCCTTTTTCTCACCAAACTTGTTGGTGAAGGCAGTTTTGAAGGTAGCCAAGGTGGAAAATGAATTGTTCGGTAGGTTGCTATACCAATCACCAGATTTTCCATCCAAGGAAAGAGAAAACAGTTTCATGTAAACATCGTCATGTTGGCTATCAGGGTCACTGATATAGGCATTAATACATCTGGAGAAGTTTTTGAGATGTTGAGCAACAGTGGTGGCATCAGTGCCAGTATACGTTGGAAGTTTTTCAACAGCTTTTTCTGGAAGACGATGGGGTTGACCTGCTATCTGAGAAATGTTGAGTTGAGTAAAATACTCACCCATTGTATTGGAAGGACAATTTATTATATTTTCAAGATTTTCTAAATTTTCTGGAAACAAAGAGTGGATATCTAAAATAGACTAAGATCTAAGTTCTTCAAGGATTTTACGAGAAGCAAGCTTGTTTAGTCTTCTCCTATAAACCTTTTCAGGCTCAGGGATAAAACTAAGCAAGCCTTTAGAGTTTCTTCTAGTTGAATACCTCGAGGTGTTAACTAATAGTGGAGTCGCCACGTGGATCAAAGTATGATTTCAGAGAGTGATTAAAGTAAAAATCTACCAAAAAAGGGAAATGGAGTCTCCAGATAGATATGAAATCTATCAAAAAAGGTAAAACAAACTAGAAAAAACTAAGGTTGTCCACGAACAAAAATATTTGTCCCCGGCAATGGCACCCAAAATGTTGTCCGTCAAATTGCACACCACCAGCAGAAATCTTTCGAAAGCTATCTCTTCACTACAAGTGAGAGAAGTGTGGCCTTGGGGGCAAGCAATGAGCGAGGTACTGTCACCTGAATCCCAGCTCCTCCATTTAGGCTAACTCCTAACGAAGCCAAGGGGGGTAGTCCCTACAAAGAGTTTCACTAAGGCTCTTATATGTTTTAAATTTTTAAGTGTATGGTGATGCGGATGGTTGTTTTTAGGAGTTTTTTAATTGATGATGACCACAATTACAGAAATGAACAAAAGATAACAAGCAATCCACGTTGCTAAAGAAGATATCAAAATGACAATATGTTTCAAGATTTGAAGTTCAAAAATGCATTCACAAGATAAAGTAAAACCACAAGGACAAATGGTCCTGATCAAGATATGAATTTTAAATAACCATTGCCTTATGGAGTCAAAAATAATAAAGATGTGATGCAGAATGTGTGGGTCTTGAAAGGTATTGTTCGTGAGATCGTTGTGCAAATTATCTTGATAAATTACAAGTTTTAATGGTCTTGATTATTAGGCTAAGAACAAGGATATCAAAAGTCCGGAAATAATACTCGTAACCTCTTAGATGATAGGTCGAAGCCTCCCAGATTGAAAAGAGGGTAAGTATTCAATTGGCTTGACCACCCTTGAGTCTGACAACGGGATTTCGGCACCACCTGTTTTAGGAAACAACCTCAGTATTTTTCGAAGGGCAACACCGGTTCGTTGGTTGTGGTAAATTTTTATTTAATTATCACTTGTGAGATTAGCAAATCCAACACCTTTCAGAGTACTATCCCAACCCTTTCAGGTTGGAAGAGCATACGGGTGTTAGATAATCGACCAAGATAAATTAATTATGAAGGGGTGTGAGTTGGAAAATTTTATTATTAGAGCACAGTTCAACTCTCCGATAGAGAGCGCTCTTGACTTAGTCTTAAGACCAAAGTTCAAGAGACTTTAAATAATCTAAATGCCTAATGCAAGGGAAATGCAACAACTAAATGCTCTCCGACAGAGAGTGCTCTTGACTTGGATTTTGGCCAAGTTCAAGAGACTTTAATTTTTTTTATGAAAGGAATTAGTTGTAACTTGAAGAACAAAAATGAAGCTTAGATCACTGAGAATGAAATGACGATAGCAATATTTAACAAGATGATTGAAATAAACTAGAGATAAATTTAGTGTTCTACCAAACAATATTAATCTAAAAGTGGGATCTACCTCCGAACAAAGTTGATCACTAGAAACACTAGTCCTTGAGACTTTCCAACTAGGTGGAACTTCAGCAAGGAGGCTAATGGGGAACGAGAAGCTACCACAAAGATATGTGGCCTTTGGGATGCAATCCCAAAGTTTGCTTACTCTAGTCAAAACTTGGAAATGGAGTATAATGGAATGAAAAGTTGATCTAAAGCATGAAATAAGAAAGATATACACTAGCAAAACACAACAGTCTTCCCCAAATGGGGAAGAAAACCCAAAAAGTGGAGGAATCCTCCACTTAGCCTTTTTATTAAACTTTTACAAATGCCTTGGGAATGAAATCCTTGCAAGGTCTTTTAAGTGAAAATGAAACTTGAAAAATGAAACTAACTCTTAAGAGCCATTACAAAGGATAGTGGATGGTATATTTGTGTGTTGAATCCTCCTTGTATTTTATTGAAGTTCTTGTTACTTTGGGATTGGATCCCTTCACTTCGAATTTTTCAAACTCCTTTCACTTTCAAACACCTACAATACAGATCAAACTCAATGCACCCTTTAGTGTTAATGAAACAAAATGTGAGATTTGCACTAAATATGAACTAAATAAAAATGAATTGAAAGACAATGCAAATCTAACATTCAATGGGATCTAGGATGCAAGAATTAACAATAACATGAGTGCAAATCCTACTATGAAATGCAACTAGCTAATGAAACAAGGAAAGACTAGATCCAACGATGCCTAACTATCAATCTTCCAATGCATAAAACTACTACAAACTAACCAAACCTTAAAGTATCCACTCGTTTTTTGTACTTTTATGTGATTTCTAGGGTAATTTTACGGATGGACGAGAGGAGCTAAGAGAGGAAAAATGAGAGGATGGAGGGAAGAAAGATGAATGAGTGGGAGAAGGGTTGGACGAAAGGGAGATGGCCTTTTTTGGAAGGAAGAGGAGCAAATGGAATGGAAGAGGGGAAGCAAAAATGATGAGGACAAAAACGAGGGCAAGAGGGAGATCAAGTCACTCAAAATCAAAGAGGGGCTCAATGGGGTCTCAAAGCTTGGAGATGAGTAGAAAAAATGGGTTTTCCATAGCTTGGAAGGTAAATCTAGTAACAAGTAACCAAAGATTAAGTTTGAATGCTTTGTTGGAGAATCCAAAGAAACTTGGAGAAGCATGTAATCTTGCAAAACAAAATATTAAGAAAAAGTTGGAACACTTGAATGGTGAAGGTATTAGATGCCCAAAGCTCCTAATAGATGCAATCCCTGGAGACACAAACACTCAATGCAAATAGATAAGAGCCTAAGTACTAGATTGTTAGTCCTCAATAAGCATAATAAATCAAATTTGCAATACAAATGTAGGGTGAAAGAGATATTACTTAATGTAGGATGAAGACACAATGCCAAAAGCCCATCCAATGACCTCCAAAGTCTCAATGATTTTATTAACAACAAGTAGCTTACAAAATCTCTAGAGTTTCTTTGCTCAAAATTCCATGAGGAATGAGGAAAAAGAGCCTCATTATATAGAAAAACATAAGAGCTAGCCTACCCTAATTCGAATTGGCTTGAATGGAGCCAATAGCACCTAACACAAGTCGACTTCCAATCTAAACTTCAATCACCAACGAGCTTGGAGTGGAAGACCACCAAACAAATCGAGTTCAAAGTCTACATGGATGGGGAGGTGGCCTCCACCTAGGAAAGGTGCCCCCCATCCTCTTCTTGGAAGCTTCACCATCAAATAATCGAATGCCACATGGTAAACTCAATCTCCAACCAAATATCAACGTGATGTAATACCCAATTTTGACCTTTAGGATATATTAGTTTTCAATGTAAATATTGTATACATGTGATGTATGTATACCTAGCGTGGAGCTCAAGGCCAAGTCCCCACTAGTGTATGTTCGTATTTTATTTAAATGGCAAAGCATTGGACATTATGTTACCCATGTGCTATTTAGCCATGGAGCATTGTAAAAATGATGTAAATAAACATCAAGCAATATAATACCAAAAACTGGCTATGGAGGCAACGAATGAGAAGGGGCCATGTGTATCCACTAGGGATTGGTGAGGGGGCTATGGGATTAAACCATAAGCTTCCATATGTCACCTTGAGAAACCATTTGACTTTCCTTGCTGACATTTAATTCTGTGTAAGAAGTGGTTGAAGAAAACAGTCCATGGCTTTAATGGAGCATGGGCAGCCCAGAAATTCGTATGGCAGAGTATGAGCTCTATTTTATTGCACCACAAGTCACTCTACCTCATGGGGATTTCTTCTTCTTCATCCCCATTCCATTGTGGAAGTACCCAGCATCACTTTTCATCCAAAAACGAATTGCTAGCAGTGAGAAAAACCAGAAATCGCAACTGTGCAAGAACCCATGTTTTGAAGAGCCAAAAATGCCCAGATTTGGTATTTGACAGTGAAATACAATAGGGGATCCATAGGTATGAACCTTGGGGCGAATTTGGGAGCATTAGCTACCCTGAAATCCATGGGAAAACCCATTTTTTGTAGCCCAGAAAATCAGTGACGGATTTGAGTTATTCGTTGACAGAATGGTTAGAAATCCAAGTGTGGATGTTGGAACAAAGGTTGGGTTTGCTTGATAAACCCAGTGAAGGCTAGAATCTCAGGAAGCTAGCAGCTGGACCTTTATATGTCCATCCTGAAGAGCATTGGAGGGAAGGGTTACCTGAGGGACTGTGTAGCATAGAAGGGGACCTTCCTTGTGTTGGATGTGGCAGGTAATGTGAGTGCCTGACTATTGAGTTCATTAGAGATGCTTGTAGCTCTACTGTTGATCTCACTGGCTTAGCATTACCCTCCTCTATCTTCTTGTGTGCTTGATAAACCCAACTGTGTGTTGGCTTAGCATGACCATTTGAGTGAACCCATGGCTGTGAGTGAGCCTGTTTAGTTCCTCCTTAGTGGATACACAACCCAGCTCAAGGGTGATCTCTCAGCTGAAAGAATAGAGGCTGGACAGAGATCTATGGTTGGGTGGAACTTTGATCTCACATAGCTAGTTGTTGGATAGCTTCCTCTCAAAGATAAGTATTCTCTGTGGTTTGAATAATGTTCATTCTGTGGTTTGCCCTGTATATTAATTTACTCATGTTAATTGGATGAAATGATTATCTTAAACTAGTTGGCATGAAGCCTGTGCATAGCATGAGAATGGGATTGATTATTATGTGATTGTTTCACTATTCTGCCTGAAGGAAATAGGTTGAAGCATCTCCTTCTGCTTGTATGTTATTATGGTTATTCTGCTGTGTTATAAATTATATGCATTTTGTGTTCTGCAATATATAAATGGTCCATGTTTAATGAGATGAAATGATTATCCTAATATGAGATCTATGCAGGGCGTTGGAATGAGATTGGGTCTCTATATGTTGAATTTATCCTCTGCTGTGATATATATGTTATGCATTGCTATTTGTGAGTGTGCAAATAGGAGTTAATTCCGCTATGCTTAGTTAATTTGAAATTACACACAGAAGTTTTAATTATCCATACATTTCTTAGAAATTGACTGGGTCTGAGTTTTGCCAATAAGCCCAGTAGTTTGGTTAACGTTTCCTTCCTTGCACCGGATTGAGGGAAGGGAACGTTATAGAGTGGTATCAGAGCTTAAGGTTCAAACACTACGGCTGTTGGGCCGACATCCACACAGCAGATTATGAAAATATGATTTTGTGTGTGTGCATGGGGCATGTTGTTGTGTGTTGGTTTTTGTTGTTGTTAATTGCCGTGCATATGAGATAATCCATCATGTGCTTGAGACCTTAATTAATTATGAATCCTTGTCCCTTGAATGTCCATGATGCTTTGAATGCATGAACTTGAATGTTGAGCATGGATGGAAATGAGTTTCTGTGTGTTAATTTCATGATTGAAAGCCTGAATAGTTGGTTATTACAGCCCCATATCTTAATGATGTTTGTTAATTACAATGAACCAACATTTATGTGGCCGATTGATGGTTTTCGGAAGTGAGGAAAGCTTGCGAATTATGCCTTTATGCTCATGAGTTTTCCTTGCCTATGCTTGTTGGATGCTTGCAGATTTACTGTGAATCCATTGGTTGGATTGTTGAATTTGAAATGAAAAGAAAATCCATTTTTAGAGATACAAGTTCTTGGCATTCTCTTACTGTTTTTATGCAAGTTTGATCTGTAGTAACTCACCTCTGTAAAGAATAAATGGCACATTCCAGAAAATTTTTGTCTGTCTGTGAAAATTTACAATTTTTTTAAGTATTTATGAGTTTTGGAAAAGGCTCTGTCGACGATTTTAGCGCTAATTTCTGCGCTGCGCTGCGGCGACAGAATTAGTGTTAATTTCTGCGCTACGCTGGCGGCAGAGTCAGTGTTAATTTCTGCGCTATGCTGGCGGCAGAATTAGTGTTAATTTTGCGACGTGCTGTGGTGGCAGAATTAGTGTTAATTTCTTCACTGCATTGGCGACAGAGTCAGTGTTAATTTCTGCGCTGCGCTGGCGGCAGAGTTAGTGTTAATTTTTGTGCTGCGCTGGCAGCAGAGTTAGCGTTAAATTTTTGCGTTGCGCTGGTGGTAGAATTAGTGTTAATTTTTGCGACGCTCTGCGGTGGCAGAATTAGTGTTAATTTCTACACTGCGCTGGCGGCAGAGTCAGTGTTAATTTCTGTGTTGCGCTGGTGACAGAGTTAGTGTTAATTTCTGCGGTACGCTGGCGGTAGAGTTAGTGTTAATTTCTGTGCTGCGCTGGTGACAGAATTAGTGTTAATTTTTGTGATGTGCTGCGGCGGCAGAATTAGTGTTAATTTATGCATTGTGCTGGCGGCAGAGTCAGTGTTAATTTCTGCGCTACACTGGCGGCAGAGTTAGTGTTAATTTTTGCGCTGCGCTGGCGGAGGAGTTAGTGAAAAAAAAAATAATAAAAATGAAAAAATTTCCAAGCGTCTTTTTGAAATTTTGCGCCAGGCGCAGTGTGCGGCGGCGGAGTTAAAGATAAAACCTGCACCACGGTGGGGAAATTAAGGTCAAATCCTGCGATGGTCGCAGAATTTGAGCCGTGACCAGCAATGGGAGTTAGCCATTTTTGGCCAAATTTTGAGATTTTGAGGAAAAAGTGAAAAGTGAGAAGTAGTAAAACCCATAAATTCATAAAAGAGGAATGGAGCATCGGAACAGATATCTGCGAGTTGTTGAGCGTTCCTTGTTATATGGACTAACTTCGCTCGGTAGAAACGTTTTCGTGATTCTTCATAGATTGTCTTCCACAGGTGGTTGAAGTTGGCATTCCAGACCAAAATACAACTATGTAAAATGTGCAGAATTGGGGTGAAAGTTGTCATTTTTCAAGTAATGTGGCTTCCACACCCGATGTCGGAATGGAGTAAGGGGACGGGCATTGGAAAGTTTGTCCACCAGGGAACAATGGCACATAATCAGAATTCGAGTGGAGCTATCTTGCATCATAGATAATTGGAGCAGAAAAGTGCCAGTGGCTGTTTGGCAAATTGTTGTCAATATGGGCAGATTCTAGAATTGCATGCCTAGAAGTAGCATGCCATGAAATCAAACCAGCTATGATGTGGAAGATGAAGTTCATGCAAAGATGAGGGATTGAAAAGGGAAAATTCCTTAACCCCTATCTTGCTAACTGCATTTATATTTTTATAAGCTTTATGTGCATAAAATTATGGCATGAGAATGTTGAAAATGCAAGAGATTAGATGAGTGGCATGAAGATGCATTGATTGACATATTAATAAACATTGCACAGTGCATGAGTATATGTTTTGCATGCATATGACACTACATATTGGTAAAAGTAGTGAGATTTCACATATGCAATGAACCACTAATGATAAATATTGTGGTTGATAATCACCGTTGGTGATTGGTTTTGGTTGTAGGACCAAAGACAACGGAAGCATGGCTAAAGATGATGATGTTGTTGCATAAAGTGAACAACCTTATGAAGAAAGGATGGTGCAACAAATCTTTGATCATGAGGTTGGCAAAAGGGCTGTGTAGCCTTGGTAAGAGGCCAATTGATCAGGTAATATCAAGTGATGTTAACGACAACCATGCAGGTAATGGTTATTGATGCATAATTGCATGAACGTTGAAAGATAATTTGGTAAGATCCCTTCGACTATGTTTGAACTATGTTGATTTGGTTTGCATGTGGTATTGAGTGCCTGAATGGGAATGTTAACCTACCGAGTATGGTGAGGTGTGGGTAAGTGAAGGCAATGATCCTTACGCCCTATAATTGTTTAGAAATCTCAATGCACTCATATGAAATTATATCATGCCATTTGAGTATGTCAATTGTGGGTTTAACAACCAGAGCAAGTGAGGACAGGTGGTCCTGATTATGGTAATGCATGTTATACGAGATAGTCATGATTAAGTCATAATATGTTTGAATGTATAACATTCATGAACCAATGCTAGGTGGCATTGAGTGAATGCATATGAAAAACTAGAGTAAATGTTGTGAGTATGCTTGCATGTGGGTAGTTACACCTGAGGAGTTGTATTGTGTGCATGCATGATTGTGATATATGTATATGTTTCATTACAATTGAATAATAGATGAAATGATGAATTAATGATAATTCTGGGATCATTTCATGAGCTGCTATGAATGTAGGGGAAGAATTGCATGAAGGTAGTCATGATTGACAGGCTTCCAGAGTGCTCTGTTGGAAGGACAGAGTTGCATGAATAATGTGACTGTACCTTGCAATTTTAGTGTGATAATGATTTACGTGAAATAAATGAGTAATATGATATTGATATGTTAACATCTAGAAGTGTTTGAATTATGGAATGTCATAATTCTGGAAATGTTTCAAGTGATTGTTGCAGCAATGAAATATTATATGCAATGAGACTTACAAGTGTTTGTCTTATTGAAGTTTCATATTTCTGGTAGATTGTTCTGGGCATGGCAATGTGGGTAAGTCCATGATGAAGGCTGGAATCTACCATGTGCAAAAGCCAAAGGTTATGAGAAGTTTCTCATGGGTGTGAAATTTAACTTATGCATAAAACAAATCTGAAAATATTCTCACTTAAGTTTATGAGAATAATATCATGGTTGCAAATCTAATTTCTGTAAGGAGCATATTTGAAAATTTGATTTAGAGCTTATGAGAAGGAATTTCATGGTTGAGAAATCTAAGCTCTGTTAGAAAGAAGAATTGTAAATCTCAGATTTGTAAAATTTTTAGATTTGAAATTTTGCTTATAATTGCTAATGACTATTTGGCTTATGTAAAATTGTGTCAGGAGGACATGTTGTAAGTGAATGTTCATGTATGGCAGCAAACATAAATCCATAATGGACATAATGGTACCACTTACAAGAGCCAAGCAATATGAGGATAGCCTCATGGCTAATAAAATCAATTTCTGTAGTAGACAGAGTTGCTAATTCATATTGAATTTAATTATTGATGCCATTGATTGGTTATAGAGCAATCATAATTGAATTTTATGTTAAATGTTGCTGAATGTTTGGCTAATTAATAAGTGTGCCAGGAAGACACATTGCAGTAAGACCAAGAGAGAGGGCTTGCAGAAGCCAAACTTCATGGGAAGAGATTCCATGATTTGGAAATGGGTTTCGGGTGAAACGCCATTAGACATTATTAATGTCTCATTTGCACTGCATGATTGGTAAAGAATATGAGTGAGATGATAAAGATTATGTCAGTAAGACGTATGAGGGTTATGTAACATCAAAAGGAATTGGGATGGCAAACCGAGGGACTGTCAACTCAGAGAAGGAGCCCCTATTCCTCATTAATCAAGAAAGACTACATCTGCAAATGGATAAGTGTTCTGTAAACCTTGACTGATATATATATATACATATATGTGTGCAAGTCTAATTGTTAAAATTACTATGCAAAACATATTCTATTTATGTACGTTATTCAGACTGCTTGAAGTATGATTAGGACTTGCATAGCTCCCATCAGTAAGGAGTGCATGCCTTTCTAATGAAGAGTTATGTTAGGGATGCCAATATTGATTATGCCTTAAAGGAATGGATGCATTCCTCGTGTTTCAATGTTGGATAGTGAATGTTATGAAATATGTTTACAGTTTTAGAGCAGCAGTACTGATGAGCTTGCTTGTCCATTTTGTGTTGACAGCTTATACATATGAAATTTGGTGCTGCACATCAAAGGGAAAAGTGAATAAAAAGGATACTCAAGAGGATTGTATGAGCAGTGGGAACCTTTGTGTAGTATGAGTGGGTATCATGGGGCCATGATAGCCTACAGTTAAGAAAGTCACCTAAAGAGTTCCTAAAAGGAACCGCCGGTTTACACAAGAGAAGGAGTACCACCCTTATGTGGGTAACGAATTGTTATGCGCATTGAGGGATTGTGACACATGTGAAAGGCTAATGTAAGCCTAAGGCAAAGTAGTAGATCCTTGACCTATAATGGTCAGTGGCGCAGTTACCTTACATTGGCCAATGACCCAGACGGATGTGTTGGCTCAGCAATGGAGAGGGCCAACCAGGTATGGGACTGGTTGGGCACCACCAAATGCTTGGTAAATCCAGTCGGCATGAAGGTGTACTAGTTGGGCATTAATTATTTGATGTTTTGGAGCAGCCTGCGTGCTCTCCAAACATCCTAGTCCGTAGGAGGATCCCAAGGCTTATAAAGTAAAATCAGGACCCTGTGGACCAAAGAGGAAATGCACAATACAGATAAGTATTCAATTTCATTTATTTCTTGTTTGGAATAATGCAGATTAAAAGTAGAAGTCTTGTAATAGTTAAACTGATGCGCTATTGTTTCTTTGTTGGAAACCTTGGTCATACAGGAAGCAAAGACCCTGAAAGAGTTATAAATTGCTTGGTAAATCTAGAGAGTGACTGGTTAGGCAATATTATTTGATGTTGTGGAGCAGCCTGCGTGCTGGCCAAACATGCAAGATTATTGATGATTTGGAGTAGCCTGCGTGTTGGCCAAACATGCGATATTGTTGATGATTTGGAGCATCCTGCGTGCTGGCCAAACATGCGAGATTGTTGATGTTGTGGAGCAGCCTGCATGCTGGCCAAACATGCAAGATTATTGATGATTTGGAGCAGCCTGCGTGCTGGCCAAACATGCGAGATTGTTAATGATTTGGAGCACCCTACGTGCTAGCCAAACATGCGAGATTGTTGATGTTGTGGAGCAGCCTGCGTGCTAGCCAAACATGCAAGATTATTGATGATTTGGAGCAGTCGGTGTGCTGTCCAAACATGCGAGATTGTTGATGATTTGGAGCAGCATGCGTGCTGGCCAAACATGCAAGATTATTGATGATTTGGAGCAGCCTGCGTGATGGCCAAACATGCAAGATTATTTGATGATTTGGAGTAGCATGTGTGCTGGCCAACCATACAAGACCATTTGACGTTGTGGAGCATTCTGGGTGCTGGCCAAACATACAAGATTATTTGATGTTGTGGGGCAGCCTGCGCGCTGGCCAAACATCCAAATCCATAGGCAATTCCAAGGCTTGTAAAGCAAAGAAGGACCCTATGGAATAAAGTGAAGACATCCAATGCAGATAAGTATTTGGTTATCTTGTAATTTCTTGCTTATGAATATACATGTGTATATGATTTGGTTATGATATCCTATGAAAATAAACTAAACATGTGAATTAATTCAATGTTTGAGTGTAGGTATTGCTGGAAGCAATGACTATGAAAGCATCTCAAGATGCGTGTGGACATGTAACCGTCCTAAAAAGCTCAGCTTGAGCAGCAATGAAAGATGGGGCTATTGGGACTGTGTGAGTCCTAGCAGCCAAGAGTTGTAGACAAACCATGTGGAGGGACTCCATGGTTGATAGGTTTGAAATAGACCATAGACATTAAGTGTCATAGCCAAGAAGGGCAGGTCAAGCATTCACATTGAGGTGAAAGAGACTAGGAGCATGAAAAACACCGTGGTGGTGTGGGTTCCAGAATGGAACAAGACTAAGAGAAGAAACTCTTACTGCTCTCTCTTTCCTTTTTATTGATGCATTTATAAACACAGAAAATTATTGAATGCATGTATGGATGAAAGTAGAGTGTGTTTATTTGCTTGAAATAAATTGTGAATGTTGAAGTAGTTAATTTCTTGTGAATGGATGAACATGAAATAATTCATGTGTATGCTAGGAAAGCATGGAAAGTGTGAAAGTCTCATGAATAGAGCATGGTTTCTCCATGTCAATTGGGGAAAAACAATTGACTGATTTTTAATGTTTAGGTTATGCTTGGCCTAACAAGATGTGTAATGATGGATTTCAAAGAGGTGAAAATTAAATCCATTGGTTGCAGCTATTACAAGCAAGTACTATTTGTGAGCAAAGTGAGAACCAACAGGAGAAGCTCATGGAAGCCAAGGGACTTGGTCCTGAAAGTTCAAAGTAAAGGCTAGAATGCAAGGCAGATTTGCAAAAACTTTGAAAAATTTTGGATGTGTAAATTGGATATGTATTCCTAAGTCTTGGAACACCGAGGACGATGTTATTCTAAGGGGGAGGGGATTTTAATACCCCATTTTGACCCTTAGGATATATTAGTTTTCAATGTAAATATTGTATACATGTGATGTATGTATACCTAGCGTGGAGCTCAAGGCCAAGGCCAAGGCCCTGCTAGTGTATGTTCGTATTTTATTTAAATGGCAAATGTAATGTCCCTTGTTAGGAATTTTATTAAAATTGCAATTTTCCACTTTTTTCCTTGGTTCGACCTTGGACTAGTTTCGATCTCTAGGTCCCAAATTTGCCCCAAATGATCCCAAATCTTCTGAGAAGGTATATGAATGATATTAGAACATAAATATGTGTTTCAGGGATGCCTTTGTACCTTTAAAACACTTCTGCAAATACTCTTTCAATTCTGGTCAATGTAGGTAACTTTACTAGTGATTTCCCTTTTGACTAGTATTGGTCTCTAGGTCTCAAATTGACTCCAAATGCCTTCAAATCTTCAAGGAAGGTTTATGAATGATATTAGGAATTGAATATGATGTTCAGGGATAAAATATGGCCACCAAAATACCTCTGCAAACTCTCTTAAGATTCTGGACCAAGTATGCAATTTTACTAGTAATTTGGGGTTCAAATCCCCCTAAGGTAAGTACTGAAAATGGCTTCCCAAATGCCTCCAAACCCACTCAAATTTATGAACAGAGGTATGTAATGTGTTAAGTATGTTATTAAGGTCTCATATGAACCATTAATGGTTTATTACAACTGTTCTCACCCTCTCCCATTCAACTGCAAAAATTCCCAATTCGACCCTTGGGGAAATGGCGCTATTTCTTCTCCCAATGCAATTAAACTGAGTAAAAATGCTTCAAATGCTCAAGTACAGTACATGAAACTTTTATAATACATCCATGGAAGTATATTTATCACAAATATATCAGAGAATCATCCATTCATTCGAAATCATCATCAATACATTGGCTCACAACAAGGTAGTGGGGAAATGGCATTGTTCTTCCATTAAAAATGAGATTTATACATTTCTACTTGGAATTTCGACCTGAAACTTTTTGGAGATGAAGAACAGAGTATTTAATTCATATTACAGAAGAAATGGGGCATTAGAATCTCCCCCAAAGAGTACAATAGCTCACCAAAAACGCCCTCCCTCAAGGATCAAGAATATGCCATCAAAACTGGAAATGGTTGAAGGAGCGAGCTGCAATAGAAGAAACCATGAGCTGCCCTGTAGCTTACACCTGCAAATAAATACTCCATTAAAGCTCCAAATGAAAGGTCTGAATGGCCTTTCCAATTGCCAACTTGGATGGGAATCTTTCACCCTCGAAATTGGCTAAGGCAAGAAACTAGTCATCCACTAGCTCTCCCTCTTCACAAATGCAATTGCAAATTCTACAAATGATCAAAAGCTGGTTTCGTTCTTTGTTATTGACATTTATAAAGTTCTAATGTCCTACATGGGTCTAATTCCTTCCAAGAGACTCATGCCAACTCAAGTTGGGAAGAGATTCCAAAGAACGCCACTTGTACAACAATTCCTAGTTTCCCACTTCCACCAAATCACATGTGGAAGCATCTTAGCTGCCCTAACACCCTTGAGCACCCTCTTGGAGTCTATTTTTAGCCCTGACATGTCATATATGTCATATGTCAGCCTTTAGGTCTGATTTTTGTCATAGGTGTCATAGCATCTTCATCATTGTTGTCATAGAGCTAGGGAATCTAGCCCAAGTGTCTCACTAGCTCCAAATTGCCTCTTACTCTTCCATGGGAGTTACTCTTCCTCTATATTTCGACCTTGGATGAGTCATGCAATGAATAATACCTTTTGGACTTCCCCAAGTATGTTACCTTTCACCTTGAATTCGAATTGGTGAGAGAATGATGCCAAGTGTAGTGGGGAAATCTAGCCATATGTGGGTCCCACTTTCCCCATGTGTCTTCATGATCAAATGCCACTTTGATTTTCACTTGTATATTTTTATTTAGATCCTTTATTAAATATTTATGACACTCTAATGTTCAAACATCATTTATTATCCCCATTATTCCAAATCCCAAAGCTTCCACCCCAAACCTAGGAAACTAGTAATTTTCCTCCTTGGCAATTATTTGACCTTTAACATCAATTTTACAAACTCTAATGAATATGACCAATGTGATTAGGCCATTGTGACCCAATTCCAAATTTGGGACATGACAAATCCTCCCTTCCCAATATTGCTTGTCCTCAAGCAATTTCAAAGATGGGTGTTGAAGAACCTGCTTCCTGTATAATTCTTTGAAGTTGCCATTGAATTGCCCAACCTTGAGTCTTTGAGTTTCCTTGAAGATTTTAGAGAGGAACCACCATGCTTGCTGCTGCACTACTCTGATAAAATTCACTTTATTAAGTGGGAAATCCATCTCCCATACTGCTTGTTTCCCCCAAAAAAAATTCAAACCAATGAGACAAAAATTATTCCAGGGTTCCATTGCTTGTATTGCACCCCAACAATTAAAAGTGCTCTCCAAACCATACCATTAGATAAGAGGATTCCTGGATCCCATTTTCTTGTATGCATTCTTCCAAACATCATGAGTACAAAATATATATCATCAAAGTACATAACAACATAATGAAAATGTACATCAAGAAGATGCTTCATCAAAGAATCATGAAAGTGTTTATACCTCCAAGTAAGTAGACCACCATTTGCTAGGTGCATACAATCTTCAAGTGACCAATCAAATTTGCTCCAATGAAATAGGTGAGGATCCCATGTCCGATAGTGCTGCTCCAAAAGAATGTGATATGCATCAAAATATTCAGCCATGCATTCTTTCATCCAAGAAGTGAATGAAGAAACTCCACTAAAATCTGAACCAAATAATGAGCAGGAAACACAAGGAGACTTCAAAGGACTCAAAGAAGTCTCATCCATACATCCATGATGATATGTATCATCATAAGGTAAAGCAATATGCTGCTGCAATTCTAAATAATGAGGTGCTCTATTCATGTCATCATCAAAAGGAGAGGTAGGAGTTTCATACCCCTCATGTGGCACCACTAGAAAAAAACCTTTCACCCAATTTTCATCCCAAAGTGATGTGGTTGGAAAAGAAGTGTGGGGTGAGGAATTATGAACCAACTTTAATTCTTTACAACTCTTACCCATTGAAATATTTAATTCATCTTCTCCATAATTGTTTGGTCCAACTATTGTGAGATCATGTACCTCTTCCAAGGCTTTGCAACTCTCTCCATGAGGCAACTCATAATCCCTTTGAACAAGGACAAGTGCTTGTCCTTCTTCTTGTTTTAGTGTAGCATCTTCAAGAACCTGCATATCAACATGTACCTCATGTTCCACAATTACATTAGGTTCCTCTTTTGTGGCATAAATTGTTTCATCCTTTTCCTTGAAAAGAGAACCATTGCTCATTATTTTTTCCGAGTTGCTTCCAATTTCACTAAGCAACAATTTGAACTCTTGAAAGTATTGCCTCCACTTGTCTTCAAAGGAAGGTTCCAATAATTTTCTAAATTCCTCATTCTCCTCTAAGGTTCCTTTCTCATTCTTACTCATGGTGACCAATGAATGCACTTCTTCTCCTATTTCTTCCCTTTCACCAAAGTACATCCAGTTTCAGTTTCTAAGGGTGGTGGCTTATTTCTTTGATTCCTGGTCTTCATTAATGTTCTACCACATCAGGTGCCAAGACCATGCTCTGATACCACTGTAATGTCCCTTGTTAGGAATTTTATTAAAATTGCAATTTTCCACTTTTTTCCTTGGTTCGACCTTGGACTAGTTTCGATCTCTAGGTCCCAAATTTGCCCCAAATGATCCCAAATCTTCTGAGAAGGTATATGAATGATATTAGAACATAAATATGTGTTTCAGGGATGCCTTTGTACCTTTAAAACACTTCTGCAAATACTCTTTCAATTCTGGTCAATGTAGGTAACTTTACTAGTGATTTCCCTTTTGACTAGTATTGGTCTCTAGGTCTCAAATTGACTCCAAATGCCTTCAAATCTTCAAGGAAGGTTTATGAATGATATTAGGAATTGAATATGATGTTCAGGGATAAAATATGGCCACCAAAAGACCTCTGCAAACTCTCTTAAGATTCTGGACCAAGTATGCAATTTTACTAGTAATTTGGGGTTCAAATCCCCCTAAGGTAAGTACTGAAAATGGCTTCCCAAATGCCTCCAAACCCACTCAAATTTATGAACAGAGGTATGTAATGTGTTAAGTATGTTATTAATGTCTCATATGAACCATTAATGGTTTATTACAACTGTTCTCACCCTCTCCCATTCAACTGCAAAAATTCCCAATTCGACCCTTGGGGAAATGGCGCTATTTCTTCTCCCAATGCAATTAAACTGAGTAAAAATGCTTCAAATGCTCAAGTACAGTACATGAAACTTTTATAATACATCCATGGAAGTATATTTATCACAAATATATCAGAGAATCATCCATTCATTCGAAATCATCATCAATACATTGGCTCACAACAAGGTAGTGGGGAAATGGCATTGTTCTTCCATTAAAAATGAGATTTATACATTTCTACTTGGAATTTCGACCTAAAACTTTTTGGAGATGAAGAACAGAGTATTTACTTCATATTACAGAAGAAATGGGGCATTAGAATCTCCCCCAAAGAGTACAATAGCTCACCAAAAACGCCCTCCCTCAAGGATCAAGAATATGCCATCAAAACTGGAAATGGTTGAAGGAGCGAGCTGCAATAGAAGAAACCATGAGCTGCCCTGTAGCTTACACCTGCAAATAAATACTCCATTAAAGCTCCAAATGAAATGTATGAATGGCCTTTCCAATTGCCAACTTGGATGGGAATATTTCACCCTCGAAATTGGCTAAGGCAAGAAACTAGTCATCCACTAGCTCTCCCTCTTCACAAATGCAATTGCAAATTCTACAAATGATCAAAAGCTGGTTTCGTTCTTTGTTATTGACATTTATAAAGTTCTAATGTCCTACATGGGTCTAATTCCTTCCAAGAGACTCATGCCAACTCAAGTTGGGAAGAGATTCCAAAGAACGCCACTTGTACAACAATTCCTAGTTTCCCACTTCCACCAAATCACATGTGGAAGCATCTTAGCTGCCCTAACACCCTTGAGCACCCTCTTGGAGTCTATTTTTAGCCCTGACATGTCATATATGTCATATGTCAGCCTTTAGGTCTGATTTTTGTCATAGGTGTCATAGCATCTTCATCATTGTTGTCATAGAGCTAGGGAATCTAGCCCAAGTGTCTCACTAGCTCCAAATTGCCTCTTACTCTTCCATGGGAGTTACTCTTCCTCTATATTTCGACCTTGGATGAGTCATGCAATGAATAATACCTTTTGGACTTCCCCAAGGATGTTACCTTTCACCTTGAATTCGAATTGGTGAGAGAATGATGCCAAGTGTAGTGGGGAAATCTAGCCATATGTGGGTCCCACTTCCCCCATGTGTCTTCATGATCAAATGCCACTTTGATTTTCACTTGTATATTTTTATTTAGATCCTTTATTAAATATTTATGCCACTCTAATGTTCAAACATCATTTATTATCCCCATTATTCCAAATCCCAAAGCTTCCACCCCAAACCTAGGAAACTAGTAATTTTCCTCCTTGGCAATTATTTGACCTTTAACATCAATTTTACAAACTCTAATGAATATGACCAATGTGATTAGGCCATTGTGACCCAATTCCAAATTTGGGACATGACAGCAAAGCATTGGACATTATGTTACCCATGTGCTATTTAGCCATGGAACATTGTAAAAATGATGTAAATAAACATCAAGCAATATAATATCAAAAACTAGCTATGGATGCAACGAATGAGAAGGGGCCATGTGTATCCACTGGGGAGTGGTGAGGGGGCTGTGGGATTGAACCATAAGCTGCCATATGTCACTTTGAGAAACCATTTGACTTTCTTTGCTGACATTTAATTCTATGTAAGAAGTGGTTGAAGAAAACAGTCCATGGCTTTACTGGAGCATGGGCATCCCAGAAATTCGTATGGCAGAGTATGGGCTCTGTTTTCTTGCACCACAAGTCACTCTACCTCATGGGGATTGCTTCTTCCTCATCCCCATTCCATTATGGAAGTACCCAGCATCACTTTCCATCCAAAAACGAATTGCCAGCAGTGAGAAAAACCAGAAATCGCAACTGTGCAAGAACCCACGTTTTGAAGAGCCAAAAATGCCCAGATTTGGTATTTGACAGTGAAATCCAATGGGAGATCCATAGGTATGAACCTTGGGGTGAATTTGGGAGCATTAGCTACCTCGAAATCCTTGGGAAAACTCAGTTTTTGCAGCCTAGAAAATCAGTGACGGATTTGAGTTATTCGTTGACAAAATGGTGAGAAATCCAAGTGTGGATGTTGGAACAGAGGTTGGGTTTGCTTGATAAACCCAGTGAAGGCTAGAATCTCAGGAAGCTAGCAGTTGGACCTTTATATGTCCATCCTGAAGAGCACTAGAGGGAAGGGTTACCTGAGGGACTGTGTAGCAGAGAAGGGGACCTTCCTTATGTTGGATGGGGTAGGTAATGTGGGTGCCTGACTGTTGAGTTCATTAGAGATGCTTGTAGCTCTGCTGTTGAGCTCACTGGATTAGCATTACCCTCCTCTATCTTCTTGTGTGCTTGATAAACCCAACTGTGTGTTGGCTTAGCATGACCATTTGAGTGAACTCATGGCTGTGAGTGAGCATGTCTAGTTCCTCCTTAGTGGATACACAACTCAGCTCAAGGGTGATCTCTCAGCTAAAAGAATAGAGGCTGGACAGAGATCTATGGTTGGGTGGAACGTTTCTCTCACATAGCCAGTTGTTAGACAGCTTCCTCTCAAAGATAAGTATTCTCTGTGGTTTGCCCTGTATATTAATTTACTCATGTTACTTGGATGAAATGATTATCTTAAACTAGTTGGCATGAAGCCTGTGCATAGCATGAGAATGGGATTGATTATTATGTGATTGTTTCACTATTCTGCCTGAAGGAAATAGGCTGAAGCATCTCCTTCTGCTTGTATGTTATTATGGTTATTCTATTGTGTTATAAATTATATGCATTTTGTGTTCTGCAATATATAGATGGTCCATGTTTAATGAGATGAAATGATTATCCTAATATGAGATCTATGCAGGGCATTGAAATGAGATTGGGTCTCTATATGTTGAATTTATCCTCTGCTGTGATATATATGTTATGCATTGCTATTTGTGAGTGTGCAAATAGGAGTTAATTCCATTGTGCTTAGTTAATTTGAACTTACACACAAAATTTTTAGTTATTCATGCATTTCTTAGAAATTGACTGGGTCTGAGTTTTGCCAATAAGCCCAGTAGTTTGGTTAACGTTTCCTTCCTTGCACCGGATTGAGGGAAGGGGACGTTACACGTGATTAAGAGGATATGCGTGAGCCCTTGTGGTAGATAGCTTGGATTTTAACTCGATTCTGATTGAGATCTTTGGTGGTTGGGAGTGGGAGGTGGCCTCCACCTAGGCAAGGCGCCCTCGCTCCATTAAATACAACTTAATCACCAACCAAAACTCATTTAATACCCACTCCACATCACTAATTCGAGTTTGCATGCATGGAGGGCGAATTCTCTTGAAGTTAATCTCTTGTGCGACTGGAGAGTTGACTGAAGCTCAGTGGAGTTGATTGGAATAATCTTAAATGCTAGGTGCCATGTCAAATAGATTTTTATTTTATTCAAATTGACTTATTTTGGAGAGATTTGGATTATCTCCAAAATATTCAATTTTATTATTTTAATCAATAATTTCTCTATAACTAGGTTTTTTGAGAAATTATTAATTATGAAGTCTAATTGACATCCGAAACTTAGGATAAACTGGTCTGGGGATTACGAATGATTTTTGGCTTAAGGTTGAAGCCTTCAATCACTGAATTCGGATCCCGGGCGACTAACATATTACAAAATAAAATTTCTCTATTTAAACTATAGAGAAATTTATTAAAAATTTAAAAATAATTAAAAACCAAAACCTATTCTAATAGTGTCTAGTAGGCTTATATACATTAGTTGGACTCTAATACCCCCCCATGGCTCAGATTTTCAAAATCGGGCATTCCAGCTTTGGAGGAAGCGAGAGAAAACCTCATCGATTATAACTCGGCTATAGGCAAAGTATAATTGACAAGGGAAAAAAACTCCATGGAATACCTTAGTTGCTTAATCAAGTCATGGGGAACCAAGACGCCCAGAATCCTACTAGCACACTTTATTACAAATCCCATGGGGCCATGGTCATGTCAACTGAAAACAAAACTGACTAGCCAAAACTGGCTAGGCACAAATGCTAGATCATCTGATACACTGTAGTACAAACATTCATCATGTTTTTCAAATGGCGGCTCTTCAGATATTCCAACTATGGTACAAATAAGTTGGTAACACTGCGGAATATAAGGCAATCATTGGAACCCTAACCGATGCCCTTTCCTTGGGTATGGACTACGTTGTCATCCATTTGGACTCACAACTGGTGGTCTCTCATCTTAACCGAGTTTACGCCATCCGCGACCCTACCCTACTCCGTCTCTACAGTCGAGTTCGTCTTCTGGAAAGGTCCTTTGAATCCATTCAGTACCTGCACATTCCATGAGATGTGAACACAGTTGCCGACTCCATAGCCAACTTCATTCTAGATTGGTACATTGCACACACATGATCATATTCATGAACTGTAAAAGCAGACATAACATGTAAATAATTCATCACCTAAGCAAACACATAACCAAGATCTCATATCGAACACAAATGTCTAAAGCCGCCAGAATGTCTGTATATATATAAATCAAGATAAAGTAGTGCTGATACAAAATCTGAAGCACGATGGCTTGCAGTTATTCTATACAAAATATGAAGCCTGATAGCTTTCGGTAGTACAAAATATGAGGCTCACAAAGCTCTCAGTACATACATAATATCATGGGGCCTAACGCCTGGCCTGTGCACCCCTGCGTCTCGTAGCCCTCGCCTGCTGACTGTGGAAGCAGTCTACCGCTCTTGCTACCTTGCGGAGCAGCTCATTGAAACGCAAAGTCATGCCAACCGTGTACATCTGGATGGGCCTCGGTAACTCATGCACTGTTGGATCTGGAACGTTTAATGTCAACCTAGTAAGGTTCTCATAGACATCCTCCATCTCTATGATGGCATCATGCATGGCTGGGGCTACAACTGGTGCTTCTCCTCTCCTCGGGAGAAATGAAACTCCCACAGTCATGAAGGGCCCACATCTGCACACACATGTTATTAACTCATCAACACTACCCAAAAAAAATTATAAATACACAAAATGAAAAAGTACAAGGGTCATTGTTCTTACTGATCTCTCCCCACTTTGCTCCCTCGGGAAACAATAGGTCTGGATCCTCCCTGAAGTCTGTACCACTGTACGGATAGTCCTCGATGATGAGTAGATGGCCTTCCAGCCGGGTGAAGAATCCAGAACCGTATCCAATGATCGGACCCCCACCACCATTGCGGGCCATATTAACTTCTGTCCATTGGGCAATGTGAAGATCCTTGGCATCTCTATCATCCGAGGTCACCTACAAGCGTAAGAGAGGAACCCACTCCAACAAGAATGAGATCACTATTGATCCATACCTGAACTGCTTGAGTTCACCACGCTGACACTTGGTCAGCTGAGCTCGAAGGTTGGTGAGGATTCCCTCACACCAGTGAAACACCTTTGGAGACATACAGTCCTCCGCATATAACATTTGGGACTTAGTAGCCAAGTGAGCCGCTTGGCTCCTCTCTATCCTCACTATAGTGAAGAGTATAACATTAAATGGACGTTCTCGAACCTATTTAATGGGAATTTTTCCACTAGAGGCACGGGCATGTGGAGTACAATGTTGGGCGATCAAGTCATCCACCATCCAGTCACTCCCTCGTGATCCGGTGAGAGACACATTATCCCCCCTCCGGGATAGTCCTATCAATAAATAGATGTCATCAACATCTATAGTCGGTACATGCTCCCTGATCATGAAGTACTGCTACATTGCATCCCGACTCCGGAGCGTGTGCTCCAGTAGTGGGACTTGGGCCCTCATGCCCTGGACCTGGAAGAACTTCAACAACCCATAGTTTCTCAATGCATCCACACACAATGGATGATTTTCTGCTTATACATATTCCACTTCATGTTCACACTCACGCCATTCTAGAACCATGGTGACGGCCACAAACCTGTCAAAGGAAGCATTTAAACACTATTAGAACTCACCCAAACCATCAGAAGTTTTTCTTGTGGGCTAGGTTTGATTTTGGAGATGGACGTTTCTGCCGTCGCACCCCGTATTTGATGACAGGGCGACATCATCGCAAGACATCCTTACGGGTCTTGCGACGACCCGGGTTCGTCGCAGTTCCCGTAAGGGAGACCTGCGACAACCCAAGGGCGCAAAAATCTCCTCACAAATCAACCCAAAACCTAAAAAATGGACGAAAAATGAAATTGTAAACCACTAGAAAGATGCTGGCTGAGATTTAGGTTTACCTAATCCTGATGGTATGTGAAATGGTCACTCGTAGCTCCGACAATCGACGAATGGAAATCTGCTCCAAATGACACTTTCTTCTCCCCAAACTTGGCAAATAACAATGGTAACTATTTTTGGTCATTTTTCCTATTTTATAAACTATTATCACTAAAGTTGAACCTAGAATACAAGGGTTCATATTTTATGGGTTATTTGTTATAGTTTGGATTAGTTTACTGCATTTTAATACCCGATTTGACTATTTGACCTAGTTTTCAAGCATGCAGGAGGCGTTAAGTGTTTCATTTGCACCATTTTCGCATCGTAGTGATCATCTTAGGTATGAACAACCCATTGAATATTTTTGTTGTTATTTTCACCCGTTAGATTTCAATTATTTAATGATGATGAGCTTACTCTTTATTCTTTCTCGTGCTCTTAAAACCATGAGAATAAGTCACCGAGTTATGATTTATCACTTTTCCGAGCTCGTTAAAATCCTACTGAAAAGGAACCCCCCTAGAGTCTATCTTTAAGCTCTTTTCAAGCTCTCGAAATACGAAAAGATTGCCAAACAAACTTGTCGCATTCACGCATGTTAAAGTATTTGAACGGTCGTCTTCCTGGTGATAGTTTACCCCTTTTTCAGACCAGGGGGCACTACTTACGAAAAAGGAATACTCCAGCCAATCATGACTGGAAGAGTCCTCTCTTGCATTGTTTTACCCTTTTTCGGGCGAACAGGCTAACTTTACGAAAAAGGACCGTTGGAGTCTTCTTTAGTTCTTTTCAGACTCTCTAAACATGAAATAATGACCAATTTTACCTTCTATGGACTAGTTAAAGTTTAACATTGAAGAGCCTACTATGGGACGAACCCCTCCTCTCCCAGGTTCATAAAATATTTGGGATTGGACTCATCTATGAGATGAGCTATACCGAGCATCTGGTTAGCCTCATCAAGCTCGTAAAAAACACATGAGGCACTCATCATTCATGATGGGGAAAAAGTAAAGCTTTTATGTTACACTCTTTACCTGTGGCAGTACCTAGTCGTTCTTGAACATGGAACTCATTTTCATTTGCATATACTACTTGGACCATCTATTTGTCCTCCAGTTTTGTCTACTTCCTGAGTTTTGTTACTCCTTTGGGTCATCCAAAGAATACTTCCATCATCAGTTTCATTATAAATTGGCGTCATTCTCGTCATGTCAATACTGCCAAGTCATCATGCCATGCCCATGTTCAAGAATACTTTCACCACTCATCATTTGCAGTCAGTACACCTTCTACCATGTCGGTCCACTCTGAGTCAGTCTTGCATGTTACTATACCATCCGATCTACTAAAAAAACATCCTTTGTCGTGTTTTGTGTCGATGATGGGCGATTCATCATGGCCCTCCTTCGACAGATTCATCCTTGTCGACTTCAAATCATCATCCGAGGATTGAATCTAGAAACCAATCGAGTACCTTGGGCCTGCATGCCTCAATGGCAGGTTATGTCGCTTCCGACATGAGTTTACATCATTGAATCTTGATTGAAATATTTCATCATGCGTTCAACTTTAACTCATTTATTCGTGCTTGATGATATGTACTGTGATACCTTGGGGATCATTGACATTAATGGTGATTTCCCTCATGCTTGTTAATGGTATACATCAATGACCGGTAATCAAGTGGTTTCTACCATGTTCGACATCAGGACATTTGTAATCACATGGATTGATTTGTATCATTGCGGGTTCAGCTTGAAGACCCTGGGGAGTCATGTTTTACCCAGGCTGCGATGGAGATTGTTTTGAGTCATATTACACAAATCCACTTTTGTCTTGGTCGTGGCTGTTTATCATCTCATCATGGATCTATGCTTGTGTCTAGTAGCCATGATTGTGTTCAGTCGGTCATTACTACCATGGATCTGCATTGTATTGGTCGATAGCCATGTTGTGAGTCATATGAGACTATGTACTCAGAGTCAGTTGTACTGCAGCAACATCCTTCATCCGACAAGTCCATTTCCATTCCTTTTGTCAAACCATTTCACCTATCAAGTTCCAACAACTTCATGCTTTGGGGGGCATTCTGTTACACCTAAATCTTTCTACCCTGAGACTTAGTGTAAACATCCTTGAAGTTTCCCATGACTGGAAGGCTTAACTGACCTATTTTTTGAGGTCGTCGCAGTTCACCCTTGTGCAACATCCGACGTCGCAGGTTGTCCTAATGCATCCTGTGACGATGTCAGTTAATTGGATAAAAGAGCATCTTCGAGCCCATTCTCAAAGCTGGCTTATTTGGATACCTACCCCTAGCCTATAGGGGAGTTTGCATTCAGTTCCTAGCCTCTTGGAAGGATCCCTTAACTCTCTCCTACCATATATCCACCTATCCTATCCTCTTTGTCCTATATAAGTGAAGCTCACTCCCATTCCAAAGGGAGGAAGTCTATAGTATGTACATGCTGGTGAAATTAGCTTAGGAGAGATCTCTAATCATCCCTTGAGAGATCCATACTTCCTTGGGAGGCTTTGGCATTGGCTTGTTGTGGAGAAGGATTGCTATGTTAAGTCTTGGTTTTAATCACTTCCTTCTATGTACTTTCCCTTTTTATATAGTAATATAAATATTTTTGTTGATGTATATGTAACTTCGGAATGTATTTCATCTATGTATTTATTGCACTCCTATAGAGATGTATTATTCCTCTAAACAGAAGTGTCGTCATTTGTATTGACAAGTGTCGCAAGTGTTGTAACTTGCTGATGGGTTATTAGACCACCTAGTAAGGGGTCGGCCCGGATTAATGTAACCATGGGTTATTAGACTGAGTTACACAAGTCGGCCCCACTGGTTTATTAGGAAGCTCAGGACAAGTATAAATAGAGAGTGGGATCTCTCTATTTGATCATCTCATTATTGACTTCTACACTACTCGGAAAGTGGTGCACTAGTTGAGGAGGAGGAGTACCTGCTAGTAGAAGACTATCTCTTGTATTTGGTTGTATCATTGCTCTTTCTATCTCTGAGGAAGTTGTGGGGTTTTTCACCTTTATGGTTTTCCCAAGTGAAACTCTGTGTGTCCATTGTCTTATGTGATTGCTTGATATGCTTGATACATGCTTGATATGATTGATATGTTGTACATGTTATTCTCTCGGTAAAGATCCTAGAGTATGTTGAATTAATGCTCAAAATCTAACATGGTATCAGAGCTTTCCTGAGAAGAAGACATTGTGTAGTGGCAGAAACTAAGGTTTCTTGTTTATTGGGTTTCTCTCCATAGATTTTGGAAAAGCAGTAAGGTATATTGACTCTACTCATCAAGCAGAATCTTTCTGTCCAATCAGAATTCAATTCTGAGCACTTTAATTTTTGGCCCTAAAAATTAGGGTTTCCACAAAAGTAGGAATTTCTGAAATCAGAAGATATAGCTGGAAGCTCCTTGGAAAAATCGAAGTTTAGAGCTTTGGATCAAATTTTTGGGTTGGGTAAAACTCTGGAAAACTCAAACCCTAATTTAGGGTCCTCCTTAGTGAATCTGAGAGATTGAAAAGCATTTCTGAAGGGTGAAACTTTGCAGCTCTGAAATTCTGAGTATACTAGGCTGATCAACTCATCAAGGAGCATCTTTCTATCCTTTCAGAAATTTGAAATTCATCTTTTGAATTTTTAGGGTTTCTCTGACAAACCCTAATTCAGGACCAGATCCAGTTTTCAACAAGATAAGTGGTAAGACCTAAAACTTTTCTATTTCCATTTGAAGTACTCTTTAAAGATGTCTCACCACACCAAGCTTGAGGATACGATTGAAGGGGTTGATAACTTCCGAGCATGGAAGTATAGGATTGGGTTAATCCTGGAAGAAAATGAGTTGGACATTTATATAAAGGAAGTGGTCCCTGTCCCAAAAGAAGAAGAGGCTAAGGCTCTTCACAAGAAGAAGTTCGTCAAGGAAAAGAGGATCATTGCTGATTCTATCAAAGATCATCTTATACCCCATGTGTCTTCCCTAAAGACACCAAAGGAGATGTTTGATTCCCTGACTAAACTATTTGAAGGGAAGAACATAAATCGGAAGATGACCCAAAGGAATCAATTGAAGAATGTCAAGATCCAGAATGCGGAGACCATACAGTCTTATTTCTCAAGGGTCTCCCAAATAAAAGAACAACTTGAAGCTGTGGGAGAAGACATAGAAAATGGAGAAGTGGTAATGACCACTCTTAATGGCCTTCCTAGGTCATGGGATTCCTTCATCCAAGTAATTTGTGCTAGGAATAAACTTATCACATTTACTAGGCTGTGGGAAGAATGCTCACAGGAAGAAGCTCGAATTATAGCTCGAGAAGAAAAGATGGGGAATGAAGATCAAGCTCTCACAGCACACTCCAAAAGTCATGGTGACAAAAAGACTCACCATCATGGCAAGAAAGAAAGACATCACCATCAGAATCAGAAGGGTAGAAGAAACATGTCCCATGCCCATTGTTATACATGTGATGAAAACGGACACTATTCCAGAGATTGTCCCAGAAATAAGAAATATGGTTCTCACAAAAGGAAGAACACCAAAAGAAGACATCATGCTAATGCTGCAGAGGATGATGAACCTCCCAGGAAGAGGGCTAGAGAAGATAGTGAAGATTCTTCTAGTGATGAAGAATATGTTTTGATTTCTGCTCTCACTGGAACCATTACTCATGGAAGTAATGATTGGATTATAGATAGTGGGGCTTCTAAACACATGAAAGGATTCAAGGAATCCTTTAGGAACCTATCTAAACATGAATCATCCCACAAGATGAAACTTGGCGATGACTACCAGTATCCAATAAAAGGGAGTGGTGAAACCTCCTATAAACTAGACTCTGGAAAGTCTATGAAGATGAAAGATGTACTTTATGTTCCAGGTCTCAAGAAGAATCTACTCTCCATATCTGCATTGGATGCAAAATGCATGAGGGTTGCATTTGTAGATGGTCAAGTCCTAATGTGGCCAAAAGGTAATACTATAGATGATGCATTTTTTATTGGAGAGCAAGAGGGAGGATTATACAAATTGAAGGGCCAACCAGAACAAGCCATGGTCCATGATTCAGTAGAGCCAAGTGAACTTTGGCATAGAAGGCTTACACACATGCGCTATAGGGCATTACCAATTGCAAGCAATGTTCTAGAAGGTCTTCCTGAAATCCAAACAAAGCATGAAGGCATTTGCAAAGGTTGTTCAAAGGGAAAGAACACAAAGAAGACATTTCCAAGCAGTGAAAGCAAGGTAAAAAGAATCTTGGAAATCATCCACTCTGATGTATGCAGTCCTATGTCATCCAGTTCTCTGAGTGGGTATGTATACTATGTTTCTTTCATTGATGATTTCTCTAGGAAGACTTGGGTTTACTTCTTGAAGAACAAATATGAAGTGTTTGACAAGTTCAAGGAATTTAAATCCTTGATAGAAAACCAAACTGACATGAAGATCAAGATCTTCAGATCCGATAATGGTGGAGAATTCACTTTAGGTGACTTCAAGAAGCTATGCAGTGATTCAGGGATTAAGAGGGATTTGACTACTCCTTACAATCCACAACATAATGGGGTTGTTGAAAGAAAGAATAGAACAATCATGGAAGCAGCTAGGGCAATGCTCCATGACCAAGATCTACCCATGCACTTATGGGATGAAGCAACCAGGACAGTTGTATATGTGCATAACAGAACACCCCATAAGATACTTGACAAAAAAACACCAGAAGAAGTGTTCACTGGTAAGAAACTAGAAGTTAGCCATCTCAGAATATTTGGTTGTCCAGTATACACTCACATCCCAAAAGAAAAGAGGACATAGCTAGATCCTTCAGGAAAGAAGGGCATATTCATGGGTTATAGTGAAAGCTCGAAGGCTTATAGAATCTACTTCCTAGGATTCGAGAAGATTGATATCAGTAGGGATGTAACATTTGATGAAAGCTCAGCATACATCAAATCGAGGAAAACACCAGTTGAAGATATTGAAGAACCCAGAATATCCAGAACTCAAGACACCACCATGAATGAAGCAGTTCCTGAAGAAGATCGTGAAATGGAATATCCACAACAACCTATAGATGCACCCTGTGAGAAGGAATCTCACAAGAGGAAACCAACATGGGCTAGAGAGCTCATCCAAGATGCAGAAAGGTTTGGAATTCCAGAAGAGGAACACAGAGAAAGGAAAAGAACAAGATCACATACTAGCTATGTTGCTTTACTCTGTGACATAATGAACAAAGAACCTTCCAGTTATGAAGAAGCAACAGAAAAGAAAGAATGGAAGGATGCCATGGTCGAGGAATATTAGTCGATCATGAAGAATGATGTTTGGGATGTGGTCCCAAGACCAGATGGGAAGTCTGTGGTGACTTCCAAGTGGATCTATAAGATCAAGCATGCTACAGATGGAAACATAGAGAAATATAAAGCAAGGTTTGTAGCTCATGGCTTCTACCAGAAAGAAGGGATTGATTATGAAGAGACCTTTGCTCCTGTGGCCAGATACACTTCCATTAGATCAGTACTTGCTCTGGCTGCAGTGATGAAATGGAAGGTACACCAAATGGATGTCAAGGTAGCTTTCTTGAATGGTGTAGTTGAAGAGGAAGCTTGTTGCCGAGTTCGAGATGAAGGACTTGGGTATGATGCACTACTTTCTTGGTATGGAGGTGTGGTAGAGTGCGGATGGAATCTTCCTTGGACAAGGGAAGTATGCAGTAGAGATCCTGAAGAGGTTCGGGATGATGGACTGCACGGCTATGACCACACCTATGGCATTGAAACTGAAGCTCCTATGTGATGCTTCTTCTGAGCCGGTTGATGCTACGATGTATCGTCAGATGATTGGGTCCTTGATGTACCTGATGAATACGAGACCAGATATCTGCTTTGCAGTGAACACCTTGAGCCAGTACTTGATAGATCTGAGACATGTTCACCTGATAGATGCAAAGCATATTCTAAGGTACCTGAAGGGTACAGTTGACTATGGGCTCAAGTATGAGGCGAATCAAAAGTTTAAACTAGAGGGTTATGTTGATTCGGATTGGGCAGGTAGTGCCATTGATCGGAAGAGCACTTTGGGGTGTTGCTTTAGTATGGGATTCGGTATGATCTCTTGGTTTAGCAGGATGCAGTCATGTGTGGCACTGAGTACAGTCGAAGCATAGTATGTAGCAGCTTGTTCAGCCAGTTGTGAGGTAGTATGGCTTAGGAAGCTACTGTCTGATTTGTTTGATCTCCAGCTGAGTGCTACTTGTGTATATTGCAACAACCGGAGTTGTGTGAAGTTGTCGGAGAATCCAGTGTTCCATGACAAGTCGAAGCACATTGAGATCAAGTATCACTATATCAGGGATATGGTGCAGAGAGGAGTAGTGAATCTCCTATATGTTGTGACGAATGAGCAGATAGCCGATGTGTTGACCAAGCTGCTTGCCAGAGTGAAGTTTGAATACTTCAGAGGGAGACGTGGTGTACTTCAGATCAAGATACCTTCCAAGGGGAAGTGATGAGTCCAGAGACACAGATGCACACAAGACGTTCCAACATGGTGGTAGGTTGGTCCTCCCATGTTCATTGATGTAAGTGTTGGGCCATTCTCACATAGTGGTAGGTTAGTCCTCCTATGGTGCAGATGTAAGGGTTGGGCCATTCTCACATGGTGGTAGGTTAGTCCTCCCATGGTGAGTTGTAAGGGATGGGTGGGATTTTCTGACATGGTGGTAGGTTGGTCCTCCCATGGTCGTTGATGTAATTGCCGGGATTTTCCGGCATGGTGGTAGGTTAGTCCTCCCATGGTCGTTGATGTAATTGCCAAGCTTTTCCGACATGGTGGTAGGTTAGTCCTCCCATGGTCGTTGATGTAATTGTTGAGCCATTCCGACATGGTGGTAGGTTGGTCCTCCCATGGTCGTTGATGTAAGTGTTGTGAGCTTGTCACAGATGGTAGTAGGTTGGTCCTCCCATGCTGGTGAGTGTAAGTGCTGTGTGTGTGCATCTGGGTTGTGCTCTGTGGACGATGACGATGATATGAAGATGATGATGTGACAATATGGTACACAGGTTTTGCAGAGGCATATGATCAGTCCTGAGATGCTCTTACATGTTTTGTAGAGGCAGTGTAATTAGTCCTGGGAGATCTTGCAGGTTTTGCAGAGGCAGTGTAATTAGTCCTGAGGTGTACCTACTTGATGGCTTGCTCACAGAGATATTGATTATGAAGACCTGCAGGTGGCGGGCCTACATCCAGTATGAAAAAGGACTGGCTCTGTAGAACTTCCTATGATGAGTAGATTGGATATTGATTGAGATAGCAGCAATGATGATGATTCGATGACGATGATCCAATGATGATGATCCAGAGAAGAAGACTTGTGCTAGTAGATATGTGTCGAGAAATACCTTCTCGGTTAAGAGGGAGTGTTGATGTATATGTAACTTCGGAATGTATTTCATCTATGTATTTATTGTACTCCTATAGAGATGTATTATTCCTCTATACGGAAGTGTCGTCATTTGTATTGACAAGTGTCGCAAGTGTTGTAACTTGTTGATGGGTTATTAGACCACCTAGTAAGGGTTCGGCCCGGATTAATGTAACCATGGGTTATTAGACTAAGTTAGACAAGTCGGCCCCACTGGTTTATTAGGAAGCTCAGGACAAGTATAAATAGAGAGTGGGATCTCTCTATTTGATCATCTCATTATTGACTTCTACACTACTCAAAAAGTGGCGCACAAGTTGAGGAGGAGGAGTACCTGCTAGTAGAAGACTATCTCTTATACTTTGGTTGTGTCATTGCTCTTTCTATCTCTGAGGAAGTTGTGGGGTTTTTCACATTTATGGTTTTCCCAAGTGAAACTCTGTGTGTCCATTGTCTTATGTGATTGCTTGATATGCTTGATATGCTGTACATGTTATTCTCTCAGTAAAGATCCTAGAGTATGTTGAATTAATGCTCAAAATCTAACAACTTTCCACCAAATCTCATTGCATTGATGTGTTTGTGTCGTTTTCCTGCTTAACTGCTTACTTAGATATGTTATTGTGTAGATGCATTTTACTACCTATGTTGTTTTTTATGTCTTGATAGGTTTTGTAGCTGATATATGAAAACCATCAAGCTTGGGGCAAACATCAAGGAGAAAGGATCCACAATATGAAAGGTAAAGCATCTATCCACTCGATCTCTAATTAGATCTAGGAAAGTTATTTCTATTCTGTCTTATTTTTTCTAGAATTACATTAAGCTAGGGAGATCAGGCCTGGAGTCCTCTCTTGGTATATTGTCCATCAAACAGTGAGCGGCGCACAAGTCTAATATCACAAACTAGCCATTATGTCAACACCTCATGATGGTTAGGTTCGTCGATGTGGAAGGATATAGCGGAAGGAAGTTTGATGGCGGAGGTGACCCGAAGGTGCATTTGGCTGAGTGCGAAAGAAAATGGGGACTACGAGCGAAACATGAATGGGTCCATGCGTTTATTGACACACTAGATGAAGTACCGCGGAGTTGGTATGTCGCAACAGAACTGGGACGCGAGACAAACTCTTGGGAACAACTAATAATTTTCTTTAGCCAAACATTTCATTTCTCAGATGAGAACCCCTTCATTCATAGTGCACTACAGGTAATCCGCGAGAAGATATTCGAAGCAGTACCGACATAGCAACCATTAGAACTTCAGTGGTCTGCGACACCAGAAATGATGATGGAGTGTTATAATATTACAGTAGAATCGAATGATGAGGATGATCCAAGGGCCATATATGTGCTAGAATCATAAGGAATTCGCAGTGTCGAGGCGCCAGGAATACCTTTCGATAGGTTTCAACAACCGTTGAAAATTAAGAAAGTAAACATTGGGTCGGAGGAGAACCCGAAGTTCACAAGTATTGGGGATTATTGGGACGATTCGACTACTGTGAAGATGATTGATATTCTGCATGAGTTTTAGGATTTGTTCCCAATGAAATTCTCAGAGATGAAAGGAATTTTTGGGGACTTAGGCGAAATGAAGATCTCCCTGAAACCCAATGCGAATCCAGTCAAGCAACGACCGTACAAGTTGAATCCAAGATACAAGGAACAGGTGCAAGCTGAGATTGACAGAATGCTGGAAGCAGGAATTATAGAACCAATAGAATAATCGGAGTGGATAAGTCCGATGGTGGTCCAGGATAAGAAATCTGGCGAAGTCCGAATATGTGTTGATTTACGGAAGCTAAATGATGCCTGCCTACAAGATCCATTCCCGACACCATTCATGGATGAGGTGCTTGAAGGAGTAGGAGGTCAGGAAATATACTCATTTATGGATGGGTTTTCGGGATATCACCAGATCAAAATCGCGAAGGAAGAACGGCATAAGACTATATTCATCACAGAATGGGGCTGCTTTCAGTATACAGTGATTCCATTTGGACTGAAGAATGCTCTAGTAATTTTTTCAAGATTAGTAGTTTCGGCATTCAAAGAATACATTCATAAATTTCTTGTCATCTATATGGACGATTGGACATTGTATGGGTTGTTCAAAGATCATGTCACAAACCTGAGGCTAATGCTGGAATGATGTCGACAGCACCAGATTTCATTGAACTTGAAAAAGTGCATCTTTTGTGCTCTGTTCGGAATTTTGCTGGGGCACATTGTCTGCAAGGAAGGAATGTTGGTAGACCCAATGAATATTGCAATTATTGTTGACCTCCCACCGCTGACAACAATCAAGCAATTGAGAGCAACGTTGGGACACACGGGCTACTACAGGATGTTTATAAGAGGGTATGCAGCAATCATGGCACCAATAGAGAAGTTGTTGAAGAAAGACGCCAAGCGTGAGTGGAATGAAGAGTGTCAAAAGAATCTGGACATATTAAAAGCAAAGATGGTTGCCGCACCCATACTGGCATTCCCAGATTGGACGAAGAAGTTCCACGTTCATGTCGATGCTTCATTAGTTTCATTAGGATTCATCTTGGCGCAACCAGGAAAAGGCAACATTGACCACCCGATAACCTTCGCAAGTAGGAAGTTTTCTATTGCGGAGAAGAATTATACGACCACAGAAAGGGAAGGGTTGGTGATGGTCTACGCCTTACATAAATTCCAACACTACCTATTAGGGGGGGATTTTAAAATGTTCATTGATCATTCATCATTAAAATACTTGGTGAACAAGCTTGTGTTGAGGGGGAAGATCTGTCAATGGTTGTTACTCTTCTAGGAATTTGATTTTGAGATAATCATAAAGCCAAGACGATTGAATGAAGGACTAGACCACCTATCACGGATAGAGTCCGTGGAAGAACCCAGGAGCATTGAGGAAGGATTTCTGGGTGCTCAGTTGTTCAGGGTCAGCATGGTCGACGACCATTACAAACAAATCATTCAGTTTTTAGCGACAGGGAGGCATCGGAAGGTTTCACTACCAATCAGAAGAAGCAGCTAGTCATCATAGGTGCATATTTTCAATTGATTGTAGGGAAATTGTATAATATGGGGCCAAATGAGATACTTTGACGATACATCCTTCCGCATGAGCAGGAAATTATTTTAGTGGAGGCTCATGATGGGATCGTTGGAGGACACTACGGAGGTTGTGCCACTGCGAGGAAGATCCTTCGAGCAGGAATATGGTGGCTGATGATGCATGGAGATGTTGCAGACTATGCCAAGAGATGCGACATATGTCAACGGACGGGGAAGCCCTCACGAAGGGATGAAATTCCGTTGGTACCCCAAGTGACATTGCAGGGTTTCGACAAGTGGGAAATTGACTTCATGGGACCCATCAACCCACTAAGAAAAAGAACAGGGCCGCGCTACATCATCACTGTGACAGACTATTTGACGCGATGGGAGAAAGCTACACCGGTGAAAGATTTCTCAGCTACGATTGCAGCAAGATTCCTCTTCGAAAATGTGGTCACCAGGTTTGGGTGCCCAAGAATATTAATGAGTGACCAAGGGACTCATTTTGTTAATCAGATGATTGCAGCGATGATGAAGGAATTTCAAATTCAGCATAAGAAGAGTACCCCTATCACCCTCAAGCGAATGGGACAGTTGAGGCATTCAATAATATATTGGAGCACAGACTCACTAAGGTGTGCAACACAGATCGAGATGATTGGGACTTGAAGATTCCCACAATAATCTGGGCATATCACACAACATGTAAATGAATGACTGGCCAGACCCCGTTCAAGCTCGTTTATGGACAAGAAGCAGTCATGCCAATGGAGTATATTGTACCAAGTTTCCACATTGCAGTAGCCACGGGAATGAGCGATGACGGAGCATTAGAGGAATGGTTGGCACAGCTGGTACAACTCAACGAGGATCGATTCATCGTAGGGTTTCATTAGCAAGTAGAAAAGGACCGACAGAAGGCTTGTCACAATCGCCATGTTAAACAAAAGCACTTTCAGCGCCGAGATACAGTTCTGCTATATGACAACAAGTTTGTGAAACACCCAGGTAAGTTACAAATGCATTGGCTGGGTCCCTACATAATAGATTTTGTTACTAATGGAGGTGCAGTGCAGTTGAAGAGTTTAGACAACATGTTATTGCCAAATCTAGTAAACAAGAATCAGTTGAAACCCTATCACCATGATCAGGCGCATAGCGGTTGAGGAGCAACAAAAAAAAAATGATGACAAAAAGTGGAAAGCATGGCCAGCTAGGTCGCTCGTCGATGCCTCGCACGTTTAGCACGCGGGAGTCAAATACGAGTATGGTCACTACGTATTAACATCAATGGAAGACGACATAGAAGTATGATGACAAAATTGGATGGTTGTGGGAAGGATTTTGCAAATTATGATCAAGTGTCAAGAAGCAAGCATAAATACCGACGTAGGGATTGAAGAACGCAAGTCTAAGTAAAGAGAGTCCGAAGAGAAGAATCAGTGAGTTGTATGATGCAAGTCAGTAAGTTAGATGTAGAGATTTAGGAGGTTGAGTAAGCAATCCCAAGGAAGCTGTGGAAAATGGTAGTGAGATAGTTGCAATGGTGCACTTCATTTCGAGCAGGAGCACTCCAGGCACGCTAAGGGAAAGAACGATGGCCGTGCATGAACAACCAGCGAAGGAAGCAGCGCAGACACTCGGGTGGAACAGAGACGAGATATCACCCGAGATGTCTAAGAGTGTGGTAGTAGTTAGAAGAACTGTGGTCTCCCTGACCACCAGAACACCAAGGGCGGAGGCCCGCTGGCTCCAGCATCAGACGAAGAAATGTGCGAAATAGATGTGCCAGAGCAGTTGGCTTGTTTCACAATTTGGCGACGTTGATGAAAGTTTTCCCAGATCGCAGCAAGCCTGAAGCGCAAGAGCAAGCACAAAAGGGGTAGATGATCAAGGTTCCAAGAGACTGGAGGATGAGTTCGAGGTAGATGATCAAGGTTTCAAGAGACTGGAGGATGAGTTCGAGGTAGATGATCAAGGTTTCAAGAGACTGGAGGATAAGTTCGAGAAGTACATGACAACAAACTCCAGACGTCAAGAATAGCTTCAGAAGTTTACCATAGCGACGGACGAGACTAGTACCATAGGTGTCTAGCTGAGGTGGCTTGAGGGAAATCCACAAGTTTTTGTTGGGGGCCTGTTGGCACGGGATTGGTCCGCATAAAGTGCGGAATCCGACAATGCGAAGAAGGACCATCCACGGAAGAAAGGTCCATTTGCGAAGAACAAGGAGCCGAAAAAAGTGCGAAAGTAGTTTAGTTTGTTAGAAATGGGTCATGTGGACCGTTTTGTAACCATTAAGTATCATATAAATAGGAGTATGATTGTAAGCCTAAGGGCATCCAGTTTTGATCCATTTTTTTATCTTTGATATATTTTGTATCCGCGTTATGATGTATTGAATGTTCTGCGAAGGTCATTCTGCAGGTTTTAATGAATGCATGAAGATGTTCGATTATGGTTCTATCTTTTGTCTTTGTTTCTGCTAGATGGTGAATACAAATTTTTTCGAAATGTTTAATACTCTGTGGTTGGGTAATTTATGTTCATGCGAATGAGTAGTTTGATCATGTTGAAGCGAATGTCCATTATGTATTGAATCTGTAAATGATGAATTGTTAGCATAATGCGAAAGGTATAATATCTGGTTTTTGCGAATGTGACATGTGTTTGATGCATGTCCTCAACTCCACTGCGGAAACTTGGTTCCTGTAGCCACCTTATCCATCTTGGGTGAGACTTCACTTTCTCTACGAGCGTTGCTGGAAAGGGTTAAACCTTTCTGGGCCGATGTTTAAGGGAGTTTGGTTGATGTTTGTTGACTACAGTGCGAAGTGAACCCCCGTCGATAGGCGTTGTGTCAACAAAACCTTAGGATAAGGATTTTTTTTGTTTGTCGTGTGTAAATGGATAGATATTTGACCTTCAGTCTTTCGGTATTAGAAAATGTCATACATTATGTATGAAGGTTTGTGTGACAAGTTTTTATGACTAGACAATATGACTTTTTTGAACCTTGTATATTTATAACTTGATTTAATATAAATAGCATATATAAGCCAAAAAGGTTGGCTATGGAAGCGAAGTTCAAGGCTATGAGGTTGATGATGAAGCCCGAAAAACTGGTTAACATCGTGAAAGGTCCATGCTTATCCAATCCACTACTTCTTTCCTCCAAGCACTACGTTATGAATGAATGCAAAAAAAAGAAAAATTAAATGAAGAGAAAGACAAATGACAAAGGAATCATGAAGTGCATTGTTGCCAACAAAACTAAAGAGAGGAAGAGAGGAATTAATGTTGTATTTTTAGGAAAATCTGTCTATGATGTATTATTGTTGTGCAATCTTGTTTCTTATATCTGTTAATAAATCCTAATCCCCAGTTTGTTTGATCAATGTTTGTTGGTATAAAATTCATTACTTAATTACAATGATAACCACTGCATACTACAATGTTGTTGTTGTTAAAGTTTATAAGGCAGAAAGGATGGAACACATGTGGGCATATTCATTGTCTTCTCATTATTAACCATGAGAATATATAGGATTACATCACAACAATGCTACGAGTAAATACCATGGAACAGAAAATACTATGGGACATCAAAGTGTGCTAGTCAAACTAACCAACTAACTAATTCAACTAATTAATGCACTGATGACCAATGAGATTACAATTCTTAACACACCCCCTTATCTCAACTGGGACAATATTCTCAACACTATCAATGCAAAAGGAGGCCTGCTAGCCTATGTCTAAGCTAGGCTTACATTTCATTCAAAAAATTCATCTTTACTTTCTTCCTTGGTGTGTACTTGGATTGCTTCTTCTTTATCTTCTTGAACTTTATGCTAAGTAGGTGTTCTTCATTGTCTTCTTTAGATTCTACAAAATAAATAGTTTCATTGCTTTTCATTGGTATTGGAACATAGTGGAAGTCTTCTTTTGTTTCAACATATTTTATGTTGCTATCCAATTTACTTGCACACTAAATTTTTTTTCCAGAATCATTAAAAACATGAATATTTTTCATCTCTTCTTGGAGAGCAATTACATCTTTGTGTTCCTCATCTGTCTCTTCTCTTGTTTCAATGATTTTTTCAGCTCTTCTTGGAGAGATTTCACATCTTCCTCTTCTCTTCTTTCAATGACTGCTACTTCTTCATTCTCATTAACTCACTGTGAATCCTTTATTGCTTCCTAAAAAACTATGGGCTGACAGGGAAACATAGCATACTGTAGTTTCTCATCAATAATAGGAGTCTGCTCATATAGATCCCTCAAAATTTTGGTTTTCTGGTTCTGTGATGGACTATATGTTGGTTTTCCTTCTTGTTGTATCTCCAATCTTGGCATTCTGAGAGGTAGATCTAGAAGATCCGATCTTTCATTCTGTTGAATATCTGTTGAAGAATTTTGAGGATCATTCCCGGGCATTTTTCTTCAAGGAACTTTACATATCTGCTCACCACAACCCTTTTGGTGATAGGATTATACAGCTTGTAGGCCTTATGATGTTCACTGTAACCAATGAGGATGCATTTCTCACTTTTTTTATCCAACATTTTTCTTAATTCATCAGGTATGTGTGCAAATTCCACACATCCAAAGACTATGAGATGTGAGAGACTAATATTAGTGCCACTCCAGGATTCTTCAAGAATCTTCTCGTTTATACTCACTGTGGTAGATCTGTTCAATAAATAGATTGAACATGCAACAGCTTCATCCCAATAATCATCTGACAACTTCTTATATGACATCATACTTCGGGCCATGTTCATGATGGTTCGGTTCTTTTGTTCAACAACTCCATTCTACTGTGGAGTGTATCTGGTAGTGAACTGGTGTTGGATGCCATGTTGTTTGTAGAACTCTGAAAAATCATGTGAATCATATTCACCTCCACCATCTGACTTGAGAACTTTGATGGATTTACTAGGCTACTTTTCAGTCAATGCCTTGAATTCTTTAAACTTAGAGAAGGTATCTGATTTGTGTCTGAGAAAATAGACCCACACTTTCCTACTATAATCATCAATAAAAGTCAGAAAATAAAGACTACCTCCTATGGATTGGGTTTGCATGGGTCCACATAGATCTGTGTGAACTAAATCAAGGTGTTATTTGGCTTGAGATGTGGAAGTGGGTAAATTGTCCCTTTGATGTTTCCCTAAGATATAGTCTTCACAAGAACTGAACTGTTCATTCAAAAATAGTAACCCCTTGACCATGGGCTATTTTTGCATAAGACTGAGACTCTGAAAGGGTAGGTTACCATACCTACAATGCCACAACCAGGTTTCATCTTGACTGGCAATAGTATGTGCATATGACTGTGACAGGATAACAATTCTACGACTGAGTGGGAATATTCTATTCTTGGTCATTTATACTTTCGCTAAGAGTATTCTACTGGGGGCTTTATCATCAACAACACAATAAGTATCAATAAACCTGACATCATACTTGCTCTGAATCAGTTGACCCACACTGATCATATTGAATTTTAGATTAGGAACATAGAATACATCATGTATAAACTTCTTCTCATTCTGTTTAGTAAGAATAGGAACAATGCCTTTTCCTTGAACAGGAACAAGATAATGATCACCAAGATTTATTTTTGTATTGATAGACAAATATAGATAAAAAAAATATCAATTTGTTACTTGTCATATGCTTGTTGCGGCCACTGTCCAGCAACCATACACCTAAATGATATTCTTCTTCAGTCACTTGACATGAGAGAAACATGACTTCAGATGAGCTTTATTCAACATTGGAGACATGGGCTCTGCCACTGTTTTGATCTGCTTGCTTCTTTCTATAGTCTCGTTCATAGTGGCCATACTTCTTGCAGTAGTTGCACTGAATGTTGGACCTGTTAGTCCATATCTTGCCTCTCCCCCTTTGGTTCTGAGAATTGTAAGAGTGCTCATGATCTGAGTCCTCATGAGCGGTTCTATCCTCTATAGAATGACAAACTCTTCCTCTTCTTCCTCCTCCTCTACCTCCTCTACCTCGACCTCTGCTGAGGGAAGCCTGAGTGCTGAATGCATTTGACAGAGACTCTTCTTCTTGACTAAGTCGCGTTTCGTGGGATAGAAGGGACCCTATTAACTCTTATAAGGTATATTTGGACAAATATTTAGATTCTTCTATAGTAGTAACAACCATATCAAACTTCTTAGTGAGACATCTAAGAATATTTTGGACAACAACCTTTTGTTCCAAGGCCTCGCCATAGGTTTGTAATTGAGTCACAATACCTTAAACCCGAGTCATGAGTTGATCTATAGTTTTAGTTTCCTTCATTTTAAGACTTTCAAATTGAAGTCAAAGGGTTTGGAGTCTTATCGTTTTGATTATGTCTGTACCTTTGTATGCAGATGCAAGGAGATTCCAGGCTTGATACGTGGTGGAAACTCTCGAGATCCGTGGAAAAATGGACTCCTCATGAATCCAACTCTGGATCAACCATTTTGCAGTGAGATTTCATTATCGGCTTTCTTCAATGGATTTCTTCTGAGCATTAGACATAGCATCTAGAGCAGTTGCATCTGGTTCTTTGAATTCATTTTCAAACATGTCCCAACATTTGTTGAGTTGGATAAATGGCTACATCTTGATTGACCAAAATTCATAGTTGGTCTGGAGATCTGCTTCATACTGGTATTAGCCATTTTTTATGACTGTCTTTTAAACACAGTGCCACAACTTGTATAACTAACACAGTGTGTTACAGGGTCTGTAAAGAAAAATGTGTGTAAGTGAACAATGATTGCCGCACTTTCCTTTAACAACAAGTGCGTCAGCGACGCGCTTAGTCTGTGCAGAGAATGCGTCGGTGATATATTTTTCCTGAGCAGAAGGTGCATCGGTGGAAGGGTGACGCAGTTCCCGATAGGGACAACGTGCATCAATGCTTCCAAAGGAAAATAAATAAATAGATACATCCCTAGTGCTATGAAGAAACTCCTCCATGCTGATGTGTTCACGTCTCGTGTGTGCTTTCCACTTTGTGAAAAGGATTACTGCAAATCAACAATTATGGATCAAGCCATGCAACTTTGATATCATGTTAAAGTTTATAAGACAAAAAGTATGGAACACATGTGGGCATATTCATTGCCTTCTCATTATTAACCATGAGAATATATAGGATTGCATCACAACAATACTATGGGTAAATACCATGGAACATAAAATACTATGGGACATCAAAGTGTCCTAGTCAAACTAACCAACTAACTAATTCAACTAATTAATGCACTGATGACCAGTGAGATTACAATTCTTAACAATTGGCTATTGGTTTGATCATTGTCAATGAAATTAAATTTATTTGCCTCTTAGATAATTCAGTTTTGTAACCACAATAATCCTCTAATCCATCTATTCTCTTTCCGCTTCTATTATGTATTGGCTTGAATGCTCAATGATCATTTGATTGGTCCTTGCAATTATAACTCATATCCATACAACCATACATCCCTAACCTTATGCATTTAGGTACCTGTAACCTATCAGATGATTCCTTGATTGTGGGATTAATGTACGGCTTGTTCATTATGCAAACCATCGACTACAATGTTATTAACTAATTACTTGATCAATCATTGTAGGAATTAGATGCCTCTACAATGTTCCTTATGATTTTCTTACTTATTGACCAAAAAGCTATGATTTGTTAGAAAAAAAATACTTTATTCAAACATCATACATCCACTCTCCAATCTTGGGCAATTACCTACATAACCCATAAGTTATATTTTAAAATTATAAAACAAATACTTTATTCAAACATCATACATCCACTCTCCAATCTTGGGCAATTACCTACATAACCCATAAGTTATATTTTAAAATTATAAGTAATCTTTGGTGACGAAGTAAGTTTCACACTCTCTTCCCAATCGGGTTCAAATATCTGATGAGACATTGACATGTTGTGATGCGGCTAGAAGGGTAGGTACCCCCTATAGTGGGACCCCCATATTGGGTGTGCCCTCGAACATCTCGGTCCTTGCTAAGTCATTCAAGTTATTGGTATATCTAGCTTGCAGGGTGTTGGATATACTCTTGGGTTATAGTGGAAGCCGTCGGCTTTGAACCTAGGCTTGGCCTAGGTAATCTCGATATGTTGTTGACTCCTATGGTTTAAAAAAAATTATAAGTAACCTTGGTTGTGTAAAGCGGAAAAGATAGGCAGGGGAAGCTTGCTTGAGTGTTTTATATGTCAATTTATATTGCAGAGTGCACTATTTATTTAGCTTAATGGAAAAAAAGTACTAGGGTTGAACATTTAAATTGTAGTGTGCTCTTAGTGTGTTGTTGTTTATGTTGGATTCTCAGAATTTAGACATGGTAGGAACATAGTCACTGGCATCTAAAATAGAATGCACTTGTATACTTGGTTGGGGCATTGGTCTTAGCACATGAAAAAACAAACAAACATTGAGACCAAATTTGAACCAATATTGAGAAGTTTGAATTCAACTTGATAGAGAATTGAATAGATACATTTTACTTTTGCATTGACAATCCATATTAGCAATTTTGATGAGTCATAGGCCTGCCATTTATGAATAATGTAGTTGTAGAGATAAAATGCTTCAAATATTCCAATAAACACATGTTGTAAACCCGAAACCCAAATAAGCCATGGACAAACCATTAACCCATGCAAAACCTTCCATAAACCATGAATGCAAGTAAACCATCCATAAACAGAATCCACTTTTCTGATTACGGTAAGCTTATCATGTCCAGTCAATGCCAATCACTCCCAAAAAAAATCCAATTTTATGTTCAAACAATATATACATAGATCATTCTATGTTCAATGAATATGCACATGGATATGGCTTCATCTAAAAATATACATTAAAAACAATTCATATTTTGATAGCGAGATATTTTTCAAAAGAACTTTTTGACAATCATTGATGGAAAAACCTTGCAATAGAGAAATACCTGCCATAAGTAATCCATTCATGGAGCATGGTAAATTTCATCAATAGTCAACTAAAAATATTTTCCAAAATTCTAGATTAATATCATTTAACTACCTCTACTAACTCAAAAGTCAACTAAAAATATTTTCCAAACTATAGTCAACTGCTAACTCAACTGCTAGATTAATATCATTTAATAGTGAACTATAGTTTGGAGTTGTTGGTAGTGTAAGGCACCATGGCCATGGGAAACAATGGCATCCATTTTATTTTGTGGAACTTTAGGGATTCTATTCACCAATCATTCGTATTTCATTCATTGTGAATTCATTGAGGGGATTTTTGGAAAACTATAGAACTCATTCATTTTATTTTGCACAAGGATTGTGGGTGGGCATTGATGATCTTTTAGCAACCTCTTGAATCTCTAACGGGAAAAGAGATGGATCCTGCTCAAAATTAGACTAGCATATCCACGGAGTAGGGGAAAGGAAATGTCGAATAAAGCAAAAGGTGGATATGTTACAAAAGGAAAAAAAATTGCAGATAGTATAATTTTATGGTATGAAATCAAATCTAGTGTACAATGATGGAGAGAATAGTTGATGAACAACATATTTGGATTGTGGAATTACAACCACAACAATAGAAACATTTCTTTGACCATCATATTCCATGATAAATAGTCAATGCAATAAATATAACATTTAGAAATAACTCTCATAAAACATTTTTCCAAGTATATAGAAAAAATACAAGATTTAACATTTGTACAATCATTCACTATTATCGATATCAATAGTTGACTTGCTAATTTCAATCCTTGCTATTAATTTTTAGTCAATGCTCAAGCCATCTCAAAGGGGCTTGTTTCTTGTTACTCCACTTTATGAGTGGAGTTGGTATATGATTTGGTTGAGTTTGGTCCCATGAAGGCCCAATGTATTTATCAAATTCCACAACAACATATGTTGGCAACTTTGGAAGCCAAATCTAGGTGTATATGCAATTTGCATGAACAATCCGAGTCTTCCATTTACTAATTCCGCCTAGCCTCGCAAATTGTAAGATGGCATAGAAATATTTGTTTTTCTAATTTGTGGTCGCCCACCTATTGGGCTTCTACACCACTGTTGAATTCTGCAACACATCATGCACATCATGCAATTGACATATTCAATGACTTGAGCATGTATTTGTATGATTGCTTGCAAGAATGTTTGTTGAGAAGAGGTGCATTGGTGTGTCGAATATTGTACTCTTTTAAGTTGACATTAATTTTTTATCCCTAGACTGAAGGAGGTTCCATTCCTCTATTTTTAGTATAGCATTGTGAATGTTTGTTGACATCTGGTGAAAATAGAGTTGAGTGCCATCATTTCATTTTTGACGAAATACTTTATCCCATTTGATTCAATGGTGAAGGTTGTCCAAAAATACCTTCCTAGATTTTCTCATGCATATAGAGTTTTGTCCATCAGTAGTGGGAGTTGGCTTAGGTATCCAACAAGAATTATTGATTAGTAGCCAAATCAACACTTGTTTTTTTAAACACTCATGCAAATGACTCTCAATCTACACAAACAATTTATGTCATATGAATCTCATCTCATCGATAAGAATGCATTGAATATGTTTCATCTCTTTTTGGAATAGTATAAGGGGTTTTCCATGTAAAAATATTCATGTCCTTTTAGGAATCCCAAGCCACGCATTTACAGTGGTTGCATGCATGTTAAACATTGTAACTCTAGTAAGGGTGAGTAGTGTTGGATATGGATAGAGGTTAGTTGAGAAGACAATGCCTCTTTAATTTTGCTTATAAGGTAGGATTTACCAACTCTTAAAGCTCCTTTGGATATCAACATCAATGGCTCTTTTGCAAGATCATCGCCATAATATATGCCAATAACATCATAATGACCTATGCCATCACCATGATTTATACCAAGATCATCACCATAATATATGGCAATAACATCATCATGATCTATGCTATCACCATGATCTATACCAAGATCATCACCATAATATATTCCAATAACATTATCATGATGTATGCCATCACCATTATCTATACCAAGATCATCACCATAATCTATGCAAGTATCATCATAATCTATTTAAGTTCACAATACTCTATGCAAGATATTCAACAATATTCACCAAGAGAGAAGCTCTAGTACATGTACAAGATTCATACCACCATCAAGCTAACAAGATGGACTCTAGTCCATCAGAGACATGTATCATCACAAGAGAAGCCCACAAGCAAGAACCATACCTTTTCCAAGATGAAGAAACAAGAAATGAAACCTTCATCAAAAGAAACCCTATATCATGTCATCACATAGTCCTTACAATAAGATTTCCAACAAACCACGAAGTTTGTAATTCTAACACCGTATGAGAAAGTTATACACGTTTTCATGAATCTACTTGATCTCCTCAAAACTTCACTCTTATCCTCTTGAACTTTCATCCTTCTCAATATTTCACGATTTTTCTCCTAGAAATTGTGCATTAGAAAAGAGAGACTTGAATGATAGTAAAATGAGAAGTTTCAACTCTTATTTATACTCTCCATGATGCCTTCAACTTATTTTAGGGAAACAAATTTTCTTCTCCTTGAAATTAGGATCTCCATATTTTAAGGGGGGACTTCAATGAATCAATCCCAACTTCATGGACCACTTTCAAAGTTTTAACATGAAACTTTATATTACCTTCTATATCACTCCAAAACATCATCAATGAGCTTTTGTGCCATCTCCTCATCGTCATGTTTAAGTGGACAACTCTTTATTCATTTTGGGGTCATGTGGACCCAACACCATTATTTTTGGAGGTATTTTTAATATAACCCAAAAATATGGGGTGTTTAATATATCTCTTAGGAGGTATGGTGTTGGTGTCATGTTGACCCAACACCATTATTTTGAGGTAAAAAATGGGCCTCCTAAGAGATATATTAAAAAATTATGAGTTGGGTATTTTATGGAATAGGTATATTTGACAATTCACCTCCTACACTACATTCTGCGTACAAACTGAAGAGCCATGGTTGAGTTACATTTTAAAATTTATTAGAAATAAATTAATAAAAACAGCTACATTGATGTGACTAAGATTCAATTGTAAATTCCCAAAAATATATTGTCTTTTGACATTTATTTGCATTGAAATTGCAAATGAAATTAAATAATAAAAAATGCGTTATGATGAAAAGACACTTGTTATGAGCTATTTTTTAGTTTATACTAACTTTTGTATTTAGTACTTGTCTCATAAATATAATGAAATGATTACACATAAATATCATTATAACTTAAATATTGTTTTCTTACATTTTCAATACTATATTAATTTATCCTAGAAGTGCAAGATTATTCATATGCATAATATACATATAATATTTTTTCTGATTTGTTTTGAATTGAAATGTGTGTGTGTGTGCACCCTTATAATTAGTTTGACATTGTGATATTAAAAAGACATGAAAATGCATAAATATAATAGTTATGTGTATTGTTTCTACCAAAAAGTATAAAAATGAAAATAATATTATTTTATGAAAAAATGTGAAAGGAAGACTTTATTATGAATACTTTACATGAAAATGACAATAATATTATTTTATTATAAGTGTTTTACTTGAAAATGAAAACAATATTATTTTATTATGAATACTTTACTTGAAAAATGACAATAATATTATTTTATTATGAGTACTTTACTTGTATTATTTTATTAAAAGCATGAAATGACCTTCATTATGAGTACTTTACTTTATAACTTCAAAGCACTACCATGGTTAACTATGGGTTTTCATCCACCATTGAAAATATGGCAAATAAACAAGAAATGACACCTCAACCATGGGGAATGAAGTCATCCTCTAAAATGTGATTGGTTGATTTTTAAAGTACATTTTTTTTTGTATTGAAACCCATTTTTTACCTCAAAATTTTTCTAATGAATTTGGGGTTTTCTTCATATTTCACACCATCGTGTTCTTGTGGTCCAATCCTTATTACTTTAGAGGTTACTTCTCATGGTCATATAGACCAATCATCATCGTCATGTGGACTCAACACTATTATTTCAGGGGTTTCTTCACACTTTACACCAATATTATTTGGAGCAACCTTAGACTTCTTTAAGGGCTTGCTCTATTTATGTACAACTCAAAGTATCTTCTCATGAGGACCATGTCTAACTGCCATGCCATAAGGGGGCCGCTCTGGAGTTATATACACTTGTGTCAAGGATTCTTCTTCAAGAGCTTATTTAGGGGCTTCAAGACTTCTTATTGTCTTATCTTCATGGCATCACATGACTTCCTCAAACATTACTCAAACAACCGTCCTTTACTACTGCCCCCCCATCATCATCATCGGTACATCTTCAACATTACTACCACACCATCATTATCGCTTTGACATCAATGACAACATCACTCAATATTAATGGCATAGATATCTTGACCCGGTTGACATCAATGACAACTTCTTCCAACATAAATTGTTGTGAAACATGGCCATACATGGACGATTGCAGGGACGGTTCTTTTCTTCCACTTTTCATTTTCATTCTTGGTTATATGAATAGTGCTTTGCATAGTCAATTAGAAAGAAAGGGTTCAACAATGGAGGGTTTTTCAAGTAGGCATCAATGAAAATAGACCCATATAAGCAATCTACCAAGTGTTTAGATACATGATAGAATATCTGGTTGCTAACATTTAGCTTGGTGAAGGAGCCGCTACATGTGACCATGGGTAATTTCTATAACATATGGAAAGTATCTTGGGTGTTGATGTCTCAGTTGACAATTTCTTTTAAGTGAAAATGGCAATAGGCATACGGCATTGGGTCTTGTGGATTTTATGCATCTCTTGTTCTCATTAACATATCACTGTATGCTAACAAATACATTGCCAGATGTTGAAATACATTGCCAGATATGTTTCCAAAGCAGAGGACTGATCCAAATTTGGTCTCCATGTCTGAAGTATGTTAGGATTATGGATGTACAATGGATTATCATTGCATGCTAGTTGATATGTCTTTTATCCCTTTTCATCGATGTAGAGTGATGATTCCAATTGTGCCTTCGAATGGATTTTATAAATGCATTCAAGTGTAGCTCATTTTTTACATAGACATAAATTCTCACTGCACTTTGTATGTCTTTGTACTTGATTTAAGAGTTACTCATAATCTCAAAGTCAGTTAGATGCAAATCTCTTTTTTGTATCTAGTAAGAAAGGGTTGTCCTCAATGGATTGATGCATCTATATGTGTGTCATGGTTTTCTCTAGCATACCAAGCTATACTATATTTATCAAATAAACTCTTTACATCATTGATTTTCTTTGGATCTCACTAATTCAATGTTTCCATGTTTGAAGCACCATCATGCCACAAAAAACCATGTATATTTGTAGATCCACAATTTTTCCGTTCATACATGCAAAAGAACTGTGGAATGATTAGAACAAACTACAAATATGTATAGGTTGTGTAGAGGCACTCATCGTTATATATAGCAAGCATAATTTTAGAAGCGAAATTTAGCCCATGGGCTATTTTTCCATGTTTTTTTCCAAAAACAGATTCGCCAATTTACATTTTTTGAAGCCCCATTTTGCCCAATTTTGATGGGGTAAACTTTTTTCACTCTAAAAATCGCCAAATTATTATATAAACTATATAAAATCCTTATAAATTGAAATAATTTTAGAAAAATGTCGCCAAATATTTTATAATTGACATTTTAAGAATTGATAATATTCGCCAAGGTTTATACACTTTTAAATAAGTATGGGTCCTTAAAATTATCCTTGATAAATAGTGTGTCCTTATGCTACAATTTGTTGTGTGCATGCTTTTTTGCAACATCTTTTCATAGAAGATTGAAAATATTTTATGCATGTGTGTAGATATAGTGTGGGGCCTATCAATGATATTGTGATTATGCTAGTGCTAGTGGATCATTAGGTCATAAGGCTTGTCCTCTTGCATAACTACATGCAAGTATGGCCATTTTGTGTCTATTACACTGAGAATGAAAAATAAAGTTGGGCACCATAGTTGTGCGATCGTATATGTTAGCTCACCCCTATGTAGGGTCTGGAATGATATCGTCTTGCATAAGTGTGCTCTAAATTGAATGACATGGTCTGTGAGTTTGTCTAAAAGTGGTGGTTTTAGATGAACATGCTCTTGTCTTTGCTTCATAAAGAAGTTACTCATTGCTCAACTTTGATGGTGCATAATCATCTTGTATAGGAATTATATGAATCGTGGATTACTACCACATATATTAGCATGGTATCTCATTAAGTGTACTACATAGCTATCAAATGGGATGTTCTTCATATGTGATTGGCGATGTAGTGAAACCCCATTTGGGAAAATCATTAGGAGTGCCATGTCGAATATACCCTCTGTGTTGTATGTATTCACTGGTGATAAATCGGTCTTTGGCCATCAATCATAATTGGTGGAACATTGTCTTCATTGTGAACAAATTATTTGATTTTTCCATTTCTCATTGCACATTAGGTAATCTAAAGGAAAAGGAAGATCATGCTTGCTCATCATGGGCACCACTGTGGTTCTCTACATTAGTGATATTTGATTCTTTATAGGATCAAATGCAAATATATGTAGACATAGAATGAATTGGAGAGGAGACATTCATGTGATCTTGGAAGTGATGAAGTTGAGTTATGGTCAATTTGGACATCGCTATAATATTTGGTATTTTGCATCTTATAAGGCAATGTAGTTATGACATATGATTTTGTCACATACAAATCATAACATTTAGTCTTGCCACATTACAAAATTCCTATTTTGAATGCTAAAAGGCCTTTGTTAGATGTTATCATCCTCTACCATCCAATTCTTTCATAAATATAGCAGAAACGTAGAAGATGCCTGAAAAAGAGTTGCATCTGGCAATAAAGGTATTCAAACCTAAAATACATGAGTGTTATCAACACTTTAAGCTTGTTTTGGAGGAAGACGTTTTGTTAACCAATCATGGGTCCCAAAAAGTTGTAGTTTTGTTTCCACATCCTAGTGTTGGAATTTTAGAGGCCTTCCCTCTTTTCTATTATATTAATTGGATTTAAAAATTGTATATGGGTTCAATAATAGTCATAGTTCTTGGTAGAGGCTTAACGGGTTTAGGAATAGCTACAACTATTGTTTTTATTAATTTCCATTGGTCTTGAAGGAGGTAAACATTGGTTGGTTTCAATAAGGCATCAATAGAATTTTAGGTGTGCTCTTTTAGAACCTGCCTTCTTAATTTGTTATTGATTTTGGCATGTCCATGTTTTTTGTCTCATGCATTCTCCCACTTCATTTATATCTTGGATTGGACATATACGTTGACTTGTGAAAATTATATCTTATTAACAAATGGAAAGGTTCTTATAGAGTGAAATAAAATCTAACTAGAATGGTGTTTTTTTTGTCTCAGCAGGTAATGTTTTAGTCATGCATATGGCTTGTTTCTTGATAGAGGACTAAATAGGTAATTAACTAGAAGGATGATCAATGCAAATATTGAAGGTTTGATCCAATGACAAGAGAATTGGCCAACTAGGTGTATTTGAAGGCTAATAAAACATGCAAAAGGCTAATTAGTTCAAAATAGAGGGTCCATTAGATTTTATCCCACATGTTAGTCTACCATTTAGTCAAAACAAAGGGTTAAGTAGAAAACAATTTGACCAAAGAAACAAACCTATTCAAAAGAATGTAAAGGTTTGATCAACTGATAAGAGAGTTCGCCAACTAGGAAAATCTAAAGGTTGATTAAAGAGACAAAAATATAGACCAAAATAGAATGCTCATTATCATTCATGCCAAAAGTGATTCTACCAATTACTAAGAACTAAAGGTTAACTTGTGAATATTTTGAGCAAAAGAATAGAGTGACCTTCAAAACAAAGAAAGAAGAAAAAATGACTGCATTGATCATCGATAGCCAAAAGTGGTTAATAAGATTATAAACATACACTATATTATTGTATTTGCATTAGGATTACGAAGACAAGTCCTTATTTTCAATTGAAGAAATTAAATGTAAAAGCTAATTATGGAGGATAGAAACATGGTGTTCACATGTGGGGATACGTATGATTGTAAGTGTGTAAGGTACGTATTTTCAACCGTTAAGGAGTATTAGTTGGAAGGTTTAATTTTTATATCTCAGAGCTAGGGCCATGGAGGAAGATATCCTCTTGGTAGATTATTCTGAAGACAACCTATTGAAGGTTGATATTTTGTGTCAGATGGGGAACTTAGGGGTCGCTCGAGAGTCACATATTCCGGTGATTCCCCTCTAACCATAGTGCAACCATCGTGTTAGGATTATTGGAGAAAATTTTGTTAGGGATGAAGCATTGGAACCCTTTGTTTGACCCCCATGTCAAGATGATAACTCATATGCCTATTTGGGTCAAGCTATCATGTTTTCCCCCTGAATTTTGGATTGGAAGGCTTGAAAGTGATCAAGGATTTGTTGGGTAAGTTTGTAGCTATGGACTCAAGCATTTTAGAGTCAATATCATGGTTTGTAGCTCGTATTCTAGTGGAATTCAACCTTCGAAAAGGGTTTTTTGAATTCGTAGAGTTGGTCATTCAAGATCGCTCCTTTACCCAAGAGCTAGACTACATAAATGTTCCATTCATGTGCTTTGTTGTCATGCTTACTGGAAAAAAGGTATGGAAGGTGAAGTGAATGGAAGTGGCAACTAAAGATGATTTCAATAAAACAATACCTTTGATGGATTTGATTTGTGCTGAAGGAAAGTTGGTAGAAGGGGATACTAAAGAATAAGTAAAAGGTCCTTGGGCTATAATTCAGGGGAACCGGATGAAGGTTGGTGATATCGTCATCCCTTTTCCTATATGGGAGGAGTCGAGTGACCGATGCATCGAGCTAGTGATATTTCTTGTGGAACATTGATCTATCCCTAAGCATGTTGGAACATTGGGATCGACTCTAGCAAGGTTGCACATTGAAAACTCTTCTTTCTGGTAAATGCCTAGCTGATCCCCCCACTTTTCCTTTAAATTTGGATTCAATCCCTGAGGCGATTATAGGAATAAATCCCATTAAGATCTCAAGCTCTTATCTTTTGAAGGGCAAAAGTCCTAAAATGGGGGGGGGTTGTTGCTCCCGATAGCGAGGAGTTGGTATTTGGTTTGTCCGAGGATTTAGACTGTACCTCAAAACACAAGGCTTGCTCTAAGCCCAAAACTTTCTCTCTCTCTACTTCAGGAAGGGAGGGTGTTACCTTTTACGTTCAACGGTGAAGGACAAATTTTTTGAGTTAGAGGTTGGTATTGGGATTGATTCTATGAAGGAATTAGGGGTCAGTATGGTGGGCATAAAATCAACCTTACAACATGCACAAGAAAAATATTGCCATGAAATTAGTCAAGGTTGGAAGAATCTTCTACCCGTGGTCCTTAAAGCAAGATCAAACCCTAAGTTAGTGAACCAATTAAGGTTTTGTCCATTAATGTTTGAGGTCTGGGAGGGAAAACCAAAATCCTTTCCCTCAATTGGCTGGTTGACTTGGAGAAACTAGATTTTCTCTTGCTACAAGAGACGATGGATCTTGGGGAATGTCTCATGGCTTGCGTGTACAAGGAATTGTTGGGTTGGGTTTTCGTAGTACTTTATTATGTTGGTAATTCTAGGGGAGTTTTATCAGGTTTTAATAGCAATTTTAAGCTCTTAAATTGTCTGTATCCTTTTCAAGTTATGTGTGGATGTAATGCCCCATATTTCGACTAGATAGGTTTATCCGTGAGACATATTGCACTTTATTTTTTTATTATCTGTTGGACTCAGCTAAACTGAGTAAACTATACTTATGACCCGATAGACCCGATTATATGTTGCTACCATGTTTATGTCATTACTATGTTATGTTGTCACTATGACTATGATGTTACTATGTTCGTGCAGTTATTAGGTTATGATTATCATGAGATTCATTGCTTTTACGATGACAATATATGTTTTAATGTTTTGATTGATGGAATGTGAAATATATGATGTTGTATGTGGATGCCATTTTATGATGAAATTGATTGAATTGTTATATGTCAGGCATACTTGTGACAAGCTAAAATTGAGACATGAAATAAAATGATGTTGATGATATGGATCAATTGGTGATCGAATGGAAATGCTTGTTATAAAATGTGTATTTTGTGAAATACTAACCTACAGGACACAAGGGCTATGGGATAGCCGGATACTTGATCTGATATATGGGATGAGAACTTGTCCATGCAGTAAACCTTAGCAACCGAAATTGATGATACGACGACACGGTCCAATAATCTTGATAGTAGCAGAGTATGATTTGATAGGGTATAGACCCAAGATGTTGAGAGGGATGGATGTATGTTCCACCCTATGTCTCTATAATACCCGAGGTCGTGGGAGGGCCGTGCTAAGACACGCTCCCCAAGTTGTTGTGATGACGACAGTCAGATGCCTGCTAGGAGAGGTTAGGTCCACTAGTTAGCCGACCCTACCGCTCTCAGGTTCTATGTGGTCAGGTCAGTATAGCTAGCACCCACTTTTGTACTAGCAGAGGAAGGATAGGGAGGATGCATACGTAGGTTAGGATGGGAGGATATGTTAGTGAGTACTATTGAGGGTTGGGTATTCCATGATGTCGATTTAGTGGTAGTAGGTACCCTTCCGTATACTTGATTGATTAAACTAACGTAAACATGAAAAAATAATGAGATGAAATCTTATAAGGATAACTCATAAAATAACCAATGATGTTTTAGTAATGTTATGTTGTATGTATACTTGTTTTTTTGCATGAAGGGTTATTAGTATTAGTTATCAGTTATGCATAGGCAAGATGATGTATGTTTATAGTACATGTCCGACTTGTGCATGCGCTGGCCACGCATGCACACTTTGTATATGTACGCTAGTATCATTATACAAATACTTTCATGTCAAATTATTGTGTAAATTGTTGTGAATGAGTAAGTTAATTATCCATTGATCCTAGATAGATGGTGAACATTAAGTTATTAAAATATGTGTTAAGCAAATTGTTAAGTGTTCATTAATTATAACCGATCACTATAATAAGTGAAGGAACAAGTATCGTTAGTTAAGAATTGTTGCACAGGGATTGTTATTTGTAATATAATTATACTATTTAAATTGCCTTCCATGATTGTTTAGACCTTCGAAGGTACTCTGTTATAAAATAAGGGTACTAGGTTGGTATTAGGATCCTTATTTATTAAACAAATGAATAGAGGTGTTGCTATTAGATAATCATTTATAATTATCATTATGGTTAATTAATATCAATAAGCACATTATCGTTTGTCATAAACATTTTCGAATGCACTAATAGAATAAATGAATTAATTAAATAACCCTTGCTTTACTGAACCATCTCATGAAAAGTTAAAAGAATTAATTAATCATTTAATAAAACTAAGGAAGATAAGATAAGGTTCAGTGTATTAATATACTTAAATTACTGCCAGGTAAGATAGAAGGTTCAAATTTGGGTGAATAATTCAAACAAAACACCACTTCCAATCTTGAAAGGTCAACAATCCTAAACCTTAAATTAATATTTTATTCCGCTTAATTAATATTGAAAATGGTGAGTGGATGGGTAATTAACCCACCATCTCGTAAAGACCCCATTTTGAACATATCAAGAAAATCATAATGAATATGTAGTCAACTCACTTAATTGGATTTAATTGACCTTAATACTATTGAACTACTCGAGAAGAACAAAGATTTAAAAATTATATTTTATTCTTATTCATTTGAATATGGGATTGGAATTAATGTTTTTGGGGATTCGAGGGATTAGATGGAGGGCGGTGGAGTAAGCCAGAAGGCTAATGAAGGTGGAAAATGGTATATAGGCAATTTTTGGGGGAATTGAGAGGGGTTGGTTCTTTTGGAGTGAGCAGGGAGAACTATGATTTGATTTGGAAGTGAAGGAGGAGGTGGGAAAACTCCACAGGAAATATTGCATTGTTGAACAAAAGGGAAGTTGCTATCGGGATTATTGGCTGTGCACTCGGGGGCTAGGAAACCCGTTGGTTTCCTAGGGCCAGCATGATAAGAGTTTTTCAGCAGGGTGGTTCATCTGTTTGGTTGCTGAGTCTTGGTCCAAAGGAGTTGCGAAAACTAAGGGATCTGCTGCAACCTACGATGACAGGTATTCTACTGGTAGTTTAGTCCATTATTTATATGCTAACCTATGCAGGGATAAATGTAAAAATGAATAGTTGAATTACGCATAATTTCTAAGTATTTTGCAGAATTATATATATATATATATATACATCAGATGCATAAAATCCTAGATTACTATGATAAGTATATGAATACAAAATAGGCAGAAACAAAATATAAATCTGATACAAAAATGGAACTTGAAATTTTATTTGAACCAAGCTCTAAATGAGCTATGTACATTGAATTTGACCAAGTGTCAAGTTTAGTACTCTTCTTGAAGGAAGAGAACTACAGTGGAGGTTTATATCAAGGAGCTGTGGAATTCTTTTCACTTGTTGAACATCTATGAGACATATGATGAAAAAAATGCTTTTTGGGATTCTCTATATGCTCATTAGTGTCTTAAAGTGACCAATCTTATTATCGACGGGGATTTAAATATCACTCTATTTCGGGATGATATTTGGGTGGAAAATGCATGGGTGAATTGAATCTCTCAGTATTTTGTGGAGACCTTTGAGGAGATGGGATTGGTGGACATCGAACCTAGTTAACTCCGACCGGCTTGGTATAATAATCATTCGAGTTTGGAGAGGGTTGCAAAAATGTTAGAGATGTATTTGGTACATGAATAATTGATATAGGTTGTGGAATCCTTCAGATCTTAGGTGGGGAGTTGTAAATTCTCTGACCATTTCCCGATTAGTTGGAATTTGGGGTCAGAGCTTGTCAACCTGAATCTACTCTTAAGTATAATTCTTCTTGGTCTACTAAGGAATATTTTTGTCAGTTAGTAAATATGCATTAGAAGCATCTGGAGGTAATGCAAGGAATTAGTGCAGGAGCTTAGTTCATCAACTGTCTATGGAGTCTAAAAGAGAAGGTGGTGGAGTGGGGAAAGAAAGACATCACAAAAGTGAGGCATCATTGGTGATGGAAGAACATATTGTATCCCCTTTCAAAGCTGTGAAGCATGGGATTTTATCACCCGAGGAACGTTGTTTATTAGTCAACTTAGAGGAAAAGGAAGAAAAAATATTGTGGAACAAGAAAATTGAGTGGTAGTCGAAAAACAATGCTCTTTGGTTAGACTTAGGTGACCAAAACACATAGTTCTTTCCACTTTATGCTAATCATAGAAGAATTGTTAATATAATTTGGGAAGTAAAGAATGAGGAGGGTCAAGCAACACAGGGATTTTTGGAGTTAGCTAACATGGGAGCGAAACATTTCAAATCCTTATTTAATGAGCTGAATAGAGCAAATATCAAGGAAATATTGAGCCAAATTTCTCTTTGTCCAAGACTTGTGGAGGTGTAGTATATTGAGGATCACTATAGACCAGTCAACAAGGATGAATTATTGGCAGTTCCTTTATACTTTCAAAAGGACAAAAGTCTTGGGCTAGATGGATGGCTAGCAAAGTTCTTCATAGAATTTTTTGTTTTAGTTGAAGATGAATTGATAAGGGTGGTAGAGAAGGTTAGGCCGATGGGGAGGATGGAAGGGAGGATCAACTCAAACTTCTTAGAACTAATTCATAAGGTGCACTAACCTGCAACCTTCGATTATTTCAGGCAGATTTTTGTATGTAATGGGGTATATAAAATCATCTCTAAAGTGATTGCATCGAGAATCAAACCTTTGTTTTCTAAGCGTATATCTCTAGAATAGTTCAGATTTTTACAAGGACACTTAATTCATGAAGAAATTGATTTAATGTAGGAAAGATTATGCATTATCAAATCTCAATGTTTTCCGGTGGCAGTTTCCAAGCTAGACCTATCCAACGCTTATGGAAAAGTTTCTTGGATTTATTTTAGGGTACTTTTGATTCAACTGGGTTTTAGTTTGGAGTTATTAAACTGGATCATATGTTGTGTCAACTATTCCTTCATCACAGTTTTAATTAATGGTTTCAATCTCTTCATTCTTCAAGGCTTCCAGAGGTCTACATCATGGTTTTCCATTATCCCCTTACTTATTCTTACTGGTAATAGAAGGTTTGTGCATAGATTTACATTATGAACGAAGGAGAAGAAATATCTTGGGGTTTTCCTTCAAAAGACAAGTCAATTTGATGCATATTTTATTTGTAGATGACATTTTATTGTCTTTCATCATTACAGAGGAAGAACTAAAGTAGTTTCATTGTATAATTGGCATGTTCTACTTAGCATTTGGAATGGAAATTAATGCAACAAAATTTGGCATTTTCTGCCTGAAAGAATATCTTCATATAAGTGATTATTGGGAATTCCTTCTCCCCTTCCCTATGCATAGATTGGAAGAAGGTTTTAAGTATGTGGGATTTCATCTCAAGCCCCAACTATTATGGTAAACTTGATTGGAATTGGTTGGTGGCCATAATAGAAAGAAAGGTGTATTAACTACTGGTGTGATAAATGGATCACAAGGGGTGTCAGCTAGTACTTATAAATATGTGTTAGAAACGATTCTCATGCATTGGCATCTTGTGGCATCTATTCTAAAAGGGACTTTGGATAAAATAAGACACATGTGCTTCAATTATTTATGGAAGGGCATTAGTGACTATCGAGGGTCACATATTGCTAGTTGGAAGTCTATTTCCGTTCCGAAAGATTACGGGGGGGCTATGGTCTAAAGAATATTTTTGCTTTCAACATGGTTTTGGCTGGCCACATCATTGTGGTCTTTTATAAATCGGGAGATTCTTTGGCAAAGAATTCTTTTGGAAAAATACATAACATCGAGAAGGATTATGGATTGGATCAAGAATGGAAGGAAAAATATCCATTTGGTTTCCAATCATTAGAAATCCATCACATAAGCTTTCTTTGTGGTTGGTTGTTATTTGGCTTGGAGGGTGGGCACAATCATGTCGATCAGAGTTGGGTGGGACACAATCTCAAGTTGTCCTTTTAATCTGCATTTTTTTAAGGATTTAGTTAAGGTTTTCTTAGAGAAAGGGTGTGGCAACTTGGATTAGGTGTCCAAGCCCAGGACATCAAACCATTGGGCCTAAGGTTGGTTTTCTCCTCACTTGATATTGGTTTGCATGGGAATCGTGTTCAGTTGTGGGAAAATTCAATCTCAAATCTTTCGCGAGCTCACATATGATTATATGAGGATGAGGATGAGTTGGTTTGGATTTGTAATCAAGTAGGGGGAAGAAGTTACACAACTTGTTTGGGGTACTTATCCACCGTTGTATCCACTCTTTGGGATCCCCTCTGGTGGTGGAGAGAGATTTGGAAGATATTGACACCTCCCAAATGTGTCCTCTTTTTATGGCTTGTGTTGAACTGAAAAGTTTTGACAGGGGACATATTGAAAAAGAAAAATACCCATGGTCATAGGATCTTCATGCTTTGCAGAAATGTAGAGGAAAAATGATCACCTTTCTCTTGTTTGTCGTTTTTCTCGGTAGGTATGACACGAGACCAAAAGTCATTGTAAATTTTAGCAGTTATGGTTTAAGAATTATGCCTCAAAGTGCTTCTTGGGGTTCTTCACTTGGCATGATTTAAAGTATTTTCATCCTTTACCTTATCTCCTAATGTGGGGAATATGGATGGCAAAAACATTGGTAATTTTTTAAGGAAAATATATGCCAAACCCCAAAATCTCTTTGCAGGTAATAACATTGTTTCGTTTTTATCACTCAATGGAGTTTCCAAGTAGATCCCAAGAGATAGCACCACTAATCATAAATAAGGAAGGGGCGTGGGGTTTCTTCGACGATGTTTTCCAAGGGGAGGATTGACATTGTAAAATTGGCTTCATCTTGTATAGTTCTGATACTGTACACTTCAATGGTATAGGTTTTGTGGGGATGGGAACTAGTAATAGGGCAGAGCTGCTAGCCCTCTTTTATTTGGTAAAGTTGGCTTTGGAACTAGGTCTTCTCAATATCCACATATATGTAGATTCGTCTCTAACTATTCATTGGTTGCGGGGAGAGAAAAAAATCATAGACACTGAGTTATTTCAAGCTTCTTTGGATCCCGATGATGAGAGGAGATGTCGCTCAAAATGAATCGATTAGATCATCTCTTAACACAATGGCTCCAGAAGACTCAACTCCATGTTTAACCACTATGGAAACATCCAATCTCATATTATTTCACCTAGTTGTGCATTTAAAAGAGATTTGTAGCAATTTTGCTAGGATCAGTTTTGAACATGTCTATTGAGAGAAAAATATGGAGTCACTGCATTCTCTCTCAAAACAAGCTTTGCATGAACAAGAGGAGGTTCTCTTCGTGGAAGAAATTAACAATGGTGCCATGTGGGCTCCTAAACGCTACAATCTATATTGATATTTTGGGACACTTATTCTAGTTATTTGTTTTCTCTTTTAGTGTTTTTGGAACATATTTTAAGTACTTATTTGATCTGTATTTTTGCAATATCAGAGAGGAAATTGCTTTATCTAATAAACTTAAGAAATGGAAAGTATGATTTTTTTCTTGGAAACAAAATAGAGAATAAAAACATGTTCATAATATTGAATGGGCACACAACATCTGTCAACGGCCAATGAGGAGCCGCCCCCTATCATCAATCACACGTTATTACTATTGTCACCACTTCTTCCACCATAAAAATGATGAGGGCTATGCGAGTGACAACCCTAATTGGAACTATGCTTATGGATCTATAGTTGTTCAGGGAACCTAAGTTTCCTTCGATTACCGGATGGGTTATATTGATCATTATAATGCCAACAATGATTACGGCCAGAATGACTCTATCTATGGATCTAGCAGCAATTACAAGACTAGGTATGGCTATGGTTCTAACGCCAACTCTGATTACCAGACTCGATTTGGTTATAACATCGGCTCTGATTATCAGTCTAGATATGGTTATAATGACAACAATGATTACCAGATTGGATCTGCTTATAATGTCGTCAATGATTACCTAACTGGATTTGTCTATAACACTAGCAACGCTGATCAGAAAGGCTACGACGTCGAAAAATATTATTAGAAAGGCTACAACGTCGGATCTGATTATCAGAAAGGTTATAGTGTCGGTGCCTATAATTATCAGCAAAACCAATCAGGTGATAATTATGAGAGATCCCAGCAGGAAGAGAAACACGACAAGCGTATGGAGCACGTAGGGGAGCTCGGAGCTATGGTTGTCGAAGGCTATGCACTGGTATGTTATGCTCTACTATATACACAATGAATATATGTTTAAATTTTAATTTGATGTGTTTGAATTGAATCGGTGATGATGATATGCTTAGTATGAGAAGCATGAGGTAAAGGCAATTGAATCGGTGATGATGATATGCTTAGTATGAGAAGCATGAGGTAAAGGCAGATCCGGAGCATGCTCAGAGGCACAAAATAGAGGAGTAGATCGTTATGGTGGGTGATATGGCTAGTGTCTAGTATGCACTCCACGAGCACAACCAGATGAAAATCCATGGGAAGGAATCCATCGGTGGGCGCAAGCATCGTCGTCATTTCTTCTAAACTTGGCCATGCTCGTTGTTTTGCTCCAACGACAGATTCTTACAGTGGGGTTTTTCCAAGTCAGTGTGAAATGAATAGACATAATAGCCCAAAAAAATTCATGTAATTATTTTCATTGTATAGTAAAGGGGTTGTGATGAAGGTTGTGGTGAAACGCTTAAATAAAAGTATTTTTATTGATTAGAATATGGTCAAGTTTAATGGTTTACTCTGTTTTATAATGCTATTTTATATTGATTATAGTGACCCTCTTACTAATACGTGGCATTATTTAAATTGAGATGAAGGAGTTTGGTACTCATATCTTTAACATGGTTAGTGGTTGGTTATAGGGTGAGATGTATTTTATTTATTTATTGATGTGATAAGGTCCACTTCAGGACTATGAAAAACTTTTAAATAGAGTATAAAGACATACACAGTGCACTGAAAATTTGTGTCTACACAGAAAATGGACTAAAATTGAATGCAAATTTAAATTTCCTTGGAATGTACAACATGAATCATCACTCTATATTGATGAAAAGGGTAAAAAAACATATCACCCTACATGCAATGATGCTCGGATGTGTTGATGTATATGTAACTTCGGAATGTATTTCACATATATGTATACTGTACTCCTATAGAGATGGTATTATTCCTCTATACGGAAGTGTTTGTATTCCTATAAAGATGTGATTATTCCTCTATATGGAAGTGTCATCATTTATATTGTAAGTGTTGTAACTTATACTTGATGGGTTATTAGACCACCTTGTTGGGGTCGGCCCTGTATAAGTCATGTGGGTCGAAGGGTTGTTAGACCACCCTAGTGGGGGTCGGCCATGTGGGTCAAAGGGTTATTAGACCACCCTATTGGGTGTCAGCCCAGTCAGCATTGTGTTATGTGGTTAAGTTAAGGCCGACCTAGTAAAGGTTATTAGGCAAGTCAAGTCAAATATAAATAGAGTGCGGGAGGCACTCTATTTCATCATTCTATTCTCTCACTCACACTTGGGAGAGTGGCGCACTTGTGGAGGAGGAGGCTATGCTGCTAGGAGAAGACTATCTATTGTATTATGGTTGTATCATTGCTTTATCTATCTTTGAGGAATTTATTGGGGTTCTTCACCTTTATGGTTTTCCCCAAGTAAACTCTGTGTCTCTTGTGTGCTTGCATTATTTTGTCCATGATTGATATGCTGTAGATTTGTTGTACATGTTGTTCTCTCAGTTAAGATCCTAGATCAGATTGAAGTAAACTCTGAAAATTTAACATGGTATCAGAGCTAGCCTGAAAGAAGGCATGATATGGTATGTATGACACTTGTTGCACTTACGATGCTAGGACTTGATATAGCAAAAACTAGTCATCGTAGCACTTTCGCTATAAATCCGTTTTGGAGAATTTTTTGGGTCTAAAACTTTTACAAGTCAAATATTAGATCCCCATGTACCTTGTTTCCAAAGGAAAACCTCTAATTCGTTGTACTTTGTGATTTATGATCTGTACAATATAGGGTTTCTGCCTCTTCCAGATCTGAGTCAAAAACAGGTGACCTTGGAAAAAAGATCATAACTTGGACTAGGAAGCTACAAATGAAATTTCGTAACAAGTGACAGGTAGTACATAGACTGTACTATCTCAGGAAACTTTTTCAGAGGCCAAAGTTGAACCAATGACACGTGGCACCCCGTACAAGTTAGGTCTTCTGTTTTATCCCATAAACAGGTCACGTTGCGACACTTGGCATAACTCTCTCTCTCAGAGAATCCAATTGAGGTTAGACCTGTCGGGATGGAAAGATGATAGGTCAGGATATCTCAAGAAAAAATTTCAGACCTTGTGGATCGAAAATTTCAGAGTTACACCAGAAACAATCAGGTACATATTTCTGTCAAAATAGAATTATTTTTTAGCACCTTCATTCATGGCTTCCAGAATTTAGGGTTTCGGAGAAAGTTGGAATTCTTGTAATCAGAGACCATGGCTGAATGCTACTCATCAAAATCAAAATTTAGAGACCAAGATTAGAATTTTTGGTTGGGCAGAAGGCCAGGCTTGATCAGACCCTAGTTCAGGACTTTGATCAGAAAAGTGAAAAATTAGGGCTTTTGTAAAAATGGAAAATTTTGAAATCTGTGACCACGGCTGGAAGCTCCTCAGAAAAATAGAAGCTTAGAGCTTTGGATCAAACCTTTTGATTGGGCAGAAGAGTGGGCTTCATCAAAACCCCAGTTCAGGGTCACGTCTAGTGAATTTGGAAGTTTCAAAGGCAAAATTGAGGAGTGAAACTTTGCAGTTTTCAAATTCTGAATATACCAGCTTGATCAGCTCATCAAAGCGCATATTTCTATCCTTTCGAAAGTTTGAAATTCAAAGTTTGAATTTTTGGGGTTTCTCTAACAAACCCTAATACAGCTACAGATCCAGTTCCTGCAAATCAAGTGTATTGGTTTAATCCTAGAAGAGGATGGATTGGTCACCTACATAAGTGAAGAAGTTCCTGTTTCAGAGGGAGATGAGGCTAAGGCCTTACATAAGAAGATTACAAGCAATATAGACAGGTATGACTTATCCAGGTATGTTTCAAGATTTGTTCATGATTAAGTTTATGGTATATTTGTCTTCATATTATTACGGTTAGTACAATCTTGATTAAATCTAGACTTGTCGTATCACCTTAATAAAATTATGAATACACGATAGAAGATATTCATTGATTAGGGTGTTGACACTTATGATTGTACTAATGCATTGTGATGTTGTATGAGGTTTATGTTGTTCACTAACATAAAAGGTACACCAAGAAAGACAAATCATGTTCTACTTCAAGAACATATGATCATGGTGACATGAAGACAAAGATTCATCCATTGTCATGGATCACATAGAATATCTACTTACGAGGTATGTATAACTTGGTTCTACAATGGTTAACTTATGAGACATGCAGGTTACTAGCACAAGTCACTGAAGAGAACCAGTAGACATTATTTGGATATGTTAGACATAACTAGCTAGCATGCTAATCCAGGTTTGTTTTTCCTATATCAAGCTAGAATCCTACCTTGTGTTAGGATTTTATACTGTTGTGTTGTTGATAATGATTATTCATGAAGTCATAGGTTTGAATAGTCATGGTTGTATGCATATTATGTTTCTTACCATAATTGATGATATGACTAACCAGAAGAATCATGAAGGTATAGGTTTGAGTAATCACGGGCTTATGCATTGATGATTTAACTAATCAGAAGAGACCTATGATCAAATAAGAATATGCATGAGTAAAAGAAGACTTCCCTGAAACCTTGAATACTAATGTTTATTATCTGTGAATGATCATGACTATACATGTTTAAGATTATTGTGTTTTGATAGTATTAAGATTATACTAATAAATGTGTGATTATGTATGAGACCTCAAGGATAACACAATGATGATAATAATAAGCATGCATAGTGATTAAGGATGGATATAAGTTCAAGGACAGGTAATCCAGGAAGCAAAGATCAAGAGGGAGCACACTCCAGTTGTTCCTACAAGAAAGCAAAGGAGCACACTTCAGTAGTTTTTGTAAGGATGCAGATATTCAGAGGGAGTTGACCACTACTCACAATCCACATCAGAATGGAGTTGCAAAGATTCAGAGGGAGTCCACCCAGCAACCAAACAAAGATAAGTATTTAAATTGTCATTTCTTACATAATGTTATTCAATGATGTATATGCTTATGTTCCTAGAATTATGTTGTGTATTAAGCATATTAGAATAGTTGCATTGATGAACAATATACTACTAATAAACATGGGTAAGTGGCCTATGGCACTGTACAACATTCCATTGCTACTTATGTAGAATGAAACCTCTTTGCTGACATGTTAGGAGTTGTGCACACTCTTAACAATGTTCTAGTAGAGATTGGAAGGCATCTAGAAAGTTATGGAATATGGATAAATGTTGTATTGAAGCATTGGCTAAGATAATTGCATGACTGTATGACATATTTCTTTATGTGTAAGAATTTTTTCTGAAAACTATGAGATGTTTTCTAATCATGCAATTTAACTTGTTGTATAGGAAAGATCATATACCATCACCTACAAAAGAAGGACTACAACATTTGTTCAGCAACAAATTTATCTATTGAAAATATTGAAGATATTGAAGTTCCCAGGATCTGGGAAGAATGCCATGATCGAGGAGTACTAGTCGATCATGAAGATGTTTGGGATGCAGTCCCAAGACTTGAAGGGGAGTCTGTAGTGACTTCCAAGAGGATCTACAAGATCAAGCATGCCGCAGGTGGTAGCATAGAGACTTTTGCTCCTGTAGCCAGATACACTTTCATTAAATCAGTACTTGCTCTGGATGCAGTGATGAAGAGGAAGATACACTTTCTTGAATGGTGTAGTTGAAGAAGAAGTGTATGTGGTGCAGCTACTTGGTTCTGAGACACATGACAGGGAGTCATATATGTGCAGAACTTGGTATGGTAGGATAGACATCTTTCTATCCAGTTTGGGATTTACCAAGAGTAAAGCGGATTCCAACCCTTACTACAAGGTTGAGGAAGGCAATCCAGTGATACTACTTTTGTATATGGATGACTTGTTTGTAACAAGTGAGGATATATTGATTGCCGACATGCAGCGGAAGCTTGCTGTCGATTTCTAGTTGAAGAACTTGGGGATGATGCACTATTTGTTTTTGGCATGGAGGTGTGGTAGAGTGCAGATGGAATATTCCTTGGAAAAGGGAAGTATGTAGTAGAGATCCTGAAGAGGTTTGGGATGATGGACTACAAGGCTATGGCCACACCTATGGCATCGAACCTGAAGCTTCTGTGTGATGCTTCATCTGAGCCGGTTGATATCACTATGTATCGTCAGATGATTGGGTCCTTGATGTACCTGACGAACACAAGACCAGATATTTGCTTTGTAGTGAACACATTGAGCTAGTTCCTGACGGATCCAAGGAGTGTTCACCTAGTTGTTGTAAAGCATATTCTGAGGTACCTGAAGGGTACAGTTGACTATGGGCTCAATTATGATGCGAATCAAAAGTTTAACCTATAGGGTTATGTTGATTCAGATTGGGCAGGCAGTGCTGCAAATAGGGATCAGGTGTGATCTCTTGGTTTAGCAGGAAGCAGTCCTGCGTAGCACTGAGTACATCCGAAGCAGAGTATGTTGTGACGGATGAGCAGGTTGTAGATGTATTGACCAAGCCATTGGCTAGAGTGCAGTTTGAGTACTTTAGAGAGAGGCTTGGTGCACTTCAGATCAAGGTTCCTTCCAAAGGGAAGTGATGAGTCCAGAAGATGCAAATGCACATGAGCTTTTCTGACATGGTTGATGTGTTCTCCCTTGGTCGTGATGTAATTGCTAAGCCATTTTTCACATGGTGGTAGATGTGTTCTCCCATGGTGAAAAAGTAAGGGCTGGAGCCTTCCCCAAATGGTGGTAGATGTGTTCTCCCATGTCGTTGGTGTAAGTGCTGGATGATGTGCATTTGGGTTGTGCTTCATGGACGATGAGATGATCTGAAGAGGACGATGCTATGATGATCAGGAGGATCATGGATGATGAGCATTAGGATGATGCTCTAGTTACTACTCTATATATATGTATGTACGCATCATGTTTGAAGTTGGATATGATCAGTTGGATCATTTGTATGTATTTTGTATATGCATCATGTTGGATGCTTGGACCATGTATCTATATATGTATCAGGTGGACACTAAGATCATGTATGTTGATATGTATCAGGTGGATACATTGTGTGGATCATGTATCTGTGTATGTATCGGGTGGATACATTGTATGATCAGGTAGATCATGTATGATGATATGTATCAGGTAGATACTTGGTATGCATCAGGTGGCTGCATTGTATGATCAGGATGATCGTGGATGACGAGCTTCTCCAGATGACATGCAGCAGGATGTTGCAGTGATGATGATCAGGATGATCATGTGTACATCAGGATGATGTATGGTAAGTATCAGGATGATACTTTGTGGCCGTGGATCAGGTTGTGCAGATGAGCATGTCTGGGAGATCCTATAGGTCGGAGTTGTGTACCTGTAACAGCCTGGGATGCTTTAGCCAGGGTTTGTGGTGAGATCACATGTAATGTGCTCCTGGGAGATCCGATAGGTAGAGTTGTGTGCTCGTAATAGCCTAGGATGCTTTAGCCAGGTTTTGTGATGGGTCACATGTAATGTGCTCCTGGGAGATCCGATAGGTAGAGCTGTGTGCTCGTAATAGCCTAGGATGCTGCAGCCAGGTTTTGTGACGCACATAATAAGTCCTGAGGATTCCACAGTATGGCCAGTGATGATGAAGACCTGCAGGTGGTGGGTCTACATCTAGTATGAAAAAGGACTAGCTCTGTAGAACTTCCTATGATGAGTAGATTCAGAGATTGATTGAGATAGCAACAGCAGTGACGATGACGATGACTTGATGACAATTATCCAGTGACAATGATCCAGAGAAGAAGACTTGTGCTAGAACACCTGTGTCGAGAAATACCTTCCTAGTTAAGAGGGAGTGTTGATGTATATGTAACTTCGGAATGTATTTCACATATATGTATATTGTACTCCTATAGAGATGGTATTATTCCTCTATATGGAAGTGTTTGTATTCCTATAGAGATGTGATTATTCCTCTATACGGAAATGTCGTCATTTATATTGTAAGTGTCGTAACTTATACTTGATGGGTTATTAAACCACCTTGTTGGGGTCGGCCCTGTATAAGTCATGTGAGTCGAAGGGTTGTTAGACCACCCTAGTGGGGGTCGGCCATGTGGGTCAAAGGGTTATTAGACCACCCTATTGGGTGTCGGCCCAGTCAGCATTGTGTTATGTGGTTAAGTTAAGGCCGACCTAGTAAAGGTTATTAGACAAGTCAAGTCAAGTATAAATAGAGTGCGGGAGGCACTCTATTTCATCATTCTATTCTCTCACTCACACTTGGGAGAGTGGCGCACTTGTGGAGGAGGAGGCTCTGCTGCTAGGAGAAGACTATCTCTTGTATTCTAGTTGTATCATTGCTCTATCTATCTTTGATGAAGTTATTGGGGTTTTTCACCTTTATGGTTTTCCCCAAGTAAACTCTGTGTCTCTTGTGTGCTTGCATTATTGTGTCCATGATTGATATGCTATAGATTTTTTGTACATGTTGTTCTCTCAGTTAAGATCCTAGATCAAATTGAAGTAAATTCTGAAAATTTAACAGGATGAACATCCATAATCCTAGCATACTTCAAACATGGAAAGCAAATGTGGATTTCCAACTAGTGCTCTCATGCTATGCTATATTAAAATACATAGCCAAATATGCTTCCAAAGCATAACAGGAATTAGAGACCTACCATCATATGTTGACTAGAGTCACAACTAATTCATATCCATAAGGCCCAGCCTCATATTCCTACCATCGCTTTCACTCAGAAGCAATTGTTGATCGAGACATCAGTGTTAAATAAACTTTCCATATGTTACAAAAATTACCCCTTGTCACATGCAGTTGAGCCTTCTCCAAACTAAATGTTGGTCGACAGGTATTTCATCGTGTATCTCTTGAATCAAACAATTGCTTATATGGATCTAGTTTCATAGATGCATACTTTCAATGCCCTCCAACATTGGACCCTTTCTTCCTTATAGACCTTGCACAATGATGGTCATATACCCAGGGCTGTAAAACTGAAAATTGGAAAAAGAGGATTGTCCCTATAATTATCCATGTCTGGCCTCGCTTTACTTCAATTCCAACCAAAGATTCCAAAGCATTTCTTGATTTCCACTAGAGTAAGTTGCTTTTATATAATCCCTTATGTTCCTTCACTAAATACATCAACCTTACAGAACATGACATTCTATCAAACCGAGAGCACATATGAAATACCTAGTGTGCATGGCATTTAGATCGCATCTCTTCACCCACTCCTAATGAGCCAAGATTTGGAGATGAGGATACCAATCATAACATACATCCCAACATTGAAGGAGAGTATCATTCAGGGGGTCTAATTAACCTAGTAGATATTCTAAAACTTGCATGAGTTTGAGGTACTTGCTACTGTTCTTGATTTTCTGGCACCTTTGGAACTTCATTTTCTTTGATTTCATCAAGCACCGTATACTCTGTGTTTTCCTTTTCCATTTTCTTTCCCTACAATTGATATTTATACATGACATTTTCATTGAATACCACATCTCTACTCCTAATGATTTTATTATTTTCATAATCCCATAAGCGATAACCAAAATCATCAACCTTGTATCCAATATAGGTACATTTCTTGGATTTAGCCTCAAGCTTTGTTCTATTTTCTTTATCAATATGGACAAATGCTTCACAACCAAAAGTTCTCAAAAAATAGTAGTTTACCTTTTTACCTGTCCATTCCTCCTCTGGAATACCACCATCCAAAGCACTTGAAGGCCCTATGTTTATTAAGTAAACAATAGTATCTATAACATTTTCCCAAAACTGCAAGGGCAACCCTGCATGCAATCTCATACACCTTGAACACTCCATGATTGTTTTGTTCATCCTTTTTGACACACCATTTTCATGTGGTGTTCCTGGTGTTGTCTTCTCTCTACGAATCCCATGGTATGAACAGTAACTATCAAACTCCTTTCCACAGTATTCACCTCCATTATCAGATCTGAGACACTTCAACCTTTTTCCTATCTCATTCTCAACCAAAGCTTTCCATTTCTTGAAAGTAGGAAACACATCAGATTTTTGTCTAATGCAATAAACCCAATTTTTTCTAGTTGCATCATCAATAAAAGTAACATAATAATGAGATACACCAAGAGATTGTACTTGAGCTGGTGCCCATACATCTGTATGTACAAGCTCTAACTTTTCACTCTTATTCTATTTCCCAACCCTGAGAAATCTGACTCTCTTCTATTTTACATAAACACAGTTCTCACAGAATTCCAAACTTACTTGCTTCAGATCTAGCAGCAACTTCCTTGAGTGGAGAATTTGCATCCCCTTCTCACTCATGTGGCCAAGCCTATGATGCCATAATGTTGTATCTGTTCCTGTGGAAGTTAAAGAGATAGAACAGTCAATATTACGAGGACATATATAAAACATACCTATTTTGTCTCCTTTTGCTATCACCATTGATCCTTTAGTGATATTCCACCACGTTTCTCCAAACGTAGATAAACATCTACCATCTCCCAAATTCTTTGTTGAGATCAAAATTATTTTCATAGCAGGAATATGCCTTACATCTTTCAGCATCCATTCACCATTATTTAAATTTATATGTACCTTACCCATTCCAACAATTTTACATGGTTCAACATCACACAATAAAACATGTCCAAAATCGCCTGGAACATAAACATGAAAGAATTTCCTATGGGGTGTAGCATGACATGAAGCCCCTGAATATACTACGCAATAATCACTAGTATTATCTAATGCAAGAATCAAAGCATATTGTAACACATCACCTGCTACATTTGCTTCCTGAGTAGTCTCCTACTGTCCATCTCCTTTCTTCTTTAGAGATCTGTGGTCTTTCTTCAGATGTCCTTTCTTTCCATAGTTCCACCACTCTCTCTTTCCCAATATGGAATTGTATCTTCCCTTCCTAGAATTGTTGTGATTACCTGGGCTCTTTCCTCTCTCCCTTTGTCTTCCCATGCTCTCCATGGTCAATGCATTACCTAATGTCTCACATGTGCTTTTCCTTTGCATTTCCTCGTTAAGAATAATACCAACAACATCATCAAATTTCAAAGTGTTTGAACCATAGACAGAGTTACTTACAGCCATGACCAAGCCGTTCCAAATTTCTGTCAATGAACACAAGATCGGAAGATCCCTAACCTCATCATCAAAGTTCACTTTTACAGAACTTAACTGATTTGAAATCGTATTAAATTCATTTAAATGATCAACATCAGATCCACCTTCTGATATCTTCATATTAAATAAATGCTTCATTAGAAATACCTTGTTGGAGACCGGGGGTTTTTCATACAGCTTACCCAATGCGCTCATCAGACCATCCGTTGTATTTTATTTTGAAATATTGAAAGCCAACGACAAATCCAAGCACAACTGTATTGTTCCCAGTGCCCTTCTGTCAAGAACCTCATATTATTCGTCCTTCATAGTCGCCAATTGTTTTTCTTTTCCTCCCAACGGTAGCAATAGATCCTTTTCATACAGATAGTCCTCCATTTTCATCGTCCATAACTGGTAGTTTTGGCTGTTAAATTTCTCGACCTTAAACTTTCATTATTCCGCCATTGCTCCCACTCGAACTAGGAACCCTTCTTTCCTGCGAGTTTATCTGCCAAATAGGCCTGTGGCTCTGATACCAATTCTTAGAAAAACAGGATCGTAGAGCAATAACAATAAAAAAGATGCAAATATAAATCACATAAAACACATTACAAGAGAGACGTCAATATAACATGGTTCACCCAAGATGGGCTACGTCCACACAGAAATTTCCACTTCGTATTATTATACCATCCAACAAATGAATGGATACAGCCTGTAGCACATTCGTTGCAACTTCCTCTTCACTCTCTCACAGTCTCTCTCACACAATCATAAAGATCTTTACAATGCTACAATACACAACCATATTACAATGCCTTCATTTTAAAGAGAGATTACCATGGGAAAATACTATGGAACACCCAATACCATGGGCCCATAAATCACCCATTATTGTCAAGTCATGACTATGAAATTACAACGTTTTACAAGGCATTTTTTCGAAATTTTCGCTATAGGGATGCTGCCCTCGAATCCTTTCCAAGGGTGGGAGACTATTTTGGGGGGGGAAGCCCACCCAAACCCCCTCATCATGGGATGGGATCCAGACACGGTTGAAACACGACCTCTGAATAAAGAATATCGGGCTCCACAACCAATACATAAAATAATACTAACACAAATTTTCTAAGGAAAGGCTTGAAAATGGAATTCATCAAACCTTGACATGTGGAAGGAAGATTCATGAGACCAAATGGCATGACCATAAATTCATAATGACCTTCATGAGTTCTAGATGCTGTTTTTGGGATGTTTTCATCCTTTATTCTAATCCGATGAACCTAGAGCGAAGATCCAACTTTGTGAAGAAAACTGCTCCATGCAATTCATCTAACAATTCATCAATGACGGGAATGGGAAACTCATCTTTAATGGTGATCTTGTTGATCTCTCTATAATCTGGACACATATTCCATGATCCATATAGATTGTGTACCATTACCACTGGTGTAGAGTAAGAACTTTGGCTAGGCCTAATTATGCTTGATCCTTTAACATGTCTTCAACCATATGCTCAATTTCACTCTTTTGGCCATAGGCTGATGTTAGGAGGAACACTTCCAGGAATTAAGTGAATATCATGATCAAAATATCGAATGGCGGGGAGAACTTTTGTAATGTCTTCAAATACCTTGGAATGCTTATTAATGACCCTTTGGAGATATGGGGAAATAGGAGACTTAGATGTTTGAACATCTAATGAGCATAATTGTGCAATTACACCTTGATGTCCCTTTTTCATCAATTTTTTCATACCATTAGAGCTTATCACCTTACTTGGTTTCCTTGTGATACCTTTTAACTCATATTTTTTCCTTCCTATAAAAAATTCTTGAAAAATTTATGAAAATTAAAAGCCACTATTCCCAATTATTGTAACCATTGAACTCATAAGACAACATCAACACCACCCATTGGAATACCAATCATTGGACTATTCAATACATATTCTGCCATAGTAAGATTGATATTATGGAATTTACTTGAGCAATTGATAATTCCTCCATCTGCAATCATTACTTGAAACCATGGTGTTGGATTTACAAAGTAATTGAGAACTTTGGCTAATTTACAGTGAATGAAATTATGAGTACTACCAGAATCAATCAACACTATGACCTTTTTCTTTTTGATATATCTTTCGATCTGGAGAGTTTGAGGAGTGCTAATTCCATCCAGTGCATGACATGATACGATGGGAGTAATCTCTTCGGAAGTAGTATCTTCTATTTCTCCATCTTGCGATGGTTCTTATTCTTTTGGTTCTTCCTCTTCATAATATATGTAGAATAATTTATTCTTGCCACACTTATGTCCCTTACTATACTTGTTGTCACAATTAAATCATAGTTCTTTTGCTCTTCTTTCATCTAGTTATTGAGGTGTCAACCTTTGAGGTGGGTTAGAAGAAGGAACATTATTCTCTCTGTATATGTTGGAGGTGGTATTTCTAGTAGCCATCGTCATATTTTTACTTTCAACCTTCCTTGCCACCATGAAATCCTTCTCTAAGGATGGTGGTTCAAAGAAACGCACCTCATGTTGAATTTATCCTTCAAGGTCCCAATAAAGAGATCCAACAAATTATCTTCTGAAATGTTCTTAACTCTAAGATTTATCTTCTGAAACTGCTTGATGTGCTCTGTAATTGGACCTTTTTGCTTGAGATTTATTAATTGGCTAAAGAAAGTGTTGCTATTAATATCCCCATAATGTGCAATCAATTCTTCTATGAATATAGACTGAGATATAATGGAGTGATGTTTATGGTCACAAAGCCATTAGTACCATACAAATTGATCAGGCTCTAAATATATGATGCAATAGTTACCTTTTACAAAGTTGGAACCTGGTGTAGATCAAAGAACTACTCCATATGGAATATCCATGTTATTGGATCATTGCTATCAAAATTTCTCATGCCAATCTTGGGAAGTTGGGTACCCCTTGGTGACCATCCCTGATTAATTCCATTACTAGAATAATTTCCTCTTGGAATATTCTTATTCATGGAATTTTTCTCAACATGGACCTTATCTTTATCTTCCTGAATATCCTGGAATACATCATTACTTGGAGAAGGACTATCCTTAGAATTTTGTATGAGCTTAGAAATATTTTTCGTCTGTTCCATCAACTTATCCTCTAAATTAACTAAATCAATTGTTTTCACAACCCCTTTCATATTTTCCTTCATATTAGTATCCATATGCTTCATCAACTTCCCTTCTAAATTAACTAAATCAACTACTTTCACATATCCTTTAACCATATCTTCCAACTGGAGCACTAGAAAAGATAGGTCTTCCCTTTCATCATTCGTCGAGGATGAGTCTTTTCGTGGTTTGAGTGGAGTGTGATTTTTTCCACTTACGTTTGGTGGAATTTTGAACAATATATATAGATATCACACCCTAGGTTTCAACTCAAACAGATCCTTCTACTCAAAGTTATTCAAATTTAAAATGGCGTACCTTTTTCAAACCTTTATTAGAGATTGTTTTCTAGCCGACTTGGAACTGATGTAAATTTGAAATTTTAGCTCCTTTGGGCCTGAAAATTCGCCCTGTTATATCATGATGTGTCCTCTTTTTAACTTCATAGGTCTTACCTAATTATGATCTTCCAATAAAAATTTATTGCAAATCTCCCAACACTTCTTATTTTTTGTCATGTCAAAAGAGTGAACTTGTATGGTATGCCACATGTCCACTATTTCGTATCCGAGTCTAAAAAATATACCACAGATACTGTGATCTATCTTCTTTCTGGTGCAATAGGTCTCACTCAATTTGGATCTTCCATGCCCCAAATATGACCTTTTTTCCTAGAACACTTGTTTTATACTAGTATTTTTACTAGCCAGAAACCCTAGCTTCCACAACAAATATATCTGAACCTGTAATGTTTCAAGATATAAAAATTGGACCACAGTTATTTAGGCCCTTTTTCTGGATGGGTTTTAAGTCTAGTTTTCTGAAACCTTCTATAAAAAATCTTATAGATAAAATTCTAAGATGACTCGTTTTGAAGAAACCGGTCCTGAGGAAAGAGATCTGTTACCAAATGTTATGCAACAAATTTCCAAAAAGAGCATGAAAATAGCAGAAATAGATCAGAAAGAGTACTCCACTACTTGAATGCATAAAATAGATGAATATCAAGTCTCTTCGATGGGGAAACCTCCTTATACAATGTACTAAGTACACAAGGAAAAACAAGACAAGACAAGATACTCAAATGAAAAGATCTCCTTCCTATATATAGGAGATTAATAGGTGTAATTACAACTCACTGACTCAAGCCGACATAACTAAAATAACCATACTAATGACAATTACAATTAATGGACCAAATTCGACATCAAAACTAATGCAATAGACCACAATATAGGGGGGGAAATGCCCACATTTAGGGCTTAACAGAATTGCATTTCAAAAATAGTTTCAGATAGACAACACAAATGTAAGAGGAATGCAATAACTATCTGAATCAGTTATGAAGTGCAATTAAAATAGATTCATGCCTAATACTACATTCCATATCATTACATTGTGTCATGATGAATGCTTATATGTTATTTCGAGGCCTTGATGATGTATATCTCATCTATTATCAAAATGTGTAGTATAAATCTAATTAGCCAACTACTAGTTAGCTTTTGTTGACCATTGTAAATAGTATTTTTTAATAGATTTCCAGATACCTTTGGGGTTTTAAAACTATTGAGTCACAACAAAAACCCATCAACCCTAACTTCCTTCAGGAAATCTCTTTTTCCAATAGAGATTCAAACTTGAGTACCAATTGATCCTCTCAACTAAGAACTATAAGCGTACTCAGTGTTGAGTTTGCACTTTCCCACTGCCCATGGACCAAATAGTTCATTTCCAATCTCATCATTGACCTACACTCACATAATATATTTAACAAATTTATTGTCTAGTTACCTCAAGGGATCATAGTAAAAGTTAAAAAACGGACCAAAGTGATAACCAGCGCCACCTACAACATCTAGCCTTGTGTTATGATTCATAAACATAAACATTCTTCAACATCTAGCCTTAGGTTGCATTCTTCAACATTGTGATTGTTGAGTATAAGTCTCGACCACTAACAATTGTGTAATAGGTTGAATCAACTTTATTTGCCTAACTTTAAAACATAGGTATTAATATGTTACTAAAATTTCCATCAATTTCCTTCCACCATATACACCTAAAGTGTAAGACTTCCTAAATGTCATATGTAAAATTTTCCTAGACAAATATCACATCCATAGGAAGGGGTGGATGCACCTACAGGAAATGTGTGGCTTGGACCTACCTCGATAAAGATGTGGGATCTCTTGTTACTGGTCTAAAACTCCAAAACATAGGGGTAATGGAGGTTTCAATTTCTCTCCTAGATTCTCATATTTAATGAGGAGACAAGTTAGTAATATGGTCTCTAGAAATCAAACTAAATTGTAAAAAGAATCACTATTATCCAATCACAACTACAAGAGGTCTATCTATTCGTTGAATTGTATTTAAAAGTCTACCACTATTAACTGATTGAGTGGAGGATAAAGCTTCTTCAGATGAGCGTACCAAGGAATAAATCATCTAAACCTACAAACAAGGTGTAGATTCTCATGTTGTTATTTTTAAAATTGAAACAGACTCTAAACTCATAGAACAAGGGGGATGTGAGAACAAGGCTTAACCACCTATTTTTTTGTTAATCACTTATTTTAAAAATATGACAATATATATTTGAAATTGTTCACATAGATTTAAATTTATTGGTTGCAATGGATTATTTGGAATTGGAGGCTAAAATCCCTAGGCTTGATGGATGGCCTCTATAATTTTTCCAAATAGTTTTATGAACTATTGGAGGTGGACCTTCTAAGGGTAGTAGGACAATCAAGGGGCTCCATAAAAATACTTTCACCTTTCAATTCTATGTTTATTGCATTAATTTCTATATCTAACAATAATACAAGCTTTGAGTACAAACCCATTTCTCTCTACAATTGTATTTATAAGATAATATCCAAGATTATTGCAAGAAGGGTTAATGACTTATTATCCAAAACCATTTCACAAGAACAATTTGGATTTCTTGTAGGAAGACAGATCCATGAAGTAGTGGGTGTAGCACACGAAACATTTCATTTTATTAAGGTGAGAATTGTCTACCATAGTTATCAAGGTAGATTTATCTAAAGCCTATGATAGAGTCATTTGGATTTACTTGAGATTAACGCTAATTAATGTGGGTTTCATATTATGTATTTTTAACTAGGTTATGAGTTGTGTTACAACAATATCATTTGTTGATTTATTAAATGGTTTAACATTTGAATTTTTCATACCTATGAGAGCATTGAGGCAAGGTTTTGATCATCCCCCCTCCTATTCTTATTAGTGGTTGAAGCTTTGAGCGGGGGATTTATGATGCAAAAGGATCGAGATATTTAAAAGAAATTCAAATTGGTGGTTCCCTACATATTACAAACTTAGTGTTTGTTGATGACATACTATTATTCTGTGATGGCTCAAGAAGAGATGCTAAGAAATTAAAAGCTATTATGGATTTATAATGTATGGAAAACTGGCATGATTATTAATATTAGGAAATCCACAATTTATTTTTTGAACATATCTAAGGAGAGAAAATAGATCTTCAAGAGAATGTTCTCTTTTACATTTTTGGAACCATAGTTTGGTATTAAATATTCAGACTTCTACTTGAAGACAAATGTCTACACTAAAATAGATTGGGCATGGATGATAGCCAACGTGGAGAAAATAATCTCTTTATGGTGCAATAGATGGTCAACCGGAGAGGGAAGATTGCTCTTGATAAAAAATGTCTTGGAGGAGACACTTATTTATTGGATCTCATTGTCTTTTATTCTAAAAGGTGTATCATAGTAAGTAAGAAAGTTGAGCTTCATATTTTTGTGGGCTAGGGATTACACAATGAAAAATTACCCTTGGGTGGCTTGGAAAAAGATAGTAGTCCCTAAGGATCTAGGTGGATGGGGCATAAAAAATATACACTTCTTTAGAAAGGCTCTTGTAAAAAAATGCATATGGAGGATTATCAAAGGTACTAGTTTGTGCTTTTTAGTGGTTACAAAAAAGGTATATTGACGATGGATTCGAACATGTAATAAGGGCTATCATAATGTTTCTATTATATGGAAAGCAATTATCTTGGATTTTCCTTTGATCAGTAACTATTTGGTATGGAAAGTTGGTTTGGGAGATAGAGTTAGAGTGAGGGAGGACCCATAGGTTAGGTGTGATGAAAATTTTAGGTTGCCTCAAGAGATGGTGGTGTCTTTGAGAGAAAGAGGTATTTATTAGCTATCACAAGTGGCTGCATTATAGTAATTTTGAGGTCTAAAATGAGCCTTATAAGAAAAATAACCATTGATGGGTTGGAATTCAAGAACTAATAGAATTTCAAGAATATGAGTCAACGATAATCATTGACTTGGCATATTTGTCATTTAAAAAAACTACTTTTTTAATTTGTATATTCAACTTATCTCCCTATGGTTTTACTCAAAATTTGAGTTGGAGCACTAGTTGGCAGTGGAATTCAATTTCACATCCAACAAGTACCCACACTGCATACTTTTGATGGACCTTACCCCACAAAGAATGAGGAATAAATAATAAAAAAATGGATTACTTTCAAGTAACACATTTTTTATGTATTCTTCATTTTTCGTTGGGGGGGTCCATCAAACGTATGAAGTTTGGATACTCATTGGATGAAAAATTGAATATTGCATCCAATGAATGCTCCTACTCGAAATTTGAGTAAAACCACGGGGAGATAAGTTGAAAATACAAAGAAAAAAATAGTTTTTTTCTCATTTCCTTCAAAATTCATAACTTTTATTTTATTATTTTAACTATTATTTTATTATTTTCCTTAGGAGACCCATTTTACACCTCAAAATGAACCTAATGGTTATGTTAGTTTTATAATATTGAGAATATGCATAACATACAACAATACAATTACACTAACATGTAAACAAATAACATCATCTGCAACAATATCTCGAATGTAATGAGTATCCAAGTCAATGTGTTTAGTCTTGGAGTGATACACTAAATTGTAGGCAAGTTGAATTGCACTATGATTTTCACATCTTAGTTCTGTAGAATATTTATGTACTACACCAAGCTCTATAAGAACATGTCGAATACAAGAAAGTAGGAAACCATCTCATCATCCTTGTTATTCATATTGGTGACCTTATTCTTACTGGTAGTGACCAAAACCTTTTAACCCATGTGAAATCCAACCTTAAGAATAAATTTGAAATGATAGACTCAGGACATTTGCATTATTTTCTTGGCCTCCAATTCCTACAAACCAAAGAAGGAATTTTCCTTTCTCAATCTAAATATGCTCGTGACCTTGTTCATCACTTTCACATGGATGATTGTAAACTAGCCCCATCTCCCTCCTAGTCCGGAGTCAAAATTTCTACCATCTGCACTACACCTGAAGTAGATGCTACCTTGTATTGTCGATTAGTTGGTGGTATTTTTTACTTGACTCATACTCATCCTGATATTTATTTTGATATTGGTCTTGTTGTTCATTATATGCAAATGTCTTATGAAAGCCCTTAGAAAGTAGCAAAAAGGATACTTCGGTATATCCATGGTACATTTCAGTTTGGGATTCATTGTATTTCAGGGGACATTCCTTTGTTGATTGGTTTCACTAATTCAGATTGGGCCGACAACCTTGATGACCAAAATTCTACTACATGTTATATATTCAGTCTGGTTCCATACCTATCACTTGGGCTTGTAAGAAAAAATAAGCTCTTTCTCTTTCTTTAGCAGAAGCAAAGTATCAAGCAACAATTAATGCAAGTCAGGAAGCCTTGTGGATTTGACGGATCCTTTCAGAGTTTGCATTCGATCAACATCATATGACTACATGTTGTTGTGACAATCAAAGTGCCATCAAGATTTCCAAATATCCAGTTCAACATTAGCATAGAAAACACATTGAGATACATATTTACTTCCTCAAAAACCTTGTTCAAGATTGCATTCTCAAAGAGCTCTTTTTTCCACATAGATGATTAAGTTGCAAACATCTTCACAAAGTATCTTACATAAGTGATTTTTTCTAAACTTCAATATATGTTAGGTGTTCATGAATTTGTCATTAAGGGGGGATAGGATCTAATGCCTCCTTCCTTATATTATGTTATCTTTTTAAATCCAATAATCCTATCCCAAGTTGTTATTAAGGGGGGATGTTAGGATATTAAGACACTTAGGAGTTAGTTAAGATCAACTTGGTATAATGTGCCATTAGGCAAAGATTGTTTCTTTGGTATGGATTGGTATGCACTTGTGTTGATGTAATCTGATCTTCATGTTATGTTTTAGACATAGAGTGATCTAACAATTCGTTTTCATCTAAATCTTAACAACTATTGATCCATGGATTAACAGTTGATTGGTTCATGATCTCTATTTAAATATCATGGAGGGTCATTTGCTTGCGGATCGATTATGAGAAAATCATATGCAATTTTTTTTCTTTTGTATAATATATTGTCTCAAGTAGATATTTGGTCGGGGTCATGGACCATTTCCCTCTTTGAGGGTTTTAATCACATAAAACATTGGTGTGTTGATCTATTATTTATTTGTGTGGGTAGTTGTTGAAGGTGTTCAATCTTCTCGAAATATCCTATGTTAGTCAAACGTAATAAATAGGAAAAAATATCACAAATAAGGTCAGTAGGAGATGTTAGGAATGTTTCCAAGCCATTTTCTCGTAAGTGTTTCTAGGCCCCCACAAATTGGGAAAAACCTCCATGAAAATAAAAAGAAAGATTAATAACAAGAAAAAAATTGTAATTAAAGGGGTTGCAAATCTAGAGATAACCAAACTGGAAAAGGTATGTTATGTTATTGATGGTGGAGGATCCCCACTTACATTTTATTGTCTCATCAAAGCTTCACATTTTGCAAATCATTTGGCTTCCATTTTGTTATAACTAAATCCATTCAAGATGAGTGTCTAGAGACATACTTGTCAAATGTTAGTTCTTTACAAAATGAGAATTTACTTTCAGTCTAGACTAGAAGCATGTAAATGTAAGGTGGGTAGAATTATATCTTGGTGAACAACTCTGTAAGGACTAGAAAATGTGAAACTTAAAAAAAATAAAAATTGAGGACAATCCTATCAATCCTAGAAAAGTATGGGAACTTAGGGAGATATCCAAAAGGCAATGAAGGAGATCTCAAAATTTCACTACCATATCTTAACCCTAACCTTGGAAAAATTCAAAAAACAATATGAGCATATGAATTTAGCCAACTAATACATTTAGAAAGCAAAATTTGACTTACCTTTGATTCCATAATAATCTTTAGGGGGAATGGCCAAATATTTATAGAGGTAAATCTAGCAAATTTTTCATAAATATCTTATTCAACGTTGAATTATTAGTTACTCTTAAGAAACCTTCATGTTCTCTCCACGTTAGCAATATATACACACCGAAAACTTTTCCTCAAAATAGTTTATTATAAGAAACATACAATTACCCTAAATTCTTCTAATTCTCACAAACATTCTTCAAATTCACACTAAAATCACACCCTTCTATCCAAATTTACCCACTAAAAACACTCAAGCTCATCCCAAAACCCCTCTCCCCAACTGAAACTAGAGTTAAAACTAAAAATTCTCCGTCTAATTCACAAGTACAACTCTCATTTTACTCTTAAATTGGCCCCTTCCCACCAATGCCTCAATTTTTCTCCAAATTTGGTGCCAAAAAACAAGTTTTCTTCTAGTTCCCATGTCGATTGGTTTGGACTTTCATACACATAGCATGGGAGAATGAAATAGGTTATATAGATTTATTTTATTGTTTTGTATTTTTAGGTTTTTATAGTTATTTAGTTTTTTTTCATTCAAGCTTTATATAACCTATAAGTAGTATATATTATAACAAATATATTTAACTTATAGCTAGTATATAGTATGACTAAAGTATTACAGATTTTGTGTATTATAAATAAGTTTTATTATATTGAATTTTATATAGCTTATTAAATATAGTTATACACAAGTAGATTGAAAACTAAATAAAAGGAATTATACAGTTTGTGTGGGATGAAAAATATGTTTAAACAGACCATGGGTTTCCTCCTTGGAGGCCACAAGTTCTATTTCATAGGGGAGTAAGGTATATATACCTTCATATACTAAGAAGTTAAAATGTTATGTGGTTCCTTGTCATACAAATAAGGGATGCTATACATCATTTTTTTGTTGTTGAATTAGATGCAAATATGATGTTGGTTGAAGACAAAATGTACAACTCAACCACTGGATCCAAGTGATGCTAGACTGCTAGTCGAATTTGGATAGAAAATAATTTGAGAAACAATATATGTTTTCATTCATGGTTGGGATTAAGTTGGTTGATATGTGGGATAAGAATTGAAAATCATGCAATAAAAAATTATATTGTACATGTTATTGGGTGTGGTTCCATGAAGCATGGTCGACACATCCATGCATACTGCAAAAATGAATTCAACATGAAAAATAATAATTAACACTAAAGTACGTTGGAATGACTATACTAATTAAATTAAATTATATATAAGTAATAAATATTACAAACTTATATTCACTTAGTCGTAGACTAGATGTATATTTGTATCCCTAATCTATATTAGTAGTTTATGTTAATAATTTAGAATAATGTCACTTAAGATATATCAAAATTTGTAAAATTTATTGTTATATAGTTTATAACAAATGTTGTTACTAAAAAATTCTTTTGTTGTTTTGGTTACTTAGAAATGGAGAATGCATCGAGGATCTGTCGGTATGCTTGATCCTTAGGAAATACACCAATGCTAGACCCAATTTTCTTGTAAACATCATGAGTTTCAATGGATTCCTATTATGCTAGTCCTCGATCTATTAGTTTTCTCTCCTAGTTACAATGTCGTGTAAGATTTGATTTTTACCCTAGAATTTGATGTGTTGCTCCTAAATCCATCATTTCAAATGTCCTAGTCAACTAACCCTTAATATCAATGATTTTCTTCATGTTGGGGCCTACAACCCATACATCATTAACAAACAACAACAACATAATAAAACCGCCATCATCAAACCTCTTCTAATATGAATAATGGTTAGCTTCATTTCTATTGAAAACTTGGCTCTTCAAGAAGGTGTCAAATTTTCTATACCACATCCTTGGCGCTTGTTTCAATCAATACATGTATTTATTAAGTCTAAAAACTAAATTCTCTTTGCCTCTTTCTTTATATACCTCAATCTGATCCATATAAATATTTTCCTCTAGATCACCATGTAGGAAAGCAATATTTACATCCAGTTGCTCCAAATCTAAATTATGTGTTTCTACAAGTGTAAGTAAAACTCTTACAATAGTTAGCTTCAAAACTTGAGAGAATATTTCATTAGAATATATACCTAACTTCTTCACATAATCCTTTTCCACCAAGTGATCTTTATGATGTTCCAACAACCCATCATTTTTCTTCTTTACTTTATAAACCCACTTGTTTCCAACAATATTTCTTCCTAGTGGGGGATCCACAAGTTCCCATGTTTCATTCTTGTGTGATGATTTCATTTCTTTGTTCATGGCTTTCCTCCATTTATCTCCATTCTCATATTCTCTAGCTTCTTGAAATGAACTGGATTCACCATCATCACTTAACAAAGAAAAAGAAGACCGAAAATCATGAGAATACCTTTCTAGATGTCTCTTGGGATGTGTATATATTTTCACTTGTGGCTATTGAATTTGTTTCTCTTCATATTGATAAAAAGATTCATTTTTATTTTCATCTTCACTTATTTTCACTTCAACATGAACAATATTAGGTGGTTTCTATAACTCCTTCCTCGGCATGGATTTTTCATTAAAAACAACATCCTGACTAACAATTACCATGCGGTTAATAGGATCCCATAATCTATACCCCTTTACTATATCATCATAATCAAGAAAAACACATTCCCATGACTTTGGCTCAAGATTAGACATCTTTTCTTTAGGTACATGGGGAAAGGCATCACAACTGAAATACACAATTGTCCATCAAATGCAATTGTAGGTGTGTTGATGCCTTGAAAATCGTAGCATCAATCAGCAAGGGATTCTCCCCGGTAAACAGTCCCAATTAGATTGCTCACCGTTTAGTGTAGGGAATCCATCCGGTTAATGGTTCCGGCTACCGTAAGATTTAAAGATTCTTACTCTTTACACCGGTCGTGGCCCGATCCATCGTTTATGTATTTTGTTTTAAAGATGATATGCAAGTGCCCTAAGCTAAATGCAGGTAATTAACCTAAACTAATCTAAGACTGTATAAGCAAATTTAACCTATCCTTGCAAGGAGCAAACTGTTAAGATGAGTAATGTACTGAAAGAAACATCTAAATATCATGCAGGTAGCCATTTAATCATAAAGATGAAATTCCAGCAGAAGACAAAAGATATCAAAGTTAGCTTTAATTCAATTAATACATTCCATTACTCATTTGAGACAAACATATTTGCACAGGAAAATGTAAGAGCAATCATCACATAGAAGCAATTCATGATGGCAAAGAATGATCTCACAGCAATATGCATATGACACAGGAATAATCCAGCACACATTTGACACATTCTCCAGGCAAAAACGCCTTCTCCCAGGATTTCATTAGGCAAAATCCAGTTCTTGGAGCAAGTAGTAAAGTAATTCACGTACAAGGAAGAAAAATCATTCGCCTGCCAAAAGTCCTTTTCCCTTCTTTTATCCCTCTATATATATGTTTACAAATTGCTCCTTGAGCTGCCAAGTGTACCGTAAAATTTTGGAACCTTCTAATTTGTCATTTAGTGTATCACTTACAAAATTGAATAATTCGTGGGGACCCTTTAACAAAAGATAAAATAAAAGACAGTTGTCTCTTAATATTTCATACATGAAAGCTTTTCAGCTTACTTTCCTAAAATGTAATAAGGCAAACTATGGCCCACATGGTTCCGTTGACTCATTGGGTTGCTCTTCTGCTGTTTGCTCTCTCTCTTCAACAGGCTCGCTTGATTGTATTGATTTATCTTCCTACTGAATATAGATTTCCCACTGTCCAATTTTCCTTACAATGGTTTTCCCTCTTGCTTATATTGTCACATTACGCGCTATCCTGTGCTTTCGTAAATCTGATTTGATGGTTGATGTCCCTATTACAGTCTTATGCGCACAGATTTCCAGAAAGTGAGTGTGGACAACAATCTGCCTAATGAAATTATTAAGGTCTTCTGAAGATATAGCCTCTATATTCTTTAAATAATCCAACTCAACGTTCAAATTATTCTTTAACTCCGTCATGCACTGGTCTTTTTTAGGAAACTCGAAAATACTCTGTGGTAAAGGCATCTGACATGTCTCGTGGGCTTCTCGGATCTTGGAATAGATAACGTAGCACTTTTTTACTGTCTTATGGATTTCAACACTTAATCTGTTGCCACAATATCTGCAAAATTCAAGGACTCCTATATCCATATATAGCTCCTCATCAGTTAAGGTGCGCAGATTTGAGGGAAAACCGGAATTTCCTTTTCTCCATTCAAATTGCTCCTTAATCTCGACCACGTGTTGCGCATACTTGTTTTTATTCTGAAGCACTTAAATCTCAAGGCTTGTCATCCCTATGATCATTTCTTTCGTCCCGCAAACTTCTTTGGAAATTAGTACCATCAATTGATGAATCCTCTCTTGCATGTCATAGGCTTGCTTGTAAAAGGTGGATAGATCCTACCTTTTTTCATTGGACTCTCTGAGTTGTTCCAATAGCTCAGTCTTTTCTTCTGTCAGTCTTTCCAATTATGATATGTGAATTTTCAAGTCCTTTTGTTCATCTTTTGAAATTGCTAGTTGCATTTCTAGTGAATTCTTCTCATTTTCAAGTTGCAGGGCCTTCGAAGTGATTTCTTCTTTCTCTTCTTCGAGCTCTTTGTATTTCCTTTTTAGTTCATTGCTTTATAACACCTCCTTCTTCATGTCAGCTTTTATCTTGAAACACCTCTTTCTGTAGTTCTTAACAGTTTCCATTAACTGATCGATATTGGATTTACTTGCTTTGGTTGAAGCTACAGTGCATCCTGCCTGGAATGAAGGATCGATGTCGATCCCTTGGACAAGTGTGGTTTCAGACACCCTGAATTCATATAAGTTCTCCTCGATCTCCATTTTCCTCACTCTTCTGTCAATAATAGCCCTCTTCCATTCGTGATAATATACGGAATCCAAGTTGGCCACTTGGCGCTGCTTTCTGGGATTGTATGGGGTCAATCTTAATTCTTCAGTAGAAACAACCCATTCATGAGCTATCTTTGGTTGGTATATCTTTGAAATACCTAAGTCCATGGCCTGTGGGCTGGGCGGGTTTTGATCCACATCTTTATCTGCTTCTTCCTTTTCTTGTCTTTCTGCTAGGTCTGCCAACTCTGCTTGCAATCTGTCTGCTTCCTCCAACAAGGTTCTTTCTTCTTCTTCCTTCAAAGCCTTTTCTTCCACCTCCTTTTGGATTTTGGAAGCCTCTTCTTCTTGTTGCAACTTAATAGCTTGCTCTTGCTAAATTCTTGCTGCTTCTTCTTGTTGAATCCTTACTGCCTCCTCTTGTTGTAATCTGGCAGCCTGTTCATTTTGAAGCCTTGCAGCTTCTTCATCTTGGTGTTGTTTGGAAGCCTGTTCTTCTAGGACTCTATCCCTTTCTTTTGGTTCTATGTCAGTTGCACCTGCTGATTGGGATGCTACTGCCTCTCGCTCCAGTTGTATCAGACCAACAGGCTTGGGAGTAGTACTCTTTCCTCCTTTCTTCTTGTAGTGTTTCCCTAACTCTGTTAAATTTTTGGCACTACCAAATAATTCTTCATTTAGGTCTATAATATGGGTGTATTCAAAGGAATTTTTGACATCAACAACATGTCTGGAAACATTACCACAAGGGTCATGCCTCCTATAAAACTTTGTACCGAAATGAAAGATTTCCAAGTCCTGAACATAGTTTTCTCCCTCTTTTGCCTTCGGGAGGCTGTATGCGCCGATAGTGAAAGGCATTGGTGGGTACATCCCTTTATTCCTTTCGGTGAGGATTCTACTGATTCCACCGACGCAGAAGAGTTTCCTTAAAGCTTCCTTGTGTATCACAAATTCGATGGAATATTGGGGAAGCAGAAAGGGAGCTATGGATCCTCCACTCATACGGATGTAGGTGCCTTCTTAGGCATGGTAATAATCACCAAATGCTTCAATAATGGGCATGGCATTCTTTGACATGCAATTTGGTTCCTCTACAAAAATAAGTTGATATAAGGGCATGATGAATTTCTTGCAAAAATGCTTGTAGTAGTTTGCATACTTGCTTTCCCAAGTGGGTTGATAGGCCATGAAGAGAGGTGCCTCCTATCTGTTCCATGAACAACCCAATTCTGGGAAGGTGTGCTTACTCAACAGGCAGTCTATCAAATAAGAAGACACAAAGAATTCTGCCTTCTTTTGAGTCATTCCTCCTTGGGCGACAGTTAACTACGATTCCAGGCTTTCCGTAATTATATCAGCCCAATTGAAAATAGTACCGGCCATGGCTACATGATACATTATTGGTACCCAACCAAGCTTGAAAATATTTCCATTTGGCATGCCGAAGATTCGGCTCAGCATCAAAATGATGAGTCTGTAGGGGGTTTTCAGGAGGTTGCTTTCATATTCATTGGTCTGCCTTTCTCTTATTTTCCTAGCAACTATCATCATTTTTCTAGCAGAAACCAGAGTGTCCATGGTGTGTTCTGCTATCCATTTATTGTCCAAACAGGCTCTTGCTGAGGGCAATTCGTAAGTGGCTGTGATATGTTCAGGTGCGAATGATGCTAGATTCATTCCATTCTTGTCATTTATAAACTTGGTGTTAGTTTTGACATGAGGGATCAACTAGCCAAGGACCTCGGAACATGGAAATAACTCAGGTCGGGTTGCTGCCTTATGGATACAGGACTTCTTGATGTTTGCATATACCAAAGTATCTTCTAAGGGGGCATTAGGGTTTTCCTGATCCCTGATGAATCTATATAAGTCACCCCACTGGAACTTTGGGGCAGAGCTCCCTGGGCGTAAGTTAGTGGTGGCTTGGGTATCACTGAAAATGGTTTCAAGTGCGGTATCTAGCAGGATTTCTGCATCTGAATCCGACTCTACCTTTTGCGTGGCCTTCTTCCTTGCAGATCTCCTATGCATGTCAAACCTGTGTCGACGAGGTAGCACAAATGAGAAGTTTGGCATATTTATAAGCAGTGAACACCATAGATACTACCCAGAATACGAAATAACTAATCAATGAATAAGAAACAACAAATGACTTTCTTCAATCTCAAACATTCCTTTTAGAATAGTGGCAGCAAGACTTGAAACAAAACATTTATGTAATAACTCCAAACTAAGTGTTTTCAAAACAAAAAAAAACAAAGTTGCCGACGCTTCATTCATACATAGTTGAGTCGAACCAAGCACCTTCTTCTATTAAAAGTGAGAACAATATAGCATTTGGGCTTTTGCCTCTTATTCTAGTAAGAAGCGGGCAATCTGGGGAGCAAACCGGTTTTGTTTTGTTTTCCTACGTGTTCGAACTAAAGGAGGCTACTTTTACGTGAAGTATCAAATAGGTGCTAATTGCAACCATATGAGAATTGCCATTTTGGTGGGAGACAGAAGACCAACGCACCAACTATCATGGGCAAGGTTTTCCTCGGGAGAATGGGGCATCATTTCTCATTGGTAGCGTGTAACACAGAACCAAGAGTATGCGGTCTTGTTGTATTGGCTCTTGAAAACGTTCATGAGGAAAGCGGTTTGGTTTGACATTTTGGGGTATGTCTTAAGGAAGTTCTCTTCAACAACAGTCGCGAAGGTAGCGGATGACTGGCGCTACATACGCAGAGAGAGGTTATCACAAGTCTGCACCGAAATTGGCATGGTGACTTAATTTTTAAGGGCTTGTGGAGAAACCACACCAAGTGTATGGCCACGGAGGGACACAAAACACCGTGGGTGACTTAAAAGACTGTGCATGAAACAGGTTTAACCCTTTTGAACTTATCAAAGACAAGACTCAAATCGATTCATTTCTCGTAACAAGCAAACGGAGGAGAAAAAAACGCCTACCTGGTGCTTTCGAAGTGGTTGCTTGTGGTTGACGCATCTACCCAAGCACATAAGGAGCTCGAAAAATGTTGAACGTCTTACACTGGAGGCTAAGTCAGCTTTGGAGATAATGAACATTTGAAAATTCGTTCTGTGTTCATATGGTTGGGGCATTAATTTCCCATGCGTGGATTAATTGTTGTTTGGTGGGCACGGGGCTCAGCACAATAGTGTATTAACGCCGTACAAGCCATATTAAATGGCTTCACCAACCAAATATTTCCGTCAACTTTCGAGCGAGCAGCAGCAATTTGAACAGCTTCTTCCCGGGTTGAATCGAGGTTTTAGGCTTAAATCTTGCGATGGCGTGGGATTGATGTAGCGGAGCTATTAAGCGCAGAGATTGCGACTATGGCAGGGAGGTTGTCGTTAAGTTTTGCGTCAGAGAAATGTGACAAGGGCAAGCTTAAGAGGAAAGCAAGGATAGCGGCGAACTTGAGATTAAGATCCGCGCAACGGGCGGAGAAGCTATTGTTGAGTTTTGCGACGAGATGATGTGTTAATGGGAAGGCAAAGGGCGTAGAAATAAGGCAGCGATCTTAGGCTCAAAACTGCGTGCGATGGTGGCGATTTTAGGATTAAATCTTGCGACGAGATGATGTGCCAATATCGCGCAGATTTTACATCTAAGGAATTGCGCGGAAGGCGGTGATTTAAGGAATTCATTGGCGCAAGGGGAAAGCGAGGATAAGACCAACACTTGCGAATTTTAGCGCAAAGTTAAATTTGCGATTGGTGCTTTTAGCGCACGTTTAAAAACTAAAATTGCGCTTTGTATTAAAAATAGAAAAAAAATGCTTTAGCCGAAGAGATAGAAAACTTTTTTTTTTGGAAAGATCAACCTTAGGAAAGAAAAAATGAAAGGAAAAAAAAAGGCTAAGTTTTGAACAACAAAAAATAATCTTCAAAACAAAATTAAAAGGAGGGCCCCCAAACATTTTGGGGGGGATGTTGCAGCAACAACAATTGGTGATTCGCTGGTGAACACAGATATCTGAAACAAAATCCTGTCATGATCAGAATGACTTTTAGACTGATAGTTCCAAACGTAACAAAATGCCTCATAGTTCAACTTTTAAGAATGCAATGATCTCTTTATCATATTGGTCATTTGGGAAAGGAGACTTAGATTTATACTTCTTTCAAACTCTCTCAAGGTTGGAGCATGGAGTTAATTCTCTCGTTATCTGTCTTTATGGTGTTTTGACTAAAAGAGGACTCCACAGGATCGTAACAATATCTCGCAAGTGTATTCATTTGTTCCTCATTCCCCTATTATTTGCATCTCTTTTGGATGCGTCTTAAACTGACAACTTTTGTTATTTGAGCCTTCCAGAAATAACTTTCTTGAAACTTCAATTATTTGATTTGGGTTCTTCAGTCCATAATGTCCTTTTGTGTGAGCAAGAGATTTTATTTGTCTATCCAACTTCACAAATGGAGAATAACCTTGCTTGAGTTGAGTTATTTATACAGATTCGAACATTTTTATTTATCTCAGCCATGCTTTAATTGAGGCGAGAATTTATGGAAATCAGACTGTTTGATGTAAGCCCTTTTGGCTTTTATTTGTATCATGAGATCATTTTAAATACCATACACCTATGAGGCATGCTTCCTTTCTGTGGGTCCATAATAGCAAAAGAACCTTGGGACAGGCATTAATGTTAAAGTGGATGGGACCTCAAGATAGTGGGAGAGAAATACTGAATCATTAGTCATTTAACTGGGGTTATTTTGACCAAATAGGAAAGGATCTCTACATTCTCAGAGACCGATCAGTGAAAGCAAAGTCACGGAACTGTTTTTCTTTACAAGTGGGATTCTGTCTTCAAGACATCGAGATTCGCTAGGAGTTTTGTCTTACTGCTAATCCAAGAGTTGAAAATAACAAACCGAACTACTGAGAATACTCATAAAACCTATGGTGAAAGTAAGGAAAAGCAAAGGAAACAAAGGAAACTGTTTATTTATGTACAAAAAACTCACTGAGACTATGCAAAGTATTTCTTCAACACAAGGCCATTGAGGGGAAGGATTACTTCCTCTCCTTGGAGGTCTTTCAGCTTGTAAGTGGATGGGTCGAGCTTTTCGTAAATTAGATAAGGGCCGACCCATAAATGTTGGAACTTCGTATGCATTCCTTTACCTTCATGTGGATGATCCCATTTAAAAATTAAGTCACCTACTTCGAAATTCCTTTTGCCGGATTTCCATTTATCAAACCATATTTTGACTATGTCTTGGTGTTGGTGGAACCGGTCTTTGGCTTTCTGTCGAGATTCTTCGAGTTTCAGTAAAGTGTCAATTCTAGACTGTAAAACCTGACTACTGGAACCTCAGGAGGCTTGGGCTAATTGCAAAGATGGGAGTAAGAGGTTAGGAGGGAGGATGGCTTCTCTACCATAGACGAGGGTATGTGGGGAAACTCCCAAAGCATTCTTTGGAGTGACTCTATCTGCCCATAAAGCATTTGGGAGAGCAGTATGCCAACTTCTCTGGTTTTCAATTACAGTTTTCTTGAGAATTCGGATGAGATTTTTGTTTGAGGATTCAACTAATCCATTTCCCTGGTGGTAGTAATTGGCTGAATAATGTAATTTAATTCCTCTTTCATAAACAAATTCATTTATCTTAAAAGACGAAAAATAAGTTGCATTATCAAAGACTAGAGAAATTGGAACCCCAAACCTGGTTGTTCTCTTTTAAGAAACTGATAACTGCATCTTCATTGATTTTACGCAATGGGATAGCCTCTGTCCATCTCGTAAAATAGTATATGGCTGTTAGGATATACCGGTGCTGCAGAGAATAATTTGGCTTTATCTCTCCAATGGAATGTATGCCCCATATTGTTCAAAAGGTTCTGTGATAATAACTGGTTGCAATGGTCCTGCAGCTTTCGGTAATTTCCCAGCGCTCCTTTGACACACATCGTAATTACGTGCGTAGGCATGGGAATCTTTAAACAAAGTGGGCCAATAATATCCATCCCTCAATATTTTATGAGCTATTGTATCTCTGGAATAATGTCCACCGGTAGGGCCATCATGCAATTCTTTGATGACCTTACCTGTATCTTCCTTTTCTAAGCATCTGAGAAAGACGCCATCATAATTTTTTCTGAAAAGTAATCCATTAATGATCTAATAAGCTGCTGACTTCAAACAGAGTGCTCGTCTTTGCTTAGAACTCCAATGCTCTGGTAGGTACCCTTGCTACAAGTAGTGCACTAAGTCTCTATGTCAGGATTCAGGACCTGTAAAAATAGAGCATACTTCAACTGTATTCAGCTCAGCTTCATTTTCCCAATCCTGCTCTTCATCAACTGAATGTTCAGTGAGAAATTTACATAGGCCTTGACATTTAATGATGGTGGCTGGTTTGAATTCTAAATCATATTCTTGAAGAGCGGTGACCCAATTTCCTCTTCTTTATCCCAATTCCTTTTGAACGAACAGGGATCTGACGGCTGGATGGGGAACAATAACTTTAGTTATGTTCTTAAGAATATATGGCCTAAACTATTTTATTGCTTTGAATACGGCATATGCCTGCTTGTCTACAACAGGATAGTTCAGTTCAGCACCTTGCAGACCAGTGCTCATAAAGGAGATTGGGCATTCATCTCCTGATTCTACCTTTTGCGTGAGCACAGCTGCGAGAGAGTCATCTGATGCAAAGGTATATAAAATAAAATATTTGTCAAAATATGGACTTCTTAGAGAGGGAGCATTGGCTATGACTGCTTTGATATCCTTAAATGCATCCTTTTCTAAATCTGTCCATTTGAACTGCACACTTTGCTTGACCATTTGCTGTAAAGGTTTAACGGTCTGAGCGAAATCAGGGACAAACCTTCGAACAAAATTGATAGTGCCCATAAATGATTGCATAGATTTTTTGTTATGGGGCATGGGTATTTTGTTGATAACTTGTACTCTCTCTTGATCGATCAAAATTCCCTTCTTTGAGATGATGTGACCCAAAATTTTTCCCTCAAGAACAACAAACACACTTTTCTTGGGATTTAGAGAAATGTCGTATTTCCTGCATCGGTCAAAAATATGTTTTAAATGGAACACATGGTCTTCTCTTTTCTTTGAAAAGACCGTCACATCATCCAGATAGACAACAACACAATGACTTCCCAACCCTCGAAAGGAAATGTCCATTGCTCGTTGAAAAGTGGCTCCCACGTTAATCAAGCCAAAAGGCATTCTTCAGTATGCAAATGTTCCCCACTTAGTGCGGAAAGTGGTCTTAAGATGGTCTTCTTTTGCCACCAATACCTGATTGTAACCGGAGAAACCATCTAGGAGAGAAAACAGTTTTGATCCTGATACCATCTACAGAATTTGTTCCATCGAAGGAACAGGATAATTATCCTTATCAGATGCTTTGTTCAAGTTTTTGAAATCTACACATAGTCTTATTTCTCAAGACTTCTTTCTTACGGGAACTAGGTTAGCAACCCATTCCAAATGCCGGACTTTAAAAACGATCTTAGCATCTAATAACTTCTTCAGTTCCTTATGAATTAAAGGTTCGAGAGTAGGATGCATTCTTCTTAACTGCTGCTGAAATGGTTTAACACCTGCCTTCATTGGTATGACATGCTGAATGATACGAGTATCATATGTTTTTAAATCTTCATAAGTCCAAGAAAACACATCTTTATATTGCCGAAAAAGTTTGATGAACTTATCTCTCTCACTCGGTGAACAACACCTACCAAGATTAACATATTTTGGTTCAGCTTCTATGCCCAAATTTATCAGTTCATGCTGCATAGAAGAGCTATGAGTTTTAACGTTTGCTGGTTTCCTAAAATTGCTCTGCAAATCGAACAAACTTTCAAGAGATCTCACTCCTTTGGGCATGAAATTCCCTTTGAACGCATCCTTATTTTGCAGATCAGCATCATGCTTTTCTTCATCTATAATAGATTCTTGAAACATGTTTTCATTTGTAAGGAAACTAATGATCTATTCGTCATCATCGAATACCGTGAGATTTGTGATATTATCTGGAACAAAGGGCCTGAAAACCAATTCAATAGAACATTTATTATTAGTAGGCACTAACCTAGAAGCAGGGGTGGCTAATAAATTAGCTGCAGCATTTTGTAATCTAGGGACAGATTTTATGTTAAAAGCTTCAAAGTGAGTAATTAGATCCCATACCTCAGACTGATAACCTTTCAAATGTGTCAAAAGACAATGAATTGTATCTCTCACCTATCTGACAACTATTTCCGAGTCACCAAAGACTTTGAGGTATTTAATGTTCAAAACGATGGCTTTCTTTAGCCTGTGGACCAAAGCTTCATATTCAGCAGTATTGTTAGTACAATCGAACTCTAATCTACATGACAATAAGTACTTGTTGTTTTCAGGATCGACTAGAACACAACCAGCTCTGGATCCTTCCTGAGTTTTGGAACCATCAAAGTATAATATCCAAAAAACATTCTTTGATCTAATTAAGTTAGTATCTCCACTATCTAAGTCAGTAACTAAACTAACTATGTTACAGTCAATATCATCAGTCCGAGAAAATTGAAGGAGATCGGACTGTTCGTCTGATTCATGGCTCAAATTTTCTAATTGATAATTACCGGGCTCAATTTCCAAGAAATAATTCCCCAAAACTGAAGATGAGAAAGCTACAGCTTCATTATTTTCTTCTAACCGAGTCACATTTTGTTTCATATGCGACTCTCTCAGTACTTTAATCTGATTTTGCCTATTTTGATATGGTAACCACAAGTGGGACCAGTCTGTCGTGAAATAACCATCTAATTTAGTTGACCAGTCTCGACTTAAAATCAAACCATAGGCTTCAGGAATATCAACTACCATTATATCAACAAACTCACATACTCTAGGATCTGCTGATAACCTAATAAGCACATCTTTCATTTCCCTGATGACTTTAACAGCAGTCCTGTCTAGCTAAATAATCTGAGCTGGGGAGGACTTGGTTGTCCATTAATCTTTTTGCAGGTTGACAAAGGCATGACATTTGAGGAAGCTCCAGAATCTACCAAACAGTTATGTACATTGTGATTAAAAATTTCAAAAGTCAAAAGAAAAGGCAATGTTTGGGATTTAGATTTCCCACCAATACTTGCTTTGTTTATTTCAGGATCTTCCTTAACATTGGCTAACGGAGTGTTGGATTGGGGTTCAAGAGATCACAACAGCTTCTTTCGTTGCTGAGGCAAACTACACATATCAAATATGGAAACATTTTCTTTTACTTTCTTTATGTCCTCAATTATATCATAACCCATGTCACACTCTTTTACAACTTTTGGTTGATTGTCTATTCTATTTAAAGTCATTTTTGGTTGTTGATTTGATTCTACGTTTGGATGTTTGGTAGGTATTCGGTTAGCTTTGGGTTGTGGTGGAATAACCGTGATGTGCCTTTTAGGTATTTCTTTGGAATCTTTAGGCTTGGGCGTAGCCGAGCTCGTGATTGGATTAGCAACTGGACCTTTACTGCGAGTATTAATGTTTACAGTTGAGACTTGACTTTCCTCGAGGTCATCTTCAATCAATTCGGTTAAAGGCATCCAATCCCATAACACCATAGTAGTGTCCGTGGCGGGTTCTTCTGGTTCAAGAGTTGGCTCCTCTGGAGGATTGTTGTTACCGGACAATCCACTCGATCGGAGGTGAGCCGGATCTCCCTAGCTCAACGCAAGTCTAGAACAAATAGAATAGACTACAAACACATTTCCTAGATCTACTTAAGGATCAAGTACTAGATTTCTTACCTCTTTGATTTCGCTATCATTTCTCCCGAATGTTGCTCCATGTCCTGAGGTCGTCAGATCCAAGCTGCAAGACCTGTTAAGACACAGAAAAGAAAAAAGAGTAAAGAGAATCTATATAATAAGAGATCTATGTAAACAGTTAAGCAGGTAAACAACACAACATCATCACACATTAAGAACATAGAATGCCCCCCAAAGCATGAAGTTGTTAAGGATGTACAGGTGAAGTGCTTTGATAGAAAAAATGGCAAAAGACTTGTCGGACAATCTCATATGTAGTACAACATGGTTGCCGACCAATACATTGCAGATCCATGGGAGTAATGACCGACTGAACACAATCATGGCTACTAGACACAAGCATAGATCCATGATGAGATGATAACACAGCCATGACCAATACAAAAGTGGATCCATGTAATATGACTCAATACAAACTCCATCGCAACCTAGGTAAAACATGACTCCCCAGGGTCTTCAAGTTGAACCCGCAATGATACAAATCTATCCATGTGATTACAAATGTCTTGACGTCAAACATGGTTGAAACCACTTGATTACCGATCATTGATGTAAACCGTTAACAAGTGCGAGGGAGATCACCATTAATGTCAATGATTCCCAAGGTATCACAGTACATATCATCAAGCGTGAATAAATGAGTTGACGTACTCGAACGCAAGACGAAATATTTCAATCAAGAGTCAATGATGTAAACTCATGATGAAAGCGAGGTGACCTGCCATTGAGGCATGCAGGACCAAGGTACTTAACTAGTTTCTAGATTCAATCCTTGTATGATGAGTTGAAGTCGACAAGGATGAATCTGTCGAAGGAGGGCCATGATGAATCCCCCATCAATCGACACGAAACACAACAAAAGATGTGTAGAGTGGATCGGATGGTACAGTAACATGTGAGACTGACTCAAGGTAGACCGACATGATTGAAGGTATACTGACTGCAAATGATGAGTAATGAACATCTCTTGAACATGGGCATGGCATGACTTGGCAGTATTGACATGACGAGAATGATACCAACCCCTAATGAAACTGATGGTGGAAGCATTCTTTGGCTGATCCAAAGGAGCGATGCGACTCATGGAATTGACAAGACTCGAGGACAAACAAATTATCCAAGTACTGAATGCAAATGCAAACGAGTGCCATGTTCAAGAATTACTATATACTACCACTAAGGTATGTAATACAAACACTTTCCTTTTTCCCCATCATGAATGATGAGTGCTTCACTTGTTTTTTAGCGAGCTTGATGAGGGTAACCAGATGCTCGGTATAGCTCATCTCATAGATAAGTCCAATCCCAAATGTTTTATGAACCTAGGAAAGGAGGGGTTCATCCCAAAATGGGCCCTTCGATGTTTGAATTTTAACGAGTCCAAAGAAGGAAAACTCGGTGTCATTTCATGTTTAGAGAGTCTGAAAAGAACTAAAGGAGACTCTAAAAGGTCATTTTTCATAAAGTTAGTCTCTTCACCCAGAAAAGGGTAAAACAACGCGAGAGAGAACTCTTCCAACCATGGTTGGTTGGAGTATTCCTTTTTCGTAAAGAGTGCTTCCTGGTCTGAAAAAGGGGTAAACTATCACTAGAAAGACGATCATTCAAATGCTTTTACAAGTGTGAAAGCATCAAGTTCGCTTGGTAATATTTTCCTATTTAGGGAGTCTGAAAAGAGCTTAAAAGGACTCCATGAACAACTTTGTCATGGTTGATGACCGAGTACAACAAAGGAAAAAGTAAACTCGACATAGTTCCTTTTTCGTAAATAGTCTAGCGAGGCCGGATAAAGTGATAAACCTATACTCATTAGACACACCTTTTTAACTCAAATTTTTAACGAGCACGAGAATGGTATCAAAAGCACTCAAAATATTTTTCATATTTGAACCAGAGCACGAAAAAGTAAAAAGTAAGCTCAAACCACTTTTCATGTTTCAACCAGAGCTCGAAAAAAGTGAAAAGTAAGCTCAAACCACTTTTCATGTTTCAACCAGAGCACGAAAAAAAGTGAAAAGTAAGCTTAACACCGTCTTACTATTTTTAACGAGCTCGAAGATAGGTTGGAATAATGCTCATGATGTCTGCTTCATTTTTTAACGAGCTTGTAACAGAAAAAGAACTATGCTTAGGATAATTTTCATGGTTTAACTAGCTCAAAACCTAAAAAGAAAAGTATGCTCGAAAATGTTCCCAATGGTGAACTTTTCCCCAACATGGCATCCAGAGGTTGGTGTGTGCCCCCAGCATGATTGCTAGAAGTAAGTGACTTAGCTCCAACGTGGTGTGGAGAGGCAATCGAGTTGACTTCAACATAACTTCTAGAGGTTGAAGACATGCCCCCAAGCTTCATTTCATCCGCCTAAGGCATAGGTGGGTGAAAAGAAGGTTCAGGTACTAAGTCTACGAGGAGACTTGACTCAAAGGGAAAGGGCATGTTTCATTTTTTAACGAGCTTGACACAGGAATAGAACTCTGCTTAGACTACTGTTTTCATTTTTTAATGAGCTTGAAGCCAAAGGTAAACTCTGCTCATGGTGAAGGCCCATTGACGGGTTCCTTCCCAACATGATGCCCAGAGGTTGGTAAATGCCCCCAGCATGATTGCTAGTGGCTTAACATGGTGGTGTTCCTTCAACATGATTGCTGATGGTACGACATGTGGCATGCCCCGCAAGCTTCATTTCGTTTGAAAATGTTGCTTGCTAACCCAACTACCAACCTGGTTACTAATATGAAAATGTTCACCAAGGGGGGGGAAACGAGAATCAGATGAAATGAAGTTTCGAGTTCTAACTCTAGCAAGAGACTCGAATCGATGGGAGGGAGATCTATTTCATTTTTACACAAGCTTGAAATAGACAATAACTATGCTTGAGTGGCCCCATCTGAATTTTTAACAAGCCTGAAATGGAATAAAACTATGCTCGAGTGGATTGGTTTCATTTTTGTGCAAGCTTGAAACCAAAGGTAAACTATGCTAGGGTGGTTGGTTTCATTTTTTAATGAGCTTGAAACATAACATAAACCATGCTCGTAGGAACCTATTTCATTTTTTAACGAGATTGACATAGAACGGGAACTATGCTCATGTGAAATGGTTTCATTTTTATGCAATCTTGAAATCAAAGAGAAACTTTGCTTGAAGGTTGGTTTCATTTTTTAACAAGCTTGAAACATAACATAAACCGTGCTCGTACCCCCCATCCTTAGGGGGAAGAAACCACTAAAACATGTGGAACATTTAGGGAAGTCTGATGACTAGGAGTCATATGATGAGTGGGTGTCACAAAGGAAATTTGATCGATGGTCACAATCCTCCCATCATAGGGAAAATACATCACTCGAAGGAGCGTGGACACTACAGCTTTCATAGCATAGACATAATCACGTCCAAGGAGTAGATTGAAATCTAAGGACTCTGGACAACCATGACATCAACATAAACAGTTTTACCTCTCAACGTGACAGGTAACTGCGGGAGAATCCCTAAAGGTCTGGTAGGCCTTCTATTAAAAGCCAAAATCTGGTCAGTGACTGGCACAAGATGAGGTGAACCCATAGCTTGCCAAGCAGTTAAGGATAAAATACTAACAGAAGCTCCCTCATCAACTATCATATGAAATATTTCCTTATCGGAAACTCCTACAGATATTTGAAAAGGAATACTCAAAAGAAGACGAGATTCTATTAGACCATTCCAATCAAAGGAAATGACCTCAGTACTTGGGGGGGGATCCTGTCGGAATGGACAGGGTTTCCCCTTGCCTAGGACATTTTGAACTGACTAGGAAAACATCAGCGGTTTCCAATTCATTCTGACTTGGAAGATAAGAATGAGACGAAGATTGTGTCATGGTGACTGCTTCAATCTAGACTTTCTCCAATGAAAGAGCGGGATCGAGTGGAGATGAGATCGACTCGATCACTTCACTCTCCGAAGGAAGAGTGGGATCAATTACAGATGAAACTGAATTGATCACTTGTTCAACCAGCGGGGGGTCGAGGGACAACTTAATACTTGTTGGAAGCACCTGCTGAGAACTAGTAATATCTTCCAACCACCGTGAAGCTTCATCCATGCTTGGACAAAGGAAGGTACAGTGCATACCCTTACATGTCAAACAGGGGTACAGGACTTTACTCTTCTGACCCTTCACCAATGGGTTACTGGTCGAGGGAGTATCATCAACATGATGGTCAGAGGTTGATGATACAAGCGGTTTGGGGTTTTTAGACCACACGGGAAAGACCGAGACAATTCTTGAGAAAGTGATCACCCTTGCAAAGTTTGCAAGGGAACTTTGGCTTACGAGGCATTCTCATAGAATGAGTGCCATCAGAGGCAGATGGTTGACGCTTGGTCTCTTTCTTATCTTTCTTCTTCTTAATCTTCCCTTTCTTCTTCTTCACACCAGGCTTCTTACTAACATCATAGTTTTCAGTAGGAGAAGAGGAAGAGATGGCAGCCGATTCAACTTTCGATGGAGAAGGGGAAGGGTGAACATGAGATTGATGCTCATGTGGTGAAGGACCTAGGTCCGACATGATTGGTGCACTTGGAATAACTGGATTGGAGAATAACCATACTAGTAATCCTATCGTCAATCCAGGAAGACTCAATGTAGCCATAAAGGGAGGACCAACAGTTCCACAAGGAGGAATAACAAATGGCATACCTTGGAAAGGGGTGCCTTGGTTGGTAGTCCCGAAAAAATATTCCATATCTAAACTTCCTAAGAGTCTCTAAAGTACCACACAAATCAAACACTACTCAAGTCTAAAAGCAACAAGCAAACTGTGTGAATAGGAGTGGATTCAAAGTCTGGAACCTCATGGGATTATCAAGGCATCGCAAACCGCAATATACTGTAGGGTCCAACAATATGACGCGACAAGGAGGATTGGGACCGTACCCTTGCCTGCATACCCGATTACCTGGACAGTACGTGCGTGCTAATCTCCCCGAGTGTTGTTCTCGATGTATTGCTTTGCCAAGACGGCCAAATGGTTAACTCGGTTGGTTTCGAGAATCCTAATGGTGTCTCCCGATATACGCAAGGTACGTGGGAGCTCAAGTCCGTAGTGGTGCTGTCTAATGCATAGCCGTTGGCACAAGACATTCCGATATACATGTCGAGTACGTGACACACCCTTCGATATACGCCAAGTATGGATTATGGTACTTGGTGGGTACGTGAAGGCGCTCGATATACCGATGTACGTGGAACACTACAATACCCCCGGACTACAGTGCCGGCAAATAACGACAGATGCCACGCTTAACGTCACCGGAAGACGTCTCTAACTTACACACAGTTACTAAATGATTTTAACCTAAGCTAGCGTTAATTTTATCTTGTACGGTTAGGTGGATGCATGAGGTGAGTACATAAATGTAAACATAATGCAATCCTCAACTACATGATAATGCACATTTTCCTTTCCTTTTCAATGAAAACTACTTAAGGTAGGGAGAGATTTTTCTTTCTTTCAAACCAAAAGTACTTAAGTAGTAGCGAAAAGAAGAATTCTTTTCCTAGGGTGCAGTAACTTTAACTTTCTACAATAATCAGTTAAAAAGCGCAAAGAAAATGAAAGATGAAACTAATCTTAACAATGTGTAAGACAAAATGATGAAGCACTTTTCAATTTTCAAATGCATGTACCAAAACTGAAATTTGATAACTCAACACTTTTCATATCTATATACAGAAAGTGAGAAGATATCTACAGCACTCTAATCTTTCAGAAATTCCCAAAGAAAAATGGCAAGCACCGAAACAACTCAAAGGCACTCAAGAGAGGCTCGAAATCTACAAAATGCAATAATTATAACTCATTTCCTATCTTTTTACACTTGAAAAAGACACATCTAAGCTACAGAAAGAAGGATTCCACAAATGTTTCCAATCAAATGCAAGACAAAGATAAGCATTTAACAATCTTATCTAACTCAAGTGCATACAAATCTGAAATGAATCTTTCTTCTTCTTACGAGTGTGAGACCAAGAATTTCAAATGATCAAATTAAAGCAAGAAGAATACTTATGTTTTCCAAATTCATGAATATAGCAAAAGAGTGGCAAAATCAAGCTTTTCTTTGAACTAAAATGGAGACAAAGAATCAATCTTTCCCAAAATTGATTAGATAGCTCATCATGTAGAGGAAACAAGATGCATAACCCAAGAAAGAGAGGTTCAAAAAGACATGGATATCCCACACTTTTCAAGCCTTTAAAACAAGCTAATCACGCCAAACCAAAAATGATCTCAAAACCTTGAGATGGGTCAAAACGACTGAAGAATGCACGATTCATGCCCCCCCCCCCCCCCGGCCACGAGGGGGATTTTTTTTTCAAAAATAGAACCCATTTCGCTTAAAAAAGCAAGCAAAACACTAGTTTTTACTCAAAGGGCCAAACATGAATACAAATCTCAAAAGACCCAAAAAACCAATACAAATAAGCCAAACAAAACACACAAATAAAAGATGGGATCTCTGGCTGGATCTTGCAGCAGAGAGGGAGTTCATACAGCAAACCAAAGTTCAGACTGTCAAATGAGAGAATGGATGCCTGTATGCAAAGTCTCGACAGATCGGCGCACTCTAGCTTTGCAGACAGTACGACGTCGCAGTTTAACTACACGAGATATGCGACAATGTCGCAGTCTACTAATGCATAGGACGCGATGAGCAAGCAACAGTCAAAGAGCAAAGACCCAGAAAAACACAGTGTCGCTCTGTTTTCACTGCCTATGTGCGACAGGCGAGTTCTAGATTCAAAAATGAATCAAATATCCTAATAATGAACCACCAACAGGTTTGAAACTGAGTTGTATAAACTCAAAGGAAGAATATTAGAATCTTCAATGTGAAGATCTGACAATGGAATCAATCCTAAGAAGGAAAATGGCAAAAGAAATGACAACAAGGCTTGTGACAAGTAATCAACTAAAAATGACTTAGATTAACGATCACTAAACAAGAATACTCCCCAATATGGTCGCCATATTTGTTACCGGACAATCCACTCGACCGGAGGTGAGCCGAATCTCCCTATCCCAACGCAATTCTAAAACAAATAGAACAGACTACAAACACGTTTCCTAGATCTACTTAAGGATCAAGTACTAGATGTCTTACCTCTTTGATTTCGCTATCCTTTCTCCCGAATGTTGCTCCACATCCCGAGGTCGTCAGATCCAAGCTGCAAGACCTGTTAAGACACAGAAAAGAGAAACAAGTAAAGAGCTTCTATACAATAAGAGATCTATGTAAATAGTTAAGCAGGTAAACAACACAACATCATCACACATTAAGAACGATATTGGTGGAAAGCATTTGTATTACCGCAAATAGAGGAGTACATGATAGAGATATCGAACTACAACCAATGACTTAACATAGCAGCCCTTCTCCACACAAACCAATTGCCAATCCCTTCCAAGGAAGCATGAATTCTCTAAGAGGTGAGTAAAGGTGTCCCAAGAGAGATTTCACCAGCATGTAGATACCATAGTCTTCCTCCCTTTGGTATGGGATTGAGCCTCGTATATATAGGACTAAGTGGATGAGATTATGGATAGGATAGGTTGAAAGATGGTAGGAGAGAGATAGGGGATCTTTCCAACGAGTTAGGGGTTGAGTACCAACTCTCCAAGAGATCAGGGATAAGCCCCCAAATGGGAAAGCTTCGAGAAAGATCTCGAAACGGCTATTTTTGCCCATTAACAGACCTCGTCGCACCTTGCTATGGAGCAACCTGCGACGTCGCATGTTGCTAGTGTGCAACCTGCGATGACCTCTCAAAAGGTTGTACAAACTGAATACAAATCCTCTCAAATGAATACTTGGTCCAGATGAATTCAGGGATGTATACACTAAATCATGATGATGGGTAGATTTTAGGTGTAACAATTGTCTTGGTCTAGAATCTATGAGTCTAACATTTGGTTCATTACCAAGCTCATTGAATTTATCCATCGTGGACAACTCTTTTCGGAGTGTGGTTACTAATGAAAAGTGCATAAATGTTCCATTCCTATTTCATTTAAATTCAATACAAGAGAGTTGTTCGTAGGTGGATGAGGTAGATCATTTTCTTCCCTTTTCTTATAGAAAGGTTTAAAAGGATTCCTAGATGTGCTAGTTGCCTTATCCTTTTCAAGATTTACAATTTTATTGGACAACTTTTGCATCATTTTGACTACATTTTCCATATCGGCTGATGGTTCTTCTTTATTCCTGGTAAGCAGTAGTGGCTTCTTGGTGGTTGCTGGTTTTGTTTCTGCATCAAGAGCATGTTTAGCAATGTTGTCTGCTTCTTCTTCTACATTCCTAACTTCTTCAAAATTTTCTATTAAGGTAATTTTCTTAGTTCTTTTGACAAACATTGCTATTGGAGGATCAAGTGTTGTTGTGTAATATTCCACTAAATATTCTTCTGCAGGTTTAGCATCCTCACTAAAATTATTTAACAGCATAGTGAATCTTTGGTTAAATTCTTGAACCTTTTCTTTCTTTTCCATTCTCATGGATAGCAACTCTTTCATGAGTGTAGCTACTGTTTTCTGATTTCCGTATTTCTTTAAAAAATATTTTTCGAATTCTTCCCAATTAGCTATTGATTTGGCTTGTAAACTAAAGTACCAGGAAGACAACTTAGGCTCAAAAGTATATGGAAAGAGTCTACAAACTACGTCTTCATGATGCACATTCAAAAGGCTCAAAGCTAAATAAAAGCTCTTAAGGTGATCTTCAACAGAAATACCTTTCCCAGGATCATGCTTAGGAAAACATTTCTCAGGGTTCTTAGGCAGATTGTGAAAAGGTCCAACGAAATTCAAAGCTCCTCTTGCTCTCCATGCAGGTACAGCCATGGCTTTACGTGGAGAATTAGGTGGAGTATCGTGAGGAGTATGAGGTGGAGAATTCTTTGGAGTGTATAGTTCTTCAAGATCTAGAGGATCTTCAAGTTCTATTTCTCCAAGAGGTTCCATAATTTTTTCTAAAGATAAGTCTACTAATTCTTCAAAGCTTTGAACAAGAACTAATCACGTGTGTACTGTCTTTCCCTTATGGGAACTCTTTTTGTGGGAGAAAAGGAATCGCTTTTAAACCGACAAGTTGTTTAACATAAGCACGGGTATGTCTTCTCAAGTTTGCTACTTCAGCAAAAGGTATAGCATACAGTGTTTCTTAATTCTTCATTTCAGAGTTAGGATTTTCTTGATTTGTTACCTCAAGATCTGAATTATCTAGGAGTGATGTTCCAAGCGTATTTTCAGTTGGATCTCCTCTTAAAGAAGAGTCTACTTTATCAGCCATGCACTGGTGGCCCTCCTTCTAGCGCCAAAAATTGTTTATGCCAGGAAAATCGTAGCATCAATCAGCAAGGGATTCTCCCCGGTAAACAGTCCCAATTAGATTGCTCACCATTTGGTGTAGGGAATCTGTCCGGTTAATGGTTCCAGCTACCATAATATTTAAAGATTCTTACTCTTTACACCGGTCATGGCCCGATCCACCATTTATGTATTTTGTTTTAAAGATGATATGCAAGTGCCCTAAGCTAAATGCAGGTAATTAACCTAAACTAATCTAAGACTGTATAAGCAAATTTAACCTATCCTTGCAAGGAGCAAACTGTTAAGATGAGTAATGTACTGAAAGAAACATCTAAAGATCATGCAGGTAGCCATTTAATCATAAAGATGCAATTCCAGCAGAAGACAAAAGATATCAAAGTTAGATTTAATTCAATTAATACATTCCATTACTCATTTAAGACAAACATATTTGCACAGGAAAATGTAAGAGCATTCATCGCATAGAAGCCATTCATGATGGCAAAGAATGATCTCACAGCAATATGCAGATGACAAAGGAATAATCCGGCAAACATTTGACACATTCTCCAGGCAAAAACACCTTCTCCCAGGCTTTCATTAGGCAAAATCCAGTTCTTGGAGAAAGTAGTAAAGTAATTCACATACAAGGAAGAAAAATCATTCGCCTGCCAAAAGTCCTTTTCTTATCCCTCTATATATATATTTACAAATTGCTCCTTCAGCTGCCAAGTGTACCCTAAAATTTTGGAACCTTCTAATTTGTCATTTAGTGTATCACTTACAAAATTGAATAATTCATGGGTACCCTTTAACAAAAGATAAAATAAAAGACAGTTGTCTCTTAATATTTCATACATGAAAGCTTTTCAGCTTACTTTCCTAAAATGTAATAAGGCAAACTATGGCCCACATGGTTCTGCTGACTCATTGGGTCGCTCTTCTGCTGTTTGCTCTCTCTCTTCAACAGGCTCGCTTGATTGTGTTGATTTATCTTCCTGTTGTTGATGTATATGTAACTTCGGAATGTATTTCATATATGTATATTGTACTCCTATAGAGATGGTATTATTCCTCTATACAAAAGTGTTTGTATTCCTATAGAGATGTTATTATTCCTCTATACGGAAGTGTCGTCATTTATATTGTAAGTGTCGTAACTTATACTTGATGGGTTATTAGACCACCTTGTTGGGGTCGGCCCTGTATAAGTCATGTGGGTCGAAGGGTTATTAGACCACCCTATTGGGGGTCGTCCATGTGGGTCAAAGGGTTATTAGACTACCCTATTGGGTGTCGGCCCAGTCAGCATTATGTTATGTGGTTAAGTTAAGGCCGACCTAATAAAGGTTATTAGGCAAGTCAAGTCAAGTATAAATAGAGTGCAGGAGGCACTCTATTTCATCATTCTATTCTCTCTCACACTCTCGGGAGAGTGGCGCACTTGTGGAGGAGGAGAAGCTGCTACTAGGAGATGTCTATCTATTATGCTTGGGTTGTATCATTTCTCTATCTATCTCTGAGGAAGTTATTGGGGTTTTTCACCTTTATGGTTTTCCCCAAGTAAACTCTGTGTCTCTTGTGTGCTTGTATTATTGTGTCCATGATTGATATGCTATAGATATGTTGTACATGTTGTTCTCTCAGTTAAGATCCTAGATCAGATTGAAGTAAATTCTGAAAAATTAACACCTGCTGAATATAATTTGCCCACTGTCCAATTTTCCTTACAATGGTTTTCCCTCTTGCTAATATTGTCACATTGCGCACTATCCTGTGCTTGCGTAAATCTGATTTGATGGTCGTTGTCCCTGTTACAGTCTTCTGAGCACAGATTTCTAGAAGGTGAGTGTGGACAGCAATCTGCCCAATGAACTGATTAAGGTCTTCTGGAGATATAGTCTCTATCTTCTTTAAATAATCCAACTCAGCGTTCAAATTATTCTTTAACTCTGTCATGCATGGTCTTTTTCAGGAAACTCGAAAATACTCTGTGGTAAAGGCATCTAACATGTCTCGTGGGCTACTCGGATCTTGGAATAGATAACGTAGCACTTTTTTACTGTCTTCTGGATTTCAACACTTAATATGTTGCCACAATCTCTGCAAAATTCAAGGACTCCTATATCCATACCTAGCTCCTCATCGGTTAAGGTGCGCAGATTTGAGGGAAAACCGGATTTTCCTTTTCTCCATTCAAACTGCTCCTTAATCTCGACCACGTGTTACGCATACTTGTCTTTCATCTGAAGTGCTTCAATATCAAATATTGTCATCCCTGTGATCATTTCTTTCATCCCGTAAACTTCTTTGGAAATTAGTACCAGCAATTGATGAATCCTCTCTTGCATGTCATAGGCTTGCTTGTAAAAGGTGGACAGATCCTGCCTTTTTTCATTGGACTCTCTGAGTTGTTCCAACAGCTCAGTCTTTTCTTCTGTCAATCTTTCCAATTTTGATATGTGAATTTTCAAGTCCTTTTGTTCATCTTCTGAAATTGCTAGTTGCATTTCCAGTGAATTCTTCTCATTTTCAAGTTGCAGGGCCTTCGAAGTGATTTCTTCTTTCTCTTCTTTGAGCTCTTTGTATTTCCTTTTTATTTCATTGCTTTCTAACACCCCCTTCTTCCTGTCAACTTTTATTTTGAAACACCGCTCTCTGTAGTTCGTAACAGTTTCCATTAACCGATCGATATTGGCTTTACTTGCTTTGGCTGAAGCTGTAGTGCATCCTGCCTGGAATGAAGGATCGATGTCGATCCCTTGGACAAGTGTGGTTTCAGACACCCTGAATTCATATAAGTCCTCCCCGATCTCCATTTTCCTCACTCTTCTGTCAATAATAGCCCTCTTTCATTCATGATAATAGACGAAATCCAGGTTGGCCACTTGGCGATGCTTTATGGGGTTGTATTGGGTCAATGCTAATTCTTCAGTAGAAACAACCCCTTCATGAGCTATCCTTGGTTGGTCTATCTTTGACATACCTAAGTCCATGGCCTATGGGTTGGACGGGTTTTGTTCTGCATATTTCTCTGCTTCTTCCTTTTCTTGTCTTTCTGCTAAGTCTACCAACTCTGCTTGCAATCTGTCTGCTTCCTCCAACAAGGTTCTTTTTTCTTCTTCCTTCAAAGCCTTTTCTTCAAGCTCCTTTTGGATTATGGCAGCCTCTTCTTCTTGTTGCAACTTAATAGCTTGCTCTTGCTAAATTCTTGTTGCTTCTTCTTGTTGAATCCTTATTGCCTCCTCTTGTTGTAATATAGCGGCCTGTTCATTTTGAAGCCTTGCAGCTTCTTCATCTTGGTGTTGTTTGACAGCCTGATCTTGTAGGACTCTATCCCTTTCTTTTGGTTCTATGTCTGTTGCACCTCCTGATTGGGATGTTGCTGCCTCTCGCTCCAGTTGTATCACACCAACAGGATTGGGAGTAGTACTCGTACCTCCTTTCTTCTTGTAGTGTTTCCCTAACTCTGTTAAATTTTTGGCACTACAAAAGAATTCTTCATTTAGGTCTATAAGATGGGTGTTGTAGCTAGGGTTTTACCCCTAGCTTGTGCCAATGAGCACCTACTAAGGAGAATGGACTCCTTAGTAGCAGTTCAGTATATTAAACTAATTAAGCTAAAACAAAAATTAAATTACTTCTAAAGCATGCATGAAACATAAACATCAAATTTAAAGAATGGCTTTTTGGGTATTGATATTACCTTCAATGAGAAGGTTTGATGAAGCCCTTTGCAGTGTCCAAGAGGATGTTCCAAGCTTCAAGATGCTCCTTCTCCTTCTCCAATGATGGGAATGGGCCAAAAGTGGCTCTCAAGGTGAAAATAGTTCAATGGTGAACTAGGGTTTCGAGAGAGATTTTGGCAGAGTAAGGGTGCTTGTGATTGTGGATATGGAATAAGAGATCTCCATCACCTATTTATAGTTTTTTGGTGGTGGAGTGCTAACCCATGGTTTTAGGAAACACATATTTTTGGGCAGCTGTATAGGGTTTTTTCCTCCTTTTCCTCATTATTTTATATTTTTTATTCCCTTTTTAGGGGATTTTTGCTATTTTTGGAGGAAAAGGGGGTTTTTTAGCCTTTTTAGGCTATTTTGATGGTTTTGTGGCCTTTTGGAGGCATTTTAGGCCTTTTGGAGGCTTTTTAATGGGATTTTTTGGGATTTTAAGGGAAATATGGTAGGAAAATGGACAAATGAGCCATATAATGTGGTAGATGAGGTAGTGAACACTTTTTGGGTGTTAACAGATTGCCCCCTGATGTGCGAGGTCAGGAGCTCATCGTATGGCCGATGGACATCATAAGTCATGAATGGTTTTCCTGGGTGTGGAGAGAAGAGAAGAAACAAACTGAAGCCCGGAACAACGATCCCGAACAACTACAAGAACTAAAAGGACATAACCTCAATAATGGATGAGGAATCATCTGATCATATGGACGAGGCGGGCATACCCATGCTCGTATCAGGATATAACATAATAACAACAATGGGGTCCAAAAAATGGGGACCTGACATATACATGACCTCAAAAACTGAATGAGGAATGATCGCAATATATAGACGAGGCGGGCATACCCATGCTCGTATCAAGATACATAAACAGAACTGTGAGGCCCGAAAAGGGGGACCTGGAAGATACATGACCACTGTGTACATCATAAGAGTCCAGAGGGGACACAAATCTGGGATATACTGCTGAGCGGATCATGTGTGAACTGCAGAACTGGTGCACTGGAACAATCAACAGTGCTACTGAGTGTGGTACCAAAGGAACTGATGAGCTGCTGGATCATAGTGACTGGGGTCATACTCTCCATGGCACACTGAATGGGAACGGATCTGAAACTGAAACTGGGTACTCAAGGAAGCATGTAACTGGATGGCTTCCGAATACAATCGCCAACGCAGCCCGGACATCCGCGGGAACATATAACTGGATGTTCCGAAGTGACTCACCAAGGTGCTAGAGTCGGGGGAAATCCGGGGTCTTCGACTAAAAACTGATGGGATATAATCCTACGCGATCCTCAACGATGCGATCAAGGTGCTGAAGTCGAGCATGTGAGGAACAACCATTCGGAGAGGCAATGATGACTCCTCTCAGAATGATCCGTAGGCACTTACCACAGATGGTGATAAGTCCAAGGCGTAGGGACCTCTGGGCCTATCCTCTGGAATAGAGGAGCTGTCGTCGACAGAGGGAGACCTACAACTATCAAGGCAATGATGTTTCCTTGACAGGAGCGCGAGGTGTAGACCGAAATGTGATAGTGCTGATGGAAGGACTGATAAACTGTGGGGGGACAACTGGGCAAGTAGAGTGGATGGACTCAAACTTCCTTTGTTCAGAGTATGATAATGGGAATGATCTGGCAACATATGAAACTGACTAAGGGGAGAGGGATCATAGCTGTATGGGATCTGGGGAGGTTACTGGGCTGAGGAAGACTCGAGCTGGGGTACAATGGCAGGAGACGGCGGAATACTCTGAACAAAGGCGACCTGATTGGGGGTGCTGCCGAGATGATAGATCAAAGTGCCCGGAGGCACGGGGGAAAAACTTCTTCATGGGTTAAGGAACTAGAAGAAGTGTGTGGAAAATGGTACTGTCATGTGGATTTTACGAGCCCAGGACAGTTCATGCTCGTGGCTGCTTTCAATTTTAAGGAGTCTAAAACCGATAAGAAGACTCTGAAATGATGGAATGGTACTGTCGTGTGGATTTTACGAGCCCGGGACAGTTCATGCTCGTGGTTGCTTTCAATTTTAGAGAGTCTGAAAGCAAGTAAGAAGACTCCAGGGGGTTGCTTTTTCGTAGATTTAGTCTCCAAGGCCCAAAGAAGCATAAAAGGATGCAATGAAGAACTCTTCTAGCCGGTGTGACTAGAGCATTCCTTTTTCGTAATTAGTCTACCAGGTCCGGAAAAGGGTTAAACTTATACCAGATAGACGCCCTTTCAGGTACTTTAACGAGCATGAAAGGAAGCAAGATTGCTCAGCGATCTTTTCATTCTTTTAGGAGGCAGAAAAGAGCTTAACAGAAACTCCCTGAGTGCCTTTTTCGTAAAGGACTTGTCCGGCCCGAAAAAGGGATAAAATTATACCGAACAAAAGGAATGGCCAGGCAAGGAGGAAGTGTTCAATCAAGGAACAGTAATGATGACCAAGGACGAGGGTAGTAGGGAACACTGGTGGGCCTCCTTGCGGGGTAGATGAAATGGTGGCAAAATAACGAAACATTTGCAGTATGACAGGAGTGAATGGCTCATGTAAACATGTGGAACAATTCGATAGCGGCCGATGTGGCACGCAAACCGAGGCAGCAAGGTGTCGGGACACAATGTTGAAATTGTACCAAGTGAGAGCGAGAAATGATCTCAAGCATCATCACGAGCTCAGAAAAATGAATCCGGCGATATAAAGGACGTCAAAAACGGGTAACGGCCGATGTGGCACGCAAACCGAGGTGACGGGGGCATTTTGAAAAAATGCCCAGAAAATCTGGAGGTGAGAGCGAGAAATGATCTTAAGCATCATCACCAGCTCGGAAAAATGAATCCGATGATATAAAACATGTGAAAAATGGAGAACGGCCGATGTGGCACGCAAACCGAGGCGACTAGTGGCGTCTGAAAAAATGGGCAAAAAATGCCGGGGTAAAAATAATGCAACGAGGTGACCATCATGACGGTCTCGTCGTGCTGATTCCAATGGTGGAAACGGTTTGAAAAACGGACTCCGTATGGGGCCAGGATGACCAAAACAAGAAAAAGTCAACTAACTATAAATAGTGGTGGGTCCAACATGACATGTGTCATTTGTACTTGTTGACTTTGACTTGTGAGTAGGGTGGACCAGAGCTGAGGTGGCATTTTTGGACGATCCGTCTGGCTGATTTCAGATCCGTGAGATACAGGTATTTCATTAAACTCATACCTGCATGGTTTTTAGGGTCGGGGGTTGGGTAGTGGGTCCCAGGGTGTATTTGTACGGTCCACGTGGGGTGGACCGCGGGTTAGGGAGACGAAACCGCGGTTGACGACTGAGAGTTTCGGGATGAAACACACGGCCGGAGACCGCGTGTTTCGGGTTGAACCACGCGGTTGGAGACCGCGTGTTTCCTGGATGGAACGGCGGTCGAGTACCGCGAGTTCCAAGGAGGAACACGCGTTTCCCAACCGCGGGTTTAGGGCTGATAGGCGCGGTTGGGAACCGTGACGATAGGCCTGACAGCCGCGGTCGGAAACCGCGGCAGGAAGCCCGAAAGCCGCGGTTTTGGGCCGAGCTATTAGGGTCTTCCGGGAAAGGGAAAAGTACTTTATTTTTTTAGTTGACATGAGTCTGATGAGTTTACTTTGTGTGATGGACAGGATGCCGCAGGTGCTCTGGAGAGAGCGGGAGATCCCGGATGAGACCATGGTTTTCATCCGAGAGAATGACCATGTGCGAGCTGTGCTGGGAATGTGCGGACTTCTGAAGTTCGCACAGATACCCATGATACAGACAGCAACATTGTTGCTGAACCGTCTGATCAGCTTCTGGGAGCCGGACATACAGGCTTTCCGGGTACAGGGTGAGAGGGTGGACCTCACCCTGACCGATGTGTACTTTCTGACGGGGTTGCCCTGCCTGGGCAGGGTGGCAGACACACAGCCGCGGGTTGCCGCGGATGTCGACATGGAGGACATGTTGGAGAGATACTGCGTTCGGGACGCGAGGGTGCATAGGAATGCACTTCTGGTGAGGGACCTACAGGAGCCGGCAGTGCAGGCCATGGCGGCATGCGTGGTACGAGTATTGGGTTCTCAGTCACCTGAGAAGGTGTCTGGGGGTCAGATGCAGATGGTAGAGCGCATACTGGATGGAGTGTACTACGCGTGGGGCCAGATGTTCCTGACCTGCGTTCAGCGACAGCTGACGGCAGCGAAGGAAGCTGGCAAGGGCTTTTGCTTTGGTTCCTTCTTATGTGCCTTCTTTATGGAGAGGGTACCCACACTGCGGCCACGGGTGCCGATCAGGCCAGGAGGGATGAGGGAGCCCCGGATGGTTCGTTGGGGCGAGATGATGCGCCGCCATGGTGGCGGCGACGTGGGCAGGTACTTCACGCAGGAGTTGTACCTGCAGTGGCTCCAGATACCGCTGACACTGGACGACTTCCCGTATCGGGATATGGACTTCACGGGAGATCCGGAGGCGCCACGAGCACCAGGACAGGCATGGGGTCCCGATGGTACGTATGTGTTTTGGTTGTATGCTATGTATATCAAGTTTTATTTATATGATAGGAGATTGAGATACTGTAACTGACATATGGGTGTTCTTGCAGATGTGGGCCCGAGGCCGCCTCCAGGACATGTGGCACAGAGGGGTATGGTGGCCGTCCCAGCTCTGCCGGGGCGAGGTGAGGTCCGTCGCCGTGATGCGGAGGGGACACTGGAGTCAGTGCGGGCGCTACTAGATCGGTTATTGGTAGGGGTGACCGACGAGGGATGGCGGGATATCGACCCTGCTGTAGTGCAGGATTGCATGATGGCACCCCGAGAGTTCAGATCCATCGCGATCCGGGTGGCGGTCCTAGTGGACCGGGTACGGGAACAGGAGGCCGGAGGAGAGGAGGACTTGCCGGAGGAGGAGCGAGGGGAGGACTCAGAGGCAGCCGATGCAGGCAGTGATGCAGGATACGACTCCCATTAGGGGGCACAGGGGACTCCCCCCGAGTTTTGTAGCTACGGCATGTATGTAGATGAGGCTTTAGGCATGTATAGCCATTTTTTGTATAGCTGAGTACAGGGGTACTCAGGACATGTATAGCACCAAACATGTATATTTTTTGATATATATATATATATATGCACGTGGATGCACTTTTGTATATGATGTTGTTTTATGTGTACGCACGTGGATGCGCTTTATGAGTTATGGTATGGTTACGTTGCACGTGGATGCAAGTAGGTTAGGATGTTAGGCACGTGGATGCCCCTTGTGTATTTTATGTGATGCGACATGATATATGTATGTTTAGGCACGTGGATGCCCCTATGGTTATGCATGTGGTTTATGTACATGGATGCAAATGTGGATGCGATGCAATCTGTTTTTGGATTTTGATATATTTTTTATGAGATGCTATGTGATGATGATGCATGATGTTACAGGGTATGAGTGATATGCCATTCTAGGATATTGTTGGCCATTTGGTCTACGACACTATTTTGGGCTCTGGGGACATGTGTGAATGTGATGGATTCAAATTGTCGGATGAGTTGTTTTGTGCGCAGGAATTTTCTAAAAAGGCAGGGATCACGCACCTGGTAGCAGTTGTTGAGCTGGGAGACAAGTAGCTGGGAGTCAAGGAACACATGAAGGTGACTTATGCCTATTTGGAGGGCAGCAGTCAAGAGACCGGTCACAGCATCATACTCCGCCTGGTTATTGGTAGCAGCGCCTATACATATTCCGTCAAGGTGAATCATCTCGTTGGAAGGGGAGTACAAGACCCATGCTGCAGAAGCCAGGTTGGGAGACCAGCGGCTTGCGCCATCAGCGAAGCCAGTGTAACAAGGTGGAAGATGGTCCATCTGTAATCATGCAGAAATGATGAATGTAAGATGATGGTAAAAAAGGTGAAAAACAAAAAGAGAGCAAACTGTACAATGCGGACCAATGAGGTTGCGAGTTATTCTAGGGATAGAGACTCCGGAGGATACAACCCAGCATGGGGGTTGCGCAAAGGAGGGCCTTCAGAGTCGGTTTCTGTATGAATAGGAAGTTCCTCTGGCCGTGTGTCCATGTGATGGTCGAGAATGGCGGGGTTGAACACTTTTTGGGTGTTAACAGGTGTATTCAAAGGAATTTTTGACATCAACAACATGTCTGCCAACATTACCACAAGGGTCATGCCTCCTGTAAAAATTTGTACCGAAATGAAAGATTTCCAAGTCTTGAACATAGTTTTCTCCCTCTTTTGCCTTCGAGAGGCTGTATGCTCTGATAATGAAAGGCATTGGCGAGTACATCCCTTTCTTCCTTTCGGTGAGGATTCTACTGATTCCACCGACGTTGAAGAGTTTCCTTAAAGCTTCCCTATGTATCACAAATTCGGTGGCATATCGGGGAAGCAGAAAGGGAGCTACAGATCCTCCACTCATGCAGATGTAGGTGCCTTCTTGGGCGTGGTAATAATCACCAAATGCTTCAATAATGGGCATGGCATTCTCTGACATGCAATTTGGTTCCTCTACAAAAATAAGTTGATATAAGGGCATGATGAATTTCTCGCAAACCTGCTTGTAGTAGTTTGCATACTTGCTTTCCCAAGTGGGTTGACAGGCCATGAAGAGAGGTGCCTCCTTTTTGTTCCATGAAAAACCCAAGTCTGGGAAGGTGTGCTTACTCAACAGGAAGTCTATCAAATAAGAAGAAATAAATAATTCTGCCTTCTTTTGAGTCATTCCTCCTTAGGCGGCGATTAACTTCGATTCCAGGCTTTCCAAAATTATATCAGCCCAATTGAAAATAGTACTAGCCATGGCTACATGATACATTACTAGTACCCAACCAAGCTTGAAAATATTTCCATTTGTCATGCCGAAGATCCGGCTCAGCATCAAAACGATGAGTCTATAGGGGGTTTTCAGGAGGTTGCTTTCATATTCATTGGTCTGCCTTTGTCTTATTATCCTATCAACTATCATCATTTTTCTAGTAGAAGCCAGAGAGTCCATGGTGTGTTCTTATATCCATTTATTGTCCAACCAGGCTCTTGACGTGGGTAATCCGTAAGTGGTTGTGATATGTTCAGGTGCAAATGATGCTAGATTCATTCCATTCTTGTCATTTATGAACTTGGTGTCAGTTTTGACATGAGGGATCAACCAGCCAAGGACCTCGGAACATGGAAATAACTCAGGTCGGGTTGTTGCCTTATGGATACAGGACTTCTTGATGTTTGCGTATACCAAAGTATCTTCTAAGGGGGCATTAGATTATTCCTAATCCCTGATGAATCTATATAAGTCACCCCATTGGAACTTTGGGGTAGAGATCCCTGGGGTACATTAATGGTGGCTTGGGTATCACTGAACATGGTTTCAAGTGCGGTATCTAGCAGGATTTCTACGTCTGAATCCGACTCTACCTTTTGCGTGGCCTTCTTCCTTGTAGATCTCCTGTGCATGTCAAACTTGTGTCGATGAGGTAGCATAAATGAGAAGTTTGGCATATTTATAAGCAGTGAACACCATAGATACTACCCAGAATATGAAATAACTAATCAATGAATAAGAAACAACAAATGACTTTCTTCAATCTCAAACATTCCTTTTAGAATAGTGGCAGCAAGACTTGAAACAAAATATTTATGTAATAACTCCAAACTAAGTGTTTTCAAAACAAAACAAAAACAAAGTTGCCGACGCTTCATTCATACATAGTTGAGTCGAACCAAGCACCTTCTTCTATTAAAAGTGAGAACAATATAGCATTTGGGATTTTGCCTCTTATTCGAGTAAGAAGTGGGAAATCTAGGGAGCAAACCGGTTTTGTTTTGTTTTCCTACGTGTTCGAACTAAAGGAGGTTGCTTTTACGTGAAGTATCAAATAGGTGCTAATTGCAACCATATGAGAATTGCCATTGTGGTGGGAGACAGTAGCCTCCAACGCACCAACTATCATGGGAAAAGTTTTCATCGGGCGAATGGGGTGTCATTTCTCATTGGTAGCGTGTAACACAGAACCAAGAGTATGTGGTCTTGCCGTATCAGCTCTTAAAAGCGTTCATGAGGAAAGCGGCTTGGTTTGACATTTTGGGGTATGTCTTAAGGAAGTTCTCTTCAACAACAGCCACAAAGGTAGCGGATGACTGGCGCTACATACTCAAAGAGAGGTTATCACAAGTCTGCACCGAAATTGGCATGGTGACTTAATGTTTAAGGGCCTACGGAGAAACCACACCAAGTGTATGGCCACAGAGGGACACAAAACATCGTGGGTGACTTAAAAGACTGTGCATGAAACATGTTTCACCCTTTTAAACTTATCAAAGAAAAGACTCAAATGGATTCATTTCTCGTAACAAGCAAATGGAGGAGAAAAAATGCCTACCTGGTGCTTTCGAAGTGGTCGCATGTGGTTGACGCGTCTACCCAGGCACATAAGGAGCTCGAAAAACATTGAACGTCTTACACCGGAGGCTAAGTCGGCTTTGGAGATGATGAACATTCGAAAATTTGTTCTATGTCTATATGGTTGGGGCATTAATTTCCCATGCGTGGATTAATTGTTGTTTGGTGGGCACGGGGCTTGGCGCAACAGTGTATTAATGCCCCACAAGCCGTATTAAATGGCTTCACCAACCAAATATTTCCGTCAACTTTCGGGTGCGCAGCAGCGATTTGAACAACTTCTTCCCGCGTTCAATAGGCGTTTTAGGCTTAAATCTTGCGATGGCGCGGGATTGATGTAGCGGCACTATTAAGCGCAGATCTTGCGACTATGGCGGGGAGGCTATCGTTAAGTTTTGCGCCAGAGAAATGCGACAAGGGAAAGCTTAAGAGGAAAGCAAGGATAGCGACGAACTTGAGATTAAGATCTGCGCAACAGGCGGAGAAGCTATCGTTGCGTTTTGCGATCAGATGATGTGTTAATGGGAAGGCAAAGGGCGTAGAAATAAGGCTGCGATATTAGGCTCAAAACTGCACGCGATGGCGGCGAGTTTAGGATTAAATCTTTCGACGGGATGATGTGCCAATATCGTGCAGATTTTACATCTAAGGAATTGCACGGAAGGTGGTGATTTAAGGAATTCATTGGCGCGAGGGGAAAGCGAGGATAAGACCAACACTTGCGACTTTCAGCGCAATGTTAAACTTGTGATTGGCGCTTTTAGCGCATGTTTAAAAACTAAAATTGTGCTTTGTATTAAAGATAGAAAAAAAATGCTTTAGCCGAAGAGATAGAAAACTTTTTTTTTTTGGAAAGATCAACACTTAGGAAAGAAAAAATGAAAGGAAAAAAAAAGGCTAATTTTGAACAACAAAAAATCATCTTAAAAAAAAAATTAAAAGGAGGGCCCCCAAACATTTTGGGGGGGATGTTGCAGCAACAACAAGGTGATAAGTTAATCAAATAAGAAATTGTATTAACAAACTCTACCCAAAATCCATTTTCCAACCCAGATGTGATGAGCTTGTTTCTTGCATGTTCCATGATTGTGCAATTCATTTGCTCATCCACACCATTTTTCTATGGAGTATATGGATCACTCTTCTGGTGCTTAATTCCTTCATGTGCAAAATTTATCAAAATCCTTGGAGCAATACTCTCCCCCATTATCTGATATAAGAGATAAAAAAAAACTATCCCAAACTTTTTTCAACTCATTCGTTGAATTCTTTAAATTTCTTAAAGGCTTTTGAACTATTTTTTAGAAAAGACACCCCCACTCTTCTAGAATAAATCTATAAAAGTTAGAAAATATCTAGCACCATTTATAAACAAAGTGGGAACTGGTCCAAATACATCAATTGCAGTAAACCAAAATCTCAGTTGTTTAGAAAAAATATAGTGCTCATGCAAGTCTAAATTGCAAGACTTAATCCTAGAAAGTATACCTTGATCAGGTAGAATTTTCAAACCTTTTTCACTCATATATGTCCAAGTCGTTGATGCCGCAACATCATTGCATCCATAACATTCCTTGAGTTTGTTGTTGTTGCATGATTTAACATTGTATTACCGCATCAGCAGTACAAGGTCCTATAAGATCCTCCTTTTTATACCACGAGGGATCCCTTGGTAATCTTGCAACGGTTATCACCAAAAGTAGCATAATACCCCAGTTTATCCACCATCTTGATTAAGAGCAAACTATTATGTAATTTTGATACATGTCATACACCACACATCTTCCTTTCTCTCACATCATCCAACTTGATTTTAATTTCTCCTCATCCCACAATTTCCAAAGGATGATCGTCACCCAAGTAGACTATCCCACCACTATAGGGATAATATTTGAAAAACCAATCTCTCTATAAAGCCATGTGGAAAGATGTACCTAAGTCCAAAACCCAAGCATATCAAAGAGATATACTATTTTTGAGACAAAAAGCCTCACATATTGTCATTTCTTCTGAATTTGTCATGCTATCCTCAACTAATGGTTGAGCTTGCTTTTCATTCTTCTTTTCCATCTTCATATGCCAACGGTCCTTCCTCAAGTGCCCTAGTTTCCCATAATTCCTCCACTTCCCTTTAAGTTTGTATCTTTTGGATTTATATTTAGAATATGATCTACCTTGTTGACCCTTTTCACTGGATCGAACTCTCACAAATAGGGATTCACTGGTAGAGTGTTCCATAGATTATTTTCACCTCAACTCTTCTCCCAACAAAGAGGCTACAAAATCATCAAATTTTAGAGTTCCTGACCATGATTTGGTGATGGTTTTCACTAAATGATCCCAAGTATCTGGGAGGGAAAAGTGTAAAATGATTGCTCTGTCCTCATCCTCCACCTTCACACCAATCGAGACAAGTTTACTAACAAGGGTATTAAATTCGTTGAGATGATCCACCATAGTTGAATCCTTCTTCGTCCTTAGATGATAAAGTTTTTTTCTTAAGGAAAAACTTATTTTTTTCCAGTTTAGTCTCATACAGCTTCCCAAGTTGTCTTTTCTTAGGACCATTGAACATGACATAGTCTACTAGGAAAATGCAAATTGTAGAAAATTGTCTTCATGTCCATCTTTTACCACTCCTCATCTATCATGCCACTCAATTATGTTTAAACCCCTTTCAAGGTTAGGGCTTGGTCATTTTGAACCAAAAAATCATCCACCTTCATCTTCCATAGCGAGAATTCTTGCCATCAAACTAGTCAACCTCGAACTCGGTTAAACCTTCTGTCATTGTTGCATTTCTCACCTGCAGAAAACCCTATGCCTGCTAGTTTTCCAGGATCTGAAACCAAATGCTAGAAAAAAAAATAGAAAAAAAACAACAAGAACAATAAAACACAAGATTTATGTGGAAACCCTGATGTGCATAGGTAAAACCACAGGGAAATGGTTTCTTTGATATTTTATTATTAATCGACAAAAAACTTACAATTTTTTCTTCTATTATGATACAAAGCAAAGGAACACTTCCCTTGTATACAATATAAAAGAGGGTTCTAGAAGGAACCAAAATACACTAGAAGGGTATAGAAACTTTTTCCTAGGGTGATCTTCCCTCGCACCCATGAGAAGGGGTGTCATCATTTCTCCCCCCCTTGTGACTCCCCAATACATAGAAATTGCACAAGGGATAGTTGTGTACCACTATATAGGAAAATATCATAGATCTAGATATTGACTTCACCCCCTAACACTCGTTGCACCTTCGACATCAAGCAAACCTCCCCCTGATGATGAAAAATACTTAGAAGAGCTATGCGAGTTCATATATTGGGTATTTATTAATATTTTGTATGATCAAAGTCTATCCAAAAGGTTGCACACTTCCTTAAAGTAACTTGTGGACGGGTACAAAGGGTTATGTGCTCCCTTGTCAGAATGCACCTCCTATCACATTCAAAAGAAAACAATAACATGTTTCAAGTTAATGTTGAATGTTTAAATCAATATATATGAAGTAAAATACATCATGCTTGACTTGCAATCGTACGTAAATATATTTCTTGAATGATCATGGAAGTTAATAAAAACTTACAACTAGTGAACTTATCAATTGACTTGTGACTAGAATACTAGTCTCACATGTTCCCTAATGTCGATTGGAGAAAAAAGGGTATACATTTTAGGCACAAAAAGTGTAGCATATTTCAATGTAATTATAATACTAGATGAACAAGACCCTTAGCCATATCTCATGGATATAGAATGGGAATATGACAACAATGCAATCATCAACCTTGAGTGTGGAAATATGTCCTTCAAGAAAAATGGTGTCAGGGTTGCACAATGCATTGATTCATACTAGGTCCTTGTGGAAACATAATCAATGAATGACATGGACGGATTGGCAGGTAATTTCATCTTCGTAGTTGCAAGGGAGGATCATAATTGTGCATTAATTCAATAGGTTTACAATAAGACTATGGGCATGCTCAATGACTATGTAAATCCCACAACAAATGACATTGTAAGCTAACGTAGTGTGTGTTCATTTGAAATGGATTTCAAACTGGGTTCATAGGATTGGCAAGATGAGAATCATGAGCTAAGAACCTAGTGCTACACAACCATAATGTAGGAGGTTCATTGGATTGGTACCGAGGTGCACAACCAACTAATGTTTGATAGGATTATATACCTTTAAGAATTCCTTGATCAAATGGAATACATTGTACCCATTGAATTTTCACTAATGGCTATGGATGTTACACTGAGAACAACTTCAACAAGATAATTGGAAACCCATACAAAGGTTTTAAATACCTAGGAATATTTCAAACCTACCTTGTTCACTCTTTTTAACCTAGACCAAATAGTCCATCTAATAGATGGTGCAATTTCCCTCTATGATGGTCAGTGCAAGCTTGAGTGCCACATAGAGAAATGTATAAAATGATGGATGCAAGTTGGGAATGCTTAGATATTGTGGGTACATTGTTTCTACCATACCTTGGGGCCGATTCATTAAACATGATACGTCTAGGAATAATTCCATCACTAGACATGTGATTGGGATAACACATGAAAATAATTCTATGGAACATTCTCCTACATAGGTAAGCACTTGGTTATGACTATTGCTCTGCAATAATTAAGGAATTTATGTTTAACCCTAAGAAAAGTGGACATAAACATTTAGTGTGTCTCAAGAATAAATATTTGGTCATAACTGAGGTAAAGGATCTGGCGCTTGAACTTCTACCTTGTTGCAACAAGGTCTCACAAGAGGACATGGAGGAAGATGACCCCTTGGATGAGTTGCAAGTTTTAGTATTTTATGAATATGAAGGGGGCATCATATGCACTAGCTAAATAAATCCATAGGGAACCTCTTAAAATAAAATAAAAAAGTGAACATAGGGAAAAAAGAGGAGCCTCAACTCACTCTTGTGGTGACTTACCAAGATGACCAAATTGTTGTAGAACTCACAACCTTGTTGTGCATGTATGCATATTTATTTCCAAATAATTTTACCAAGATGAATGGTATTTTACGAGATCTCAAAGGGATGAAAACTGAATTAAAGCTACTGACCATATTGCCTAAATCTATAAGTTAATCAAATTGTCAAGGAAAAAATCAACAAAATGCTTATAGTAAGTCATCCTCCCTATGGAAGAATAAAACTAGATAAGCACTCTCATGATCCAGAACAAGAATTCTTGGGTTATCACCAAGTATAGAGTGTATACTAAAATAAGAAAAAATTAAATGTTCGCTATAGAGTCGGGATTATATGCATACAATGTGATGCCTTTCGACTTGAAAAATGCTCATGCAACGTTTTTTAGGATACTGATTGTTGCAATTAGGGAGCTCATCCATAAGTTCATAGAAGTATACTTGGATGATTAGATGGTGCACAACCTACTAAAATACCAATTTGTCATGTTGTGTCTCATGCTAGACTAATGTCGACAACTACAGTGGTCATTGAATTTAAAGAAATGTATCTTTCATACGCCATTGGGGATGCTACTAGGACATGGTATGTTGTGATGGTGTACTTGTCAATCCCACAAAATTAGTAGTCATTATCAATTTACTAGCATCGACAGTCAAAGTACACATCGTGCATTCTACACTAGGCCATACAAGGTACTACTGCTAGTTTATTAAGGGGTATGAAACTATTATTATTCCATTAGAGAAACCATAAAGAAGATAAAAAACTTTGCATGGACACAAGTGTGTGAGGAGTCCTTTAATATCTTGAAAGAAAAGATGAGTAGCACTCCAATATTGGTGTGCATGAATTGGTGCATAGAATTCTATGTCCATGTCGATGCATCAAGAGTTGCATTCTAAGCTATTCTAACATAACTAGGTGGAGGGAAACTCGACCATCCCATCCATTTTTCAAGGAGAAAGTTTTCAATGGAAATAAATAATTACATGGCAATTGAAAGAGACGGTTTGGCCATTATCTATGCAAATCCAAAAGTTTTGTCACTTCCTGTTAGGAGGAAACTTTCAATTCCTCACAAACCACCCAACCCTAAAGTTTCTAGTAAAAAAGTTGGTACTTGAAGGTCACATATGTAGATGGTTTCTCTTGTTCCAAAATTCAATTTTGAGGTCATTATAAAGCTCAAGAAGCATGCACACATGGGTGTAGCTCGACTGGCAAATGAAGTGAAATGAAATGAAATGTTGTTAAAGAGGTCACAAGTTCAAATCACCTCGACTTACCCTTGCCCCATGCTTGCAGGTTGTGTGGGTGCACCTAGGGGTATAGTGGTAGTGGAAAGGAATCAATCTCGTGTAACGTGAGTACATGCACCGCCCCAATTGTCGATTCCCCTAGTAAAAAAGAAAAAAAAAACTCAAGAATCGCATTATAAGGCTAAATAATTTGTCGTGCATCAAGTCTAGAGTTAAGAGGAGTAATTCATGACAAAATACAAGATATAGATCTAATCTAAATCGAATTTTTCCTCAACTCCATAAAGGAGGTTTCATTATCCTTGACCTTAGTACAAGTACTTAAGGGGTGCATCCAAACCCAAAAAGATAATGTGTTGTGAAGGAAACCAATTACAAATTGATTTTAGGACAATAATATAAATTGGGATCAAATGGATTCATTAGGAATTGTGTCTTGGACCATGAATGCATAAATATTCTATGGAAATTTCGCAACGGGGTTATGGATATCCATCACAATGGGAAAAGGACAATGTAAAAGATCTTGCAAGTAGTTTTATGGTGAACTAGGATGTTCTCATATGCGAAGGAACACACTAGTAATTGTGATGTATCCTAGATAAATAGGTGGTCATTGCACCAAGATGAGATGGCGTTTCACCCGATGTTTGCACAATAGCATTTTGATAAATGGAAGTAGATTTCATTGCACCCATTAACCCCCTTAAGCGACACTTAGGGTCAAGGCACATCATTACCTCAAGAAATTATCTGATTTGATGGGAAAAACTAGCCTTGATATAGCATTGCACATTTTAAACAGCAGCGAAGTTAATCTTCGAGAACGTTATCATCATGTTTGGTTTCCCATGAAGTTTGACAAGTGATTAAAGTAACCAATTCATCAATGAGAATTCCACGACAATGACACTAGTATTCATGATCTAACACAATAAACCTAGTCAGTATCAGCATCAAATGAATGGCACAGTGGAAGCATTTAATAACATTTTGGAGAATGGGATGACAAAGGTGTGTAATGTGAAACATAATGGCTGGGATGAGCATATGCCAATGATACCCTGGGGAAATATAATAACAATAAATAGGTCTAACACAACGGACACCCTTCAAATTGGTGTATGGTCATAAAGAAACCCCAAAATATCAAAGTTATGACCATAGAGAAATTGTCATAAGGGCTAAGGATACCCTTATAGTAAGGGATAAGATCAGGGGAGGATAGGGCAGTATGGTGAGAGAACATAATTTGGATCTGTTAAGGAATGAGTTATAGTTCCAAGGTTAGGAGTGTCCTTAGATGATAAAAAGGATTGGATGCACCTAGGGTGGGTTACACCAAGGGAAAGCTTGCATCATTAGATGCACCATAGAAAATTGGAAACAATACAACATGTTGCTTGCTTAGCGATAAAAATAAAATGATATCCAAATAAAGGAGAGGAGGCGTAAAAGTGACTAATGGGCCATTGATGTGACATATATCCTTGATAATCCCTACACATATTTCAAAAGGGAAAATTGAATCCTAGTATTTAATTGGAGGATTTTTTATTTATGTAAGAGTTTGGGCCATTGAAGGAACTCAATGACCACATTAATGGTGTTAAGCCTACAAATTTTTAGGACTTAGAGAAAATTGGCATTCAAATTGAGATCAAGAATCAGCAAACCCAAATTGACAAGGAAATGAGCAAACACTAGATGAATATCAAGAATGTCATGTCAATCCTAGTCACCTCATCGTGAGATTATAAAGTTATAACATAGGGGAGATCAACCATAGGGGGGAACGCTAAGATAATTGATTATTACTTCACCAATACAATGATATTCCTATATTTCCAATTTGATTTGTATACTAATTTTTCCAAGGTTGTGTTCGGAGTCGTGCAACTCAAGATGAAGGAATCATTCCATGGTCCTATAGATAACGCAATCATAAATATGTTGGAAATCCTCACCTCATGGAGACATTGGGTATTTTGCATGATGCATAAATTATTTCTAAGAAAAAACCATGGTGGAAATATTTGGTTGAATAGGCATATAGAGATAAGAGATAAGCTCTTCCATAACCTCACTAGCTTGTACATGGTCCGGGATATCATCACCTCTAGCTTGCAAAGAAACAAGTGTAATAAGAAAACGTGTTCAAAGAACTTATATGAGAAGTATGACACTAAGCAACGAGGAAAGGGTCCATCATTAAAAAAATAAACGATTTTCAAGTAAATATGGCCTACAAAATTATGAACCTTTTGGTTGTGTGCAAGAAATCCAAGGGGCAATTCACCTTGGATACACTTTCAACTATACTAGCATGCGTACAAGGACAAATCATCAACAATTCGAGGTGTTTCCCAAACAAATATATGGTCATTATGATGGATTCCCACAAGAATGGGACTATGTTATTATATGGTTAATTATAATAGCACCCAACTGGGGAATATTTGTTACTCAGTTTAAACCATGGGTGGTGACGAAGAGTTAGGTGGACAATAAATACAATAATTCCAAGTTCACATTATGGTGGGAGAATATTGTCAAGGAGTGTTTGCAGATGTGCATTTGTATAGACCACACCGATAAATGGGGGTTCATGCTTTGGTTCTAATACCTCCCAAACTAGCATGTTTAATAAAATTCCAAAAGAAGCAAACTAGTCGAGGGGAATCAAAGCGGAAACTTGAAAGGCCAATGTCACCACACCAACCCCCTTCCAAATTTTGGTTGGATCTTCTCCAACTCAAGGGGGTTTCCATAATATGGGATTACTAGGGAAAAAATAATGAGGAGCAAGTTGATTTGAATAGGTTTCCCTAGAAAAATATTTGTTTTTGTAGTTTAGGAATGTATAATAGGTGATGGGAAGATAAATAGGACCACTACAAGGACTTGTGACAACCCAATCAAGGGAAAATGGTGTCAAAAGATCACCAAATAGGAGGTCCTTGCAAAATAGGTCGCCAAGAGAAGAGAAATACATCCAATAACCCTAATATAATTGGTGGATTGATGATGAATTAAGGTTTAGAAGGGAAGGGATCAAATGAAGTATCCACTTCCTTTCAAGCTTTACAAGGTGCACATTATAGATAAAGGTTTTATGGATACATAATCTGAATTAAGTCAAAGATTGATGTTTTATCAGAATTAAGGCAAAGATAAATATCCTCCAACTCAAGGGGGGTTTCCATAATATGGGATTACTAGGGGAAAAACAATGAGGAGAAAGGTGATTTGAAGAGGTTGTCATAGAAAAATGTTTGTTTTTGTAGTATAGGAATGTATAACAGGTGATGGGAAGATAAAGGGGACCACTCCAAGTACTAATGCCAACCCAATCAAGGGAAAATGGAGTCAAAATATCACCAACTAAGAGGGCCTTCTAAATTAGGTGACCAAGAGATGAGAATTACATCTAATAACCCTAATATACTTGGTGGACTGGAGATTAATTAGGATTTAGAAGAGAAGGGATCAAATGAAGTATCTACTTTCTTTCAATTTTTACATGGTGCACCTTATATATAAAGGTTTTATGCATACATAATTTGAATTAAGGAAAATATGCAACACATAATTCTCATATAAATAAGATGGAAAGAATGATGAAATAGAACTTAAATTACAACATCTTTCTCCAACTAGATAGTACTATCCTTTCAATGACCCAAGAAAAGCATAGAAATTATTTAAGAATGTAAAACACCCAATAATATTTAAACCATGAATCTCCAATCAAGAGAGAAGTGCCAAACATAAACCATAAGGGAATGCTTAAGAAAAAATTTACTCCATGAAAAAGATATGTCAATTAGGCTCAAAAGATAGAGAAATCGAAATATCTAACCATGAATACAAATGAGGAAGATGCTCTCTTATATAGAAGAGCATATCAACTTTATTTGCAATAAAATAATCATAAATGCCTAGGGTAGAGTAAAAAATGAATAACCTCTACTATTAGATTAACAGTACATAAAAAATGAGTGGTCAATGCCACATGTACAAGTATCAATCAAAGTCTCACCATGCAAAGTGGAATGACTCAATAAATAAATTAAATAATCCCTGAACAACCACCCAACATCTCAAGTTTTGACACCCTAGATCTCTCCCATGCCAAATGATCTCCAAAATGTAAACAAGATACCCAAGACGAGGCCCTAAAAGAGGGATGAGCTCATCCCTAAGTGATGTAATCAAACTTTTGGATGAACAAGACCCTTACCCATCTCTCAAGGGGATCGAATGGGCATATGAAAACAATACAATCATCAACTTGGAGTGTGGAAAGATGTCCTTCAATAAAAATGGTCTCGGGGTTGTGCAATGCATTGATTCATACTGGGGACATGGGGAAACATAATCAGGGAATGACATGGAAAGATCGAAAAGTAATTGTATATTCATAGTTCCAAGGGAGGGTCCTAATAGTGCATTAATTCAAGAAGTTTATGACAGGACTATGGCCATGCTCAATGACTGTGTAAATCCCATAACAAATGACATTGTAAGCTAATTTAATGTATGTTCATTTGAATTGGATTTCAAAGTAGGGTCATAGGATTGAAAAGATGAGAATCATGAGCTAAGCACCTAGCGCTTCACAATCATAATGAAGGAGGTTCATTGGATTGGCATTGAGGTGCACAACCAACTAGTGTTTGATAGGATTGGCTACCTTGAAGAATTCCTTGATCAAATGGAATACATTTTAGCCCTCGTTTTTCACTAATGGATATTGATGTTTCACTTAGAACAAATTCAACAAGATGATGAGCCACTTATAAAGAGGATTTTAAAACCTAGATAGAATTCAAACCTACCTTGTTCACTCTTTTTTACCTAGACCAAATAGTCCAGCCAATAGAAGGTTCAATTTCACTCTATGATGGTAAGTGTAATCCTAATTGCCACATAGAGAAGTGCATAAAAGGACGGATGCAAGTTGGGCATGTTTTGAGCCTATGGGTACATTGTTTCTAGCATTCTTTGGGGTTGATTCCTCAAGCATGATACGTCCAGGATGAATGCTAGAACTGGTCATGTGATTGGGATAACACATGAAAATAATTCTTTGGAACATTCTCCTACATAGGTAAGCACTTGGTTATTACTATTGCTCTACAATAATTAAGAAATTTATGTTTAACCCTAATAAAAGTGGACATAAATATTTAGTGTGTCTCAAGCATAAATATTTGATCATGATTGAGGTAAAGGACCTAGCCCTTGAACTTATACCATGTTGCAACAAGGTCTCACAAGAGGACACTGAGGAATGTGACCCCTTGGATGAGTTGCACCATTTAGTATTTTATGAATATGAAGGAGACAACAGATGCACCAGCTAAAGAAACCTATAGGGAACCTCTTAAAATCATAAAAGTGAACATAGGGAGAAAAAAGGATCCTCAACTCACCCTGGTGGGGACTTGCCAATATGAAAAAATTGTTGTAGAACTCACAACCTTGTTGTGTGTATGTATATTTACTTCCAAATAATTGTACCAATATGAAGGGGATCTAAGGGGATCTCAGAGAGATGAAAATTGAATTAAATCTCATGACCATATTACCTAAACTACAAGTTAATCAAATTGTCAAGGAAAAAATCAACAAAATGCTTATCATAAGGAATCCTCCCTATGGAAGAATAAAGATGGATAATCACTATCATGATATAGAAAAGGAAGTCCAATCTGGAGGAGATTTGAGTTTGTGTATATTTTTTCCACCTAAATGTAGCATATTTCCACAATCCATTTCCCACCTTCTTGAGTAATGAAGTGTTGGACCATGTAGCATGGCATAAAGTGCATTCCTTCACTGATGGATTCTTGAGTTATCACCAAGTATAGAGTGTAGAATAAAATAAGAAAAAGGCATTGTTCGCCATAGTGTGAGCATTGTATGCATACAATGTGATGCCTTTTGACTTGAAAAATGCCAATAGAACGTTTTCTAGGATAATGATTGTTGCATTTAGGGAGTTCAACCATAAGTTAATAGAAGCATACTTGGATGATTGGATATTGTACAACCAACTAAAATACCAAGTTGCCATGTTGTGTCTCACGCTAGAGTAATGTCGACAACTATAGCGGTCATTGAATTTGAAGAAGTGTATATTTTTCACACTATTGTGGGTGATACTAGGACGTGGTATGTTGTGATGGTGTACTTTTTGATCCCACAATAGCAGTCATTATCAATATACTATTACTGACATAAGTACACATTGTGCATTCTACATTAGGCGATACAAGGTACTGATGCAATTTTATTAAAGGGTATACCATCATTACTACTCCACTATCGAAAATAATAAAGAAGACAAAAAAATTCACATGGACACAAGTGTGTGAGGATTCCTTTAATATCTTGAAGGAAAATATGAGTAGCACTCCAATATTGGTATGCATTAACTAGTCAATAGAATCTATGTCCATGTGGATGCATCAAGAGCTACATTCTAAGCTATTCTAATATAACTAGGTGGAGGGAAACTTGAGCATTCCATCCATTTTGCATTTGGGAAGTTGTCAAAGAAAAAAAAATTGATGATGACTGAAAGGGGAGGTTGGCCATGATCTATTCAAATCCAAAAGTTTTGTCACTACCTATTAGGAGGCCACTTTAAATTCCTGACAACCACCCAGCCCTAAGGTATCTAGTAAACAAGTTGGTACTTGAAGGTCACATATGTAGATGGTTTCTCTTGTTCCAAAAATTTGATTATGAGGCCATTGTAAATCTCAAGAAGTACAAAATAAGTTGAATTAAGAGGATTGGTAGATGACAAATTGCTAGATATAGACCTACTGTAGATGAAATTTGTCCTTGAATCCATAGAGGAGGTTGAATTATTCTTGACCCGGGTACAATTATTTAAGGGGTACACCGCAACCCAAAAAAAGATAATGTGTTGTGAAGGAAACCAATTACACATTCATTGTAAGACAATTATATAAATTGGGATCAAATGGATTCATTAGGCATTGTTTCTTGGACCATGAATGCATAGATATTCTATGGAAATTTCATAATGGTGTTATGGGTAGCCATAATAATGGGAAAAGCACAATGGAAAATATCTTGTAAGTAGTGTTATGGTGACCTACGATGTTCTAGGATGCGAAGGAGCACACTAGGAATTTCCATGTATCCTATAGAATTAGATGGTCATTGCACCAAGATGAGATCTCATTCCACCTGCTATTTTCACCATAGCATTTTAAGAAATGGGAAGTAGATTTCAGTGTACCCATTAAACCCCTTAAGTGACACTTAGGGTTAATGCATATCGTTACCTCAAGAAAATATATGATTTGATGGGAAAAGTAGCCTTGATATAGCACTACACATCCTACACAGCAGGGAATTTCATCTTCAAGAACATTATCATCCATTTTGGTTGCCCATGAAGTTTGACAAGTGATTAAAGTAACCACTTCATCAATGATATTTTCATGACAATGACACTAGTCTTCATGATCCAACACAATAAAACTAGTCAGTATCAACTTCAAACAAATGGTGTAATGGAAGAATTAATAATATTTTGGAGCATGGGATGACAAGGTTTGTAATGCTAACCATAATAATTAATTGGGATGAGCATATGCCATTTAATCTTAAATATATAGAATAAAAATAAAGAGGTCCAACACAACAAACACCCTTCAAATTGGTGTTTGGTCATAGAGCAACCCCAAAAAACCAAACTTTATGACCATAGACAAATTTTCAAAGGGGTTAAGGATACCCTTATAGTAAAGGGAGAAGATTAGGGAAGGCCAGGGAAATATGGTGAGAGAACATAAATTGTATTTTTTATGGTATGAGATCTAGTTCTAAGGTAAGGAGTGTCCTTAGATGATCAAAAGTAGTGGATTCACCTAGGGTGGGTTACACCAAGGGAAAGCCTACATCATCATATGCACCATAGACAATTGGAAACAATACATTGTGTTTCTTGCTTAGTGATAAAAATAAAATGATGGTGTCATACAAGAGAGGATACAAAAATGTAACTAATGGGCCATTGATGTGACATATATCCCTGACAAGCCCTACACACATTTCGAAAGGGAAAAATCAATCCTAGTATTTAATTGGAGGATTTTTTATTCATATAAGGGTTTGGGCCATTGAAGGAACTCAATGACCACATTAATGGTGTTAGGCCTACAAACTTGTAGTACTTAGAGAAAATTGGCATTCAAATTGAGATTTTTCGATGATCTCAGTGATAACTATCCCTACTTAGAGTCTAGATATGCCTAAAGCGTAAGATGGAGAAAAAATAACCCTTGCCTACTAGTCTAGAGGTTTCTTGTGTGACAAGGCAATAAGAAAACTCAAGATGAAGATTGAGAATGTCATGTCATTCATAGTCACCTCATCGTGAGATTCAAGAATTAAAATGATAAGGAAGCTCAACCATAGGGGGGAAAGACCAAGATAATTGATCATGACTTCACCAATGCAATTATCTTCCTAGACTTCCAAGTGGAATTGTGTACTATTTTTTCCAAGGGTGTGATTGGAGTCATGCACCGCAAGATGAAGGAATCATTCCACAATCTTGTAGAGAGCACAATCATGAAGTTGTAGGAAATCCTCACCTTGTGGAGACACTATGGATTTGGCATGATGCACAAATTCTTGATAAGTCAAAACCATGGTGGAAAGATTTGGTTGAAGACGCATATAGAGATACGAGATAAGTTATTGCATGACATCACCGGCTTGTGAATGGTCAGGGATATCATCACCTCTAGCTTGGAATGAAACAAGTGCAACAGGAAAAAAAGTTTAAAGAACTTCTATGATAAGTATGGCACTAAGCAAGGAGGAAAGGGTCCATCATTAAAAAAATAAATGTTTCGCAAGATAATATGGCCTACAAATGTATGAACCTTTTGGTTATGTGCAAGGCTTCCGACAGGAAATGCACCTTAGATACATTGTCAACGATAGCAACATGTGAATAAGGCCAAATCATCAACTAGTCAAGGTGTTTCCCAAACAACTATATAGTCATTGTGATGGATTCCCACAAGAATGGGACAAAGTTCTTATATGGACACTTTCTAGTGTCCCTAGCAATGAATTTGGTCAACCCACTAGATGGGTTAATTATACTAGCGCTCAAATATGGACTGTTGGTTACTTAGTTTAAACCATGGGTGGTGACAAAGCGTTAGGTGGACAATAAATACAAAGATTCCATGTTCACATTATCGTGGGATAAACTCATCAAGGAGTGTTTGTATATGTGCATTCATATAAACCACATCGATAAATGGGGGGGCATTCTTTGTTTCTATTACCTCCCAAACTAGCATGTTAATTGAATTCCCAAAGAATAAAACTAGCTGAAGGGAATGGAAGAGGAAAGGCCAATGTCACCACAATAATCCCCTTCCATCTTTTGGTTGGATCTTCTCCAATTCAAGGGGGGTTTCCCTAATATGGTAATACTAGGGAAAAAACAATGAGGATCAAGTTGATTTGAAGAAGTTCCCCTAGAAAAATGTTTTTTTTTGTAGTATAGGAATGTATAATAGGTGATGGGAAGATAAAGAGGACCACTAAAAAGTCTAGTGCCAACCAAATCAAGGGAAATGGAATCAAAAAATCACCAACTAAGAGGGCCTTGTGAAATAGGTCACCAAGAGAAGAGAATTGCATCTGCTTACCCTAATATACTTGGTGGATTGAAGATGGATTAGGGTTTAGAAGATAATGGATCAAATGAATTATCCACTTCCTTTAAAGCTTTACAGGGTGTGCCTTATAGATAAAGGTTTTATGGATATATAATTTGAATTAAGGAAAAATGCAACACATAATTCTTGTATAAATAAGAATGATGAAATAGAACTTAAATTACAACAACTTTCTCCAACTAGACAGTACTATCCTTTCAATGACCCAAGAAAAACATACAAATGATTTAATAATGTAAAAAAACCGACAAGCTTTCAATCATGAAGCTCCAAGCAAGAGAAAATGCTTATGACAAATTTACTCCATGAAAAAGATATGCCAATTAGTCTCACGAGAGAGAGAAATCCAAAAATGCAATTATGAATACAAATGAGGAAGAAGCTCTCATATAGGAGAGGAGATCAACTTTCTTTACAATGAAATAATCATAAATACCTAGGGTAGAGTAAAAAATGAATAACCTCTATTATTCAATTAACAATACATAAAAAATGAGTGGCCAATGCTACATGTACAAGTATCCGTCAAAGTCTCACCATGCAAGGTGGAATGACCCAAGAAATAAATTAAATAATCCATGAACAACCACCCTAGATATAGGGTTTTGACACCCAAGATCTATATTCCAAATGATCTCCAAAAGGTATGCAAGATACTCAAGGCAAGGCCCTATAAGAGGGACAAACTCATCCCTATGTGATCTAATCAAAATATTGGATTAAAGGGACCCTTACCCATCTCTCATGGGAATCGAATGACAATATGACAACAATGCAATCATAAACTTGGAGTGTGGAAATATGCCCTTCAAGAAAAATGGTCTCAGGGTTGTGCAATGCATTGATTCATACTAGGGACTTGGGGAAACATAATCAGTGAATGACATGGAAGGATCGACAAGTAATTGCATATTCATTGTTGCAAGGGAGGCTCCTAATAGTGCATCAATTCAAGAGTTTTACAACATGACTACTGGCATGCTCAATTATTATGTAAATGCCACAACAAATGACATTGTAAGATAATGCTATGTCTATTCATTTGAATTAGATTTCCAAATGGATCATAGGATTGGCATGATGAGAATCATGAGGTAAGAACATAACACTACACATCCATAATTAAGGAGGGTCATTGGATTGGTATTGAGGTGTACAACCAACTAGTGTTTGATGGGCTTGTTTATGTTGAAGAATTCCTTGATCAAATGGAATACATTTTACCCCTTAAGTTTTAATGGCTATGGAGTTTGCACTAAGAACAACTTCAACAAGATGATGGGCCATCCATAAAGAGGTCTTTAAGACCTAGGAAGAAGTTAAACCTATCTTGTTCACTCATTTTTACCTAGACCAAATAGTCCAGCTAATAGATGGTGCAATTTCACTTTATGATGGTTAGTGCAATCCTTAGTGCCACATAGAGAAGTCCATAAAACGATGGATGAAAGCTAGGCATGTTTAGAGCCCGTGGGTACATTATCTCTACCATACCTTGGCATGGATTCCTCAAGCATGATAACTCCAAGAAGAATGTCACAACTAGACATGTGATTGGGACAGCAAACGAAAATAATACTCTAGAAAATTCTCCTACATAAGCAAGCACTTGGTTATGACTATTGATCTACAATAATTATGATTTAGGTTTAACCCTAAGGAAAGTGGACATAAATATTTAGTGTGTCTCAAGCATAAATATTTGGTTCTGACTGAGGTAAAGGATTTATCCCTTGGACCTATTCCTTGTTGCAACAATCTCTCACAAGAGGACACAACAGAAGATGACCCCTTGTATGAGTTGCACAATTTAGTCTTTTATGAATATGAAGGGTACATTAGATGCACCTGCTAAAGAAATATGTAGGGAACCTCTTAAAATCAGAAAAGTGAACATAGGGACAAAAGAGGACCCTCAAATCACCCTTGTGGGGACTTGCCAAGATGATCAAATTGTTGAGGAACTCACAACCTTTTTGTGCATTTATGTATATTTATTTACAAATAATTTTACCAAGATGAAGGGGATCTTAGGGGATAGATGAAGGGGATCTTAGGGGATATCATAGAGATGAAAATTGAATTAAAGATCCTGATCGTATCGCCTAAATCTACAAGTTAATCAAACTATCAAGGAAAAATTTAACAAAATGGTTGTCGTAAGGAATCATCCCTATGGAAGAATAAAGTTGGATAAGCACTACCATGATCCAGAACAAGAAGTCCAGTTTGGAGGAGATTTTAATTTGTGTATACTTTTTCCACCTAAATGTAGCATATCAAGTATTGGACCATGTAGCAAGGCATGAAATGTATACCTTCACCAATGGATTCTCGGATTATCGCTAAGTATATAGTGTAGAATAAAATAAGTAAAAGGTAAATTTCACCATAGAGTGGGGATTGTATGCATACAATGTGTTGCCTTTCAACTTGAAAAAATATCATGCAACATTTTCTAGGATAGTGATCATTACAATTAGGGAGTTCATACATAAGTTCATAGAAGTATACTTGGATCATTAGATGGTGTACAACCTACTAAAATACCAAGCTGCCATGTTGTGTCTCATGCTAGAGTAATGTCGACAACTACATTGATCATTGAATTTGAAGAAGTGTATATTTCGTACACCATTGGGGGATTCTACTAGGACATGGTATGTTGTGATGGTCTACTTGTCAATCCCACAAAAATAGTAGTCATTATCAATTTACCAACATCTATAGAAGTACACATTGTGCATTCTACACTAGGCCATACAAGGTACTACCACAAGTTTATTAAGGGGTATGACACCATTACTACGCCACTAGAAAAAAATAAAGAAGACAAAAAAATTCACATGGACACAAGTGTGTGAGGGATGCTTTAATATCTTGAAGGAAAAGATGAGTAGCACTCCAATATTGGTAGGAATTGAAAGTGGCCTCCTAACAGGTAGTGGCAAAACTTTTGGATTTGCTTATATCATGGCCAAACCTTCCATTTCAGTCACCATGTAATTATGTTTTGGATTTGACAGCTTTCTGCTTGTAAAATGGATGGGATGGTCGAGTTCCCCCAAACCTAGTTATGTTAGAATAATTTAGAATGCAACTCTTGATGCATCCACATGGATATAAAATTCTACTAACCTTAAATTATCTAGTAAATAAGTTGGCACTTGAAGGTCACATGTATATGGTTTGTCTTGTTCCAAAAATTCAACTTTGAGGTCATTGCAAAGCTCAAGAAACACAACATAAGGATGAATAATTTGCCGCGCATCAAGTCTAGAGTTAAGAGGATTAGTAGATGACAAATTACTAGATATAGACCTACTCTAGATCGAAGTTGTCCTCAACTTCATAGAGGAGGTTGCAATGTTATTAACCTTAGGACTAGTACTAAAGGGGTACATTGCAACCCAACAAAAGATAATGTGTTTTGAAGAAAACCAATTATACATTGATTGTAGGACAATTATATAAATTGGGATCAAATGGATTCATTAGGCATTGTTTCTTGGACCATGAATGCATAGATATTCTATGGAAATTCCATAACGGGGTTACAGGTAGCCATAACAATGGAAAAAGTACAATACAAAATATCTTGCAAGTAGTGTTATGGTGACCTATGATGTTGTAGGATGCAAATGAGCACACAAGGAATTGTGATGTATCCTAGAGAATTAGGTGGTCATTGCACCAATATGAGATGTTGTTTCATTTGATGTTCACACCATAGCATTTGAGAAATGGGAAGTAGATTTTATTGGACCCACTAACCCCTTTAAGCAACACTTACGATCAAGGCGCATCATTACCTCAAGAAAATGACTAATTTTATGGGGAAAATTAGCCTCAATATAGCATTGCACATCCTACAAAGCAGTGAATTATCACTAGGTTTGGTTTCCCATGAAGATTGATAAGTGATTAAAGTAACTACTTAATCAATGAAACTTTCGTGACAATGAAACTAGTCTTCATGATTCTACACAATAAAACTAGTCAATATAAATATCAAATGAATGGTACAATGGAAGCACTTAATAATATTTTGGAGCATGGGCCAACAAAGGTGTGTAATGTGAACCATAATGATGGGGAGGATCATATTCCAATGATACCTAGGTTATATAGAATAACAATAAAGAGGTCGAACATAATAAACACCCTTCAAATTGGTTTATGGTCATAAAGAAACCCCAAAATACCAAAGTTATGACCATCAAAAAATTGTCAAAGGGGCTAAGGATACCCTTATAATAAGGGACAAGGTCAAGTGAGTCTAGGTAAGTATGGTGAGAGAACATAATTTGGACCTATTAAGGTATGATATCTAGTTCCAAGGTTGGGAGTGTCCTTGGATGATCAAAATGAGTGGATTCACCTAGGGTGGGTTACACCAAGGGAAAGCTTGCACCACCGGATGCACCATAGACAACTGACAAAAATACAATGTTGCTTGCTTAGTAATAAAAATAAAATTATGGCGGCATAAAGGAGAGGAGTCACAAAAGTGACTATTTGGCCATTGATGTGACATATATCCCTGACAAGCCCTACACAAATTCTGAAAGGGAAAACTCAATCCTAGTATTTAATTGGAGGATTTTTTATTTGTGTAATAGTTTGGGCCATTGAAGGAACTCAACGACCATGTTAATGGTGTTAGGCCTATAAATTTGTAGGACTTAGATAAAATTGGCATTCAAATTGATATTTATGGATGATGTGAGTGAGAATTATCCATGCTTAGAGTCTGGATATGCCTAAAGTTCAATATGGAGAAACAAAAACTCTTGTCTGCCAATGTAGATGTTTGTTGTGTGACAAGGAAAAGAGAAAACCCAATATGATGATCGAGAATTTCATGTCAACTCTAGTCACCTCGTTGTGCAATTATAGAGTTACAAAGATAGGGAATCTCAACCATAGAGGGGAAACACCAAGATAATTGATCATGACTTCACCAATGCAATGATCTTCCTAGATTTGTGAGTGGAATTGTATACTAATTTTGTTGAGGGTCTGGTTGGAGTTGTGCAACATAAGATGAAGGAATCCTTCCAGAGACTTGTAGAGAACACAATTATGAAGCTGTTGGAAATCCTCACCGCATGGAAACACTGGAGATTTGTCATGATGCACAAACTCTTGTTAAGTCAAAACCATGGTGGAAATATTTGGTTGAAGATGGATATAGAGATAAGAGATATTCTCTTCCATGATACCACTAGTTTGTACATGGTCAAAGATATCATCACCTCTAGATTCCAAAGAAACAAGTGCAACAGGAAAACAAGTTCAAAAAACTTAATATATGAGAATTATGGCTTAAGCAAGGAGGAAAAGGTCCATGATTAAAAAACTAAACTACTGACTAGTAAATATGGCCTGCAAAATTATGAACCTTTTGGTTTTGTGCAAGGCATCCAAGGGGCAATGCATCTTGGATACATTGTGAATAGTAGCGACATGTGCATAAAGCCAAATCATCAACTAGTTGAGGTGTTTCCTTGTGATGGATTCCCACAATAATGGGACTAAGTTCTTATATGGATACTGTGTAGTGGCCCTAGCAATGCAGTTGGTTCATCTCACTAGAGGGGTTAGTTATACTAACACCCAATTGGGGAATCTTGGTTACTTGGTTTAAACCATGGGTGGCGACGAAAAGTTAGGTGGACAATAAATATAATAATTCCAAGTTCACATTATGGTGGGAGAATCTTGTCAAGGAGTGTTTGTAGATGTGCATCTGTATAGACCACATCGATAAATGGGGGGATATCCTTTGGTTATGTTACCTCCCAAAATAGCATTTTAAATCAAATTACCAAAAAAAAGACTAAACAAGTGAATCAAAGAGGAAAGGTCAATGCCACCACACCAATCCCCTTCCAATAGGTTTCCCTAGAAAAATGTTTTTTTTATAGTATAGGAATCTATAATAGGTAATGTGAAGATAAAGGGGACCACTCCAAGGACTAGTTCTAACCCAATCAAGGGAAAATGGAGTTAAAAGATCACCAACTAAGAGGGCCTTGCAAAATAGGTCACCAAGACAAGAGAATTACATCCACTAACCCTAATATATTTGGTGGATTTAATATGAATTAGGGTTTAGAAGAGAAGGGATCAAATGAAGTATCCACTTCCTTTCAAGCTTTACAAGGTGAACCTTATAGATACATGTTTTATGGATACATAATATGAATTAAGGAAAAGATGCAACACACAATTCATGTATAAATAAGATGGAAAGAATGATGAAATGGAACTTAAATTACAACATCTTTCTCCAACTAGATAGTACTATCCTTTCAATGGCCCGGGAAAAGCATAGAAATGATTTAAGAATGTAAAACACCCAACAATATTTCAACCATGAAGCTCCAAGCAAGAGATAAGCACCACCCATAAACCATAAGGGAACGCTTAAGACAAAATTTACTTCATAGAAAAATATATGCCAAGTACGCTCAAAAGAGAGAGAAATCCAAAAATCCAACCATGATTACAAATGTGGAAAAAAATCTCTTATATAGGAGTGGAGATCAACTTTCTTGACAATAAAACAATCATAAATTCCTAGTGCAAAGTAAAAAATGAATAACCTCTATTACTCAATTAACAATACATAAAAAAAATAAGTGTCCAATGCCACATGTACAAGTATCCATCAAATTTTTACCATGCAAGGTGGAATGCCCCAAGAAATAAATTAAATAATCCATGAACAACCACCCTAGATCTCTCCCATGCCGAACGATCTCATAAGTGACAAAGAATATCCTCCAAAGGATAGCACTCCAAGGAAGATGGTCCAAAATAGCATGTAGAACCATCCAATGGTGGAACGACCCTCTAGATCCATGTGCAAGTAACATCCAAAGCTGGATTTCCACAAAACATGCAATAGAGAATACCCCCAAATAGAAACATCCCCACAATGGCATGAAGATTCAACCCTAGACTTAGGCTTTGACCCTCCTAAGTCTTTCACAAGTAGGACAAATTCTCCTCAAATGGCATAAAACTACTCAAAAGGTAGATACAAGGCACTTAGAGTGTGCAACGACCTCCTCCTATGATGGTTGTCCCATCAAATCAACATCAAATATATGAACAACCTCTTCAAATATTGAAAATAAAAGTATCTAATGGAAAGACTCCTCTAGTCATGTGATAATCCATTTATTAAATGAGACAACTCCTCTAATATGGCATCATATGTGGATAAAGTATCCTCCAAATAGAAAAGTGCATGAACATCTATGTAATGAAACTCTCATGTGCCAACAAAATATAACTAAGTGCCTCAATATATGTGCCATAATGCCAACTCATCAATAACAACCCCAAGCTCATCCATCAACCAATACAATGATATAAGTGCCTCTGCATGTGTGCCAATAAAGGGAAATTATGTGTCATCTCAACAATAGTCTTTGGGATCACTATCATGCCTAAAAATATGAAGAATATACCCCTCAAGATTGAATTCATAAAGCAAGATATTGACCACATCATGAAAACGACTCCCAAAAGGTGAAAAATACTAGAAAGATGCATAGATACCTATAATTCCCTGCAGAATTAGGTTGATTATTTTACACCACTGGAAAGGACTCAAAAATATTTTTCCATCCATATATTATAAGTTCCCATTTGAGCTAGTGTGATGGAGAACTAAGGGTTTGAAGACAATGTCCTGAAATGTACAATTCACCCTAGGAACAACATAAAACAAGGTGTAAAAGGTGAACCAATGCTAGGCTCTCGTCATCATCATGAAAAACATCAAATAAAGTGTTGATACCATCCATATATTATTTAGAACCAAGACTAAAAAATCCACCATGAGCACATCAATCATCCATCATCAAACAGAGCATCAACATGAACATGTAACCCCTTACTAAATTTGTGATGAAGATCACAAGTGGACACCCATACAAAATGGGGGGTAGCGGGTTCAATAAAGGCATGGAATTCACCTGCATCACATAAATGATGGTTGCATGAGAGAACATAAAGGTTTCATTGTTACCCTATTCCATTGAGGGCACAACATCATTACAAAATTCTATGAGTGGTCAGGCATCACATTTGAGGAAACACCAAAGGGACCAAGAATCATGTTCTTAGTTTCACTGAATCTACCCAATTCCCTTGCAGTGGTCCTAGTTGTGAGGGTGACCACTGGGGCACCTTTGGTCCCCACAATGTCGACCTTAGATCTGGCATCCCCTTGAAGAGGAAGTAGAAAGAAACACACCAACCATTGAGCACTAGTGGAAGTGTTGAAGATAACCAAATCGAACCACCTTCTACCTTTTATCCCACCCACAAAGACATTTATACAATATGATATGCAAGAAATATTTTGGGAATTGAATATTTTCACACTCCTAATGCACAAACAGTCAAGCATTAGCACAATCAGTGTTACCTAATCAAACACATTACCAAAGGGTATTCCCACCATTCTCAACAAGGATGAAAGTTTCTTCAGGATTCATGGAATCCTATTGAATAGAAGAAATCAGAGTCATCATAGGAATACCAATAAAGTAAAGGATATGTGGAGTTAGAGAAGGAATAAGTACAACAAAAGGACCTACAACTACCTTAGAGGAAAAAAACTACTATCAACTAGCCTTGTATCCATGGACATTGACACGAGTCCTAGGTTCATCACAAGTCCTAAACACCAAAGTTAGGGTTCCTAAGGAACTAAGATAGGTAGCATAATCCACCCCAACTAAGAACCCCAAGGATGTCACAACCACACTAGCCCTTATCATATCCTTGGCATGCCAACATAAATTCAACAATTCTATGTTACTCACTTACCAAGAAAGTATGGATGTTGGGCCATCCCTGATGAAGTAAGTCCAATAACAAGTAGGAAAATATGGAAGAACATAAGACTTGTTGATAGTTCAAATCCAATGGTAGGAAGTTTCGATCCCCAAGGATAAATCAAATTCAACAAAATGCATGCACTCACAAACCTCAGAGCAACAAATAACTCAACAATTAACCTATGCTAAGATCTCTTAGTTATTCACATAGCTAAGCATAGAGATAATCGACCATCTTCCTCATGCAAAGACAGAGAACTCAAATCTTTGAGTTTGGGGCTCTAAGATTGCGTCAACGCCATATAGATATGGGAGTATTTCCCAAGGTTACCACGGGGGTAAAGATATGGGAGTATTTCCCAATGTTACCACGGGGGTAAATATTTTTTTGAATATAGTATGTAAGATCAAGGCTAGAAGGATCAATGATTTCCCCACACACCTTAACGTAAGTTGCATGATATAGGGAATTGGGTATGAGTTTCGGAAATGGAAACACATTGGAAATGTGACCCTCAAAAATTTGGAAATAAAGAAACACAATATTAACACATTATATTGAAACTTTGAAAGAAGGAATTATGGATAAATGAGAAAGAGAATTTAAAAGACAAAAATAAACGACAAGTGACACATTGCAATTTACTAGTGAACCCATCTCTATATTATTTCTCATAGATGATTACATAGTGCAAGCAACAATATCAAAAACAATGTTTATAAATGAGGTTATATATCCAAAATTAGCCTTTATATACGAATCCATAATGCCACATGTATCAAACATAGAAATAAAAAATGAACTATGCTAGTAAATACTAATAGTCATCATCCCCATCTTCATATTCATCACAAAAATAGAACAAGATGCATGTTCAACTGTGGAATGTGGAGTGGAATAATTATTTCCAATTCTACTTATAGGTCCTATCAAGCACTCTATATGCAGATAAATTATTACCAACACACACAGAGCATATGAAATTTATTGTCAACCTGAGAAGGTCTTTTTATTTCAAAGGATAAGTGCACAATCTATGCTTAAACACCAAACCATTAGAAGTGAATACTTTTATCTTCTATCCTCCATGTTCATCCCAAAACTCTATGCAATCCCAATTGCCTTCTAACTGCTACACTTCAATTCCTCTCTATCATGCATCAATAAGAAATAGTATCAGATCTAATCAACAATTGCAGGAAAGAAATCTCATTCGTATTCTAGAACAACCACTTGTCTGATCTAATCACTCTGGAAATCATAAGGCATAAACTGAACATTAATCTACAAATCCAATTGCAACAGATTGAGTCAACTATTCTAAGAAATTGAATTGCAGAATGGAAATCAATGATCACAACAGAAAAGATAAATTGCCAGGACTCATGGGATCACAACTTTAACTGTAAGATGAACACAGCTGTGTATAACTGCAATTGGAACGAATAAAGCAAACCTTACTCAGTCGACTGTTATTCTATACCATTCACCAATCTCACAGAAATATAATCTTTAACTATACTGAAAATCCACACAATAAATATTGCTGCTGCGTACAAAAGGAGAGAACAAAGCATCACACAATCAATGAATTCAAAATCCTATTTTAACTCAGCAATCTCGGTGGAAGACGGGCCGAGCCTTCACACAGAGACACTGGCTGAACAACACGAACTTCTTTAGCTCAGAAGTAACCCCTTATATTAACAGAAGAATGAGTACACAGTTTTGCTCGGCTGCTAATACAGTGAATTAATTGTCTGCTGTTCCACCCCTGGGTCGAGGCGACTCCCCATATTTATACAAATCATAACAGCAAACCCTATAATCGGGCAGCCATGAAGATCTCTGATCTTCAGGCGCCCTAAATAACTAGCTGTTACAATACGTGGCAGAACAAAAACATCCAGATATGAGAAAGTTATCATTTGACCCAAGAGTGGCGGTCCTTCCAGCTCACAGCTAGACTCGAGCAGCAACATACTCAAGATAGCGCATTCTGTTACAGCTGCCCCATCACAGTTGTGCCCTAATTGATGAATTGAGCCCCAAGGATCCCTTTACAAGCAACGAACATCCCTTCTTTCACGACTTGTTCAGCCCCAATCTTCCTGCAGTCTCAACTACCTTCATAAATCGTAACATGTTAGCACAATTGAGAGATGCACAACTTTAATTATCACAATCATAAGCATTAATAAGATAAAACAATGATTAGTCATACCTTGGTAATTTGGGAAATAAAGTGAGGACAACAGGTCTAATTGGCATGATAAATGGTGTAAGACAGGGGCAGGAAAGATGGTTGAAGATGATTAAAAAGGGCCAATTCTGGGCTCAACATCTCCCCCCAACTACCCTGTTGCATGTCCTCATGCAACAACCTGCATTATTTACAATCGGAATCCTGTACTGAGCTCTATCCATGGAGAGAGAAAGAATTGTAGGAAACCCAGGTACCTTATCTGTCTTTTGAACAGCCTCTGTGAGTAACCCAACATCTTCCTTCATCATTGTTCCCCTTCCACTGCTAATTGCTGGTATCTGGAAATGCAGTTAATGTAGTGGGAATATTCCTGCAGTCTCATTATGCTGTGCCTGAGAGCTTAGAGGGCCATCCTTAATCTGAATCTATATCAATAACATTCCTAGGAGGGAGAAGCACTGGTTCTTGTGGGGTAGTGTCTTCTAGCACATCTAAATTTAATAAAAGAGTTGTTGGTTCTTGTGTGACAGCAACATCCTTTAGGCTTTCTTCAGCAGCTGCCATCATTGCTTTTAGAGACACTGGTTCTTGTGTAGCAGTGTCTTCCTTGTCCCTCTGCTGCTGAGATTGGATCTCCTTCTCATTGTGCAGCTCATCCTCCAAAATTTTGGTGTCACCTGAGCATGGTGTCTGTACCTGTTCATCTTCTCCCAACTGTGTATCGGGAATGAAATCCACTCCAGGTTTATCTTTTAAATGAAACTCAGGAGCTCCTGTTGCAGCTTCCAAGGATGTTGGTTCTTGTGTAGCAACATCCTGGCTTGCCTCTTCATCCTCATGTTGTTGCAATTCTTCTCCTAGGAGCTCTGTGTCATGGGAGTCTTCTGGGGTTACAACCCAGAGTTCATCATTAAACTCCAGAGTCTCCTCTGTTCCAGGTTCTTCTCCCATCTGTTTGGCCGATTGGACAAGTATATTCAGGTTTGCTGGTTCTTGTGTTGCAGCATCCTGTTCCAATTTATCACTGTCCTGCCTTTGTGTCTCTTCTTCTAAAATTTCTGTGTCCTGGGAGCATTCTGGGGTTACAGCATAAAATTCTTCATTGGCCTCCAAAGTATCCTTCATTCCAAGTTCTTCTCCCATCTGATCTATGATCTCTGTATCATGGGAACACTCTGGGGTTTCACTATATTCCTTTATAAGCTCCAGAGCGTCCCCCATCCCATGTTCTTCTCCTACCTGTTCCATAATTTCTGCATCGTGGGAAGTGGCAGCTTCAGCAAGGATGTTTAAAAGTGTTGGTTCTTGTGTGGCAACACCTTCTTTTTCCACTGCTTCCCCTACTGTGGCCACAGGCTGTTGTGCTGAATAAGTGTTAAGTAGAATTTTATGGCCTGCTTCCTTAAATATTTCTCCACAGGTGGGGCAGAGTATTCGTTCATCCTCCTCCCTAGCTCCAGCAGAATCTGATTCCTCCACTTGGTCTGCAGCCTCTATCAATGTATACATTTTTCTTTCACCCTGTTTTCTGCAGGTTTCCTTCCAAGTTTCCAACTCCCTTCTAAGTACTTGGAGGTCCTCTTTCAGCATTGCGTTCTCATACATAAGTCCTTCAATTCCAGGTTCTTCCTCCCCTAGCCTTTGTGGAGCATCAATCGGTCTTGGTACAAGGGTTGGGGGCTCAACCTGTGTCTCTAAGGTTGCCCATCTTTTCCTAACTGCCTCTGATGCTGTGGCAGATCGAGTTCTTTTCTTTCTGATTGGTGCTATTAGGTTAAATTCATTGGTGGCTCTCTTTCTCTTCTTCTGTGGCATTTTCTTTTGTGGTTTTTCCTTTTGTGGTTTTTCCTTTTGTGGTGTTTCCTTCTGTGGAGCTGGGACATAGGGAACCAAAGCTGAGGTCGAAGGAATATTTCTTTGCCCCTCATGTTGTTCTTCTTCAATCACAGCTCCTCCTCCTACCCACTCAGTTGAATACTCAACTGTTATCAGCTCAATGTCTTCTTCCCTTGCCCTAGCTCTGTCATCTTCAGGTTCCATTGTCGCAGCATTTGATGCTGCTCCAATTTCACCTTCTACTGTCAGAGCTGCCCTAATATCTGGGTTTTCCATAAAGGTTTCATCTACACCATCGCCTAATGGCTCTGTTTGTGCCTCCAATTGTTCTCCTTCAAATGCAGTTTCATCCCCCAATGGTTCTGCTTGTGCCGGAGATTCATCTCCCCCGCATGGCCCTGATTGTTCTTCCTCTAATATAGGTTCATCCCCCCAGATGGCCCAGCTTGTGCCCCCGGTTGTTGTTCTTCTACTGTGGTTTCACCCACCCCGAATGGTCCTGCCTGTGCCCCCAATTGCTGTTCTTCTCCCATTTCATCCCTCCCCCCAACTTCACTAGAGGAACTCTGGTCCTCCTGTTGTGGCGGAACCTATATTTGCTGTAATGGGACGACCCGCAAGGGAACAGGTTGCTGGGGTCGGGTGATGAATTGTTCCCAAGTTATATGATGTTGGGCAAGGGTTCTTACAATGATTAATTTGATAAGGCCATGGTGGGTGAGAAAGGATAGTGGGTGTTTAGCAGACTGAACAAATGCCGCCATATGACGCAAGTCGTGCAGTAAATAAAATGGAATGTTCAATAAAATGCCATGGCGGAGATGAGAAAGCAAAGGAAGTTCAGAGTTATACACAGTTTGATATCTACCTTCACATGTAATGTACTTCTTGAGAAAGACAGCAACCTGGTCCCACGGCCGCGGCAGTGAGTTCAGTGCAATCCCTCTTCTGGATGGTTCAACTTGCTCCCCTGGGAGTAAAAATTCTTCTCGTGCAATCGTTGCAGGGACTCGTCAGTTAAACCATGGTTTTTCCACCATCGGGATGGCTGTAACCTCGGATATAATGGTCTCGGAGACGTCTATACACAGCCCCCACACAGTGGAGTGAGTTTTGGTAAGATTCAAGGCAAATTGCAGGGCTACGTCCCTATCGAATCTGTCTAATCGCTCAAAGAATTCGAGCCAGCCGGCAGCTTGAAAAATGGCAAGAACTTGAAGATTTCGCCTGAGTTCCCGGGTATTGAAAGGTTCATGGCGAACTGGAATCCCCATGGTCCTGGCTGCAAGCTGAAGTTGCTATTCCACATAGTACAGGATCCCAGAATGGAAGTTGCAGCACAGAGGATGCACGAATCGTTGAGTGGAGACGTTGAGAGAATGAGCAAATTTGGAAAGTTAAGCACAGAAAAGCATTTGAAATTTCCATGCCGAATTGGGGAAGGTGGCAGTTATTAGTGTTTACGTCGTACGAGGGAAAGGTTTAATCAGGTATAATGGTGGTACGAGTGAAGGTATGACTAATATCGTTTAAATGATATCAATGCTTAATCACGTGATAAATGAAAGCCATACCTCATAAGACTGTGCGTCGGAATGCTGCGAAAATTGGTGGAGCATGCAGTTGGTGACGTCGCGGAGCCGAACTCGTGCATAGTCAGACGTGTGATCATGATGACTCGGATAAGGCAATAATTTCTTTCGCTAGTGAAACACAAACCATCGCGTCCTCGGGGTTGGAATGATGAGTTTGCCGGCACGACTGAGGTGAATCAGCACCATGATTAGCAGGTTTGGAACAATTCTTCTGTTAACACGGGAGTTACCACTGCAAGTTGCCAAAAAAAAAAAAATGATAGCACGGCCGACGAAAAAGATGTTGCAGTCGCCAAAAAAAATATGTTGCAGCCGCCGGGAAAGAAATTGCAGCCACCGGAAAAGAATTCATGGCAGCCGGAAAAAGAATTTACAGTATCAGGGAAAATTACGGCTGTCACGAAAAAGTTTTACGGTGGCGGGAAAAATTACAGCTGGCGGGAAAATTTTTACGACTGTGGGAAATATGTTGCAGCCTGGCGGGAAATTTGTTGCAGCTACGGGAAAATGGTTGCGGCTGCCGGAAAATAGTTCACGTTCGTCGGAAAAAGTTCACAGCTGGCGGGTAAAATATTTTACCGGTCGACGAAAAATGATAACGCAACCGCTGGGAAATTTTGTTGCAGTGCTGTGACATGATGTTGCAGCCGCTGGATTGAAGTCGCAGCTGCCGGGGATGATTCACAGCCGCCGGGAAAAAGGATTAACGGCTGCCCGGAAATTATGTGGCAACTGCTGGGAAATGAGGTGGCAGCTGCGGAAAAAGATGTTGCAACTGCCAGAAAGGATTGACGATAGGCGGAAAAAAGGATATTACGGCTGCTGGGAAATGAGGTGGCAGCCGCTGGGAAATGAGGTGGCAGCCGCGGGAAAAAGATGTTGCAGCTGCCGATGTTGCAGCTGCCAGAAAAGTAGTTAAAGCTGACGGGAAAAAGGATTTGCGGCCGCGGGAAATGGATTTTTACGGTTGATGGTGATTGCCGGAAAAGATATACAGCTGCCGAAAAAGATGTTGTAGCTGCCGGAAAAGATGTTGCAGCTGCCGGATTTATTTATTTATTTATTTTTTTTTTAGCAAGGACGGCACAGGGAGATTTTCGCTTGACGGGCCCAAAACTGATCGTTCGCCTGGCGCTTCTCTGAAAAATTTTTGAAAAATGACAGCAAACGAAAAGATCAAATGCAAAGAGAAAAAAAAACAACAATTATACGCTACAGCAGGAAATTATTTATGTACAGCAAATACGATTTTCAGTTTAAGGATTGGCAAAGGCAGAGAAACATTCTTGCTCTGGTGCCAACTGATAATCTGGATCGGCAGCAATTTGTGAAATGAATGCATCTTTTGAGATGGGCTTACGATACAGTCGCAGTCTGTGGCCGTTAGCAAGTAATGGTATACGGTTTTCATCAATGGTCACCAGGCGAACAGTGCCGTTGTCAAATACCCTGTCGACCAAATATGGACCCAGCCATCTTGTACGTAATTTTCCTTTAAAATCCTTCTTGAATCTGGAGTCATATAATAGTGCCCAGTCTCCTTCACGGAAGATTTTCTTTTTGATGAATCGGTCATGCCAGTTGGATCTCTGTTGCTGGAGCAACACAGTCTGGTCTACTGTAGCTAACCATTTCTCATCCAGTTCATTTAATTGATTCAATCTTCTCTTCTGGGCTTCTGTTACATCTAGATTCATTTCAGTGGCTGTTTTCAGGGTCTTGATCTCAAATTCAATTGGAAAGATGGCACTCTTTCCATATACCAGATCATAAGGAGAAAACCCTGTGGTCTTGCACCAAGTTGTGCGATATGCCCATAGTGCTTCTGGAAGCCTATCAGCCCAATCCTTTCAATGGCTTTTAACTGTTTTAATAAGGATTGCTTCAATAACTTTATTAGTACTTTCCACCTGACCATTGGCCTGGGGGTGGTAAGGTGAAGCTATCCTATGCTGCACATGATACTTCCGGAGCAAGGACTCAAATTGGTGTGAGATGAATTGCGGTCCCCCATCGGTGACTACTTCCTTTGGTACCCCAAAGCGGGTAAAGATTTCACTGTATAGAAAATCAATCACCGCCTGGTCATTAGCCTTAGTCAAAGCTACAGCTTCTACCCACTTAGTCATGTAATCTGTACACACCAGAATGTAAACTTTCTGTTTGGAAGGAGGGCTGATAGGGCCAACAAAATCCAATGCCCATCTGTCAAATGGTTCTAGTACCACTTGGGGTTGTAAAGGCATCTGATCTGTTTTATTAGGTCGGCCCATCCTTTGGCAGCTGTCACAAGACTGAACATATCTTTTAGCATCCCTGAACAGTGTCGACCAATAGTAGCCCATCCGCGGCGCTTTATGCCCTGTTCTTTTGTCTACAAAGTGTCCTCCACAAGGTTCATCATGACAGGCCTTCAGTATATGAAAGATCTCATCTTCCCTTACACATCTTCTAATCTCAAGATCGGGTCCTGTGTAAAAGAGATGACCATTGAGCCAACAATACCTGGCACTTTGCTGGATGATTTTTCTCTTCTCTCGTTTAGACATATGTGGCGGGAGCTTTCTTGCAACCAAATAATTAGCAACATCTGCATACCAGGGGGAATGAGCTGAGAGTGCGAATAGATGCTCATCTGGAAAAGAATCCTCAACAGGTGAACTGTCATCGCTGTTAGTAAAACGTGATAAAAAATCAGCAACAACATTTTCTTTTCCAGGTTTATCTATAATGGTAATATCAAATTCCTGCAATAACAAGAGCCACCTGGTTACTCTGGCATTAGTGACAGGTTTGTTCATCAAATACTTAATGGCAGAGTGGTCAGTGTGCACAAATGTAGGATACCCAGTAATGTAATGCCGAAATTTATTAATAGAATAAACGATAGCCAGGAATTCTTTTTCAGTGACAGTATAATTAAGTTCAGTAGGGGCTAAGTTTTTACTAACATAATAGATAGCATAAGGTACTTGACCATCCTGCTGTCCTAGTACTGCTCCAATGGCAGTATCAGAAGCATCTGAAGAAATGTGGAAAGGTATGGTCCAATTGGGTCCCCTTAGGATAGGGGCTGTGGATAGCTTCTCTTTAAGCTTATCAAACGCTGTCTGGAATGCTTCACTCCACACAAACTGTGCGTCCTTCATTAACAATGAAAACAAAGGGGAAGCAAGTTTGGATAAGTTTTCTATAAACCTCCTGCCATATCCAGCGTGTCCCAGAAAACTTCGCACTTCTTTTTGCGTTGAAGGAGTAGGTATATTTTTTATCACCTTAATTTTTGAAGGATCCACCTGAATGCCATCGGTAGAGATGAAATGTCCTAATACCACCCCCTCACTCATCATCATATGGCATTTTTCAGTGCTTAATGAAAGGCGAGCTTGTTCACAGCGAATTAAAACCTTCTTTAAATTTTCCAGTGCTTCCTCAAAATCCTTGCCATAGGGAGTAAAATCATCCATAAAGACTTCCATACTATCATTAACCAATTCAGAAAAGATGCCAATTACAGCTCTTTGGAACGTTGCTGGTGCATTACATAAGCCAAAGGGAAGCACCCTGTAGGAAAATGTTCCCCAGGGGCAAGTGAAGGTGATCTTATCCTGATCCTCAGGAGCAATCTGAATTTGGTTGTACCCGCTGAACCCATCCAAGAAGGAGAAGAACTTCTTCCCTGATAGGTTATCAAGTACTTGGTCAATAAAGGGTAGAGGAAAATGATCCTTTTGTGTAGCTTTGTTCAGCTCCCTATAATCAACACAGACTCTCCATTTACCATTTTTCTTGGGCACAATTACAAGTGGGGAAACCCACTCACTATCTGAAATAGGGTAGATAAATCCTGCTTCCAAAAGTTTATGGATTTCCTCCTTCACTATATCCCTCAGATTGGGGTTCATGTGTCGTTGGGGTTGACACACAGGTCGGGAGTCGTTTTTAATGTAAATATGGTGAGTGCACAGATTAGAAGGGATACCCCGCATGTCCGTATACTCCCAGGCGAATGCCCCCTTTCGTTCCTTCAAGAGACTGATTAGGCGCATCTGTTCTTCTGAGGGGAGACCAGGGTTGATGTTCAAAGTTCTTCCAGGCTCTACCTCAATAGGAATACTCTTCGAGTTTTTCAAAACTGGGATTATGTTTGTATCACCAACCAATGTTTCCTCCGTAATATTTTCTTGTTCTTCCTTACCAAGGGTAATGTTTAGGATTTGATAGACTTCTTTATCCACTGAAGCAGGTTCGCTAATGAAATTACTGATAGCATCGTCTTCTGTTTCGTTTTTAAAAGTTAAGGCATTCCCTATTGTTAATAGTGGCTGAACATCCTCCTCCTCTTCCTGTTCTATCCAAAGGGAAGTTTCAGCTTCTAGACTCAGCCGTGCTGGAGGATACAGGGTGAGGTTTTTGGTTTCCATACCATCAGATATAGTCATGGATCCCGATCGACAGCTAATGCAAGCATCAGCCATGGCCAACCAAGGCCTCCCCAGGATCAATGGATGTCCTCCCAGCTGTGATTTTGGTTGCAATATCAAAAAGTCAGCAGGGTATTCCCATGAATCTACTGAGATGACAAGGTCGTCCAGAATCCCTTCGGGTCTAATGGTGGATCTGTCTGCCAATTATAAATTGGTAGGGGTCGGCCTAAAATTAGTGAGTCCCAGCTTCTTTACAGTATCAATTGTTATGACATTGATCGCTGCTCCTAAGTCGACTAGCACGTTGGGTATCTGCATTTGTCCTATATGTACAGTGACAGTAGGACTGCCAGGGTCGTCATACTTGGTCACGGGGGTTTTTCCTATTATTAAAGCAAATAAATTCCCTATGACATGAACAGTGGGAGGATCTCTAGGTTTCCTCCCTGGTTTCTTAGTGCACAGGTGCCGAACTGTTCTAGCATAAATAGGCACATCCTGAAGGGCTTGAAGAAGGGGAATTTTAACATAAAGATTCTTCAACTCTCCTAGGAGGTTGAACTGAGGTTGCCCCCCTATTTTTGGTAGCATTAGTCTCTCAGGGTATGGTGGTTGCCTTATCAGCTGGGTAGGCTGTGTATTATCTGATTTCTCATTTAATGTTTCAGCCGTCCCATCTAAGGGATGCTCAGCACCTTCAATGATAGGAACCGGATTGGATGAATGCTGTGAACTCTCTCCTTTTTCATGCACAGAAGGTGGAATATCTTCTGTAATTACAGGTTCTATTATCTTCCCATATTGTAAACGAATATCATTACAAGGTACAGGGGAGAGAGAGTAGGCCGGCATATTGACAGTTTCCAATTGATGGACTGTTTTATTATTCGGGTTAGGATTAGGTTGGGCAGGCAGCTGAGGCCGTATTGGTATATTAGGAACAGGATTATTCTGTAGCTGCAGCTGCGACTGCTGAGGTGGGTATTGAGGATATTGAGGAAATTGAGGATATGGAGGAGAATATGGTAACTGTTGTTGATGAAACTGGTTTCCAAGAGGGAAGTTCCTCCACCCAGGAGACCACGACATAGGTTGATGTGGTGGCTGTGCCCAAGGACTCCATGAGTTATAATTTTGCATTGCAGGTTGAGAAGGATTCCACTGAGCATAATTTGAAGGGAATTGTGTATTCACATTTTGCATGTTATTATTCCAATTGTTCATATTATTTAAAAATGGAAACGAGTCTAGAGGCATACCTTGATTTCGAGGCTGCCAAGGTTTCTTCTGTGCGATGAAATAAGCTGATTCCACTTCTGGAGTTGATGCCTGTAGAACAGCCTTCACTTGGGGAAGTGTGGGACATTCCTTCATGTCATGGTTCAGCTCACACAGCTGACATACTTGTATTTTGTCAAGAGGACATTCTTTCAGTGGATGATTCTTTCTACATCGGGGACAGAACACACCTAGTGTGAGATCTTCCACTGCCTGTCTTTGTTTTGCCTTCAGGACATCAATCTCCGAAGAGATGGAGCTCATCATTTCTGTTTTAAAATTTTCAAGGAGATTGCCTATTTCTGCACGTGTAACTCCTCCATTGGATGACTTCTGAGTTCTGTCGAAGACATCACGTTCCAGCTTATCCCATTTATCCCGTTTATTGTTCCTGGAAGATCCCCTGGAGTATCTCTTACATAATTCCACGATTGTCTCAAAAGGCTCTTTGGAGATATATCCCTTTCCTAACAAATTTAGCATGTCTAAACAATCATCCCTGATCCCTCAAAGCAAGATGATCTTGAGCACGTCCAGCCCCATGTTCGTCTGCCCGGCTCTTTGCACATTGTACAACAACCTTTCTACAAAATCCTCCAGACTTTCGTCCTCCTTCTGCACCATCTTGAATAATTCCTCTCTTTTGTCCCTGGTGTTACAATATTCTTGATATTTCTCCAGGAATACTTGCTTCATCTTATTCCAATTAGCAACAGTTCCTCCCCCAAGGCTCATGAACCATCGTAATGCATTGTCCTTCAGGGTGGCGGGAAAAAGTTTCAGCTTTTGGGCATCTGTGACATAATCATAGCTGCAACAGAGGATATCAAATTCAAAAAGGAATTCGTCTGGATTTTCTGCCGCCCTGCCATGGAAGCGAGGCAACACCGATGGTGAAATGTTCTTCATAGGAGCTGTCCCTTCTAGCTGCTGAATTGGAAATTGTAATGTAGTCGCAGTTCCTTCTGGCAGGGAGTGATTTTCATGATGATATTCTACCATTGCCTCTTCCTCTTCATTCTCATGTCTGTTATTCCTATTTTCTTCTGTATCCTCTTCTTCGTTCTTCCCTGCGTTCTTTTCCTCAGTTGTAACAGCTGTGTATTCTTCAGTTGTAGCAGCTGCGTATTCTTCAGTTGTAGCAGCTGCGTATTCTTCAGTTGTAGCAGCTGCGTCAACTGTTCCTTCCTTAGCAGGGGTGGATGAGTGAGTCACGGCTGCTCCTGTACTCTCCACCGTGGATCCTGATGCTGGCGCCCCAAGATCAGCAGGGCTTCTTCTGATAGGAGTTTCCCGTTGACGAGTCCTGGTAGCTAAATCAGTTTTGTCAACAAGATCGTCGATGAATGTCCTTCTGCCCAACGGTGGTACTCGACCATGACCCGAACCACCTGCGCTGTTAGTATTTTGTGGGGTTTTGGGAGTTGGGAGGTGGTCGCGTTTTACCCTCCTCGTATTCATACGAAGCAGATCATTTCAACAAAGAAGAGACTGACTAAAAACAATTCTCAGATGCAACTAATGACTAGTGTTCAATTTTTATCCTTCCCCGGCAACGGCGCCAAAATGTCAAGCACTCTATATGCAGATAAATTATTACCAACACACACAGAGCATATGAAATTTATTGTCAACCCGAGAAAGTCTTTTTATTTCAAAGGATAAGTGCACAATCTATGCTTAAACACCAAACCATTAGAAGTGAATACTTTTATCTTCTATCATCCATGTTCATCCCAAAACTCTATGCAATCCCAATTGCCTTCTAACTGCTACACTTCAATTCCTCTCTATCATGCATCAATAAGAAATAGTATCAGATCTAATCAACAATTGCAGGAAAGAAATCTCATTCATATTCTAGAACAACCACTTGTCTGATCTAATCACTCTGGAAATCATAAGGCATAAACTGAACATTAATCTACAAATCCAATTGCAACAGATTGAGTCAACTATTCTAAGAAATTGAATTGCAGAATGGAAATCAATGATCACAACAGAAAAGATAAATTGCCAGGACTCATGGGATCACAACTTTAACTGTAAGATGAACACAGCTGTGTATAACTGCAATTGGAACGAATAAAGCAAACCTTACTCAGTCGACTGTTATTCTATACCATTCACCAATCTCACAGAAATATAATCTTTAACTATACTGAAAATCCACACAATAAATATTGCTGCTGCGTACAAAAGGAGAGAACAAAGCATCACACAATCAATGAATTCAAAATCCTATTTTAACTCAGCAATCTCTGTGGAAGACGGGCCCAGCCTTCACACAGAGACGCTGGCTGAACAACACGAACTTCTTTAGCTCAGAAGTAACCCCTTATATTAACAGAAGAATGAGTACACAGTTTTTCTCGGCTGCTAATACAGTGAATTAATTGTCTGCTGTTCCACCCCTGGGTCGAGGTGACTCCCCATATTTATACAAATCATAACAGCAAACCCTATAATCGGGCAGCCATGAAGATCTCTGATCTTCAGGCGCCCTAAATAACTAGCTGTTACAATACGTGGCAGAACAAAAACATCCAGATATGAGAAAGTTATCATTTGACCCAAGAGTGGCGGTCCTTCCAGCTCACAGCTAGACTCGAGCAGCAACATACTCAAGATAGCGCATTCTGTTACAGCTGCCCCGTCACAGCTGTGCCCTAATTGATGAATTGAGCCCCAAGGATCCCTTTACAAGCAACGAACATCCCTTCTTTCACGACTTGTTCAGCCCCAATCTTCCTGCAGTCTCAACTACCTTCATAAATCGTAACATGTTAGCACAATTGAGAGATGCACAGCTTTAATTATCACAATCATAAGCATTAATAAGATAAAACAATGATTAGTCATACCTTGGTAATTTGGGAAATAAAGTGAGGACAACAGGTCTAATTGGCATGATAAATGGTGTAAGACAGGGGAAGGAAAGATGGTTGAAGATGATTAAAAAGGGCCAATTCTGGGCTCAACAGGTCCTTTAATATTCAAAGCAACAAGAGAAAAGTCCAAGTTAAAATATTTTGGATTCACGAGATCATGCAAGGTGAAGGTTTACAGAATGCACATAAACAAGATTTGCAAACCCAACATGTTGTGCTTCACTAAATGAATAAAACCATAGGTTCTCCAATTCCATTCTATTGATGAATAGTTTGTAACTTGCAAAAGAATATTAATGGAAAGAGTTTGTAAATGTACACCATTTTCTCCATAACAAATCCACCATGCAAATAGGCATAACAAATCCACCATACAAATAGGCTCATGGTGTTCCTCTCACTCAAGGTTGATATGTTTGAATAAACATCTAAACCAACAAAAAAACTAACAAATTATTTCTTCACCTCATTATGTATATGAGTTGGAAATATTCTCACAAGGGCTCTTTTCACTCCATTTTCCACCTCCATATCCTTATGTGGTGCCTTCATCTTCCCATTGCTTTGAACAATCATGCCTTCATCATAAGGTCTTGGGTACAAGGAATTTGTTAACATGTGCAATGGAGTGTTGAACTAGTTCCACTTCTCAATAATTGCTTTCTTCACTTAATCAACAAAATGAACATCAACTAATAAAATATTAGGAGACTCCTATGAAATGATTTCCATGGTTTTTTCAACCATGGTATCCATGCCATCATAAGCCTCTCCCAATAATGGTTTGTCTATGTTGGTATTTTGGAGAAGCCCAAATGCAAGTGATATAAACTTGACCAAGAAATATATTTTGCTCCACCACTCCTCATCAAGACACAATCTATGCACCATAGTTCCCTGCTTTGAATGTTCCTCTCTACACTCAACACAAAGTTGACTCACCATCATAGAAACTAATGCCTACCTTTTTTTCATAGAGGAAAAAACAATACTTGATATTCACTAATGAATCAAATTATTCTTACATATTTGACATGTTTCCATCCAATCCTACTTCAAAAAATGATATAACAGTTTCACCAAAAAAACTTTAAGGAAGTCTGTACTAGAGACACATATAATTGCCAGAAAATACAGTATAAACTAGAGATAACAAAAAGGATGTCCGATCTCCATCCACAAGAAGATAATGTAACCAAAAACTTCAAAAAAACTTAGGACTGTATAAATAATTCAAAGATATGCATTGTTGAGACACTCGTCTCATAGCCCTATACAAATCCTTCATAGAAAATTATGCCCTCTAGTTAAGACATGGCCTTCTTTGGCAATAAATCAGCCTCCCTGTTATGTTCCTTGTATATGTGGACAAAAGAAATTTCTTCAAAAAAACTCTATAGAGCTTTGATCCTAAACTACCATCGGTCTAAATAGGCAACTTGCAACCTGGAAATGTTTTTTGCCAGTCAATTATGATTTTTGAGTCGCTTGCAACGTGCGAATGAGATATGTGTTTGTTATGAGTAGTAAATAGTAGATCCCACAAAGCCATTAACTATCTCCTTGTGTTTATATTGGGACTACACCCCATCTAAATACTATAGAAATGACCTACTTAACTCAACAAGGTGACACAACATGTCCACTTAACTCAACAAGGCGTTGCAACATGATTAAGTTTGATGCATATCTTTTCTCAACAACTATCAATAACTCCAATATGGAGTATTCTCGAAATGTTTCTCTAGATTGGTGGTGGCTAGTGATGAATTTGATTGTGTCCCCGGATTGCCTTGTGAGTTCATTAATCCATGGAAATTTTTTGGTTATTCTCTTCTTAAATGGACAATGCAATGAGTCCAAAAAATGTGATTGTACATGCTCTCAATAACCAAACCTGTAGTGTTGCAAACCGATGAATTATCTATGATAACTTGTACCACATTAATGCACCCTATTTACTCAATAACTTTGATTAAAATATCATCCAATGAATTTAGTATCCTTTACCTCCTCTAAACAATGCTTGGCCTTAAAAAATAATGCTCATTTTGGTGAAAAGTGGAAATGATATTGATCAAGGGCATATGTATAGTATTTGTCCACACATCCGAGACAGTGGTAACGTTGGATATACTCTATGAAGCACAAATAGGTGCTAAAATATCTTCAACAACCTCTTCCTTTTTAGTAGATTCGTTCAAAGTTTTTATAGTTATGACCCTTGAACCTTTAAGGAGTTGTGCTAATTTCCCTTAGCATATCTTACCAAAAAGGAGACTAAACCATGTTAAAAGGGATTTCACAAGCATACATGGTCTTTGCTACTCTTGTTTCACCATCTGCTCTCCCTTGAATATTCACCATTTTAGTTATTATGCTCTATAGAATTGTAGAAGATGAACCTTTTGAATTTTTTATGCTTGTGATGTTGCACTTTCCTTTTCCTTGCTTCATGCACAATCCTTGGCTCAATGTTAGGACCATGAAGAGTAGCATTAGCAAGTTGTCAATGTCTTCTTTTTATCCTATCAACCTCATTTTTTTCTCTCGTATTTTCCATCTTCATTGGTTCACTCATTTTGGGGTAACCATCAACAACCTTTCCCAATGCCTACAAAAAAGTGCCTCCACTCTTGGGTAAGAATCCTTATACATTTGATGATAGAGATTACACTCCCATTCCCATGAACCACTACCAGAAATTCGTGCAATTTTATTAACATGCCTCCAAAGAGGATAGTAGCCATTCCTCTTGTTGGGCTTAGGATTTGGAGGAAAAAAGTTGCTTGGTTGGGAGCCATTGCTATTTCAAAAAAAAGGCAATGAATAATATGGATAATTGAAGCATAGACCCTAAGAAAACACTCAAATAACTATCAAGAAAGCTTATTGTTCACCTAAACACATAGGAAATGGTTGTTGAAGTTGCCCAGAACACCATAAAATACTTATTTGTAGCTTCCCAAAACATCACATTGCTTGTTACTCACTTGAACACATGAGAAATGATGGTTTTCACCACCCAAAACACCACTTAATGTTTGTTGTAGCAGCCTAAAACAATGAACTCTCTCTTGTTTGAATTGCCCTTGCTCAAGCTGCCCAAAACACAAAATTTGCTTGTTGAAATCGCCATTCTCAAACCATTTTTTATGAGAGGGAAACTTTCTTTATAAAATAAAATATGCATTCATAAAGGCTTCTAGAAGTGTCATTAGGGATTAATTAATCATAAATTGGGGTTTAAAGTCGCTTTCGAGGGTCCTTGCAAAATCACCTAAATCATTTTCTAAACATGTTCTATAGACCTATGTACATCATTGAAACACAATTCAGGTCATACAAAACATGTTTCAACTTGTACCCCACACATTCAAGGTTGTACATGGTATAATCCCCTAGGTCACATTTTCTACAACTTAGACCCCTCCACCCACACACTTAATATGAGCAACGCACCCACATAACCAACCAATGCACCTAAATTTAAAATGATTTGTATAATTCAAATGCCCCTAACTTTTGAACCTTAACCTTTTAATTTTAAACCCTAACCCTAACTCCTACATTCTAACCCCAAAGTCAACACAAAAGGGACTAAAAAGGGATGCATGGACACTAACACAACACAAATGATTGCTAAATTGATGCTAAAAAGGTAAACATGGCTCAAAAAGGTGAATAGGGTATGCTAACAAGAAGTTAAAAGGATGTAATTTGTATATAAAATAGATGTCAAGTCAATGCTAGAATGGATGCAATAGGCTGGAAAAAAAAAATCTATACAATGCAATTGGACTCATTAGCGGCTCAAATGAGACTCTAAATAGACAAAAATGAAAGAACATGACATGACAGTGGACACAGATGGGACAAAAATGAGATGCAACATACAAGGAAAATAGATACAAAAGGATGCAAGAATGGGCAAAATTAAAAGACATTAAAACTATTTCTCATGTGTCACATTTTTCATCTTGCATATAATAAGACAAAAATATAGACATTACATCATTGTATTGTAATAGTACTTGCACCTTTGTGGTGATGCACATGAACCATTAATTATTTTCTTGTACTCCCACCTTTTTGGTGATGAGATATGGCCATTGGGTTGTGAAAATGTTTCCTTCTTATTGAAATACTATAACCATGCGACATTTGATTGTATACCATAGCTATGCATAGGTTTTATTGACAAGATACATAGTTGTGTTTTGATGTTTTATTGCTCAACGTTTCAATCCATACTATTGGATCATCCTCAGGAGGCTTAATGATGCTCAAAGGTTTTAATGATCTATGGGACATTAATAAATACAATTTTGAATCGTTTCTTCAATATAGGCCGGCTTTAATTATTAAGAGTTTTCCATAGTCTTTTATCCTAAAGAAGGTGGAGAACTGGATTCCAGGTATCACTTAATTTAGTGCTCTCATCTCTATTCAAGACTCATCGAGTTCAATGCTATCTCAATTTTCTCTCGGACTTTCCTTTTTGTAAGGTGTTCTATATTGGCGATGATCTACAAAATTTGGAACGGTATCAGTATCCATGCACTTCTTCAGAAACCCTATACCATTCCCCCTTTGAGCTATCTTGATACGCATCCTTTCCAATGATCAAATCTCACTCAAAGTTTCCCTTCCATAGAGGGATTTAATTTGATTGTAAACCATAGATACACAGAGGTTTTATTAAAAAGATGCAGAGTTGTGTTTTGATGTTTTATTGCTCAACGTTTCTATCCATATTATTGGATCATCCTCATGATACTTTATGATGCTCAAAGGTTTTAATGATTTATGGCCCATTAATAAATACAATGTTGAATCATTTCTTCAATCTAGGTCGGCTTTAATTATTAAGGGTTTTTCACTGTTAAGGGTTTTCCATAGTCTTTTATTCTGAAGAAGGTAGAGAACTAGGTTCCATGTATCACTTAATTTAGTGCCCTTGTCTCTATTAAGACTCCTCAGGTTAAATGCAATCTTTGTTTTCTCTCGAACTTTCCTTTTTGTAAGGTGTTCTATATTGACAATGATTTGTGAAATTTGGAATGGTATCGGTATCCATGCACTTCTTCAGAAACCCTGGATCATTTTCCCTTTGAGCTATCTTGATGCACATCCTTTCCAACAATCGAATCTCATTCAGAGTTTCTCTTCCATGGAGGGATTTAATCAGATTATAAACCATAACTATGCAAAGGTTTTATTGATAAGATAGATACCCATGTTTTGATGTTTTATCACTCAAGGTTTCGATCCATACTATTGGATCAGCCTTGGGAGAATTTATGATGCCCAAAGCTTTAAATTATTTATGGGCCATTAACAAATACAATTTTGAATCATTTCTTTAATCTAGGTCGGCTTTAATTATTAAGGGTTTTCCATAGTCTTTTATTATGAAGAAGGTAAAGAACCAACTTCTATGTATCACTTAATTTAGTGCCCTCATCTCTATTAATTTAGTGCCCTCATCTCTATTAAGACTCCTCGGGTTCAATGCGATGTATATTTTATCCCAAACTTTCCTTTTTGTAAGGTGTTCTATATTGGCGATGATCAGCAAATTTTGGAACGATATCGATATCCCTACACTTCTTCAAAAACCATTGAGCATTTTCCCTTTGAGCTATCTTGATGTGCATCCTTTCCAACAATCGAATCTCATTCAGAGTTTCACTTATGTGGAGTTCAAAGGTTTTATTGACAAGACATAGAGCTATGTTTTGATTTTTTATTGCTCAACGTTTTGATCCATACTATTGGATCATCCTCAAGAGACTTTATGATGCTCAAAGGTTTTAATGATTTATGGGCTATTAATAAATAAGATTTTGAATAATTTATTCAATCTAGGTCAACTTTAATTATTAAGGGTTTTCCATAGTCTTTTATTCTGAAGAAGGTGGAGAACTAGCTTCCATGTATCACTTAATTTAGTGCCCTTGTCTTTATTAAGACTTCTCGGGTTCAATGCAATCTCTATTTTCTCCTGAACTTTCCTTTTTTTAAGGTGTTCTCTCGAACCATGTGACATGTTTACTCTTGAAGGATGACAACATGTTAAGATTTAATATGCTAAGATAGATAACATCAGTATTACATTCCATTTCACAACAATAGCATATACAGGATCACTGAAAGAATAACAAGCACAACATAAACACAAGAGACACAATTTATCCTAGGAAACCCTCATGGGGTAGAAAACCTAGCAAGGCTTCCTCAATATAGATGACCAGCAAATACAAAGATGTAATCCCCAAACATGAGCTCCTTCTTCTCTATAGCAGATCTCTCTCTCTCCTATGCGCCAATCACAAGTGAGTGAATGTGTGTTAAATGAGGAACACACCTTCTCTATTTATACATAACTCCGACTTGACTTTTACACTAACTAGGCAGGCCCCAACTTAACCACTTAACATAATGTTGATTTGGCCGACCCCACTAGGGTGGTCTAATAACCCTTTAACCCACATGACTCATACAAGGCCGACCCCACTAGGGAAGTCTAATAACCCAAGTTACCACATTATCCATAGAGGAATAAAACATCTCCGGATATACAATAGGGTCTTCACGGAGGAATGAAACATCTCCGGAATAATAAAGTACAAATATAATATTCTTAGAAGTTACAATATCTCAACACAACACTGCCATCTTCATGATTTTGGAAGGTGACCCATTGTTAGATGTTATTAAACATTATTTAACATTAAGATGGGGTGTTGAAATATTGATGTTAAATGAACATAAATCTTAAGTTAAATGTCTAAATTAGATCAACTATTCTATCTAATTTAATATTTGAGATTGGAGCAACAATTCACACTTGTGCAAAAGGCTTATATAAAAAGGGAAGATGAAAACCCTGATCTTTTATTTAGTATTTTGCTTGATTTCAAGACTATTTTTGTAAAGAGAAAAATACATCATAATATTTTTTTATAGCAAATTAAAAGAAAAGATAAAATATTTAATAGTGATTCCTTTGTTAAGGGTTTCCACTATTCAAGGCTATTTTTGTAAGGAGAAAAATACATCATAATATTTTTTATATAGCAAATTAAAACAAAAGATAAAATATTTAATAGTGATTCCACTATAATATCTATGTGGTGTTCATTTCTATAATGGGTTTGTTGTTTAATTCTAGTTTATGCATTTGATTTATTAAATCATTCTAACATATATTAATGTGTTTGCAATCACTCTAACATACATTAGTTTAATATTAATGTGTCTGCAATGATAGAGTATTCAACTTTATGTTTCATAGATTATAAATGAATTTTGAGATGAACAAATGTTAGAAGCAACGCTATGGCAACAATTTTCATAGTTCTTTTCTATTGCTATTGAAATTAAAAAAATGTCCATTATATTAAGAGAAAATATCATATCCAATATCCAAATAACATAAAGAATTTGCATTCATTTTTTTCAATATCAACGTATGTTGAAACTTTCTTAAGCTTTGATTTTTTAAAGGTTTCAATGTTGGAGACTGTTGTACACTTGGCATTAATGGTGATATATTTGCATTCCTTTTTCTCAATATCAACATGATGAAACTTTGACCAGCTTTGATTTTTGAAAGGTTTGAAACCATTTCACATTGATGGTTAACGTATGATGAAACTTTGACGAGCTTTGATTTTTTTGAAAGGTTTGAATGTTTGAGAACACTACACATTTATGGTCATTTATATGGATTACAAGTATCAATCAACTCTCTTTATCTTCAACCAACTCTCTTTATCTTATGCGATAATGCCAAAACTGATTGCTTAGCACTCCACCACAAAAATGCTAAGTGATTTTATTCAACCACTTTCTACCTCGACTAGTCAATTTAATTATATCCCAAACTTTTAAGTGCTCCAAACAATTACATTCTTGGCATTTATACAATTACACTTTTGGCATTTACATGGATTACATACCAATCAGCATCATACCAACTCCAAAGACACAAGGCACTACGTGAAAGATCATTTTAATTAAAAACTTTGATGTACCAGACCGACTTTGCACCCACAGACTTTGCCTTAAGATAAATACAAAGTCTTGGGTGACTCATAAACTTGTCAATCTGGAATCCATTATGTGAATTAGATATAGATTTACATGTCCAATGAAAATTGTCTATTCTGATGAAACATAAACATGAACGACATATAAAGGTGCATGACATGAAATACCATAGAAAATGTAACATAAAATGTAACATGCTACTAAGAACATCATCTTCTGGCACCAACTATTGCCACCCTACAGTTCCAAAAGAAGGAAGCAATGCCGAAAGTAATGAAAGCAAATACATTCAATAGCATTGAAAGTAAAATCTAAACTCAGCCTTTATGAATAAAAAGGACATTTGCTCATACTTTCATTCCTGGGAAAAAGAGGAATCTTATCTTTAAAATTAAAAAGAATGATATACAGGCTTGATTGTTAAACTGTCATCACTTTAGTTTGATGAAAATTTACCAATTTAATGTCCAGGGGCTCCCCCAATCAAACTTGCTCTGCACCTTTCAATCAGTATAAGGAAAACATTATCCTCTTGCTGGTAAGGAATGCACCTTTAAAAATTACCACCCAAAGCTTTAATGGCTATCTGTCTCCATGTTGCAGTGTTTGGGTCAAATTTCAGTTCCCATGTAGGCCAATAGTGCAAATCTTGCTTCAATGTGAGAACTGAGGGTTTCCCATTCAAATGGACTATCTTGACACGGACAAACACCCCATGCTCCAGTTCTTTTATAACATTAACAAATGTCTGCAGGTCAGGGGTTGGTTTCCCATTAACTTCAACAATCCACTGTCTAGCAGAAGCTCCATAACGATGGATAGGGCTGCCAGACATCCGTCTTGCCACATATACCCCATGCCCTTCTTCCGGCAAAAATCCCAACGAGCGCACAGCTGAGTGTGGCTCTTGAAGAACAGATCCACACCAATTTACCATATGTGTGGTTCCAAAGCCATTTCTTACATCCGTGCCTACAAGAACATCCAACTCCAAACCCTGGCGAAAAATAGTCATTCTGAGATTCCCTTCTTCAAGATCAAGAACTTGGCAAGCATTCTCTACATCACGAAACTTTGTGACTGGCTGCCCTTCTATGGATAATAGCATGTCGCCTTGCATCAACATGGATTCTGCTCGTGATCCAGAGAAACAACGCTTTACTTGTAAAACCTGTTGTCTCACAGGATCTTTCTTTACTAACTCTGTAATCCACTTTTCACTTAACCCGAAGCTACGGGCCTTTGAAAGTAAAGTTGAATAAAGTTCTACCTCTAATATGCGAATAAATGGCATTGGCATTTTGATTCCATTTATGAGCAAAGGAGAACCTTCGCTTTCATTTATAATCTTATGTAGCACTTCACTTACTGTATAAATTGGAATTCCTCGCACAAATTTAAAGTCACTCGGAGAACCCTTGCTAGGGTTGAACTGCATAGAGAAGGTGCCCCATAATGCCTGAACCCTTCCCAGCTCATCTGCAAGTACACCAGAAAATTTATTGCCAAAATCTGTATCCAATTCGATGACCTCCATGTTCATAGCTCTGTACCGAGGATGAGTAAATGGACCAGTGTTCAAGGCAGCTACTGGGTTTCTGACAAGGGACTTGCGTGATGTAGCTTGTAATCTCTGATTCAACCCCACGAGATATACAGCATCACCCTTATGGAGAGCAGGTTCAGGAAGAAGAGAAGCTGCACGCACAGCTGCTGCCCCAGATGGACCTAGTGCAGCAGGATCATATGCTACTAATGCATAATTGTGTACAGGGTGCAGGAAAATAACTTCTCCAGGAATCTCCATCGGGTACGCAGCAAATGCTAACATGACATCTGATAAATAAATGGGCACTGTATTCCTGTCCACTGCAACTATTCCGATGGTTTTAGAATGATAGATCACCACCCCTGTTCCAGAAAAATGCTGGGCTTGAACACCGTCAATCATGCAAATTAAGGGTATATCGACCTCAACCATGACAAGGGTCGGCTCAATAATTCGCTCCGCAGCCGAAACATTCATAAGCTCATCTAAGGCACTGTCATCTAAGGATGGGATATTTTCCAAGAATTTTGATGAATCACCTTCCACACCACCCAATTGTCCACCTGATGATACCTGTGATTGGTCCTGGACTGTTGTATCTTTCTCATCATGAAAAACAGAAAGAGATGAAAGCAAAGATGTAATTGACAACATTGCAGGTCTTTTTTTCCAGAGTCCAGTCACATCGTCTCGAGTGTAGATTTCAGGCTGTGAATACCATTCATGTCTATTAACAGTAACGAGAGCGAACTTACTTCGATGACGATCTTTATGGCTCAGAAATTCTAGCGGAACCCGTGCCCCTTTGGATAACTTGGACAGAATCGATATAAAATCTTCTGTTCCTGTGATTTTCTTCCCCTCCAATTTTTTAATGATGGCATGACGCGGAACACCTGCCCTTGACAACATATACCCCGGTTCCGCAACATATACTAGACCACAATTAAAGCGGAAATTCCTAGCCTGTTGGTACGATAGAGGATGAATCACGCCACCACTGACTTCCAAGAAATAATCCGGAGTTATAGAATGCAAGTTCTGGACCTCCAAAGTAACTTTTACAGGATCACCACCCCTCTCAAACTCTAAATCAATAGTCTTTCCCACATTATCATCCAGCACTGTTTCCAGCCTCGAGAATTGTGTTACGAGCTCACCATTCACACGGACAAGTAGATCCCCTGGCATTAGACGCACCTTGTGAGCAGGACCTCCAGGAACCACGGAATTTATAACAAGAATTCCCGTCTCAGCAGGAAAAGCCTCTCTCACAAATTTTTCAGTCTCGCCTTGAAACCCTAACCGACGTGCCTCATCGAATCCTGTGTGAACAAGGGTCATCTGGAGTGTGCCGCGAGGAATATGGACTACAGTACTGTTGCCCTTCTGTAAGATTTTCAATGCCCTTACGACTCGATCCAGTGGGAGAAAAAAAGCGGAAGAACCTTTAATCTTGTATCCAGCATTTAGTCCAACTGCTTGTCCATCACAATTAATTACTGGTGAACCGCTTGAGCCTCTTTTTGTCCCTGAGGCTGCCTGCATATAAAAGGTATTGAAATCATTGTATCCATACTTATTAAAGCCAGGGGCTTCTCGATCCAGTCGGGCCAAGGTACCAGCCAGTATGGAAAGCTTTTCACCGCTGTCATTGCCCACAACCCGGATTTCCAATCCAACAGCTGCAGCTTCTGGTGCAAGAGGGATTTCTACACATTTCATAAACTTAAGGGATGTGGAATCAAATCGAAAAAATCCAAAATCATGAACAGGGTCAAAGTAAAGAGGATAAACCGGAATCTCTTCGCGATTCAGGAATGTAGCCTCTGCAACAACAGGCCCAGACTGGACGACATGCCTGTTGGTGAGAATGATGCCGCGTTGTCTATCGACGATGAAACCGGTAGCATTACAGACACCGGCTCTCTCCGTATCAAAATTGCGAGTGGCAGTGACATGTAGCTCCACCACGGCCTTTACAGCCCTGCTTAAAGCGTTTCTCCACTTCTCTGCCGTTACCCCAAATCCAATCTCTGAATTTGCCTCGTCAATTTCCATGTTTTGTGTTCCTTTCTTACTCACTCTGCTCGGCTTGGATTCCGCACTTGTCAATACAGCTATTAATGGAATATACAAATTCAAGTGTTAGAGGGGAAGAATGACATATTGGGATGGTAAACCAGTACATCTGGCATTGTCCACGTACATCTACATTTAGTCCTCTGGAGTTTGGATGGTAAATCGTTGCCAAAAATAGCGGTTGACCTAATCTTTAAGAACTCAAAGCTCGAACTCGTAACTTCTTCGTAACTTCTTTCGAGTGTTGAATGTTCATAAGTCTTACGAATTGATCTAACCTCTGGAGTTCCTTCTAAACAAATATCTCTAAAATTAAATATTAAAAAAAATTCGTACTTGTTAAAAAGGAAAATTAAATGCTAACCAGTAATCATCTTCCGATACAGTTCTTCTCGGCCCGGAATTTTCAGCGCCAATAATTTAACTATCTCGGCCCGGAATTTTCAGCGCCAATAATTTAACTAATTATTGCTGGACAGGTGTTTCATTTTTTCCACAATAACTTAGAAATTGGAATATAGGTGTCGATCCCGTACCAGTGTTACCATTGAATACATGTTTCGAATCCCAGGACAAGTTTGTCCGTTTCTTATCAAAATCTGGTCAAGTAGTGAAAATTTTAAGAATTTCAGCCCAAGTTTATCCGTATTTAAGAATTTCATCCTAAAAGGTGTTGAATTTTCCCACTTTTTAACTTACTCGGTAACTTCCTGTCAGATTACAGGTCGGATCGTCTGCTTGTTGACTTTTATAATCCTTATCTCCCCTTGGCGAATGCGGTGAGATGCCGCGAAGGCCCGCGATGCCTTCCTTTCATGTTCTGCGGTGTAAGCTCTCGAACAAAAGTAGTTCTACGATGTTGAACGGAAAATTTTTTATTTTTGCAATATGATTTTGTAAAAATTTGACATAAATTTTTAAAAATTTTAGTTATAACTATTGAACTTTGAAATTTTGGATGCAGAGGTTTTTGATAATGTTAAATCTCTTTTTACTATCAAAATAGCCATTAATTTAAATTTTGCAAAATAAAATAAAAAATCAGAAATCTCATCCAAATCAAATTGTCGAATTTTTAGACAAATGTCAATGTGTATTGCTGAAAGCACTCGAATCTCAAGCAACTGTCACCAATCACACAGTTCAAATATTCCGCTACACAACCAAGCATACACATGTTGTAAACCCCAAGCCCAAATAAACAATGAACAAACCCCAAACCCAAGCAAACATGCATAAACCCTAAATGCAAGTAAACGAGCATAGATCCATCTTAAACCTGTATCTATCAAGCACCGAGAGGGATCCAATTTCTTGAGGTGTATTCCTTTTTTTAAATTTAAACCCAAGAAATTTGATCTCTCTTGATTGATAGATCGGGTTTAAGTTTTAAGTTTTTATTTTAATTATTTTTTAATTATTTTGTTACATCACATCACAAACGTAACGTTACATCACACACATTACAACATCTCCCCCATACTGGGCTGTAGAGCACCTCGTTTCACTTGGTGCAACCATCAATAGACACAAATTCACTTTCTTCTTAATGTAAGACTATCAATTCAAAACAATCAAAATCCTAATAGCATGATATTTTTCCAAGGAACTTTCTGATAATTATTGATTGAAAATCTTGATAAATATTAATATTTCCAATTGATAATTGATAATTATTTTTCCAAAAATAGAAAAGTATATTTGTTATTCTTTTAAAATCAAAGTATATATATATATATATATATGGGTGCAATCCATATTGTCCATCAAACTAAAGGTTGTTACAACATCACCAAAACACCAAGAAATTACAACATCGCACAAAAACCAAGAACCCTGTAAAATAGAGGATTACCATAGAAATGTTGTTGACGATCTGTAGATAAGGTGCAACATAATACCAAAACAATCTGATAGAAAGAGCACAAAGGTTAACAAAGTTCAAAAAAGGGAAGCTCGCCCCGACAAATAATAAGACCATCCAAAGATTTTGCATAATGCATTGAGCCAACGTCGCCAGACAGGGCCCTTTTTGAAAGGGAATCCTCCTCAAGATTGTATTCACAGTAAACATGAATGAAAGAAATCTGCGTAAAAGTGGAAATCATGGCTTTGATCTTTTCTTTCCACTAGTGAAGATTGAGGACATTGAGATTTCCCAGTTGATTTTCCCACTGTATAATGATTTTCAAATCTCCCATCACCTGTAAGGTAGTGATTTTTTTTATTGAGCAAAGAAAAGAAGACCTTCCAATGCTAAGAGCTCATTGTGTGTATTGGTTCCCTTCCCGCAACATAACCACAGCTTAAAATGATGATTTTGGTTGATGATTAAAGTCATCCCCGCTCCAGAGATGGATCCTCCTTGCTGCAATGCTCCATCAAAAAAGCCATAAGGCAAGGCGGTGTTGATAGTGGGAGCTTGTTGAGGTCGCCTTTTGGTGCACGACCCACTCTTAACTGATTCTTTGAAAGAAACCACAGCACTAACAAATACCTTGCTAATATCAAGCTTTTTATCTTGAAACATAATGAGGTTCCTATGTTTCCATATTGACCAGGCCACAAAGATCGGTAGTGCGACCATTGTGTTTGCCACTTGTGTCCATTGAAATAGACAATGCTAAAAAGGTCTAGAGTTCCACCTCGAGTGACAATTTAGTATTATCTTAACCTCTTCCCAGATCTTCTTTGCACCCTGCAATGAAACATCAAGTGATCGCATGTTTCTTCCTCCTGTTTGCATTGATAACATTGTAAATTTCGATAAAATATTTTTCATAAATTTAACTTAACTTCATTTTAGATTTATCATGTAATCAAGATATTTTTCATAAATCTTAATTAATATCAAGGCAGATTTATCTTTAATATTATGTATATATAACTAGATACTCTTCAACAACATATAGTTTATAACTTTAGGTAAATCTTCAATATACATTATACATCTTTCTATTACTAGGTTGTAAAAAGTATCTTCCAAAACAATCATTTAATTACCAACTAAGTCAAAAGTCACTTCATTTCCTTTTGAACTTAGTGTATATAACTTTAATGTGAGGTTGTTCGTATTCGAGGGCACCATAGTCGTGTGCAATAGTTGTGGCCATTTTAATTGGTGGGGCTTCAAAGCCTCCATCCACATAATGCAAGGGGGTCTTAGGTAATCCGTCAGTTTTGGTCTATCCATGTGGTTTTTTTGATGGTGCTGCGGACTGGGGATCGGACACATGTGGTGCTGGTGGGATATTGCATCTTTCAAACTATTGGTACTTTCACATTTGGATACATTCTGGGGTTGGCTCAAATACCCGTAGTGAGTTATGTGCTCTCTGGCTGCTGTTACAATTTGCTCGCCGTCTTGAGGTCTCGTCCCTGTTGGTGTTGGGGTACTCTCTTTCAATCATTTCCTGGGCTCTGGACTTGGCTCCGCTGGACATTATGATCCTTTCATTTTGGAAGGACGATATTCACTCATTTATCAATGGATTTGAGCACATTCATTTTGTCCAAATATTTAGGGAATGCAATCAGGATGCTGATACTCTCTCCAAGTTAGCATTATCTTCTCTGGATGGTCTCATTTTATGGGAGGAATGGCGGGATGACAGTTTTTTCTCACATGGTTCTTTGGATGTACACTGAGTCCTTTATGGTTACCTATCATCATATTTTTGTTGGCTACTTCCTTTTCATGGTTCTATGTTTCTCCTGCAGGTACTTAGCACCAGGTATCCAACAACTTGTTGGATCTTTTGGCCCTGGTGGTGGTAGTCACACTTTTGATCGGCTTTATTATTATTGGTATTTATCTGGAGGGGTTGGTCCCTTATATGTTATATTCCATGGACTTGGTCATAGGCTGATATATATGTTTTTTCTGTTTGGTGATTGTATTGTTACATTTTCTATTTTCACATGGTTATTGGGGATGGTGGTACGAGGTACCTATCCTATGATATTTTGCTTTCTGTATGTAGCAGATACTATGGGGATATGTCCCATGGCAGACTTTGATTGGTTTTCATGACATTATGTATATGGATCTATTTACTATTTCACCCATTAATAATATGTTAATTTTTTCTTGGAAAAAGGTAACTTATTGAAAGCATTCATTGTATTTGGCGCTTGTGGGTAAGCATTGATGATCTTTTAGCCAATGTTTAGAGTTGCAATAGAAAAAAAAAAGAAAACAGATGAAGCCTATTATGTGTGGTTGTATTATGTTATTGTAAATGGAAAAAGGAAAATAAATGAAGCCTATTCAAATTGAAAATATAAATGTTTTATAATGTGTTTCACTCATTTTCAAAGTGATGTAATTATATAGTGTAGTATGGTTGTATTATGTTATTGTGATGGAAAAGAGGGAAAATCGATGAAGCCTATTCATAATTGAAAATCTAAATACTTTTTAATATGTTTCAATCCTTTTCAAGGTGATGTAAGCATTTAAAGTAGTCAATCTAAATACTTTTTAATATGTTTCAATCCTTTTCAAGGTGATGTAAGCATTTAAAGTAGTATGGTTCTATTATGTTATTATAATAGAAAAAAGGAAAAAATGATGAAACTTATTCAAAATTTAAATGCTTTCTAATATGCTTCACTCCTTTTTCAAGGTGATGTCAACATTTAAAGTAGTATGGTTATATTAGGTTGTTGTAATAGAAAAAGGCATGATGATGTAATTTAAAGTAGCATGGTTGTATTATGTTATTGTAATTGAAAAAAGCAAGGTGATGTAAACATTTAAAGTAGTATGGTTGTATTATGTTATTGTAATAAAAGCTATGAGGTGGCATGTTTTCGATATTGTATTTGTATTGGTTTTTTTGTTGGTCAATAATATGTTAACATCATAATTTGTATCAGAGATTCATTGAACAAATTTGGTTTTACATTTGATAGTAATAACAAAAGTGTTTTGAAGATTATGATGTTTTCTTGAAATTGGATTAGGCTGAACATAATTTCCTCTAACATAGAGTTAGTAAAAATAAACCTCGAGGAACACTTCATAAACCCAGGAATAAGAAGAATATATGCTATTTTTTTAAATATATTAAATAAACCGTTACAACATGATCTGTAGTATAATAAAAATATTGCTAACATGATTTCCAATTTGAAAATAATGCAGCATTACATGGAATAACTTCCTGGATTTTCTAGGCCCAATGATTGTTGTGTAGCTTCATAAAATATCAATAACTAGATGAAGCTACAATATGCTATATAATAAAATATTGATAGAATAATTACCAATTTGAAAAGAATGTAGCATTACATGCAATAACTTCACATCATGGTACATGATGACTTGAAGCAATGTTAAAACTTAACAAGTATTTTAATGCAATAACTTCACATCATGGTACATGATGACTTGAAGCAATGTTAAAACTTAACAAGTATTTTAATGCAATAACTTCACATCATGGTACATGATGACTTGAAGCAATGTTAAAACTTAACAAGTATTTTAATGTAAAACAACCATGACTTCTCAGTACACAAAAATCGAAGCAACTATAATAGCAAGAAGAGACAACCCTATAAAAGAGGATAAGTGTTTGGACCTTGTTGTAGCACTGCACGTGTAATGTCCCCAGCTTGACCCTATTGCATTAATATTGTAAATGATGTAAATATTGTTAATTAGTCATGGTGAGGAGCTCAAGGCCAAGGCCCCGCCATTGATTTAATGTTCTATGTATCGGCAATTAGAATAGATGCCTATGGCTCTTGTGCGAGATGGGCACAATGTAAATAAGACACCATGTAAATATGCGATTATATGAAAACACCCACAACTAGCTATGCAATGCAACAAAGAGATTGGGGCATGATTCTACAAGGAATAGGGAGGGAAATTATTCAAACCCTTGAGCCCATGGTCTTAATCCATTTCATTGAGGAAACCTATGAACTCTCAACTACCCATTTGGCCTCATGCACCCAATCACTTAATCCTTCCAAGAATTGGTTGAGACAATAAATGCCTTGGGATGGGAGAGGTATGGCTGTCAATTTTCGTGCATGGGCAAGCTATCCACTTGGAAAATCGTGTTTTTGCTTGTGGGGCAAGAAAACCCCCACGAAATGGGCCCAAAAGCCATTCTTGACCCATGGCATTCTTCCTCTCACGCAGTCTGAGCCTGTTGGGGTTTTATCCTTCACGTTTTCACCTTTCCCTGCGTTTTTCCATGCCTGCAAACTCGTTTTTGGTTAGCTCATTGGATGGGAGAAGAGAGCCACGATTTTGGGGGTTAGGGAGGCCGTTTCTGCCCACGAAATGCCCATGAACATTCTTCTGAAAACGATTCTGCTCTCCTGGGGTTGAATTCCCATTTTCTCCTTTTCGTTTTGGTTGCCCACGTTTTCTGGAACGGTCAGGAACCCATTGTTGGGAACTTCACTATAGAAGCGTTTTCCTCATGCCCAACACTTATGCTTTTGATGATGCATGCACCCATCTCTTAACGGCCTGAGAAATCCAATTGCTGATTGGGCTTGGCTGAGTTTGATATCCTTTTGGCTATGTGAGAGCCTGTTTTCCCCTTTTCCTTGTGGAGATCATGCCCAGCTCGGGGGTGGCAGTGGTGCTGAGAGATTGAGGAGCACACTGGCCTACGGTTGGGTGGAACGTTGCAGAAGCGTAGCTAGTTGTTTGGCACTACTTCATTAAGATAAGTATTTTCTTGTGCTATCTTGCAATTGTTTAATTGATGAATATCTTGAATGTGTGATGATTGTGTATTTAAAATTACTTCCACTGTGTTCTTAAAATAATTATGCATCTTCATATGCCTGTTATAATAACTGAATTCTTATGAATAAGATCTTGGGGCTAGATGCCCAGTTGTAGCACAATGATCCTCTCTATCATGCTGGTATGATAGGAGGGGACATTACATTTGGTATCAGAGCTGTGTTGCAGCACTGGGCCGCTATGGGCCAAAACTGATAGTAAAAGAGAAGAGAAGAAGTTAAGTTTCTTAAGAGTTTGAAAAAAAAAAAAAAATTTGGTTTAAAGTCTGTTTTTTTTGGAAAAATTTTGTGTTTTAAGTCTGTTTGCGGAAGTCGTTCCGAAACTGCGGAAAGGTTCCGCGAACCTTCCCGCAATTGCGGAAGAGTTCGGCGAACCTTCCCGCAATTGCGGAAGGATTCCGCGAACCGCTCCGAAACAGCGGAGAAAATTTTTGTAAAGTAAAAATTTTTCTAAGTGTCGGCGTCAAACGGAAACTTTTTCGGAAGGAATTCTCTTCCGAAAATTGCGGAAGGAATTCTCTTCCGAAATTTCGGAAGGATTCCGCGAATCGTTCCGAAACGCGGAAGAGTTCGGCGAGTCGTTCCGAAGTTGCGGAAGACTTCGGCGAATCGTTCCGTAACTGCGGAAGACTTCGCCGAATCGTTCCGCAACTGCGGAAGACTTCGGCGAATCGTTCCACAACTGCGGAAGACTTCGGCGAATCGTTCCGCAACTGCGGAAGACTTCGCCGAATCATTCCGAAAAAAATCACCCGAAATCGAGGAAGCATTGCGGCGGAAGCATTCCGCGAATGGCTCCGGAGTTGCGGAAGCCTTCGCCGAATGGCTCCGCAATTGCGGGAGCATTCGCCGAATGGCTCCGCAACTGCGGAAGCCTTCGCCGAATGGCTCCGCTCGGCAAATCGCCCCGTCATTGTGGAAGCGTTCGGCGAACTGCTCCGCAATTGCGGAAGCATTCGGCGAACTGCTCCGCAATTGCGGAAGCCGTCGCCGAACCGCCCCGCAGTTGCGGGAGCAATTAGTGAACCGCCCGTCGCGGCCGGATTCAGCGAACTGCCCGTTGCGGCAGGATTCCGCGAACCGCCCGACGCGGCGTGATTCGTAAAAAAAACAAAAAAAAACGAGGGCGCTGCCCTCGACCCGCCCTGCTGTGGCGAGCCACAAGGGGGAAAGCCCCCTTGACCCCCTTTCTTTTTCCCCTCATGCGTCGTTGTTGTGGTTTGACGGATTGTCAATATGGCATTCTTCCCACATGCATGAAGAAGTTTGTGAATTCTGAGAATATAATGCAACTGTGTAAAATGTGCAGAATGGGAGTGAAAGTTGTCATTTTTGAAAGGACGCAGTTCCCGCACCTAATGTCAGAATGGAGCATGAAGATAGGCATTGGAAAGCTTGTCCAGCAGGGAACAATGATGCATGACCAGAGTTTGAAGGAGGTCTACATATATCATAGATATTTAGTACAGAAGAGTGCCAGCGGCTGTTTTGACAAACAAATTTTGTTGTCAATATGGGCAATTTCTATAATTGCAGGATATGGAAGAGGAATTCCATGTCACGATGAGGGATCGAAAAGGGAAGAATTTCTTAAACCTCTGTTTGTTATCATACTTATAATTATGAAATTGTCATATGGCATAAAAATGTAAAGAATTACATAGATGTATATGCACTAGGTGGCATCCTAACAAACATTGCATAGTGCATATAGAAATGCTTTTGTATAAATGGGATATTGCGTATTGGGAGAATAATGAAGTCTACATATGCAATGAACCACTAATGGAGAATATTGTGGTTGATAATAACTATTGATGTTGGTACTAGTTGTAGGACCAGAGATAACAAAGATCATGGCTAAATGTGTTGTTGCATAAAGCCAACAACCTTATGCAGAAAGGATGGTGCAACGAGTCTAGGATCATAAAGTTGGAAAAGGACTGAGCAGCCTTGGTAAGAGGCCAACTGATCAGGTAACATCAGACAATGTTAATGGTAACCATATAGGTAATGGTTATTGGTTCCAAATTGCATGAATGTTGAAAAAGGATTTGGTAAGATCCCTTCAACTATGTATGAGTTATGTTGAGACAGATTGCATATGATATTAAATACCGCTCGGAACTGTTAACCTACCAAGCTTGGTGAGGTGTGGGTTAGTGAAGGAAATGATCCTTATACCCTATGACCGTTTAGAAATCTCAATGCACTCATATGAATTTGTATCATGCCATGTGTATGATTGTTATGTGCTTGATAACCAAAGCAGGTGAGGACTGGTGGTCCTGATTATGGAAATGCAAGATATATGAGATAGTCATGTTTCGATCATAATATGCTTGAATGCATAGTACTCATGAAACAATACAAAGTAGCACTAAGTAGGTGAGCATTAAGAGATTTTATAAATCTTGTGATGCATTGTATGAATGCATAGGGATGATGCATATGTTATTGCAAAATAAATAATGAATGAAATGATGAATTGATGATAATTCTAGGATCATTTCATGAGATGTTATGAATGCAGAATAGTAAATGCATGAAGAGCCCAATCATGATAATTGATGAATTGATGAATTGTGATAATGATGCCTATATAGAAGTGTATATATTTTGTTGCATTTCAAATGTTAACAGCTGAAGGTGTTTGGATTATTGAGTGTTATAATTCTGAGACCACTTCAGTGACTGTTATGGCAATGAATGATTATGTGCATAGATACTCACAACGTGTTTGGCTGATTGAAGTTTCAGTTTTCGGTAGGAAGGTCTTACATATGGCAATGAGGATAAGTCCATAGTAGAGACCGGGATCTACCACGTGCCGAAGCCAAGGGTTATGAGAAGGTTCTCATGGTTGAGAGCTCTAAGTTCTGTTAATAAGAACAGTTGTAAATATCATATTTGTAAATGTTTCAGATTTGAAATTTTGCTAATAATTGCTAATGACTGCTTGGCTTATATGGAAATATGTCAGGAGGACATGCTGTAAGGGGATGCTCCCGTATGGCAGCGGGCATAAGGCCATAACGGGCATAGTGGTGTCACTTACAGGAGCCAAACAATATGAGGATAGCCTCATGGATAAGAAAACCAATTTCTATAGTAGACAGAATTGTAAATTCATATTGAATTAATTATTAATGTTATTGATTGGTTATGGAACAATCATATTTGAGGCTTATTGCTAAATGTGCTGACTATTTGGCTATTTGATAAAGTATGCCAGGATGACACATTACAGGAAGATCATGTGTGAAGGCCTGCAGAAGCCAAACTAGATGGGAAGGATCCCATGCTTTGGAAATGGGTTTCGGGTGAAACACCATTGTAAATGTTGATAATTTCTCAGACAAACTGCATGTTGGTAAGGCATGTGAGTGAGACAGTAAACTATGCCAAGAAGGCATGTGTGGGTTATGGCTAGTGAAAAGATTGGGGTGGCAAACCGAAGGACTGTTGACTCAGAGAAGGGAGCCCCATTCTTCACAAATGCAGAAAATAAACATCTGTGAAACGAATGAGTATCCCGTAACCCTAACCAAGAATATATGTGTCTGGTTATTAGATTTAATATGCAGAGCATGTTTTATTATTTTACTATTGCTCCAGACTGCTTGAGTATGACTAGGGCCTACATGGCGCACATCGGACAGGGGGTGCACACCTTTTCTGGTGCTGGGTCATGATAGGGTTTTCAATATTGACTACACCCTGAGGGAATGGACGCATTCCTGGTGTTTCAATACTTGATAGTGAATGATATGAAATATGATTACAATTTTTTTTTGGGAAGCAATACTGATGAGCCTGCTTATCCTTCTTGTGCTAACAGCTTACACAAATGCAACTTGGTTTTGCACGTAAGGGGCAAAGTGAAGAAGGGTGCTCAAAGAGGACTGTATGGGCAGTGGTAACCTTTCTACGCTCACACTAAAGGACACTAGAAGGGATGGATAGGCCCGAGGAGCTGTGTTGGAGAAAAGGGGTATCATCCTTGTGTAGTGTGAGTGGGTATTGTGGGGCCATGCTAGCCTGCAGTCAAGTGAGTCACCTATGGAGTTCCTGGAGGGAACCGCTGGTTGCACAAGAGAAGGAGCCACGTAATCATATTATGTTGTTCATATTGCCTGATAAACCCAGTCGATGTACTGGCTTGGCAATGGTTGTTGTATGCCTGATAAACCCAATCGGCGTACTGGCTTGGCATTGGTTATTTGGGGAGTTGTGGCGAAAGGTTGCTGGATGCCTGATAAACCCAGTCGGTGTACTGGCTTGGCATCGGTTACTTGCATGATGTGGAAGTATTGGTGAAGGGTGTTATTTCCTGACAAACCCAGTCGGAGACTGGCTTGGAAATGGTTCTTGAAATGCTTGATAAACCCAGTCGGTGTACTGGCTTAGCATACTGATTTTTGAAATGCTTGATAAACCCAGTCGGCGTACTGGCTTAGCATACTGATTTTTGAAATGCTTGATAAACCCAGTCGGCGTACTGGCTTAGCATACTGATTTTTGAAATGCTTGATAAACCCAGTCGGCGTACTGGCTTAGCATACTGATTTTTGAAATGCTTGATAAACCCAGTCGGCGTACTGGCTTAGCATACTGATTTGTGGGATGCCTGATAAACCCAGTCGGCGCACTGGCTTGGCATTGCCTATTCGGATGATGTTGTGGAGCAGCATGTGTGCTGGCCAAGCATCCACCCCACAGGTGATCCAAGGCTTGTAAAGCAGAGAAGGAGACCTGTGGAGTAGCGAGGAAACGCACCATACAGATAAGTATTCATTTTCATTTAATTCTTGTTTGGAATAGTGAAGATTTCGGGTACGAATCTTATTGTAACCCAGCTAATACACTGTTGTTTATTTGTTGGAAACCTTGGCCATTACAGGAAACAAGGACCTTGGAAAGAGCTATAAATGCTTGGTAAAGCCAGAGAGTAACTGGTTGGAACTATAAAATTCTCGGTAAATTCAGGGGGTAGTTGGTGGGAACATTAACCACTTGATGTTGTGGAGCAGCCGGAGTGCTGGCCAAACATTCCCTTAAACAATTGATAAAACCAGTCAGCGTATTGGCCTGGCATTGCCTATTCAGATGGTTGTGGAGTAGCCTGCGTGCTGGCCCAACCTTCATTGTTGTATCCACGGGAAATCCAATGCTTGGAAAGCAACGAAGGATCTTGTGGGATAAAGCGAAGACATTCAACGCAGGTATTGTTGGAAGCAAGAACCTTGAAGCATCTTAAGAATGCAGGTGGACAGGTAACCACCTTGAGGGGCTCAGCATGAGCAGTAATGAAAGATGGGGCTAGTGGAACTGTGTGAGTCCTAGCAGCCAAGAGTTAGACCAACCAAGTGGAGGAACTCCATGGTTGAGAGGTCTAGAATAGACCATAAACACTACGTGTCATAGCGAAGAAGGGCAAGTCGAGCATTCACGTGAAGTGAAAGAGGACAGGAGCATGAAAACCACAGTGGTGGTGTGGGTTCCAGAACGGAACAAAACTAAGAGGAGAAACTCTTACGGCTCTCTCTCTTTCCTTTTATTGATGCATTTATAGAGTTAGAAAATTGCTGAATGCATGCATGACTGAAAGTAAAAGTGTGTTATTTGATTAAAGTGAATTGTGAATGCTAATTAATGAATTTCTTGTGAATGGATGAACATGAAGGAATTCATGTGTATATTAGGCAAGCATGAAAAGTGTGGAAGTCTCATGAGTAAGGCATGGACTATCCATGTCAACTGGGGAAAAACCATTGACTGATTTTGATGTTTGGTTTATGCTTGGCCTAACAAAAATTGTAATGATGAATTTCACAGGTGGAAATTGAATCAATTGGTTGCAGCCGGTGCAGGAAAGTGTTGCTAGTAAGCAAAGTGTGGTCAATCGTTTCCATTGACCATGGCGGCAGACCAAGGGCTATTAGAATTGGCTGGAAGTCTTCTTCAAACAATTGCCAAGACCCAAGAAAATCTTGGAGAGATGCTCAAAATGCAAAAGCAGCAGAACAAGATGAACCACAGGGTCTTGCAGGACTCTATTCGTCTGCAGAAAGAGGTAAAAAGCATTATGAAAGCAATCAACAAGGGAAAGAAAAGTGGATCAGTGAAGAAGCATTCATCCAATCGTCCGATTAAGAAACGCTCCAGGTGGGAAGACTCAAAGGAAATTGAGCAGATAAAGATGAAGCAACCCGTGAAGTGTTGGAATTGTGAGGGGGATCATTACCTCTGCAACTGCCCAACAAGAGGACCTCAAGAGGGTAGCAGCCATAAAGTTTTCAGACTTATGGATGAGCTAGAAGATCCGAATCAGCAGGAGCAGCTCGTGAAGATCAAAGGACTTGGTCCTGAAAGTTCAAGGTAAAGAACAGAATGCAGGGCAGATCTGCAAAGTTTTTGTGAATTTTGGACATATGTAAAGTGGGTATTTATTTTCCGAAGTGTTGGAACACCGAGGACGGTGTTATTCCAAGGGGAGGGGAATGTAATGTCCCCAGCTTGACCCTATTGCATTAATATTGTAAATGATGTAAATATTGTTAATTAGTCATGGTGAGGAGCTCAAGGCCAAGGCCCCGCCATTGATTTAATGTTCTATGTATCGGCAATTAGAATAGATGCCTATGGCTCTTGTGCGAGATGGGCACAATGTAAATAAGACACCATGTAAATATGCGATTATATGAAAACACCCACAACTAGCTATGCAATGCAACAAAGAGATTGGGGCATGATTCTACAAGGAATAGGGAGGGAAATTATTCAAACCCTTGAGCCCATGGTCTTAATCCATTTCATTGAGGAAACCTATGAACTCTCAACTACCCATTTGGCCTCATGCACCCAATCACTTAATCCTTCCAAGAATTGGTTGAGACAATAAATGCCTTGGGATGGGAGAGGTATGGCTGTCAATTTTCGTGCATGGGCAAGCCATCCACTTGGAAAATCGTGTTTTTGCTTGTGGGGCAAGAAAACCCCCACGAAATGGGCCCAAAAGCCATTCTTGACCCATGGCATTCTTCCTCTCACGCAGTCTGAGCCTGTTGGGGTTTTATCCTTCACGTTTTCACCTTTCCCTGCGTTTTTCCATGCCTGCAAACTCGTTTTTGGTTAGCTCATTGGATGGGAGAAGAGAGCCACGATTTTGGGGGTTAGGGAGGCCGTTTCTGCCCACGAAATGCCCATGAACATTCTTCTGAAAACGATTCTGCTCTCCTGGGGTTGAATTCCCATTTTCTCCTTTTCGTTTTGGTTGCCCACGTTTTCTGGAACGGTCAGGAACCCATTGTTGGGAACTTCACTATAGAAGCGTTTTCCTCATGCCCAACACTTATGCTTTTGATGATGCATGCACCCATCTCTTAACGGCCTGAGAAATCCAATTGCTGATTGGGCTTGGCTGAGTTTGATATACTTTTGGCTATGTGAGAGCCTGTTTTCCCCTTTTCCTTGTGGAGATCATGCCCAGCTCGGGGGTGGCAGTGGTGCTGAGAGATTGAGGAGCACACTGGCCTACGGTTGGGTGGAACGTTGCAGAAGCGTAGCTAGTTGTTTGGCACTACTTCATTAAGATAAGTATTTTCTTGTGCTATCTTGCAATTGTTTAATTGATGAATATCTTGAATGTGTGATGATTGTGTATTTAAAATTACTTCCACTGTGTTCTTAAAATAATTATGCATCTTCATATGCCTGTTATAATAACTGAATTCTTATGAATAAGATCTTGGGGCTAGATGCCCAGTTGTAGCACAATGATCCTCTCTATCATGCTGGTATGATAGGAGGGGACATTACAGCACGGGTCATTGGTTCCACTATAACATCTAGGCCTCTGTTTTGTGGTTGTGCCTCCTTGAATTTTGAAGGAAGTTTTTGGATTTCCACTACTAAATAGTACACACCAAAATTATGGAGCCCCTCCATCAGTTCCTTGAATTCCAACTCCAACCTCAGTATGGTTCTTATTATATAGAATAGAGAGGCTTTTATAGTTTTGAATGAGAACAATAGAGAATGCTTTTGCAGGGTCTGCATAATTTGATTGACATCCCAATAGGCGGCCTGATATCTGACCTAATGTTGAAACCTCCACACCACAGTTGGGTGCAAATGTTTAAGCAAACTCTGTTTCTGCAGGCTTTTTGCATCAGAGCCACCAACGTCATCACAGTTGCCATCGTAGGCTTGGATGTACTGCAAGGAAATGCATGCTAATCCCAGTTTGTCAGCAAGGGTTGATTATTTGTGTGTTGTCTGATTCTGGTTTATTACATCCACTAGCTCATCAATAGGGTTATCTGGCCAGTCCCAAATTACAAGCATGGTTTTAGTACAAACTTTGGATTAAAGTAAATAGTCTATAATCAAACGCAAAATTAATATAAAACAACCAAATATTTACAATACAATGCAGGAAGGTATTCAAATTTATGCCCTCCGTCTACTGCTTTATTTTCAAGAATTTTCGCATGTGACATAACTACCAAGCATTGCATTTTGATATAGAACTATTTGGTTGATGTGGATTATGTTAAGATTTAATATGCTAAGACAGAAAATAGCAGCATTGCATTCCATTTCACAATAATAGCATATACGAGATCACTGAAGAAACAACAAGCACAGCATAAACACAAGAGACACAGATTTATCCTGGGAAACCCTCATGGGGTAGAAAACCCAGCAAAGCTTCCTCAATATAGATGACCAGCAATATACAAAGATGCAAACCAAAAACATGATCTCCTCCTCCACCATAGAAGACCTCTCCTCCACAAGTGTGCTACTCTCAAGTGAGTGAGTGTGTGTAGAATGAGGAATACACCTCCTCTATTTATACACTACTTCGACTTTTCTTTTACACAAGTCATGTAGGCTCGTATTTAACCATTGGGTTAAATACCCCATTACAACTGACTGGGCCGATCCCACTAGGGTGGTCTAACAACCCTTTGACCCACATTACACATACAGGGCCGACCCCCACTAGGGAAGTCTAATAACCCAAGTTACCACATTCCGACGGAGGAATAAACATCTCCGGATATACAATAAGATCTTCACGGAGGAATGAAACATCTCCGAAATAATAAAGTACAAATATAATATTCTTTGAAGTTACAATATCTCAACACTCCCCCTTAACGAGAAGGATATTATAACAACATCTGCACGAGCAAGGAGTCATCAACATCATACATGATACATCTATAAATCATTGGAAGCTTTCTCAACATCATCAGTAACTCAAGCAGTTACTGGAACATCTTCAATACTGGATCATTAACATCTTCAGTACTGAGTCTTTATCTTCTGCAGCACTCGAACAGCTACAGCAACATCTGGATCCTCACGATCATCAGCATCGTCATCACATCATCTCGATCTACATCATCTGGATCATCATGATCTACAGCGTCTGGATCATCACGATCTACAGCATCTAGATCATCTCGATCTATAGCATCCGGATCATCTCGATCTAAAGCATCTGGATCATCTCGATCTACAACATCTGGATCATCACGATCTACAGCATCTGGAACATTGCGATCTACAGCATCTGGATCATCTCGATCTACATCATCTGGATCATCTCGATCTATAGCATCTGGATCATCTCGAGTATACACACCATCAATACAAGTATCCTCATCAATACAAGTATACATACAATTATCCTCATCAATACAAGTATACATACAAGTATCCTCATCAATACAAGTATTCACATCAATACAAGTATCCACACCAATACAAGTATACATCATTAATACAAGTATCCACACCGATACAAGTATACATCATCAATACAAGTATCCACACCGATACAAGTATACACCATCAATACAAGTATCCACACCGATACAAGTATACATCATCAATACAAGTATCCACACCGATACAAGTATACACAATAGCAGCATACCCTGCAACACACATGATCCAATTACGGGATGGTCAATCCCTCTCACTTTAGGACATAGGTCCAAGGATGATACAATCCTGATCTACTTACGGGATGATCAATCCCTATCAATTTAAGACATCTCTCATGTCTATGGACGATGCAATCCCGAATCAACTTACAGGATGATTAGTCCTTATCACTTTAAGACACCTCACCATGTCTAGGGACGATGCAATCCCAGTCTACTTACAGGATGATTAGTCCTTATCACTTTAAGACACCTCACCATGTCTAGGGACGATGCAATCCCAGTCTACTTACAGGATGATTAGTCCTTATCACTTTAAGACACCTCACCATGTCTAGGGACGATGCAATCCCAGTCTACTTACAGGATGATTAGTCCTTATCACTTTAAGACACCTCACCATGTCTAGGGACGATGCAATCCCAGTCTACTTACAGGATGATTAGTCCTTATCACTTTAAGACACCTCACCATGTCTAGGGATGATGCAATCCCATCACGTACATTTTGAACCCAGTTCATGGACGATGCAGTCCTCACGTACATTTTGAACCCAGTTCATGGACGATGCAGTCCTCACATACATTTTGAACCCAGTTCATGGACGATGCAGTCCTCACATACATTTTGAACCCAGTTCATGGACGATGCAGTCCTCACGTACATTTTGAACCGAGGTCCAGGGACGATGCAGTCCTATCTTCAATTCTCGAAGACCCAGTCTACGGCTCAATTCTGGGACCGAATTTCGGGGACGATACAATCCCCCACCTGTTCATTCAGGACTTTATTCTCGAAGACATATGTCTACGGCTCAATTCTGGGACCGAAGTCCGGGGACGATACAATCCCCTACATGTTCATTCAGGACTTTATTCTCGGAGACATCATGTCTACAGCTCTCTTTAGGACTGAAGTCCAAGGATGATCCAATCCTCACATGTCCACCAAGGACTTCATTCTCGAAGACATACGTCTACGGCTCTCTTTAGAACATGTGTTCAAGGATGATACAATCCCTCTTCTTTCTCGGAGACATCTGTCTACGGCTCACTTTAGGACTGAAATCCAAGAATGATTCAATCCTCACATGTCCACGAAGGACTTCATTCTCGAAGACATTTGTCTACGGCTCCTTTTAGAACATGTGTTTAAGGATGATGCAATCCCTCTTCTTTCTCGGAGACATCTGTCTACGGCTCACTTTAGGACTGAAATCCAAGGATGATTCAATCCTCACATGTCCACGAAGGACTTCATTCTCGAAGACATCTGTCTACGGCTCCTTTTAGAACATATGTTCAAGGATGATGCAATCCCCTTGTCACACTTCTAGACCTAGGAAGTAATGCATCAATCTGAGATCTTTCATTTTCATTTCTGCAGCCATCTTCTTCTTTATTTTCATGATCTGTTTCTCATTCCCTATCAGAAAGATATCATCTACATACAATAATAGTATGATCCATAACCTTAAGGTAAAGGTTAGGAACAACTTTACTTTTGGTAAAGCCCAAGCTTATCAAGAAACTGTCAATTCTCCCTTTGTGACTGAACATCATTCACACTCTGCATTTGAATGATCTTCTGCATATCTATCTGTGCCATCTCTCGTTAGATGGGTCTACTGATATGGGCCTCAATATCATTCGAACTCTGTGGTGAGTTCCTTCTTGCATCCATGTCATCTGTGTCTAGAAACCATATTCAACCTTGTAGCAAAGGTTGAGATCCACATCACCCATGGTGATCATTAAGCTCATCAATTGATTATCGATCCTGGGTACCCATACAGAACCTGATTCACACTTCTTCTTTAATTACATCATTAAGAGAATGGTCTTATCTAGTCACTTGGAGCAAACATCTCGTCATGATTCTCTTCCTTTTTCTAAGAGAATCTTCTAGCCACGAGCCTTCTATATTTTGTTTGATTTGTAAATCTTCTTGTTGAACATCCATCACTTGTTCGGTGTTCATCATTCTTCATGATCTTTCCTACATATCAAAATTAAGTACATGATTAGTAATACTTCATAATCATGAAATCATGTTGACATGATAACCTATTATGCATACATAGTTATGCAACTATTTTGACCAATACTTTGGCACAACACTTTCCCATATCCTATATGCATACAGTGGCTATCTAGATGCCTTCCATCTCTACCAGAACATACTATCGAGAGTGTGCACAGCTCTCAGCATGTCAGCAAAGAGGTTTCATTCTAGACAAGAAACAATGGAATGTTTGTCCAACTTACCAATCATATGTATATTAGTAGTATACTGTTCAATGCTCTATGAATGTTTACACTCAACATGATATATTCTAGGAATACAAATATGCATACAAGCAATATCATTTACTATTTCAAACAACAACTCAAATACTTATCTTTTATGCTTGTGTGGTTGCCTCTCGCTTGATCTTCTATATGTATTTTGAACTTCTATTCATTATGTACCACTTGTGCATGCTCAAGTGTGCACTAGTGTCATCCTCATGATCTCATACACAAACATACATTCATTAGTATATTCTCAATATTATCAAAACATTATAATTCTAAATAATCTTGAATATGTATAGTCATGATCATTAGTATTCAGGGTTTCAAGGAAGTCTTCTTTTACTCATGCATATCATTAATCAAGATAAAAGACATAATATGCATAATCCCTTGATTACTAACTTTATGAATAAGCATATCTAATCACACCAAGTATACTTATATAAGGGATCCTAACACAAGGTAAGATTCATAGGAAACATACCTGGATTAGTATATCTGTTTAACATACCTAATCAATATCTTCTTTGTTCTCTTCAATGATTTAGAGATCTTGTGCTGGAACCTACATATCTCATAGGTTAAGCATACTAGAACAAAGTCATACATACCTCGTGAGTAGAACCTCTATGTGATCAAAGATTATGGAGGAGTCTTTGTCTTCATGTTGTCATGGTCATGGAACTTGATTTGTCTTTCGTGATGTACCTGTCTCTTGTTAGCAGACAACATCAAGCTCATACAATACCACAGTGCATTCGTACAATCATATAGCCCTAAACAATGAATGTCTTCTATCATTCACATGCATTCATACTGTTACTAGGGTGATAAGACAATTCTAACATTAATCGAGATTGTACTGACCTGAATAATATGAGGAAAAACATATTATGAACTTAATCAAGAATCAAATTTCAAGACATACCTGTATCTCCTTAAGTCATACCTGTCGTGACTTCTTGTAGTCTTCTTATGTAAGGCCTTAGCCTCAACTCCCCCTGAAACTTGATCTGGAGCTTGATTAGGGTTTGCTAAAAAAACCCTAAAAATTCAATCTTTGACTTTCACACTTCTGAATGGATGGAAGGATGTGTCTTCCTGAGCTGATCGAACTAGCATGCTTCAATTTTGAAATCTCCAAAATTTGACCCCTCAGAATTTGCCTTCGAAACTTCTGGATCTTCTGGACAGGATCCCGAACTAGGGTTTGATCAAGCCCGGTCTTCTACCCAACCAAAAAATTCGATCTTGGTTTCTAAATTTCGATTTTCCTGAGTAGCATTCAGCCATGGATTCTGATTCCAAAAATTCTAACTTTCTCTGAAACCCTAAATTCCGGAAGCCATGAATGAAGGTGCTCCAAAAATAATTCTGTTTTGACATAAATATGTACCTGATTGTTTCTGCTGTAACTCCGAACTTTTCGCTCCACAGGGTCTGAAAACTTTTTCTGTGGTAGCCTGACCTGTCATCTTTCCATCCCAACAGGTCTGACCTCAATTGGATTTTCTGAGAGAGAGTTATGCCAAGTGTCGCAACGTGACCTGTTTATGGGATAAAACAGGAGAGCGAACTTGTACGGCGTGCCACGTGTCACTGGTTCAAATTCGGCCTCTGAAAAAGTTTCCTGAGATAGTACAGTCTGTGTAATACTTGTCACTTTTTACGAAATTTCATTTGGAGCTTCCTAGCCCAAGTTATGACCTTTTTGCCAAGGTCACCTGATTTTGACTGAGATCTGGAAGAGACAGAAACCCTAACTTGTACTGATCATAACTCACAAAGTACAACGAATCTGAGGATGTCCTTTGGACACAAGGTACCTAGGGATGTTATATACGACCTGTAAACTTTTCAGATCCTGAACCTTCGCAGAAATGGATTTATAGCGAAAGTTCCATGATGACTGGTTTTTGCTATGTAAAACCCAAACTTTCAAATTGTCGCAAGTGAAGCAAGCGTCGTAAGTGCCATACATTGCCTTCCTTCAGGTTATCTTTGATACCATGTTAAGATTTAATATTCTAAAATAGAAAATAGTAGCATTGCATTCCATTTCACAATAATAGCATATACAGGATCACTGAAGAAACAACAAACACAGCATAAACACAAGAGACACAGATTTATCCTGGGAAACCCTCATGGGGTAGAAAACCCAGCAAAGCTTCATCAATATAGATGACCAGCAATATACAAAGATGCAAACCAAAGACATGATCTCCTCCTCCACCATAGAAGACCTCTCCTCCACAAGTGTGCTACTCTCAAGCGAGTGAGTGTGTGTAGAATGAGGAATACACCTCCTCTATTTATACACTACTTCGACTTTTCTTTTACACAAGTCATGTAGGCTCGTATTTAACCATTGGGTTAAATACCCCATTACAACTGACTGGGCCGATCCCACTAGGGTGGTCTAACAACCCTTTGACCCACATTACACATACAGGGCCGACCCCCACTAGGGAAGTCTAATAACCCAAGTTACCACATTCCGACGGAGGAATAAACATCTCCGGATATACAATAAGATCTTCATGGAAGAATGAAACATCTCCGGAATAATAAAGTACAAATATAATATTCTTTGAAGTTACAATATCTCAACAGATTAACATAGCATAAGAGATCATAGGTTGATTCAAATTAGGAAACTGGTATTGTTCAGCACTTGTGACACAGATCTCACCACAATAAAAGCTTCTCAATCATATAGATTGGAACGACTTTGTAATCATTGATTCACTAGATATAAGATATACATGACAAGTGAATAATTGCACCAAGAGAAGCCACGTGTACTCTACAATTGGAAATGTACAATTTTGTATATCCCTCCTTTGACCCAATGTTTCAATTGGTGGGGAACCTTCCAATGCTTCATGCCAGGTCACCTCCCAATAATTACAAACATGGTTTCAGTACAAACTTTGGATTAAAGTAAATATTCTATAATCAAACGCCAAATTAATATAAAACAACCAAATATTTACAATACAATGCAGGAAGGTATTCAAATTTATGCCCTCCGTCTACTGCTTTATTTTCAAGAATTTTCACATGTGACATAACTACCAAGCATTGCATTTTGATATAGAACTATTTGGTTGATGTGGATTAACATAGCAGAAGAGATCATAGGCTGATATATATGTTTTTTCTGTTTGGTGTTTGTACTGTTACATTTTCTATTTTCACATGGTTATTGGGGATGGTGGTACGAGGTACCTATCCTATGATATTTTGCTTTCTGTATGTAGCAGATACTATGGGAATATGTCCCATGGCAGACTTTGATTGGTTTTCATGACATTATGTGTATGGATCTATTTACTATTTCACCCATTAATAATAAGTTAATTTTTTCTTGGAAAAAGGTAACTTATTGAAAGCATTCATTGTATTTGGCGCTTGTGGGTAAGCATTGATGATCTTTTAGCCAACGTTTAGAGTTGCAATAGAAGAAAGAAAAAAGGAAAACAGATGAAGCCTATTATGTGTGGTTGTATTATGTTATTGTAAATGGAAAAAGGAAAATAAATGAAGCCTATTCAAATTGAAAATATAAATGTTTTATAATGTGTTTCACTCATTTTCAAAGTGATGTAATTATATAGTGTAGTATGGTTGTATTATGTTATTGTGATGGAAAAGAGGGAAAATCGATGAAGCCTATTCATAATTGAAAGTCTAAATACTTTTTAATATGTTTCAATCCTTTTCAAGGTGATGTAAGCATTTAAAGTAGTCAATCTAAATACTTTTTAATATGTTTCAATCCTTTTCAAGGTGATGTAAGCATTTAAAGTAGTATGGTTCTATTATGTTATTATAATAGAAAAAAAGAAAAAAATGATGAAACTTATTCAAAATTTAAATGCTTTCTAATATGCTTCACTCCTTTTTCAAGGTGATGTCAACATTTAAAGTAGTATGGTTATATTAGGTTGTTGTAATAGGAAAAAGCATGATGATGTAATTTAAAGTAGCATGGTTGTATTATGTTATTGTAATTGAAAAAAGCAAGGTGATGTAAACATTTAAAGTAGTATGGTTGTATTATGTTATTGTAATAAAAGCTATGAGGTGGCATGTTTTCGATATTGTATTTGTATTGGTTTTTTTGTTGGTCAATAATATGTTAACATCATAATTTGTATCAAAGATTCATTGAACAAATTTGGTTTTACATTTGATAGTAATAACAAAAGTGTTTTGAAGATTATGATGTTTTCTTGAAATTGGATTAGGCTGAACATAATTTCCTCTAACATAGAGTTAGTAAAAATAAACCTCGAGGAACACTTCATAAACCCAGGAATAAGAAGAATATATGCTATTTTTTTAAATATATTAAATAAACTGTTACAACATGATCTGTTGTATAATAAAAATATTGCTAACATGATTTCCAATTTGAAAATAATGCAGCATTACATGGAATAACTTCCTGGCTTTTCTAGGCCCAATGATTGTTGTGTAGCTTCATAAAATATCAATAACTAGATGAAGCTACAATATGCTATATAATAAAATATTGATAGAATAATTACCAATTTGAAAAGAATGTAGCATTACATGCAATAACTTCACATCATGGTACATGATGACTTGAAGCAATGTTAAAACTTAACAAGTATTTTAATGCAATAACTTCACATCATGGTACATGATGACTTGAAGCAATGTTGAAACTTAACAAGTATTTTAATGTAAAACAATCATGACTTCTCAGTACACAAAAATAGAAGCAACTATAATAGCAAGAAGAGACAACCCTATAAAAGAGGATAAGTGTTTGGACCTTGTTGTAGCACTGCACGGGTCATTGGTTCCACTATAACATCTAGGCCTCTGTTTTGTGGTTGTGCCTCCTTGAATTTTGAAGGAAGTTTTTGGATTTCCACTACTAAATAGTACACACCAAAATTATGGAGCCCCTCCATCAGTTCCTTGAATTCCAACTCCAACCTCAGTATGGTTCTTATTATATAGAATAGAGAGGCTTTTATAGTTTTGAATGAGAACAATAGAGAATGCTTTTGCAGGGTCTGCATAATTTGATTGACATCCCAATAGGCAGCCTGATATCTGACCTAATGTTGAAACCTCCACACCACAGTTGGGTGCAAATGTTTAAGCAAACTCTATTTCTGCAGGCTTTTTGCATCAGAGCCACCAACGTCATCACAGTTGCCATTGTAGGCTTAGATGTACTGCAAGGAAATGCATGCTAATCCCGGGTTGTCAACAAGGGTTGATGATTTGTGTGTTGTCTGATTCTGGTTTATTACATCCACTAGCTCATCAATAGGGTTATCTGGCCAGTCCCAAATTACAAGCATGGTTTTAGTACAAACTTTGGATTAAAGTAAATAGTCTATAATCAAACGCCAAATTAATATAAAACAACCAAATATTTACAATACAATGCAGGAAGGTATTCAAATTTATGCCCTCCGTCTACTGCTTTATTTTCAAGAATTTTCACATGTGACATAACTACCAAGCATTGCATTTTGATATAGAACTATTTGGTTGATGTGGATTAACATAGCATAAGAGATCATAGGTTGATTCAAATTAGGAAACTGGTATTGTTCAGCACTTGTGATACAGATCTCACCACAATAAAAGCTTCTCAATCATATAGATTGGAACGACTTTGTAATCACTGATTCACTAGATATAAGAGATACATGACAAGTGAATAATTGCACCAAGAGAAGCCACGTGTACTCTACAATTGGAAATGTACAAATTTGTATATCCCTCCTTTGACCCAATGTTTCAATTGGTGGGGAACCTTCCAATGCTTCATGCCAGGTCACCTCCCAATAATTACAAGCATGGTTTCAGTACAAACTTTGGATTAAAGTAAATAGTCTATAATCAAACGCCAAATTAATATAAAACAACCAAATATTTACAATACAATGCAGGAAGGTATTCAAATTTATGCCCTCCGTATACTGCTTTATTTTCAAGAATTTTCACATGTGACATAACTACCAAGCATTGCATTTTGATATAGAACTATTTGGTTGATGTGGATTAACATAGCAAAAGAGATCATAGGTTGATTCAAATTAGGAAACTAGTATTGTTCAGCACTTGTGATACAGATCTCACCACAATAAAAGCTTCTCAATCATATAGATTGAAACGAATTTGTAATCACTGATTCACTAGATATAAGAGATGCATGACGAGTGAATAATTGCACCAAGAGAAGCCAGGTGTACTTTACAGTTGGAAATGTACAAATTTGTATATCCCTCCGGGCATAATAGATCATTTTAAGATGGATCTCTGCAAATATGATTATCAACACATAAAAATCATCCAAAATACATGATAATCTACCATGGATTAATGCACAACTGCCCTTAAGAATGATTCACCCATAAATTCCATGACAATAATATGCACAAAACAATCAATAGTTGTCGAGTGGATTAAATTCTCCGATGATAGGAAATCCATTACCTTGTCCATATTGTTAATGTAGCAAGAAAATGTAAATACCACAATGCAGCAATGTGGCATAAACATCAGTTGATGAAATGCAATATAAGTGAAACTAGATATGTTACAACTTTCAGTTTATAGTTATATACTTTTTGACTGATTGAGAAATATTGCCGAAGGTTTAACTACATAAAGTCTTACACCTTACATAAAATTGTAAATACAAAATATTTACTCTGGTAGACCAGAGAACCTATAGAAAATAGTATTTTGCAAATAAATGGAAAGTTGAAATTCTTCTGAAAATGGACTATTTGTAGCCACATTGTCATAGGTGGAAACATATATACAATGCATTTCTTCAGAAAACTATTCCTTATATTTTCAAGCTTAAGGCAAGCTATCACTCTTCATTTGAAGAATAAAGTTTGTTCTACTGTAAGCAATACTTTCTAGAGACTCGTCATTTAGAGGTTCCAAGAGATTATCCCAAAGTGGAGGTCAACAGATAAAGAGTATTTGTTTTAACCAGGTTGGTGAGAATTCAAACATTTTCAAGGACACGGTGACCAAATCGTTATAGACAGTATTTTCCAAAAAGACAAAATAACTGCAAAAAAATGTATAAATGTATATACTAACAATATTAGCAACCAAGCATTATCTAATATTTTTGTTTGTTAAGTAAACATTCCTAAAAACAAGCAGCCAACTGTTTGTACTTGTAATGAGGGTAGCTTTTTCTAACAAAGTTGGCATTTACTTATCATCTGGCACCACTAGGTGAGATTACAACATTATATAGCAGCCGAGAAAATAGTTGTAATAGGTTCCTCGGGAAAAAAGAGAAAGAATCAAACATTAGCTAGCCTTGTAAGGTGGGTATCCTTAAATCAACTCAAGCTTTGATGCCACATTCATACTTAGCGGTCTTTGGCTGGAAGAAAAAAAAAGAAAATCAGCAAAATAATAACTACTTCACATAATTTTCAGTGCAAGATTAGCCATTGCCTAGGCCCTACACCGACCTGGTGGGATTAAAGGCTATGCAAGTTTTGCAACATAGACAAATTTGAAAGTAAAGAACACAACCTCCTGCAAAGCACAACCTATAACTAGTTTGAACAAGTATAAGATCGCTGACAACAACCATACATTGCAATTTAATTTATATGTTAAATTAAATAGCTTAAAAATAGACAATGGAATTCATAATTCGTATCTTTTTATCTGTTGATATGGATCTTTAACCAAAACGCCAACCCTGTTTTTAAATCTAGGTACCCACACCATTGATACTTATTTGGATTTTTCCTATGGATGGAGACGTATAATATAAATGCAGCAGCACCAAGTGAGGATGGAACTCAACCTTTTACTTGTGAACTGAAACAATACATGAATAGAATGTGCAGTGGGAATGACTACTGCCTCTTCAGCAAAGTAAAACATCATAAAAGTAGAGAAATGATGCATTCCATGAAATAAAGAGCCTGGTAACAGAGATCCTATATCACAAAGCACCATTGCTAAAAACATCAAAACATTGATATTCCCCACTGGCCAATCTGGTCCATAAACAGGAAGGAACAAAATACAATGTTATAGAATGTGCAGTGGGGATGACTACTGCATCTCCAGCAAAGTAAACTGTCATAAAAGTAGAGCAAACCATGAAATAGAGAATCTACTGACAAAGATCCTATATCATAAAGCAGCATTGCTAAAAGCATCAAAATATTGATACTCACCACCGGTCAATATGGTTTGTAAAGAGGAAAAATAAAATACAATGTAAGGGTCGCTTATAAGAAGCACTCCTCTATAGTATGCCCCTCAGCCTTACAAAAGTTGTTTAAGGGTTCAGACATCAAAAACTCCGTGGGAAGATCAAATTGAATAGGAAGGGCATGGATTCTAGATCTGAGGCTTCTCATACACCTGAATCTTATATGATTATTAACCATTGAATAAATTGCTAACAACTATTGCTATAATATGATACTTTTGCCACAAAATTTAATAGAAAAGAATTTTTTTTTGCTACAAAATTACTTAACCATCGAATAGTTTTCAATGTTTTTTATGAGGAATCTAATGCGCATTGCATTTTGTCATATTGACAGAAGCTTCCTAACATTCACACGAAAGACATCATTTGGTCTACCATCAATTAGTCATTTAAAAACTACAATGTTGGCATCTTTGGTGGGATGATATGGATCCCAGAAAACATACTATGATATACACATTCATTGGATGTGGGTCCGCACAGAATGATGCCTTGGATGTGGATACGCACAGAATGATGCCTCTAAAGATTCCACTATGAGAGAAACATGCGACGCTTGAGGATTCAAACCCCGACATCGCAAATAGTCCCTCATAATAAATAATTAATAAATAAATAATAAATAATAAAAATAACACACAGAATATTAGAGACACGACACATGCAAAGCATCACGTACTGTGGGATTTCTTATTTGAAAAGTGATATAAAATATGAGGTTTTTGGACATGAATTCCAATTTAAGATGGAAAAGTTTTTAACCAGATTGAGCAAACTGATGTCAAAGTTCAACTGGTGTTTGAAAAATATTCTTATCACTATTGGGAAAAAGAAGAAAAGGAAATTCAAACAGAAGATCAGAGACACGGCACATGCAAAGCATCGCATACTGTGGGTATATGTAAAATATTCCAAAATAATTTTTAATCATCCGTTGTTCACTTTGTAGTTTCAAACATAGTACGATTCCGCCATATTGAGAGTTATGCATAGCCATATTGAGAGTTATGCATAGAAATTCGCATGGAATTTAAAATTTAGTGAATATTTGATATAGTATTATATGGTAAAGTTGAATAAATGCTTAAATATATTTATAATTTTTAATTTTTACACATCTGGAAAATGTTATTATTAAAATATAAATGTTAAGATAATGTGGAATTTTATCTAAATAGCTACTACTGATGCTATAATTTAATTTTTAATAATTCAACTATCCATTAATTATTAATATAAGAGTGGAACTACAAATAAATATAAATTCAAATCACAAAACCAAAATATGATTTTGCAAATGAAAGTAAAATCTGGACACACAAACTCAAGAATCATTTTAAACAAATTTGTGACTTTTGTTGCACCTAATCTTTTTAAAATGAACGTTAAAGTCACAGGCATTACTTACCTATTAAGCTTTATCGTATTATATGCTATGTTTCAAGTTTGAAATACGCTTCAAGTTTGAAATATGTTTCAAGTTAGCCATGATGAAGAATGAATGCTACTTTAAAATTTTAAATATATTTTTGAATTTTTTAAAATTTAAAGAATACATGTTTTTGTATCTACGAGATGTCTATTTCTATATTTAGGTTGTACTATAATTTTTCTTTATGCATTTTTTTGTATCTAATCGTATTCATATCCATATTCATAGTCGAATATTGCTACTATAATTTCAAACGCCATTCTAAAATTTTATGTTCAAAATATCCAAAAATACATAGAACATCTCTTCAACTTAACTTATTATCTGAAGATAAAATTTCTTTCTTCATTAAAAGGGAAAATATTTACAACAAGAGAAACAAAATGAAATCAATGAATTCAACTCTTCTCGTGTGCTTGTGCAGTGATGCTTTGAATCCAGTGTTACCAACTCTTCCTAGCATTAGCTAACTCCCAAATTTGACTCTGCTCTTTGAGGAAACCAAGTTGAGTCAGCTCTCAGCCCTGAGGCATACCCACAATCTTGATTCATGAGTATGACTCAGACACACGAGTCAAACACAAGTCAGTTTGACTAACGAGTCAAAAGATGGTAATCCCTCCAAGTGTATTGATTGGATACCCTAGGTAAGGAAGGGTAAAAAATAATTATTCCCTATTAAATTACATCAACAAGTTCATATGTACTACTTTTTCAGTCATTACATGGAAGGAACAAAGAAGGATGCCTCCATAATTTGAGCCATACCTTATGGTGAGCGTTGAGCAAAGGAGGGGGGCATGGTTTTAGGGGATGATTTAAAAGTCATCAGAATGTATGGGTCAGATTTTTACACAAAGACAAAACACTCATTTTGCCTTTTTCTGACCCAATTTCACAGTAGACAACCAACATACCTGTTAACTATCCAGAATTCATGGGATTTTGTAGTATGTAATATCATTTATGTAAATCGAGATACTACTGAGATTTTCATTATATGAATAAAACACATTTCCACACATATTAAAAAAAATATTTTTCTCTGAAATATAGTGTAGTTTGTTTTTCCAAAGTTAGCTTCTAAGATTTTTCAAGTCAATTTTTAGTCTTTGACTTCATAGAGACCTTCTTGGTCAATCCGGGTAACTCATACAGACAGGTCATTAAGCATATTTATATATGGAAACTAACACAAACCTATCTGAAACCAAGTCTGAAATGCACCTCAAATTCACAAAACTTGAAGATGTATATCATTGATTGAATCTACAGTTCATTGAGCACATTGAATATAGACACTATTACAAACCCATCTGAAAACCTCAAAAACAGGATTCGTCCTTGACCCTTGCCGTGTCCCGAATCGGTCGAATCGGACACGATTCGATTGGAATTCGTGTCCGATTCGACCTTGCATCGAATCCTGAATCGGGACACGACTTTCCCAGCGAATCGGACACGCAGATGAAGCGAATCGCGACTGTCGGACACATTTTTGAAAAACAGGATACGTTTTTGGCGGAAAAGTGCGTCCGGGTTCACTTAAAAATCAAAATTTGCCTTTCTTTTTGTCATTTGTGATGAGTATGTTGATTCAGGCATGGAGGAGGACTACTGACATATGGGATTCTCCCATCTTGATCCACCCCTTTTTGTATTTACTATTAGTCTATTTGGCATTTGCCAGTGGCCCAGTGCCCAGTGGCATTCCGACATATATGTATACATTTTGATTTTGATGACTTAATGAGAAATATGGTTCCGACATGCATATGTGTCTCATTGTGATTTGTGAATGACAAATGTGTTGTGAATCGTGATTTGTGAATGACAAATGTGTAATCATTAATGTGTTTTTATTCTAATTTCTATTGAATATTTGTAAATGTTCTAGTTTCTAAATATTTTTGGATCTATATGTCTATATTTTTAAATTTTAATATATTTTAAAAAATATATATATATGTATATAAAACGTATCCTACGTGTCCTGATTTCGGGGGTCACCGTGTCCGTGTCGGACTCTCGTATTTTCGTGTCCTACGTGTCCCGTGTCCCCGTGTCAGGTGACTTAGCTGAAAACCAGGTCTGAAAAACAACTAGAAGTTACAAAACGCGAGGATGCATATCAAAGAGGTATTCAAATATGGGAACTCAAGCTTCACAACCTTGAGGTCCATATCAAACCCACAAACCCACGTTTAGATGACTAAGTGTTAATTTTATAACGACATTGGGAAAATACACATAAAGGCAATGGTTACAGATTCATCTGAAACATACTCACATATGCGATATAAATAGATTAGAAGTTAAAAACTCTTACCCCAGTGACCTTGACATACTGTCCATCCTCAACTCTCCCAAGCTCTGCATCCGAATATCCGCACAAAACCCCAACAACTGAAAATTTTCCCCAGCAAGCATTCCAGACCAGAACTCCCACCACAACTCCAAATATAGAAATGACAACAAGAAGCAAAATGACATTGTTAACAGAAATTAGAATAAATCCTCCGGCTGTGAACCCAATGATAAACAGAGAAACCACCACACAAATTAAAACCCTAAAACCACTTTTACTCATCCCAGTAATCATCATATTTCAAATGAGTAATAGACTCATTGTTTGCACTGCCAGGATTGGCAGCGGCATAGCTCGAATCCAAGGGTTTTAACGGCCCTATAGAAGGCACTGAAGTGAAAAAAGAGCTGGAGTTCTTCTTCGAAGAATCCGCATTTCCTGACCTCATTTTCCGTGGAGAAGGAGAAAATTCTCCGGTAATCATCATATTTCAAATGAGTAATAGACTCATTGTTTGCACTTCCAAGCTTGGCAGTGGTAGAGCTTGAATCCAAGGGTTTTAACGGCCCTGTAGAAGGCACTGAAGTGAAAAAAGAGCTGGAGTTCTTCTTCGAAGAATATGCAATTCCCGACCTCGTTTTCTGTGGAGAGGAGAAAAATGCAGAGCTTTGGAAAGGAAGAGGTTCTATGGGAAAATCCCCAAACTGTCTGCACATCGAATGCGAGTTAGTATTTGGGTTTGATTTTATCAAATTTGGGAAATCCACAGAAATGTCGACGAGCATTTTGTGATTTTCGGTTTCGAATGCAGCTTAGAGTAGGGGAGGGATGCCAGTTGTTGGACACCCCACATGGCTCCCTCCCCCATGCCACGCTGGAGAGTCGACACGACCTCAGCCCGGGCCCAGATGGCACCGCCACCTGTCGTGGTGGGTGCGATAATTAAATCGGCCTTTATGGCACGCTTTTTCCCGCTTTCCCGGCGCTTTTCCCGCACACTCTTCATCCTCCCGTGTATTGTTGCTCCGCCACCCCAGTTCCTGTTCACGCCCGGTCTGGTTCTGCACCACCCCCGCTCTGGTTCTGCACCATGGGCGCTCTCGTTCTGCGTTCGTCGTCACATTATACTGTGTTGCAGCGGGCGCTTGTTGCCTTACCTCCCGACGAGTGGCGTTCACCGCTGCTGTTTGTTCTGTCTGCTACCTCGCCCGACGTTGACCCTCGCTCCATGGCCATAGCGCACCACAGGCGCTCGAAGTTGTCTGCGGCGGACCCCGTTGGAGGTTTTCATCGGTTCGGTGGTAGTGTTGTTGGGTTGCCGCTCGGCTGGTTTCGCTGGTGGCGATGGTGGCTTCCATCAGGCTGTTCCTGCTCACGGCGGTGGCGTTGGCTGTTCCTGCTCACGGCGGCGGCGTTGGTTGTTCCTGCGTTGGCTGTTCCTGCGTTGGCTGTTCCTGCTCGCGGCGGTGGCTCGTCCCTTAACGCTTCTTCGGTTTCGGTGGTAGGTTTCCTACCAGCCATTCTCTGCAGTGTTTGTCAACACTTTCAACCTTCTGGGGATTTCGTGGACCATTTCTGCTGCTTTTAAAGGTTTAAGTCTGGTTTTCTGGGTTGTGAATTTGTGCATTTCTGGTTTTCTGGGTTGTGAATTGCATTTCGTTTATGCTGCAGCAGGGTTTTGTAATTAAGGTTCTGTGGTTCATGTTGAAGCTGCGTGTAATTTTTTTTAGGGTGTATGAATTAGGGTTCCTGTATTTAAGGTTCAGTGGTTAATGTTGAAGCTGCGTTTCAATTTTTTTAGGGTGTATGAATTAGGGTTTTGTAATTAAGGTTCAGTGGTTAATGTTGAAGCTGCATTGTAATTTTTTTTAGGGTGTATGAATTAGGGTTCTGTAATTAAGGTTCAGTGGTTAATGTTGAAGCTGCGTATAAATTTTTTTAGGGTGTATGAATTAGGGTTTTGTAATTAAGGTTCAGTGGTTAATGTTGAAGCTGCATTTAAATTTTTACAGGGTGTATGAATTACGGTTTTGTAATTAAGGTTCTGTGGTGAATGTTGAAGCTGCGTTTCAATTTTTACAGGGTGTATGAATTAGGGTTTTGTAATTAAGGTTCAGTGGTTAATGTTGAAGCTGTGTTTCAATTTTTACAGGGTGTATGAATTAGGGTTTTGTAATTAAGGTTCAGTGGTTAATGTTGAAGCTGCGTTTCAATTTTTATAGGGTGTATGAATAAGGGTTTTGTAAATAAGGTTCAGTGGTTAATGTTGAAGCTGCGTTTCAATTTTTACAGGGTGTATGAATTAGTGTTTTGTAATTAAGGTTCAGTGGTTAATGTTGAAGCTGCGTTTCAATTTTTATAGGGTGTATGAAATAGGGTTTTGTAATTAAGGTTCAGTGGTTAATGTTGAAGTTGCGTTTCAATTTTTATAGGGTGTATGAAATAGGGTTTTGTAATTAAGGTTCTGTGGTTAATGTTGAAGCTGCGTTTCAATTTTTATAGGGTGTATGAATTAGTGTTTTGTAATTAAGGTTCAGTGGTTAATGTTGAAGCTGCGTTTCAATTTTTATAGGGTGTATGAATTAGTGTTTTGTAATTAAGGTTCAGTGGTTAATGTTGAAGCTGCGTTTCAATTTTTATAGGGTGTATGAATTAGTGTTTTGTAATTAAGGTTCAGTGGTTAATGTTGAAGCTGCGTTTCAATTTTTATAGGGTGTATGAAATAGGGTTTTGTAATTAAGGTTCTGTGGTTAATGTTGAAGCTGCGTTTCAATTTTTATAGGGTGTATGAATTAGTGTTTTGTAATTAAGGTTCAGTGGTTAATGTTGAAGCTGCGTTTCAATTTTTATAGGGTGTATGAATTAGTGTTTTGTAATTAAGGTTCAGTGGTTAATGCTGAAGCTGCGTTTCAATTTTTACAGGGTGTATGAATTAGGGTTTTGTAATTAAGGTTCAGTGGTTAATGTTGAAGCCGCGTTTCAATTTTTATAGGGTGTATGAATAAGGGTTTTGTAAATAAGGTTCAGTGGTTAATGTTGAAGCTGCGTTTCAATTTTTATAGGGTGTATGAATTAGTGTTTTCTAATTAAGGTTCAGTGGTTAATGTTGAAGTTGCGTTTCAATTTTTATAGGGTGTATGAAATAGGGTTTTGTAATTAAGGTTCAGTGGTTAATGTTGAAGCTGCGTTTCAATTTTTATAGGGTGTATGAAATAGGGTTTTGTAATTAAGCTTCTGTGGTTAATGTTGAAGCTGCGTTTCAATTTTTATAGGGTGTATGAATTAGTGTTTTGTAATTAAGGTTCAGTGGTTAATGTTGAAGCTGCGTTTCAATTTTTATAGGGTGTATGAATTAGTGTTTTGTAATTAAGGTTCAGTGGTTAATGTTGAAGCTGCGTTTCAATTTGTATAGGGTGTATGAATTAGGGTTTTGTAATTAAGGTTCAGTGGTTTATGTTGCAGTCGGGTTTGTAATTTGAACTAGTGTTTATGAATTTAGTTTGTTGTCTGTTAATGTTGCATCATAGTTTGGGCTGAATTATTGAAGGCTCTATGGTTTATGATTTTGGTATGTTGCTGGTTTATGTTGCAGCAGTGTCCCTAAATTTTATCTGGTTTATGAATTTAGTTTGTTGTTGGTTTATGTTGTTGGTTTTTGTCGCAGTGGAATGGTAATAGTTAAAAGGCAAAACTGCATCATACAGGGGATGGATGGCAGTTGACAACAATGACTTCTCCATTGTCTCATCTAATTGGAAGAATACCCATAATTCAGTTTTTGATATCAGCAAGTTTGCCAAATTGGCTATTGTTGATGCATTTTACAAGCGATCTGCTCCACCTTATCATCTACTGTTGTTATTGCAGTTTACAAGTTGCATGCTATTGTTAATTTATAAGTGTATGATGCAGTTTTTACTTTTACCTATTAACATGAAGTGATCTGCTGCATCTTATCTGCTGTTGTATGATCTAATTTAGGCCTGTTATGTTGATTAGTATGATACTGTATTAAGTTGTAATAAGTCATGCATGACAGCCCTCCATGGAAACATTCCTTATAGAAGCATTTTAATAATAGGAGAGAGATAGGCACCATGTTGCAGTACAGTTAGCATCGAATGGATGGGTATCACACCCATGCAATGGTTCAACCCCATTCCTAGCTGCTAGTTTAAGGAAAATATAGGGGTCAAGGACCCTGCCACATTAACCACAGAACCTTAATTACAAAACCCTAATTCATACACCCTATAAAAAATTAAACACTACCCTTTGTAATTAAGGTTCTGGCCCTGCAATTTTGACTAATTTCTATGCCACCCTTTCTAGTGCATATGAGAACCATGGGTATGCTCCAGACCATTTATGGAACTGTGATGAAACACGGCCAAACCCTAGAACATACACCATAGAAGATGGACCCTAATTCATACACCCTGTAAAAATTGAAACGCAGCTTCAACATTAACCACTGAACCTTAATTACAAAACCCAGGAAACTTGAACTCCAGGATTTAAAGCCATGGACCTTAAGCTGCAGCATAAGCCATGGACCCTGCTGCAGCATAAACCCTAGAACCTTCAATAATTCAGCCAGATACTGGCAGAACGAGAGCGCCCATGGTGCAGAACCTGGGCGGGGGTGGTGCAGAACCAGAGCGGGCGTGAACAGGAAGTGGGGTGGCGGAGTGTTCACAGACAGGGCCCAAGCAACAATACACGGGAGGAAGGAGAGTTTGCCGGAAAAGCGCCGGAAAAGCGGGAAAAAGTGTGCCATAGAGGCCGCTTTAATTATACCACCCACCACGACAAGTGGCGGTGCCATCTGGGCCCGGGCTGCGTTCGTGTCGACTCTCCAGCGTGGCATGGGGGAGGGAGCCACGTGGGGTCTCCAACAACTGGCATCCCTCCCTTATAAGTTTTTTGGGTTGTAGGTGCATAAACCAACAATTCAGCCCAAACATAAATTGAAACATAAACCAACAACAAACTAAATTCATAATCCCTAAAAAATGTTAATGAAATGTTTAATCAGAGTACATTACAGCTTGCTCTTGAAATGATGAAATTGTATATTAAACCTTATGATAAACCCCTGATTACAACCCCACAAACATCAGGGAACGATATGACCTAGGATTATACCCAAAAATGTATAGGATTGTATACAAAATGGCCATGTTGCAGTAGTTAGACCCAGTGATTACAAAATCCACAATGCAATGTGGTCACAACAAAAAATTTGGCATCCCTACATGACACTCCTATGCTTGATGTCGTCCAAGATCTTCACTTCCCAAGCATGTTGAGTTTCCTGCTTGAGCCAGGTTGGTTGGCATACCTACCAATGGCTGATTAGGTTGTGGCTGGTTGCCTCCATATGTTATCCAATTTGCTTCCTGCAGCCATGGAGGAATTGAGTAGCCACAGTGGACACTAGTGCTACTAACCCCTGCATTGGTTTGACCCCCCCGATATTCATACATCTGTCTGACACCTGCACTGGTAGGAGGGAATAAAGTGGGCATGCGCACTTGTTGATAGCGGGGGACTTGGATGTTTAGGAGGTCTTGGAAACATGGAGTATTATCTGCAAGATGTTCCAATGTGTTTGGCATCATCCTACTCCCCTCCACTATGTTTGCATCAATGGCAGAACTATTAGCCACCCCTTGTTCTTTTTGAAGCAATTGTTGAGCCTTTCTCAATTGCTTTTCATGCCTTGCCATTTGTTTTTGATGAGCCTTTTCTTGTCTTTCTTTCTCTCTGTCAAGCCTCTCCTGTGCTCGAATTTCTGCTGCAGCAATCCTTGCAGCCTTCTTTTCTTTAGCTATGTCCCTCTTTTTCTGCTTTAAATCCTGGAGTTCAAGTTTCCTATGCTCAGACTCAACCAATAGTTTTATATAGTCCTCTGATGTGAGTAACTGTGAACTTCGGCATAGACGAAGATTGTCTGCTGTAAAGTGCCTTCTTTTTGCTGACACTCTCTCTACCGGTAGCTTTAGAAACCGACCAAGCAACTGGCTCTTCTTTGACACTTGTTGCTCCTTGCTTGACTCTTGCCTCTCAATATTTGGGTCAATGTTCTCCTGCTCTGTCTGAACCATATTGTCCTCTTCAGCTGGAACCTCGTTCTGGACACTATCTTCTACCAGGTTTCCATTGTCCACAAAATAATGAACAATTTCTTCTTCCAATTCTCTGGGCTGTGAAGGCATGTTCATGCTTTCTTCATTTGTCCCTGACACAATATTTTTGTCCAAATTCATCATGGCTTCTACCATCCATGATTGTGGGGTAACCTGGCTTGGCAAAGTCAATTCTCCATTGCTGCTTCCTGGTGCATGGTCAACGTTTTCATTGACATGAACAGAAGCAGAAGTTGCAACTGTTTCTTGCTAGAGACATGAACAGAAGCAGAATTTGCAGTTGTCTCAGTTGGTGTATGTACCTCCATGTTACTGTCAATTGGTTCATTGTTATACTGTGTTTCACTTACCTGTTCTTCTTCATCACCACAGTATGGTTCTCCTTGAGAGAGGGATATCATATGATCAGCAGCAACAATGTCTTCCTCTACCTCCACATCTTCTTGGCCAGCAACATGTGCTTGGACATCCCCTTCTTCCTGACCATTCAGATCAAATGCCAGGCTACAACTAGTATCATGCATGAGAGCCTCAGAATTCAGTGGCCATATTCCAGTCCTCCTAAACCCAGCCTTGATATTCGAAGGTGTGAGAGCCCTTTTAAAGGCTTTACTTGCAAGCTCGGCTAGCTCAAACCTTTTTACCTCCACCCCTGGATTCTGTGCCATCCATGAAGCTCGCTCACCCCTGAAATAGTTCTTGAAAGGCCCGAACACACTGACATCTAGGGGTTGCAATCTGTGAGTGGTATGAGCAGGCAGTGTCAACAGGTCGATGCCCAAATTGTTAGCCTCCTCGATTGTTTGCACAGCAATGTGGCTTCCATGACCATCTAAAACCAGCAGGTGTCTATTTACAGGTGAGACACCGCCTGGTATAGATGCAGCAAAGTGAGTAAGCCAGTTCAAAAAGAGTTCTTTGGTCATCCAAGCATGGGGATGTGCAGCCATGCATGCACCTGGTTCACAATTCTGTATATAGTTTTTGAGTTGAGTTTTACCTTTAAATAGATAAAATCCTGGGATTGAAGCACCAATTGCATTGACACAACATAGAATAGTGATCCACTCCCTGCTCCTAGGCAAAATCTTTGGCACATTACGACTCCCTCTCTTGGCAATTACACGCATGCCACAGTTCCTTCCTGCCTGTAAACCTGTTTCATCACAGTTCCAAATATGGTCTGGAGCATACCCATGGTTCTCATATGCACTAGAAAGGGTGGCATAGAACTTAGTTAGAATTGCAGGGCGTAGATTGAGAGCCCTGTCTCTATCTAGGCCCTCAGCTGTACGCAACACAAGGTCTGGATGCCTTTTTTTAAACCCAGACCACCATGACTTACCAGGAAACCCATCTTTGAAGGGGTTTGGCCTCCCTTGACAGATTTTAGCTACTGTGGATTTTAGCTGTATCAGCTCTAGCCCATGTCCCATTTCAGCCATCTCCTTACACCACTGAACCACCTCGGCCTCCTCCTCTTCAGTCATAACTGTAACAGGCCCTCTGCGCTTTGTATCTGTGAGTCCATTTATCCAATAATGTACTGAAGAGATAGCAACTCCATGTTTTTTAGCAGCAGCACGAATGGAATATCCATTGAACTCTATATCATCAATAGCAGCTAGCATGTCTTCTTTTGTCCAACCTCTTATTGCACTGATTTTGGTGACTGAAGTTGTTCCTTGAACTGTGGTTGGAATTGACTGTGTGGTTGGTGGTGGGACAACAATGTCCTCTTCCACCACATTGTCATTCTCAACAACATTGCTGGGAGCATTGTTGGCATTTGTATCATTGGGCCTCTCCTCATCCGATGAGGTGCAGCGTAGCTGGGCACCCCTACTCAGTCGACGACTTGTTCTCCTTGCATTGCTGACTCTTGCCATGCCTACAAGAACCTGCACATTTAGAAGGGAGGTTGGTTATGTAGAAGAAACTGGAATTTGATTATAACATAAATGTAAATAACAGTAACCTAAATAATATGAATCTACATAAATCAGATGAATAACCTAAATCACAGTAACAGTAACCTGAATCTACATAAATAATATGAATAACAGAAACATAAATAACAAAATTAACATGAATAACATAACTGGAAATAACATAAACAGAAACTTAAATCACAGTAACAGTAACCTGCCTCCACTGTGCACACACTTCTGCTGGTATGCCTCCACTGTGCACACACTCTGTTGTTCAAATTTCTGAAATGCAACTGTGCACACACTCTGCAGGTCGAATTTATGAAATGCATCTTCATAAGGGTTGTGGTTCATTTATAGTTGTTTGCTATTGAATTGGGTTGGTAAGAAGGTTGCACATGGATTGCAATCTCTGAAATTTCAATGTGTGTTGTGGATTGATTTGAAAGTGATCCAATGGTTGGGAGCTTGTCATTGTGGATCCCTGTGCCTTCATCTGTTTCATGAACTGTGTGCTTCCATCTGTTTAATGGGTGCATTTAATGGGTAGGTGTCATTTATTGAATACAGAGGGTTGGAATGTTGAACAATCTTGCAGTTATGGCTGACACTAAGTTTTCTGATGCTTGAACAGGTATGCATGAATGTTTGGACAGGTTTCAATGAATGTTGGGATATTTAGGCTCCATTAGATATTCGTGGGTCCTCCTTTGATAGGTACCTTGCAGTAGGTGGCAAAAACGAGTTGGGTTATTTAGCTGTTTATGTACTTCTGGATATTTGAGCAGATATGTACTTTGTTGGGACAAGATGTTTTGTACAGTTTGTCATATCAAGACTATTTATTGACAGCTATTGGCCCAGTCAGTTAATGGGCAATTTTTGGACATAATTTAAATACTTTCTGCACTTAATATGAAATGTGTGTGTTTAGCTTATGGGTTTATTTGTGTCAAGATATGGTGGTTATGTGGGACCAGTACTATGTCAACTACTGGTCCCTGTTCAACAATAGACATCTCTCCCCTAGTCAAGCAAACTTACAAATGCAAGTTATAACCCTAAATCCACTTCATTTTGAAGGAAAAATTATAGTTTTTTACATGCTTTGTGGAGTCCCTGAAGCAAAAGATTTATAGAGCACACTTGGAGTGGGATTCTAAACAAACAAAATAAGCACGCTGTGGCCAACCATGGTCGACCCAAAATTAGGGGATAGCCTCCCAAGTTTGATTTGGTCTGTAAAACCATAAAATCCACCGGGTATTCCCATGAGTCTACTGAAATAACAAGATCTTCTATAATGCCATTTGGTTTTATAGGAGATTGGTCAGCCAACTGTAAAATAGTAGAAGTTTGCCGAAGGTTTGTGATGCCCAATCTATCTATTGTATGTTTAGTCATGACATTAATAGCTTCTCCCAAATCAATCAATGTATTAGAGAGATAAATGCCATTGATTTTTACTTTGACAACGGGACTACCAGGGTCAGAGTACTTAGCAGTAAGAGTGTTACCCATCATTAATTCGGCCAAATATCCTATCACATGAACTGTTGGAAGGTCTTTTCTCTTTTTGCCTAGTTTTTTCAAACATAATTCTCTGACAGATTTGGAGTAAATAGGAATGTCTTTAATGGCTTGAAAGAGTGGAATCTTCACGCAGACATTTTCGTAATTCTCTGAGGAGATCAAATTATGATTGAGACAGAAGTTTATCTATGATTAAGCACTCAGGATATGGTGGAGGTTGCTTTTGCTCTATTTGTGGCGATTTCCTGGGTGGGATATTATCTTCAGATCGAACTGGTGTCTCTTTAGATTGGACTGGTAAGATTTTTGGTGTCTCTTCATCTTCTTCCTCTGTAATTATAGGAGAGGTAGTCTTATTAACTTTTCTGCCAGAGCGTAATTGAATGTCGTGGCTATCCACTATGGAAATGGAATAGGCTAGATAATTAGGTAATTCAACAACCATTACAGGTTGTCCAACCTTATTATTAGGGTTAGGAGCGGGTTGTGCAGGAAGAAGTGGTTTGGGAGGTGGATTGTTCAATGGAAAGGTTAACTGGGGTTATGGAAGAGGTTGCATTAATGGTTGTACTAGTGCAAATGGGAATTGAGGATTCTGTACTTGAGGGGGTAGATGCTGAATTTGTTGTTGATTCCCAAAACTTGAATTCCTCCAATTTGATTGCCAAGGGATGCTTTGTGGATATGAAGGTGTCCATTCTTGTTGAGGCATAGGTGGGTACCAAGGCCGAGAATTTTGTTGGACTTGTGGAGCTTGTGGAACTTGTGACTGGTGTATTTGAGCATTATTCCAATAAGGATTAAATGTTTGCATGGGATCTAGTACTGTACCTGAGGGTCGGGGTTTCCATGGACACTTTTGAGATATAAAACAAACTGGTTCTGCTTCTGTCCCTGCTTCCTCATATATAGCCTTGAGTCCTGGCAGCGAAAGGCAGTCTTTCGTAGGATGCTCCTGGTCGCATAGAAGGCAGATTTCCACTCTGTCTAATGGGCATTTCTTGAGAGGGTGTCTCTTTCTGCATTTAGGACAAAAAACAGCCAAAGCTCAATCTTCCTCCTCTTGCCTTTTCTTTGCTTGAAGTGCATCTAACTGAGAGCTCAAGGAACTGAGTATGTCGGTCTTAAAACCCTCCAAGAGGTTTCCAATCTCCATCCTTGAAAATCCTTCTCTTGAAGTCTTGGTGGTCCTGTTTACTATATCCCGAATCCCTCTTCCCGATCTGGAGGCATTCCTTGAATACCTTTTGTAGAGGTCGCATATTTCTACATATTTTAGCAGGGACACATCCCTTGCACCCATCAAATTCAGCAGATCAATGCAACCATCTCTGATTCCTCGTAAGAGCAGAATTTTCAATGTATCATCATTTAACCCATTCTGTCTTGATCTTTGCAAATTATATTGGAATCTCTCCACATGGTCTTCTAGGTTCTCATCCTCTTGCTAGTTGATTTTAAAGATTGCTTCCTTCCGATCCTTATCTTTGCAATATTCTTGATATTTATCCAGGAAGACCTTTTTCATTTGAGCCCAAGTCAATATATTGTCTCCTCCCAACCCCATAAACCACCTTAGAGCCTGGCTTTTTAATGTGGCTGGAAAAAGTTTTAGCTTATGGTGATCTGTAAGATAATCGTAGCTCCTGCAGAGGACATCGAATTCAAACAGAAACGTGTCCGGGTCCTCACTTGCCATACCATGAAAATTGGGCAATGCCGAATGTGGAATATTCTTCATTTGGTTTGTAAGTGTAGATCCAGAATTTCGGATTGGAAATTCAAAAGTAACTGTTCTGGTACTTGATTCTCCATTTGTATTTCCTAGGTTTGTCTCCTCCTGTTGGGAATATGCTCTCCCTCGCCATCCATATTCACCATAAAATATTCAAATGTAGCTAATCTGGCTGACAACGGAGATTCAACAAACAATTGTTCCTCACTCCCTTGATTGTCAACACTGAGTTGATTAAGAAGTCCTCCTTCTTGAACAAACTCTTCTTCTCGAGCGGATTCTGTCACTGGAAGATCCTCCTCAACATGCGTGGGTAAGACCATTCTGTTGGTGGGTGTGGTAGAATGCTCAGGCCTTTCAATCTCTTGCTTAGAAATGCTGATAGAAGGTGACCTCCATTGAACACTTCCTCCTCTTATTGTACTTCCTGCACGGTTAGTACCTAGGGGGTATCATATGCGTATACAAGCCTACCCGTACTATCTCTTATTCTACGCATGAATGAATTGCATGATCCAAAATTCATAGGGACTTGCGGCGAGTAATATTCTGACGAATTTGTCTTTGCATCTTACTCGTCCCTCTTCCGAAATCACACCAAACTGTCTTCAAAAAAAAAAAAACATACACAATCCACTCAAGGAAAAGAAAAATTGCAACTACAGAACCAAAATAATCAATCACAACTACAATGTCCTTGGCAGCTCCCCGGCAATGGCACCAAAATGACGAGCTCTTTAATCCTCTTTTAATTAAATTGAAATAGAAAGTTGTGTATAAATTATCAACCCAGGGCCACAAAGGATTATGAGCTACCTGATAAGGTATATGCCAGACACTATAACTTTAAATGATTTTTTTAACACAGAGGTGGTCTATGGATTACCAAACTAGAATTAAGATGCAACTGTTGGTGAATAGACTTCTAGGAAATTGCCAATCACAGAAAGAATCTTGCAATCAAGCCAAAGCACTTAACTATCAAATTTAAGAAATGTTCTTCTATGCTGCAACATTTTTCTATGCTACGGAAAACAATTAACATCTAAATCTAATTTAGCAACTGAGAATTTCCTATGGAAGCAATTCGATAAACCAAAGTTGTAATGAAGGAATTGGATAAACTAATTTAATTCTACAATCTGCTTCTATCATTACGCACTAGCAACATAATCCTAATAATGAGCTTAATGCATCCATTCACCACAGAAGTAATTCTAACTCAATGTTCATCATCTATACATTCCCCTGTATTCATTAATGATAATAAAAATGACTATATAATCCAGTCATATCACTACTTAAACATTCACACTCAGCTATGCTCAGCACACCAAATCTGAATACTAAACAATTAAATCAATTAACACTGCATCAAGCATTAAATTCATCAACATTAACAAAATGCATAAAGGAAAGAAATCCTAACTATAACAGCACCTGTCACAGAAGGAGGCCCTGCCTTTGGCAACAGGAGCTGAACAACCACTCACTCACACGAAATTGATCAACACATTCGAATCAGGTAAAGATAGATTTCATATAAAAAGTCTGATAGCAGTGTTCTATAGATCTTATGCAAATTGGTGGCTAACCTGAAACACCACTCCTTTAGTAGGCAATAATGGAATCATAACTCTATCCAAATCATCTGCAATTGACAAATAACAAAGAGAACAAGATCAATCCTTACCAAGGTCAAAATGTGCCAAATGTAAACAAGAGAGCAAGTGGTAATACCGAATCAGGTCAAAAAGGTTCATAAACGAGGCAAAATAAGGGAACAAAAAGGGTCATATGCACAGCCCGTCAATATATAGACAACCTAGAGGAACATATGGTGACCATCCATGAAAGTGGTCATGAAAGGATGTGTCCCTTACACAATTAATAACTATTTTATTATTATTATTATTATTACTTATGATTATTAATATAATGTGTGTGTGTGTTACATTGCCTTCCTCTTTAGAAATGCTTTGTCCTTAAAGCATATTGATGACAAGGCGTATGTCCTATCATTGTTTGTAATGTCGTCGCATCATTCTTTATTCTATCATAGTTGACGATACAAGACGATATGAACGTCAGAGTGTTGAACAAAATTTTTGAAACGTAAAAGAATCGATCCATCCTAATTCAATTATTTGTGGAACGTTGCACTTCCACGCTGAACTATTATCGTGAGATTTATTTGCACTGGTATCAATATTTTTCGTTAGTTGTTCAATATTTTTCGTTAATTGTTGTCGACCTAAGGAATATTGATACTCTGATTGTTTAAGCTATCTACTTTTATGATTTGGATGTCAATAAGGAGTTCTTATAACGTTATTTTCCCTTATCATGCTTGTAGTGTCTTCTTGGTGTAATTTCAATATATGATTTTCTTCATGACGTGATTCTGTTTGGTGACTTGATAAACTTCTATGAGTGCGTACGCTTAGAGTTCTCATCGTTGTATCCAACATCCCAATTTGTTTGTTCTTCAACTGGTTGAAATTTCTTGAGTTGTGATGTGAATTGGATTTGTATTTGTTCCTTTTTGCACAACTTGGATTTTTACTCCCGAGGGCTTTGTTGCCTCCTTTTGGATTTGATCTAACTTGTTTTCCAACAACTCTTTATCATTCTTAAGCTTCTTGAACTTTTCTTCTTGCGACTTCTTGTCGTCATTTAACTTCCTAATATGTTCCATCAAATCTTGATTATGATTTTTAAGGTGGCAAATCTCTTTTTCCTTTTCTAATAATTTCTCCTCAATATCTTCATTGTCTTATTTCGACTTCTGAATATTTTTTAATTTCTTGATTTCTGTGACTAGAATTTTACTATGATTTATCAACCAGAATATCTCATCATTATTGTTAGATATCGTTTTATTGGTCTTCACAATCTCTAATTTGTGAGCATTTTTAATGTCGCCAATCTGTTGTTGTAGCTCTTTAATTTGTTGTTGAAGCTGGTAGAACTCTGACTCTTGGCATTCTAAATTCTTTTGGATTTGCACAATTTCCTTATCTTTGTCCATGAGGAGTTTTTTCACATGCTTTACTTCCTCTTCTAAATCTCAATGAGGTGACTCTCACTGATGAGTCATATATTGTCATTTTCTTCTTCTTAAGGAAGAAGGTCATGAGTTTCTTTTTTGCATTGAAGGTGTATGTACCTTCTAACTAGTTAGAACCCAACATTATTTCAATAATATTGTCGTCTATAGCTACAACGGTGAATTCATATGTAAGTCTAATTCATTTATTTGCTCTTCGTTCCACTCGTTCTTCTCTATAACTGATTCTAGAACTTGTAGTTGATTAGCAACATCAACATTAATAAAATTTTCTCTATTAGTTGAACAAATAGCGAGTGTAATAGGACTTTCATAAAATGTGCCATTAAATTTTAGCATCGCAAGAGGTAATTTTCATGGAGCATCCAAAGATATTTTTTTCTCATGAGTAGAATCCATCTCTTCCATTTTAACCTCTTTTTTTAATTTTAATAATAATTATTATTATTTTATAATCATAATATTACTATAAAGTTTTTTTTGAATTGAATGAAGCTATGGTTTTAGAATATAATATAAATACATATTATAATTAATAATAATACTGTTAAAATTAAATGGATGAATGGACGTATATGGGAGAACTTAGGGTTGTTTTTAAAAATATGATAATAAATATTTATTGCGTCGAGAAGGCGCATTTCTATAGCCCGGGTGGAGGGGAAGTGTCTGTATGTCCCATAAAAAAATAAAAAATAAAGAGGGATGTGTGTAGTTTAGTGGCGAAAGGTTCGCATATTTGATTCATTTCGGCCCTTTGTAGAACCGGAGTTAGTTGGGTCTATACTGATTATTATAAAATTTGTTTTGAATAGTCCAAAATGTGAAATGGAGTAAAATGGAGGAGGGAGATGGCATTGGAAGGATACAGGTTAGAGAGGGATAGAGAAGGCACGGAGGCAAAGGACGTGTGTGAAGGGGCGGGATGGCGAGGGTGTGGAGTGAGATGGTGGAAAGGGGTGACTATGTGGATCCTTGGCGTAGAGATCTGTAGGAGAGGGAAATGGAGGCCGCATGGGAATTGAAGCATGGTGGGAAGGAACATGGTAGGTTTGTTCAGCGATTGGAGAGAGGAGGTAGTGCATTATAAAGAGAGTGTGGGAGATTGTAGAGGAGTGGCTAGTGGCGCGTGGAGATATGTGGGGAGAGCTGGCTGGACGCGGATCCGTGTAATAATTGTTGGCCTGGGGTAAGACAACGAATGGAAGTGCAGTGAGTACGGGCATGGGATCGTTGG